>JASJET010000139.1:10087500-11291250 GCA_034092305.1 Diaprepes abbreviatus
CGATTAGGTTGTATCTCTAATCGTTATCAAGTATAAACTGAATGTTTTGTCTTAAGACTACGAGCTTACATAGGGACTATGTCCATTGAAGTGCAAAGTTTCGCTTCACTGTACACACTTCAATGATTTGATGTTAGGAAGTAATGGTTGCCAAAGATTAGGTATCTCAACACTCGGTTTACTGAAGATTCCATTATTGTTTTTAATGTAAGCTGCTTCTATAAATTTTCTTTTTTTCAACCTCAGACCATTTTATATGATGTTGTTTATCCCATGATATCGACGTTTCTCCTTTTTGTGTATGAATTTTGTGTTCCTTAATTCTAACTTCTAGTGGTCGTTTGGTTTCGCCAATGTACATTTCACCACACTCACATGGAACTTTGTGAACACATTCTTTCTTATCAGTATTTTTTGGTTTTGTTTTTGTTAAATGGGCTCTAAGTGTATTTCCTGATTTAAAGGCTGTTTTTATATTATAATTATTGGCAATTCGTCTTATTTTCTCCGAAGTTCCTTTAATGTTCGGAATTGTGAAGAAGGAATCTGTTTCTTGCTGTCCAGTGTTCGCTGTTCTAAAGTTATTTATAACATCGTCAATTAGTTTTAAAGGATAACCATTCTGTTGTGAATCGGATTTAATATTTGCTACCTACTTTTTCAATGAATCGGCATTATTGCATATAGATATAGCGTGATTATAGAGTTTGCGTATAATTCCCCGTTTTGTTACAACAGAATGATTAGAATTATGATTAAGATATTGTCCACCCTAGGATAAACACCATATAAAATGGTCTGAGGCTGCGGCAATATATATGGAACCCAACATGAAAAAAAGAAAATTTATAGAAGCAGCTTACATTAAAAACAATAATGGAATCTTCAGTAAACCGAGTGTTGAGATACCTAATCTTTGGCAACCACTACTTCCTAACATCAAATCATTGAGGTGTGTACAGTGAAGTGAAACTTTGCACTTCAATGGACATAGTCCCGATGTAAGCTCGTAGTCTTAAGACAAAACATTCAGTTTATACGATTAGAGATACAACCTAATTGAAACGTCGTAAAAATAAATAAAAATAAAGACAATGCAAGTCCGACAACCACATTTTAGTCAGTCATAATTCAACATAAACAAAAAATTGTTGGCAAATAATTTAGACACTTCTTGTTAGTTAAACCACCATCGTTGTTCGAAGTTATTTGAAAACCTTAATTATTAAAATGAAAACCTACCTCCAAGAAGAAAAGATTGCTGTGATTTTAGTAATTGGAGAATATGAAAAAAATTGATTGCTAGCATCAAGAATTTATGCTCAAAAACATCTTAATAGACGTCATTCCGACAAACGTTCATTACAAAATTTACTGCAGGATTTTCGAGAAACAGGAAGTGTGGCTTATAAACACTCCGTCAGAAACTAATTACCGGAAATGAAGACCATGCATAAAATTTTACCCTCTCCAAAATTTTTTTTTGGCGCCGCTAACTCGATTTGATTACTCGTTTAGCTTTCCCATCTTATTGTGAAACTTTTTTGTCCCTTAAGTTTTCCTCTAAAAGTTAGTAGTTTTTCCACAAAAAAAGAAAATACATAAGTAAAATATCATAATGTATTTGTTTTACACAATTTTTATACATATATGCTTTAACCACCAGGGACTAAGAAAAAAATACAACATAATAATAATACAATTTGAACAACAAACAAAATAATAATAACAGAAATTACAACAAATGTTGAAAATGACCACTCTCAGCCATAATAAATGAATCCGATCTTCGTCTCATTGAAAAGCGTATTTGTGGAAATAATTCTGGATTATTTCCTACCCTTTCGCAAGACACAATAATGCGATTTCTCAAATCTTCGACACCTTTAACAGGAAATGCATAAACCAAAGATTTAAGGAAACCCCAGATGTAAAAATTCAAAGGATCTAGAACCGGTGATCCGACAGGCCAGTGTTGAGTGCCTCCTCGACCTATGCAACGATTTGGATACACTGCCTCCAAGTGACGGCGTACATTGATACTGAAATGTGTTGGAGCGCCATCATGAATAAAACAATAATTCTTGTTTAACTTGAAGAGGAATCTCTTCAAAAGGGCAGGTGACTCTTCCTTGAGAAACTGATAAGAGTTGGTCGCTATTTAATCTTAATGGAAGGAACCATATGCCATTTAGATAATCGTCTATGACACCAATCCATACATTTAATGATTGATAATTGGCTTCAAGAAATGCATGCAATTTGTTTTCAGCCCAAACGAGATTATTGTAAAAATTTCTTTTAGATTCTCTTTAAAAATTTGCCTTATCAGTAAATAAAATATGAGATAAAAAATGGGAGATTGGGCGATCATTTGAAGTATCTACAGGCAAAAAGTCTCGAGGTAAAAGCGTCTGCACTCCTTCGATATGGTAGGGATACAATTGTTGTTCTTTTAAAATTCGGAATACTGCGAAATTGCTTATATTTAAAATATTGACAATTTTTCTCGTAATTGTTTTAGAAGATTCTTCTATTAAATTAACAACAGCTTCCTCTAGCACTACGGTTCTTATCTTCCGAGAACGTTCACAATTAGAAGTTCGTTTTAGAAATATGCCATTTTCTCGTAAACGCTGATGAGGTAACCTAAGTTGGGGATATAATTCAGTACTAATCCGTTGAGCTCCTAATGCATTTTTATTAGCACGACCATAAACAAATTGCATATCTGACATTTCAACAACTGTAAACTTTGTTATTTTTACTATTATTTTTTACTTACTTTATATAAGAGAACATAAAATCAGTCACACTTATCCACAGAAATTAAAACACATTACAACAAAAAAAAAACAAATTAGGCGTGAACTTATTTGAAAACAGCCTACTATATCTTTTCGTCACTTAATAAACTACCCCTAGAGAACTTAATTGGAGATGCATCTGAACATTTATTATTTTTTTTGTGGAAAACTTCAGAGAAAAAAAAGTTTCACAATAAGATGGGAAAGATAGCTAAGTAATCAATTCGAGTCAGGGGCGCCCGAAAAGAAAGTTCGAAAGGGTAAAATTTTACTGACCCGAAAAAAAGTGCCACTCTGTATATTATTTCACATAATAACATTTTTTTTTATAAAAACTCTAAAAAGTGTTATGTGTTTTGAATTTGACTTAATTATCTTTAAAAAGAAAAGATATAAATTTAAAAAAACTACAAATAATAATAAAACTTAACATATATATATATATATATATATATATATATATATATATATATATATATATATATATATATATATATATATATATATATATATTATAAAAAGAAATCTATCCATAACAATTGCATACCAAGTATCATAACTGAATTTTATTTTTAACATACACACAAAACTACTTTCAAGGTATGTACTATTTTATAATTTTCACTATTTTAACCTATTTTAACCTGTTGTATCGTTTTAAAATTTTAAACTTTAAGACTATTTTAAAATCTGTTTTATTTTTATTAATTTTAATTAAATTAAAAAATATAAATGTGTATTACTGTGATATATATTTATTATTAAAAAAACTTTGTAATTTTGTAGATGTAAAATAAATATAGCAATTATTCTGAAGAAGCTCACTATGTAGAGCGACACGTCAAGAAAAATTGTTGTCCTTTGTTTCTCTAATGGAAAAACCTATACCCAAGAAAAAAATATTTAACAAAAGGTTTAAGATACAAAAATAAATTATATATATATATATATATATATATATATATATATATATATATATATATATATATATATATATATATATATATACGTGCTCTATAAACTTAACGTTTCTCGAATTTACCTATTACATTGTTTCCTATGGAATCGCATAAAAATACTCGACCATTGTCGAACTGAATCTACAATACTGATCTTTCAAACAAATTTGAAAACATAATTAAAGAAATGAGCGACACCTAACGGCAAAACGGCCCACAACATATCCAGCCACCAACTATCTGAAATTGTGAAAACAGTGTTCCGTGAAGGTCTAAGAACTTCCAAAAAGATTCCAACAAAAGAAATAATTGTACAAATCGAGTCAACTTTTTCTTCAAAAATACGGCAAGATGTGTCGAGAATCCTTAAAACATACAATTCTCCGAAACGGAATCTAAGCAGGGTCGAGCTGAGAGCTTTAAAATTTCTAAATAAAAATGAAATCATCATAATATACATAGCAGACAAAGATAATGTATGTCTGTAGTCATGAAGTAACTTATGCGAAGTTATGGTTTAGAAAGAGTTTCTTCCTTGGAAGATTTCTTGCACTGTCTGCACTTGCCTTAAAACCTGTTGTCTTTATGTCTCCCACTGGTTCGATTCAAAGTTAACTGTCAATTTAACTTAGACTAGCAAAGTGACCTCTCATTGTATATAGATTTTAATGAAATTTTTACCTGTTAATTCGTCAGAATCGATATCTCTTCGGACCAAAGCCGTTACAGTTTGAATGGCAGGAAAAACCCAGGAACAGACGTGAAAGGCAGAAGTTAATCCACGCATCTTTTCTGGATTCCATGTTAGACCTGCTCTGGCTAGCCACCATGCACATAAACAAACCCACCTGAAAAAACAGAAAAATGAAATTAGATATTAATAAGATATAAACGACAAACAGGCATATTGGTATTAAAACAAAATTTAACAAAAAATAAATGTTTGACTTGTATTAATTAGTTTTTAAAAAAGCAATGTTTTAACTACATTTGTTTTAAGATTTTGTAGCCAGCTATCAAAACTATATCAGGTAAATTAGGATACCGTCTATGCCATCACACTAAAAACAATCCGTAGTGATATTTTGTCATGTTTTGCATTCTCTCTTAAGATCCATTAATTTGTTATAATCAACTAAAACCTAAAAATTGCATTTATTTCGTTTTTTGCATATAATATCAGAACTAATGAAGCCATATCGGTGGTGTAAACAGATGAATAAAACACTATCAACAATTTGAGTCCTGTATCAATCATTAGTAATGCAGAAAAACAGGAAAAATCAACGTTTTTCCTAAAATTCATATTTCCATCATTTTTGAAGTTGTAGCGTTCGCCCTGAGGAATTCTCTGGATTGAAGAATGCTGATTTAGATTTCGTCATGCAATTACCTCTATTTTCAAAGAAGAAGGCTAGTTTATATAGAAATGGAAGCAGAAGGGAAGTAGTAATTTTACAAGAGTTAAAAAACCATTTTTTGATTATTGATGATGGGGATGAAGAAGATCGTATATTGGGATTGTTACGTATAACTAGACTCGACAAAAAGACTTTGAAATCGTTAGTGCTGCGCTAGAAAGAAGATTTGGAGATCAGCATCGTTACCGGTTATATCAGTCACAACTCAAGTCAAGACAGCAGAGAAATGGAGAAAGTTTGCAAGAATACAAAACAGATATCCAACGCCTTGTTCATCTGGCTTATCCAAGAGTTTCGGAAGAATTCCGAGAAGAGCTTACAATCCAGTATTTTATTGATGGAATTAGAGATCAGGAAATACAGCTTATGTTGCGTATCAGCAAGTTTAGTTATGGTAGTGAAGTTTTGAACAGGACTTTGGAAATAGAGGTAGCTTATAGTGTGTCAAGGCCAAAAATAAGAACTGTTCTTCTTCTTCTTTAGGTGCCCTCTTCATTACTGAAGGTTGGCGACAATGTTGGCAAACTCTTCTCTATCCATTGCTGCTCTCAGTAAGGTGTGTGTGTCCAATCCCGTCCACTCTCGTACGTTAAGAACTGTTACCGTAAAGAAAAACAAGGATTTACCGAACCAAACCATGGGGACAATGTTATCTGAAATTCTTAAGAAACTAAAGAGAGATGATACTTCACACTACAGAAGAAATCAGGAAGAACTAAACCAATAAGTGATATTCCATGTTATAGCAGAAACCAGATCGAGTGCTACAGATGTGGACGAATTGAACACATGAGATGGGACTGTGAGGTGCAATTAAGACCTAGTTCACCATCCAGAGACCGTATTGAAGAAAATCACGAAAAACTACAACAGGAAACTGTCTAAAGTCGAACGTAGAATAAGTGATATTTCACGTTTTAGCAGAAATCAGATCGACTGCTACAGATGTGGACGATATCGACGCTTGAGAAGGGACTGTCGGATGCAATTAAGAGACCTGATAAAATGCTTCACATGCGATAGGACTGTCAGGTGTAATTAAGGTCTAGTTCACCATCCAGAGACAGCACATAAGCGAACGAGGAAGAATTACAACCGTACAATTTTAATATGAAATATAGACCAAAAGGACTGCATAATAAAGTAGATACCGTGTTTAGAAGACCATGGAAGGAAGAATACAAAGCAATGCAGCAAAGCAGAACAAATAGAAGGGTTTCCTATTCGCAGAGTTACTTTTGACATGGATCCAGACTGGAGTGCAGCTCAGATGAGAAAATATCAACTTCAACCTAAAAGAAAAGTCATTGCTAAGTCTGTTATCATAAGTGTTGATACTGGTGCTGCAGTATCTCTGATAAAATCAAGTTTTACTGATAAATTTAGAATTCAACCATTGTCCAGAAAAGTAATGTTGAGAACTGTAACTGGAGAAACATCTGATGTGACTGGAGAAATGCAAGTTCAGCTTTAACCTGGAAGTTTAAAATTAAACCATTTGGTGTTAGTTGCCCACATAGAAGATGAGTTTATACTAGGTATGGATCTAATTCGTCAACATGGATTCTTCCTCGACAACAAAATTAACATTCTAAAGCTTAACACCGAAGAATTTATTCTGTCCCAGAGCCGTGATAGCGAACCAATTGGAGGTATTGCCGAACAAACAACAAGAATAACGGAAAGCATGGAGAAAATAATTTACGGATGACTGAACGAGCGTTCTGTAAGCCACGACGGATTAGTTTAACACTCCGATAAATCCTGTAAATATCTAGTAGCGAAGGTAGTAGTCAATTCATATGACATCAAGGCAACCTCGGCAGGCTTCCAGCAAGATGACAGAGTTTGGTTATGGAATCTACAGAGAAAGAAGGGCAAATCACCTAAGTCGATGCCTTCATGGGAAGAATCAATAACGTTGTTTATAGAATTTAACGAAGTTCCAAAATCAAAATGAAAGTAGTACATCTACACAGGTTGAAGATACACCATGGAGCTGATCGGAACGATCAGAATTAGGATGTGCTGGAAGCAAATTTCACAAACGTGAATTAAATGCATTTAATGTAATGCATTAAATTTAATACTTTATATTAATCTAAATTAATTTTCATTCCATTAATTTAATATAATCATATATTAAATTTTAAGTCTGATCATTACTTTTAAGGTGATTATGCACATTAAATGTACAGCCAGTGTTCAATGAATTTCAGATATGTTATACATAATGCACCAACTTTAATATAGGTTCAAAAAATTCAGAAACGACCACGAAGGTGGACATTTTTCCCATAGGTAGTGTCCACCATTTAGACCAGTTTCCAACTTATTGGTTCGCGTCAGTACGGGGCAGACATTTACATCTCACCATAAGAAAATTGAGTCCTTTAAGCATCTTATATCATACTAAACAAAAAGTCCAATACAGGTTGCACCATCTCCCGGAATCTCATGCAAAGTATACTAAATAATAATGTAAATTCTATTAGTATTAGTGTATATGTAAATTAATTTTAATGTACAAAAGTTGAAATATCTTTTCAGTTACTTTAATGAAATTTAAGATACTATTTAATCAAATTTAATGTAAAACGAACTGATATTTCAATGAATTGCTTTAAATTCAAAGTAAAAGTAAAGTATTTACCATTTTTGGTATAAAATCATTACATTTAATGTAGAATGGACATTAAATTTAAGGTTATTTTTAATAATGTAGTCAAGTTAATGGAAAAGAATTCCTATAGAAAAATTTCCTTAAAAAATTAAAATATAAAAATATTTTGATAAATGGAACGTCCCTGACTTTGATCACACGCAATCAAACGATTAAAATTTATTAACCCGAGGTTAATATAATTTTAACTATAGGATTGACCCTAGAAGGATAAATTTTTCATATCACAAACACCTGCGGACCCATAATAAAAATTAATAATGCCCCCGTACAACCTGTGTAATAATTTTAATGGTTTAATATTTATTTGCCCGATAAGTTCGATTTTTTAGAATGTTTGCTAAAAACTTAACATAACTTTTATTGGAGTAAATATAACTTTTGATAACTTATATGGAACTCGTAAAATTGTTACGGTTAAAATGATCCATACATACAATAATAATTTCACTTTGCTAATCCTTAGTAAATTATATCCAGGCAAGGTTGTTATTTATGTACTATAATGTGTTAGGAAGTATGATCAACTATAATAATAGTATTATTAATTATAGTAATTTTGAATCAATATATTTTTTAAAAAGTCTGTATTGAGTGGTCATTAAAGAGGCTGATAGTTACGAAAAATTTTAGATATTTAAAACAATACAAACATCGTTCGACCGTCATAATTAGGTTTCTAATTACCCTCCATACTTCAATGAATTCAGTTTCTAAGTTAGATTTTAAGTATATGAAAAAATTCGACATAATAGCACAACTTTTGTAAAGATTCAATATATTTTCCGACAAAAAGCCCATCTTTAGTGATAAAATTTCGTAGATACATGCTTTTAATTAACACAAAGACGGACGTGCAACGAAATTTCAGAAAAATCTAGCAACTTCAATAACTGCTACGGAACCCTAACATAACGCGGGCCGGACATACACTTGACCATTTTTTCAACTTGAACGTTTTGGCATTACGAACGACTAGAAGAAACTTATTGATATGTCCTCGTATACAAATATTTCAATGTGATGTGCCGAAAGAAATATTATATCGATGAGTCATATTTCTAGATAGATCTTAACTTTTAACTTTATAAATAGGGACAGGATAAGTGTAGTGTAGTTAGTTTTATAGTTGTATTCGAATAATGAAGACATTAAGAAGTAGTAATAAGATTGTGTTTTAGCTGTGTTAATAAGTAGTTAAATATAAGTATCAAAAGTCTTAGTGAAAAGTGTTGTGTTTTAATTCTGTGAACCCAGTGAACGATTTTAAAGAGACAAAATCGTAACAATATGAATCTTTTTAAAAAATTTTTCTTTTACTTGACAACTTCCGATAAATTGGTCAAGTGTATGTCGAACACGGATTATCTATGTTTGAATCAAATTCGGAATCTACAGCCATCTTGAATACAATTAGACATAAACTAGCGTGAACAAGAGATAGGAATTAGAATAATCACACCCCTGTCAGCTGAAAAGCAAATATTTTTTTATAGTGCAATGCGCAAAGCCTAAAAAAAAAACAGGTGAACTTTAACCGGATTCTGGGCGTGTATAAAATGTGTGCAGGAAAAAGTCAGAAAACTCCTGACAAAGGCACACAAATATCATCCTCGTAGTGCTATTGAGCGGACAATGCTACCAAGTTACCACGGAGGAAGAGGAGTGGTGGATATGGGTAAGCAATTGGATTCATAAATAACAAACCGATGCTCATATTTTCACAGGCTAACAGAATCTTTTGTGCTGCTCCAGATACTATTCGAAGCAAACGATTCAACATTGCTGCTGAGAAACCATCCAAACCATGAGAACCTTGAAGCTTCTTAAAGGACGACATTCTAATAAGGTGTAACATGCTCTTTTTCATTTTAACGACTGTTCAATATACATTCGCAGGAGATCGTACGCCTCACGCCACCTAACGACCTCGCCTTTAATCAAGTTATTTTCGACTAGGTTTTCTGTATAAGTACTTTTGCCTCATGGAAAACTGTGAATTGTTTTGTTCATCTCTTTCTGTTGAATTTAACCTCTTAATATATTCATGTCGACGTTCTGTCATTCAGCCTTTTGCCCGTTACTGCTAGTTGTAACAGTAAATGAATGTAGCATTGTTAAATCAGTGATCATCTCTGTGTTTTAACATTTGTTTTAATCAAACTACATCTATATCGGGTCACTACATTCTATATTTTTTATTACAGTCGTCAAATTCAGTAAATTATTTCCATGTTACAAGTGCCATTGACCTCAGAAATGTTCAGATTACTGAACCCTGTTTTTCTCTTTTGGTACAGGGGCTAGCTTTTTCGATTATTAAACAGCTATTTGCAATCATTAAACAGATATTCTCAACTACTAAACAATTTTTTGAACCATGTTCCGGTCTTTATAAAATGTATCTTCGCAATTTTTAAAGTAACTTCAAACTTGTCTTCAGCATTTGCAAGCTACTATCCAAGTTTTTGAAGGTTAACGACCAATTTTGTTCCTTGTTTTATACGAGGTTTATCCCATGTTCTTGAGACTGTGGCATCTTTAAATAGAAATATTACATATTTCATCGAAATCAACTGTTTCTGTTGGCGAATGCGTTGATGTTGATCCTTTCTTCATCATATATAGCAAACAACCCAAAATGGGATATTAGCGCACCTTGGAACAGACTAGTATGCAAGTAATCAATTAGCCCGAGACTACTAGTGACTTCAGCCCATTAGCAGTTCCAGATAAGTAGCTGTATTATTTGAATTTATAATAAAAAGTAACAGTGTTTTAACTGTAAAGGAAAGAGCAACTTTTACTGGCGTATCTGTTTCAATTTTTTTTTAATATTTATAGCTACAATTAACTTAACTTTGAGATATTTGATTTATTATCTATACACTGTTAAAAATAAACTGGTGTACAAATGACGGCACATTATCTATGGGAAAAATTATCACCTTTTGCTGGTAGCAGAATTTTTGGACCTCATATTAATGTTGGTACATTAAATATGTGATAACATATCTTAAATTCAATGAACACTGGCTTCATATTTAATGTACAAATAGAAATGCCTTGAGTTTCATTTGTATAATCTGAAGAGTCTATCTGTAGAGACTAAGTCTTCTTGAAGTTACCATTTTTTTAGTTTTATGCTACAGATGGCGCATTAAATTTAAACTTTCGGTAAGAGAGACCTCAGGCAGTGGTATTTTTGCATTTTGTAGCAAGTGAATCAATTAAACCCCGCCAATTTATAATTGTCACGACAGTAAGAGCTAACTGAGTCAGGCTCTGTGGATTTTTTCTTAGAATGGACTATAATATCAATATCTAATCCACTTTTAAATCACTTATGGACCATTCAGGCTGACATCAGAGCAAATATTTATTGAAACCGAAGCTTTTCTACTAGTTCTCCAAGATCAGGTCATCCCTACGAAAAATTATCTGAAACACGCGATCAGAGACCCCTCGATCTAGAATGAACAATGCCACATGGATGCCGAACATCAGAGATAATCTAACACATAACAAAATGATGCCAAGCGTTTGCCGAATAGGAGTACAAGGAGAGACACAATTCAGCCGCCAACATCATCCATCAACTGTTGCAAGTAGAGAAAGTACCACACTATGAATACAGCCCTGAACCTATACTGGAGAACAGCGGGTTCAAGCTGTACTGGGATCGAACTGAGCATGTAACCAGTCTAAAAATTCATTTACAAATAACCCTAAAAACTTCGTGTTTTCTATTATGTCAAAATTTCTACTATGAATTGGCAAACTAGAATGTGCGTGCGTTCTACACCGTTTCGTTCGAAAAAGTATTGTATTTGCTTTTTCGTTATTTAAAATTAACCTTCTTTCAGAAATCATTCTTTGGCCTTTGTAAAGAAATAATCACCATTATATTAAAAGATTCTTTCCTCCAACCAATAAATTTGTGTCATCTGCATAGCATGTAACATTTTTTTTAGAGATGTTCACTATGGAACTCAGTTCGTTGGCAAAAAAAATGAATAAAATAGGTTCAGCTATACTACCATGTGCTATTCACAACTGATTGTGGTTTGTGTCAGAGATATACAAATTTCCGTTCTTTTGTATTTTAATTTCTTGTGTTATGTGTGACAAAGAGCTTTTAAATAATTTAAGGGTATTTCTTCTTATTCCATATAATTCTAACTTTTTAATAAGCAAGCCTCTACCAATGTAGTCATAGGCTTTTAGTATATTCCTAAAGCTAAATCATTATTTTCCAGACATCTCAAAATGACGCTAGTATATTAACTATATATATATATATATATATATATATATATATATATATATATATATATATATATATAAAAATTACTTAAAATAATACAAATCAATGTGCACACCATCAACGTCAATCGGTATAATAAAATTAAAAGTAAAACTATATAAGATTACTTAGGCCTTAACACAATTTTTAAAATACTGATGAGAATGCTAAAACAGATATTCTTTGACCTTTCCCTTAAAAGACCACAACCCATCAAAAAATAAATCGATGTCAGTTTCCCTAGCCACTTTGTTAGCATTAATGCAACATCTAGTGACAGCAGACGAAACACCGTAATTTGTTCTATGGAATGGAACATGAAACAGATCACCGCCACGCAGAACTCTCGACGGAACATGTAAAGAGATTGCATTCAGTATTTCAGAACAATCAATATGGCAATTTATTACCTTAAACCATGTACAAATATCAATAAAGCTTCTTCTATTCTGTAAAAAGGGAAGCCTTAGGCGTTGCAATATCTCGTCGTAAACAATATCCTCACTCAAAATACCCAACCTATAGCCTACAAACCTCAGAAATTTTTTCTGAACTTTTTCAATTTGATCAATATAAGTTTTGTAATATGGAGACCTAATGGGACAAGCATATTCGAGAATTGATCTTATATATGCGCAATACAACACTCTAAAACATTCGACATTAGAAAATTCCATCAGTGATCTCTTAATGAAGCCCAGCAGTTTCAAAGCGTTGTTAGTTACGTAATTAACATGATAATTAAAATTCAGATCTTTATCAAAGAATACTCCAAGATCCTTTATGAAAGTCATATGCTCCAAAAGACTGTCACCGATCATGTAGTCATATTGTATAAATTTTTTATTCCTGTAGAACTTCATTACTACAATGATCCGTATTCAGCTCCATACCATTCATTCTGCACCATTCATACAATCTCCTTAGATCCTCTTGCAATTCCTCGCAGACACTTAACTTATTAATCACTCTATAAATTTTAAGATCATCAGCATATAATAAAAACTTAGAATCAGTAACAAAATTACCTATGTCATTAATATATAAATAAAAGAGGAGTGGAGCTAGATGGGAACCCTGTGGCACACCTGATGTGACCAAAACCTCCTCAGAAGTGTAACCCTTAATCTTAACTATTTGTCTTCGATTTGACAGATAACTTTGGAACCAACTTAACAGACTTCCAGAAATACCATACTGTTGTAATTTATTTACCAGTAGATTATGGTTAACACGATCGAAACAATACACACTTATTAATAAAATCTAGCAATATCTTAATATTTTCCACTCGAAAATATTCTAATTAATATTACGCTATTTTAGAACAAAAACAATTATCACTTTATGGCTAGCCATAAATTAAATGGCACTTCATAAAAATGCTATAACATTTATTTAGATGTTTGGTGTTTACTTTTAATTGGGTTATATACCATAATATCGTATTTATGTTATTTGTCTTTACCCATAGGCTTACATCTTTAATGTAATGTAAAAAATAATCTAGAATGGTTAAAAACATCAAATGCCTTTATGCAGTGGCGCAGCTGCTCCCTGGTACGCTATTATCGAGATAACCACCGGATTGATTTTAAGTACATTTTTTTGATTACGCTTAGTTCAGTCTAATTTTAAAACATATTTAGTATATTACAATACATCGAATATTCCAAGCTGGCTTCAAACCAAAGAGGCTTGAAATTCTAGCTTATATTTCTCCGAAGTGATATTTGTATCAACATTTGAAACTTAATTTTGCACAAGATTAAACCCATCCCATCAGAAACTATTTAGTGCAGTCAAGCGGATTCTGAGCGCGTATATTAAGAATCTAAATAAAAAATACGCTTGATTTGACGTCATCAACTCTACATGGAGTAGGTTATTTAGTCGTGAAACAAGATTGTTACTTTAATAAGTAAATGTCTACTTACGTCACTAATATCACACAAAGTTTAAGTAGTTAGATTTTTATCATCCATTACCATAATTAAGGTACTCAGACGGTTTAATTATTATTGAATTAACTTCAAAAAGTTAAGCAAAGCATCAGTTACTTAAGTATGTTACAAAAATTAAATTTTTTTGCCTCTAAATATTATATATACCACATTCTTTTGACGACACATCATACTATTTTTATCACAAACAATACCGAAGAAAATTTAAAAAATTTGTTTTGATGATATGAAAACGCCGATGAGTTATTTTAAACTTTTAAAACTCCTATTATCCCTAGTTTTTTTTTAACTGTTATGCTCTGATAGCATTGAACTGTCTGTTTTTTCTGGATTATCTCTTAACTTAAAAAATAGTTGGATTTTAGTTATACTTTTTTTATGTGGTAAACAAACTATAAGCTTACTCAAAAATGTAGAATCGCCTGAACCAGATGAAATAATACGCTGAATTTTTCAAATGCTGAACCGAAAAGTAGTTTGGGGCTTTTACATTGGTATTTGATGAGTATTTTCGTGGTCACCTTCTCCTGGAGGAATGGACACTTGCCTGTATCACATCAGATTATAAAAAGGATAGCAAACATGAGTGTGCCGAGAGTGTACGGAAGGATGAATAGCGTAACATAGAGCAGAAAGAACAGAGTGGGTTCAGGGTTAGTAAATCTTGTATGGACAGCGTGTTTTGTCTAAAGAAAAAAACTCGGTACATGATAAAGAAACATTTGTGGATATACAAAAAAAACATATGCTAACATCTCGCTGGAAAAACTGTTAGAATGCCTCCAGATCATTAATAACGGTCATATAAAAGTTTTGTAAGGAATCAAGGACTACATTTAAAAATGGAAACAACATATCCCAATATTCCACAGTCTACAAAAGGCTCAAATAACGATGCTGCACATCTCGCTATTTAAACTCTAAGTAGCAAAAGCACTTTCACAGTGGAAATGTAAAGGAATGGGGATGGAAATAGATGACAATATGTGTTTATACCTTGCAGTTCATGGATGACCAGATTGTCTGAGCTCTTGAACGAAACGATTCTAAATATATGACCCGAAAATTCAAGAGAGACTACAAAAAAGGACTTACAACGAACATAGAAAAAAACAAATATCTTTGCATAGGAAATAACAACATGAACCTTGAAACTGATGGCAATGCGGATATAGGGGTTTGTAATGAATGTGAATGAGTATCTGGGCGTATTCTTTGAAAAATCCAGAACAGATGAGATAAATACGAGAATAGCTGCGAAAAAACAATAGGGTGTCTCAACTCAGTACTGTGGAACACAGAAATTGGGAAGAAAAGAAAAATGAACATATATGAAAGAATAATAAAGAGCAGACAGGTGTCTAAAAAATAGAAGGAAACTGGAAGCTGTCGAAATCGATATCCTCAGAAGATCATCTAGGATATCAAGACAGGAGAAAGTTCGGAAAGAGGAAATAAAAAAGGAGAATGGGCATGAAAGGACTTATAATGAAGGGCATAAAACAGAAACAGCTCATATGGTATAGAGACGTTAAAAGGATGAATGATGAACGAAAAATTGATGGAGTGGACATCGCGAGGAAACAGAAAAAGAGAAAGACCAAAAAAAAACAGGAACGAAAGGATCAGAATGGCAAGACATTAAAAAAAAATTTTGGATTTTTAAATTTTTTATCGCATAGTTCTTAAGTTATACAAGTACTTAATTAAAATACTTCTGGGACTTATATTTAGTTAAATATTTGTCGCCATAAAATACAGCAGTTATGAAAAAGTCATCTAAATAGGATAACTAAGTAGACATAAATAAATAAATTAATTATTTATCTTTATAATGTTAGTACTGATGATAAAATATTTCAACATACATAATTATTTGATACTGCAAAATCAGTTGGCAGCAGAATTTGGAAACATGCAAGATGGGAAATTATATATTTTGGAAATGGAAGCTGATGGAGGTTTTTAATAAATAAATATATTTATTGCTATAATACAAAATTTTACAACGTAAAATTAATTTAAAAAAAAACACTTCTTCAAGTCCTTTAAGGACATTTAAAAAATTTCCTTTTATCATTAAGACCATCAGAAGAAAGTGCCGTTTTTTTCTGTTTCTGGCATTAAGTCAGCAGAGGCAACATCCAACGTGTATGCAAAGAAAATGAGAGTAGAATAAAAAATAACTGTCCTTTTCTTCACCATCTAAAGGAAAAAAGGCAACCGTTAAAAGCAGAAACTTAACCAGGAGGATTATAGCCTCTCAATCAAATCAATCCATAGAATCAGAGGTTCCAAAAATATATTTGTAAACGAAAAAAAAAACAATGTAGCGGTATAAAAACAGCTCATTTTCCATTAACTTTAATGATAATAGATTAACAGTTTACGTATTTAAAACTAAGAGATAGAATAAAATCTTACAAGAGGTAAGCCAGCCAACCTCGTCTGGTTTATAAACGGGTTCAAAACTGACTACTCCGTTAGAGCTGTAAAACACGGCGCCAGTCCCAGACTTAATATAATTGAACCACTGGGGCGGCACACCATTGTATTCCAGGCAGAAATAAATGCAATTGATACTTGTTTGCGCGAGAATTTGAGTTGGGGTTATAGGAGCAAGATCGTCCTGATCTCTAACATTTAGGCAGCGTTAAAAACGCTTGCATGTCTTCAAAACTAGCAGAACACAATCAGGTTACTCTTGCCTGGATACTAGGAGAGAAGAGTACCCTAAGCAATGAAAAAGTAGACCAAATTACAAGACAAGGCTCTGCTACCACATTTATTAAACCAAAACTAGTATTTGGCATCACTAAAACCGCCATGCGTGGATGGATATCTTGGTGGATAAACCTCCAATACTAGAAGCACTAAAAACAACTTGCGTGACCTAGACATAGTCGTAGGACCTTCTTACTATTGACGACAACTTGCTGGTGAACTCACTTCTTATAAACATGATTTTCTCTACTTACATCTTGATGCTTTCACTGACATTAAGCTAAGTTATGAAGATCTTAAAGCTGGTAGTTTACTCTCAAGAGGTGTCGGTGGCTTCAATCACAACAACGAAAGCTTCAACCAAAAAAAATGTATGACTATTGTAGAAATTGCCGCATATATTACCGCTTGGGTATTTAATATAGGTATAAGTATTAATAATTATTGCCAACGCACTAGGAATGAGTTGTGGACCTAATGCGTACTGGTACAGTAAAAAATTGATTCTGAGCTTAGACATAAGCGTGCTAATAATAATGCTACGTAGAAAACAACAAATCACCATTCTAGAGGCTTCAGCATAGGCAGGTCTATTATATATGGCCCAGGACTATATGTAAGTAATTTACTAAATTGTATTTGTATATATTAATTAAGTGTAACATTTTAAATCTATTATTCTTAAAATTACGTTTTCAAAGACGGTGATCATTATATTTTACAAACCACTCAAATAGGGGTGTGCAAATGTTCGAAAATTCTAGTTCGAATAGAGTCAAATTTTGTTCTCGAGTTCGAGTCGAATATTTGATTTTTCGAGTTTTCGAACAAACTCGAGTTTTCTAACAAACTCGAATATTCGAACACATTCGAATTTTTAAACAAACTCGTATATTCGAGCAAACTCAAATTTTCAACTAAACTCGAGTTTTCGAGAAAGTTGTAAACTCGAATTTTTGAACAAACTCGAACTTTTAAACAAATTTAAATGTCCGAAAAAACTCGAAAATAAAAAAATATGTGAATAAGATAAGATTCATATGAATCAATCAAATAATCTAAATGCATACTGCAGCCTTTGTTAACAAATAACTAACTGGATTCATCAATACTCAGATGCAAAAAATGTAGTTGTTGAATATTATAAGTTAAATATTTCAATTGTCCGAACATTTTGACTATAGGTTTATGGTCGTTTTCAGAACACTGAAAACAAATTATTGGTATAAAAGTTATCTGGTTGGTTGCTCAGGTAGACCTCAGTCAGCAAATTCAAGATAATATTGATGTATTTCACATGATGGTTGAAATGTTCAGACAAATTAAGGCCTTATAATAATCAACAAAAATCATTTAATTTTTCTACATCAACATTTTTGCATTTGAATAATGATGAATCTAATAAGTTACCTGTTAACAACGGCTGCAGTATGTTCTTCGATTGTTTGATTGAATCATATACAAGGTTTATTCAAAGTTTTTTTTTTAATTTCCGAATATTTCAGTTTGTTTGAAAATTTCAGTGTGTTTGAAAATTCGAGTTTGTTTGAAAGTTCGAGTGTGTTTGAAAATTCGAGTTTGTTTGAAAAGTCGAGTTTGTTCGAAAACTCGAAGTTTCAAGTTTTCATTCGACTCGACTTGAACTCGACGAGTCGATTTTTTTTTCAAACAAACTCGAATTTTCGAATATTCGCACACCCCTACACTCGACGGATTTAAATGAAATTTTTACAGCATGTTCTAATCGTAAAAAAAAGTAGTGCTTACTAGAAGGGTTTTTTTATAAACAATAAAAGGCGCTGTTTTTCCTTAAAATTCATAAATACACTTTCATAGACCGACAAAAGCTCATTAAGCACTAAATAAACTATTAAACTTTTTTTTGTTGCATTGATTTTAGATAAATAACTAAGAAGTACGACCACAATCAAGCAAATAACTTGGTCGAGAATTAATAATGTGATTTAAAATATCTGTGAAGTTCAATCAAGCAAATAACTTGGTCGGGAATTAATAATGTGATTTAAAATATCTGTGAAGTTTATTTTAAATAAAGTGTAAAAACTTGGTATTATATGTAAAATAAAAAACTTTATACAACAGCTTATCTTTTTTTTGATGGGTGGTCACATCACAAAAGTATAGTACGGCAAGTGAAAGCAAGTTCTCGACGGGCGGGAGACGCCAGTAACATTCTCATTTCTAGTGTAGAAGACAAGGTCGGGCATATCTTCCTGAATTCAAAGCTCTTGGGGGGGGGGGGCGATCGCAAGAAAAAACAAGATGTCGATGGGGGGGGGGGGGAGAAGCCAACAGCATACACATTCCTAGTATAAGAGGCAGAATCGGGTCTATTTTCCTGAACTCAAAAGAAGTTGTCGACGAGAGGGGGGAGATACCAGCAGCATACACATTTCTAGTGTAAGAAGCAGAATTAGGTGTATTTTCCTGAACTGAAAGCTCTTGAGGGGGCGGCCGCAAGAAACAACAAGTTGTTGACGGGGGGGGGGGGGGGAGATGCCAACAGCATACACATTCCTAGTCTAAGAAGCAGAATCGGGTGTATTTTCCTGAACTCAAAGCTCTGGGGGGCTGGATCTCTTCCCCCTTAGATCCGCGCCTGCACTCAACTACACAGAGATCTTCAGCTGCCCACGCTCCTGGAGATCTCCCGAGTACCCGCTGCCGAGTTTTTTTCAATTCACAACTAAACACCACTACGAGATAAAATTTGTCAGGGCAATATCTGCTTCCAAGAGACCCACTACCATCACGTCCCCAGCCAAGAGTAAGAAGACACAATAGAGTTAATTTAATTGCTTCACAAGTAGTCACCAGCACAATGTAAAACGAGAGGAAAGTTGTAAACTCACTTAGAACCCAAAAAACGTAAACCAACTAACCTTTTAAACGATAAACTGTATTTGTGTTTACAGCTCCTTAGTATCAAAACTAAATATCTGCGAAAGAGTGCACGAAACGAATTTACAAAAATAAATTTCAATCCGGATTAGTATTATGTTTATAACAAAACATTAAACTATCCTATTACTATTATTATTTATTTGCCTTCGATATCAAACAAAGGATGTAATCTACAAAATGAAAATAATTAGCTGAAACGTTTACGGTTTAACTAAGATTCCTGAATCAATAGATCAATTGATTGCCGGAGCAGTTTGATGTATAAATTATTACGCTTAACGTGTCAATAACCCTTTTTGCGTTATCGATTCGTAATTACGGTTCTAATAAAAGGTGGTTTACAAGCTGTCGAACATATCCAACCGCGCAATCAGCAATAAAATGCTGTTTTATTATATACTCCAGAGGCGTACCATGAATTTTTTCCTGTAAGAAAAAGTAATATTGAAATAAAATATGTGCTACCTCATCGCACATTTTGGAAAGAAATATTTATTTAAAACTTTTAGTTTCGATACTCGTTTTAAACTTTGTCACGTCGGAATGAGAAATTAGGTAATATAGTCTTTGCTCGATGCTTTTGTAATGGGAACAAATGTTAATTATTTTTCATTGTTCAATGTCAACTATATTCTGTTAAAATAAATAATTAAATAATCACTCTGCGAATAGATTTCTCGTGGGAATAAGGTAGTTATATTTTTTATCACTATCCACGAAAGTCTAAAGAAAAAATAAATCAGTTATCGAACTTAACTTTTATTATCTTTGTCGTTTAAATGTATTCTTAAAAATATATAAACTCAGTAAATTTATGAAGACATAAAACTAAGAGACCCTTTCTAAGATTTGGCTATAAATCTGTCGAAATAATCCTACTCTGATTATTTAAGTAAAACCAGACGCGTGAAGGGTACTTTTTAACATATGGTATATGAAATACCCTTAAAATATATTAAAATATTGAACGATTTTCCCATTATTAGGAAACAAAAGAATAATCAAATAAACTCATTATACTGTAATATAATGTTTGATCTGTGAAAGGAGGTATGTAGCGTCTGTTTTTCCTGATTGCAAGAAAGAATGATTCAAATACCAGCATTATGAATAAAAGGGCACTCAGGTTTTTTCATCGACATTATATTATCTTATTCCTTTAATTATAGAAACAAATAGAATAGTTTTATTAATTGTGTTTATATAAAAATTAAGAGTAAGACGCTCACAGGCCAATTCGTGAATCAAGCATCCGGTATAGAATAGCTAACGCCCTCAGCACGTAACGATCGAAACCTTCGAACTTTCAGGGAAATAAATTGACGTTTACCGGGTTCCATCAGGTAATATGGGAACAAACGGGAAACAGAGGGGTGTCGAGGGGTGTAAGATTCGAAGACACTCTTTTAAGGAATAGTAAAAGTCAGTCATAATTTGAATGTCGTTAGAACGGTACCGTGAGTACCAGTGCCGTAGAATAATTACGTCACGGGTATAATTGTCGAGAAAGAAGGTTATCTTTGTTTAATTTAGGAAATTAAGGGAGTATCGTGTGTTATTTTAGTGGGGCATTTCGCGATTTTCATACGGTTCGATTAAGTAATATAAATAGCTGTTTTTCGCGTTTTATTTCTTTTTTTTTTTGTTTAATATTTTATTAAGCTATTTATACGTTTTTTCAAAATTGGGTTTTATATTTTTGGTTAAAATAACGGCCGAGAAGAGCAATTATGTTAGTTTTTCGTAATTGTTATTAGTTTTAAGTTTCTCATTGTAAATAGTTCGTTTTTATTCTATTTATTTTGTTAATAGACTAAGTGTTTTGAGAAACTTGTTTAATTTAATTAAAACATTCACGCGAATTAACTCGCGGACGCGCTGTTGCGAGACTACAAAACAAGAGATGTCTACTGACCAACTAATTAGTAGCCTTTCCTGAGTCCTGAGTCATAGTTGTGGTAAGCTTTAATAACCGTAGTGTTTGGTACTAAAGCTGCAAGAGAGAAGTTGAACGACCAGACTTCCAGAGTGTCTTTATTACTGTGATATTTAGTTGTAGGTTATTAAAATAGTTACTAATTAATATGGGGCAAAAAATGATTATAGATAAAATGATTAACGCTACCTCAATATGTCATTAGCAGGAGTCTATAACCAAATTCTGTCACACTTTGTCGGGTTCACTCCACTCTTATTTTTTTTGCTATTTTCCATTACCTGCTTTGTCATTTTAGATCTCTTTAACATCATTTCTCGAATATTCTTTTAAATATTTACCTTTCCATCGGACTCTCGACATAATACTTGATCAGATTCGTTAACAAAAAAGTGAGTATTAGCGATAAAAAAAAAAGCATTTACTCATGCTGCATATTAAGGTTAGAACTTTAATAAAGGTTCGCAAGCAAACAATTGGCAAGACAAAATGTATGCGCTATTGCCAAGCCTCATACAATATTTATGAATAATGGAGGCATCCCACTTTATCAAGTTCAAAAAATATATTTTTCAAAGGTACGAATATTAAGAATATTTTTAGAAAGTTTTATAAAGATTCAAGCAGTCTTTCTATATTTTTGACAACATTTTTGACTGGGTCTCCGAATGCTCGATTGAGCGCGGGCGTGCTTCAACTCTTGCAAACGTTTCTGAACGGCCGCAACTCTGAAGTCTCCAGGGAGTCCAGAATCAGAAAAGTTTTATGAAGAGGTAGAAGGCATCGCTACTTTTTCATAAAAAAAAATAAACACTTTTTTCTCGAAACGTTCTTGAATGTGGCGTTAAGGAATTTTGAAAACTCATTCGACCTATCCTCTCCAAATTTTAACCATGTATGCTAGACATGTACGGCTATGTCCCGTAGTAAAACTAACGCAAAGGAATCATATTTACTATTCTTTCCGGAATGAAATATACAAAAAACAGACCTCCGTTTTGCAACTTTTTGTTTAAACATTCGCCATTTAGTTATTTTTGCATGAAAATTAGTACCACAAGCACATACTGATTATGAAATTATTTTGTTTTTTTGTTTGAAATGAACCAGCACACCTAAACTTATAACGCCAGCGTCTTATCTTTTTTTGACACTCCATATTAAAGTACAATTTTAATATAAAACATATAAAATTAATAAAAAAAATATTTCTCATACTTCAATAATGTAATCTAGTCCAAAAAGAATTACATTGGTATCTATAATAGGAATCGCGAAAAAAAAATACAAAAAAATACCTTTTTTTTCGAGAGTCTAAAGTGGGATGTCCCCTTAAATATTAATAATCACATAACATAACATTTAAAAATATTTTATATTTTCATAACTCAAAATATAATAGTTATCAATATTTTCACAAGATGGATCGATTAGCCTTTCAATTATAAATAAAACCTCTTTTGGTTTATTAAAAAATAATAATTACAATAGAACCAGAAATATTACAAAAAAATTGCAAATACGCGAGCCACCCTAGATTTATCAATCATATTTCGACTTCTGATCAACACATGACACTCTGCA
This sequence comes from Diaprepes abbreviatus, assembly GCA_034092305.1. NCBI lineage: Eukaryota > Metazoa > Arthropoda > Insecta > Coleoptera > Curculionidae > Diaprepes > Diaprepes abbreviatus. The sequence goes on from JASJET010000139.1 coordinate 10,110,810, forward strand.
AGGTCTTATTTGAAAGATAAATGCTTACTCTTCTTCCTACCTATGTCTAGTTACGATGTTAGTCAGTTACTCTTCAAAAACGACTTTGGTTCAAAACTATGAAACTATTATTGAAATAATCGCAACACGCCATCCTCCTCAAATCTGACCAATCAGAAAAATCAAGTGTAATATAAATGGACCAATTAGAAGCGTTCAGTCCATTTATTCAATCGCGTCGTGGACTGTCAAACTTGTGCCGCGTTGGTTTGTTGGAGTTTGAGAAACTTTTAATTTTTTTAGCAATTTATTATTTGTTTGTGTTTAACATAGTAAGAAAACATACTGGATACTAATACGCCATTTTAATTACATTTAGGGAAGTATTATTCAATTTTGTGTGTTCATGCAGAACATATTTACATTTCAAGTGTCTTATACATGGCGGCGATCATATTTTATGAGGTATATTTTAGGAAACATTTTTTCCGGTAAAATAATTTATCTATATTTTTATTATAATTTAATTATAATATTGCAGTAATAATTTTAAGGGGTTCAGAAGTTAATCTATTGATGGAAAGAGAGTTGACAATTTAGGTTTCAAAATAAAACACTGCATCATTGTTTATGTACCATAAGTTATTTTAAAATAAAACAACAAAAATGTTAGTCCAGTTCCGGATGGTAGGTTTTAGTAATAGTCATGAGGGCTAAGTTACCCAATAATGTATAATTGTAGTAGTGTTAAGAGCTTGGCCGACAAAAACTATAAAGCGATACGAATTCTAGCTTCTGTATGTTAGTACATATGTACTAGATAGTTCAGCTTTATTTTTTACCTGTTTTAAGTGTACTTATTTTATCAGTAATGAATTTAGTCCAGGTATCTAACAATAATTTAACGATAAAATATGTAAATTGATTGGTCTTTTTATTATCATTTCTGCCTTTTGAAATTTTTTTTTCGTATTTCACTATTACATTAAATTAATGTCTATATTCTTTCATACTATATTGGTGAACTAATTTTTTAACATGTCTGGATTTGTAACCGCTCTCTTTTTGTAAATATCTATAATGTAAGAACTTACACCAATAATTTACCAGAGGTCTATAATTTTTGTACCTGATTTGTGTGATCTGATAATTTATGCCTATTTTTCTTTATTTCATGTCAATCCTCGACCTAAATTATGTAAAGTTTGATGATAACGTCAACAAGATAATGACCTGCACTTGAATAAGGCCTAAACATGGCAATGGACCTGTATCTGAATGCAACGTCCGCTATATTGTGACCCTGCTTTCTGTCTACGATATATGCCTAAGAAAAAATTTAAGTTTTTTTTTGCTGTTTAAAATATTCTTTATGTATGTACTTGTTTAAAATGTTTTTATTTACAAATATTAGAAAATAAAAATCCAATCAATAGAAAACTACTTTTGTTTAATTTTTAAAAGGATGTATTTTTTCAAGCGATATATTAATGTTTTGACCTTGTATGCTTTTGTTGCATTTATTTGTATTAATAAACTTATTTTAATATGACAAAAGCAAAAAAAATCTAAAAATAAATAATTTTCTTCGTTCCCTAGCGCATTCGCCATATGCATTAGTTGTTAACACCACCGTTGGGGACGACACTATCGAATTAACGTTACAGCTGTTTCGTCCATATAGCACCTAAATAATGTTTCTAATTTTTCGCTTTTTGTGTGTCAAACCTTTAAATCAATTTTTAACAAAATTATAGTACATTAAATTTGAATTTTCATTATAGATTATGTTTTACAGTGATTTAAACAACTAAACTATAACAAATTCCGGTTTAACATCCTCAAACTACGCGAACGGCCCTGGTTGTTGTAAATATTATTTAAAATGTTATATATGATTTGGGACCTAACTAGCTTGAAAATTTAGGTAGGAGGATTCCCGCTCGACATCTGATAAATCTGTTCGCGAGACCTTCTGTTTAAGTAAATGAAAAAGGATTGCCGAATTCTATTTAGAGTATAAAATAAGTTTTTCTTATTTGTTGCCCTTAATAGTTATATTTCAACAATCAGTAAGTACATCGTCACCAAAGTCATTTTACAAGCTTTTATTTAATTTCACATAGTTCCACAGGGGCGATTGAGCTAAAGTTTTTCATGTGTATGAAGTGCTTATGACAATACCATATTTGTCTGTAATGGAACTTTGTAACATACATTCTTCATACAGTTCTACACGTCCAATTGAGTTGAAATTTTGCATATGAATGATTTGAAAATATAATAACATATTATGGTACCATAAGAACTGATCTGATAATGGAGTCGGAAGGTAGCCAATGAAACTCTTTAAAGGTGTGCTTGAATTCGTTTGACTTGTCTCAAAAATATATTTGATGTCCAAAGTCGTCCGTTAATACACGATACTAAACGCCATATTTGGGCTATTTGGCTTGTTTCAAAGAAGCCGAACTAAGGTGAGTGTTGATTAAAGTTATTAAACCGAAATACTACTCTACTGAAAAATATAATAAAAATAGAAGCCTAAATAGGTGTCAGTAAATAATGCCGTATCTTTTTAAATTAAGAAAAAAGAAACTGATTCTATTTTAATATAGCAACTTAGTTATTTTTCATTTTCTTGTTGTGTGTGGCAACTTCGTTTTTTTACTTTTTATTGTGTGTAGGCTCTAAATGACTTGGAAGCAATGTACATAGAATATATTTTTAGAAGTAGTTAGTAAATACATTAAACATTCTTTACAAATATGTGTAACAAATTTTATTAGGTAACTTTATATCCTATATTTTTGTCAGTCATCTAGTTAAATTCTATTACACTAAGTTACAGTTAAATATAGCATATTTTTGCATTTATATTATTTTTGACAATATTCAACTTTAAGGGATATTTAGGGAATTTAAAAGAGCTATATTTTCTCCCATTTTCGACGTGCAGTCACAGCAAGTATAGGAAGTACCTCGTACCATTTTAAGCAAAAATATGATAATTTCACATACAAAAACATAAAATATGAATCGAGAATTATACTACAAAACGTAAACAATCAAGCTATATTCAGTCAAATAGAAATTTGATTTTGGCTGGAACGTTTTTGTTGCATCTGGATAAGATGAAATAATTTGTGGCGCCATTTTTTCTAATTTCAGTTTCTCTCTGCAATAGCAGTTCGCGAGGTAAGTAAAATCACGAAATTACACGTAAGACAAACTTGAAGGGTAAATATTTTTGAAAAAATTAGTTTTTCCGGGATAGTAATACAAAGTTAATTAACAATTAATTTATATTTATTGTAAATTATAAAAGATTTCCAGTATATTGAAAGACGAATACTGCAAAATGTTTCCTTTTAATGCCAAATTTTTAATACCGACACAAAGAAAAGCATGAAATAACAAAATAATTTTGGCTATTATTTGAAAATTTCAAAATACTGGCCTTATTAAGTTTTGAAATTAGGGAATTCATAACTAAGTTTAATCTTGTCACAGGGAAACTGAAATAATAATTTTTTATTACACTGAAGAAGTATCGGCTTTATTGAAAATTAACCCTAACAAACGCTTTCCGTTATATATAAATAACATAAGTTATCTCTTCTATAAGAGGTGCCTTTATTAATGTTCTAGTTAACATCTTGATTTTAAAGAATTTCTTAACAACATTTTTAATAATTAACAAAAACGATATCTATTTAAATATTCATAACATTCTGACACTTTGTACTTGTAGAAATACCATCGTTTTTTTTAACCTGTCGATGTTAATCTCCGTGATAAATCGTTCAGCGTTTGGCCTCTTCGGCCGCCTGATTTAGGTACCAGCAGGTCTTTAAAACCCGCAGTTTTAGCGTTTCCATGGTTATAAGAAATACAACGTCAACGTTAATATATATTTATTTTTAACATGAAACGCCTATGATAGAAGGTCTAGAAATCGCCGGATTATTCATTTTTCTTATTTTTATTACACCATGTAGTATGGAAATCCTTCTAGAAAATTAGGGAATCTTCCGGTACCGACCAAAAAGGCACATAACGGGTCCCGATCGGCTTTCGGGGACAGTATAGTTTGAGAGCTCGTCGATGCAACTTGAATTATTTTGACAAGTTGTCAAAGTTGTGACAATAAAGAGATTTTGAAATAATAGTGGGTTCAGTAATACAATGTGTGTTCAAAAATCAGCCTTCCAGAACAATATATATATATATATATATATATATATATATATATATATATATATATATATATATATATATATATATATATAATGCATATGCGTTATTTACGAAGGCGAATCTTTATTAAACCCTATACATTTTCGATACAATTTGCATCAGGACCTTTCCTCTTTTCCAGTCTTTAAAAAGACGACTCCGGTGTTTCGGGTCACTGTCTTCTCGTAGTATTCAGGAGTTATAACCAGATCCAAGTTAGCGTTCAGCACAGTTTACTAAACACTTTTAATAAATTCTTTTCTTTCTCGCTGCGTAAAGACATAAAGATCCAAATCCATGAAATTTAACAGGGTATTTGACTGTTCTCTGAATAATTCAGTGTTGCGCGGTAGAACAAATTTTCTTAACAGAACTCCAGCACCAAAATGCAGATTCGTCAGTAAACATAACGTCTGGCCAATAAGCAATTGTATTGTAAGAAAAGTTATCGGAAAAGAAGAAAGGAATACAAAAAAATTATAACATACAGGGTGATCCTTTTAAAATAAGTAAGTTTCGAATAACTTCCGGTATAACCGGAAGTCGCACAAGATCGTAGTTACTTCATCTGAAGAGAGCGTTACCGAAAACCCTATTATACAAATTTGCAGAATTCAAATTGCATTAGTTCCCGAGATATTCTAATAGACGGTTACAGTGAGACACCCTGTATGATAACTTAAATCTACTTAAACATTAAATAATTTAAATGAATACTAATTTCAGTATAAATTAAGTTAATCTTAAAATACTAAGTTTATTCAAATTTACCCAGCAAAATACTCTTCAATTTCAACTTAAAGGGAGACGAACTTTGGTTCTCTGATTTGTTGCTCATTATTTCCAAATTATATATATACATTTTAGGAGTCATATAAGAAAAACAATGTATAAACAAAGCGGTTTGGTGCTCAGGTAGATTTAAAAGTTTATTATTACTTATCGTACAATTATAAGTAGAATAACAAAATTGAAATTTAACCTGAAGATACTGTGGAACACCGGTAGCAAGCAAACGATGCAAAAAACAAGCAAAATTCAATTTTTGCCTAGCTAAAATTTTATGCCATTTTATTTCGAACAGTTTACAACTAACATGGTCCCTACCTTTTAATCCGTAAATGAAGCGAATACAAGAATTACGAATTCGTTGCAATCTGTTCCTACATTGCAAATCGAGACATTGTCTGGAGACAAAGTTGCAGAAATTTGTGTGGGAGAGTCCAAGTGTTTTAAAAAGAGATTTTTTTAGATTAAGTGTGAAGATATGTTTATTTTTATACAAACTTTTTAGAGAAAACCAATGTTTTTGAACGACACTACCAACCTGGATCCTAAATCTAAGTTTAGTATCAAATATAGCACTCAAGTTCTTATACTCTTTCACAACAGGTATCACAGTTTCAGACATACCCACCTTAATATTTTCAGCTGTCCAGTCACTATCAGGTCCAAACTAGATCACTGCCGACCAGTTGGAGTTTAATTTTAAGCCGTTATTATTGGAATAATCGAAAATATTGCGTTAGTGTACCTTGTTTCTTCTGGAGCTGTGGATTTATTAAACCTGATGCGTAATTATGTATTATCAGCATATCCTTGCATATTACAGTCGGTAACAGACTGCTTCATATCAATTGTGTAGATTATAAAGAGCAGAGGTCACAGAATTGAATTCTGCGGTACAACTATACTTACAATTCGAGCACCAGAACGATTACCTTCCAGGAGCACAAACTGAGATCTGCATGCCAGATAATTTTTCACAAATTCGACAGATGATTCACTGAAGCCGAAGGGGCGACATTTGGCAAATAACAGACCATGATCAAGCGTATCAAGTGCCTTAGTATAATAAAGTAGAACCGAGGCAGAAGTCTCACCCTTGCCTGAGGCCTCGACAAGATCTTCTACAACAGTTCCGTGCTAACCTCTGCGAAACCCAGATTGAGACAATGGAGACAAGTTATTTTAATCAAAATACGCAACTATTTGACCGTAGATAATTTTTTGAAGTATCTTGGATAAAACTGCCAATGTACTAAAAAGTGTCAAATCCCAAAACGTCCTGTGGGTTATTTATTTTTGGCAAAGACATAATCGTAGTAAACTTCCCATGCGTTGGAAATATAGAACTGGTGAGACATATATTAGAGATATGAACCAAAAATGGCACAATTAATCGGAGAACACAGCTTAATTATTTGAAGAGAAAAACCTTTGTCACCCGATGAATTTGATTTTAGCTGAGTGGCATAGAAAACTTCAGCATCAGCTATAGCCGATAGGTTGAAGAAACACGTTGTTCGTCTATCATGAAAGCCTTTGACAAATTTTTCACTGACAAGGGATTCTATTCTTTTTGCAGAGTCTTTAAAATATTTTTATTGTAATTTCACTTCAAATAACTAGGTAAGGTAAGCTTATGTTATTTCTATTTTTCTTGTAAACATTCAACTCGCTTAGAATGTCCCATAAATCTTTTTTTTGCTATTATTTTTTGCAACAAAATCCGTAAACGGTCTCTTTTCTTCACGAACAGCTCTAGTAATAAATTTCTTATTTCTTTATAAGCCTCTAGTCTTGAACAACTTTAATTCTTTTACATTTGGACATCAACTTCTTACGTTCTTTTGTCATAATATTTAGAGCATCTGTACACCATGATGCCCTTGGCTTGGTAATATGAAATCTATACAGGGGCACCCCAGTTAATGTTAGTCAAATCTGAATGAAAAAGATCGATGTCAAAAAATTTGAAACTTCTAAACTCCATGAGTTATGAAAGAATATATTGATTTATATTTTCCAAGAATGAAATTTATCAAATTTATCATAGCAAAAGTGATTACACTAGTGTAAAGCCTAATATATTTGGAAATTTAGTCGATTTCGTTTTCGATTTAAAATGCACTGCGAAATACCAGAGTGCTCTAATGCTGTAATTGATAAATACTTGTGCCTTGAACAATTTTTTGAAGGTTTTCATCATTGTTCAAATTATGTAAAGTAAAAATATTTTATTTCTATGTGTGAATAACTGAAATAAACATTAAAGAAAATAAGTATTTAAATTTTTTTGTGGAAGACATGTTATCAAAACAATATAAAATACTTCCTAATATCATATGAGAAATTAAAAAAAATCTGATAAAAATTTAGATAGTGATTGGGTAGAGTTATTCCTTCTTATTCCTGATAATAATATTAGTTTGTTATAAATTTAATCACAGCAAAATTTAGACCAAAATATTTATTTATCTATGTTCCTTTCATCAGCACCATTTTTAATGAAATGCAAAGAATTTCGAAAATGTTTTGTCAAAAAGTATATTATGAAATGATGTAAACGCTACAATAATTAAGGGATGAAACCTTAGGAGATCAAAATGTCACTCCTGGCAGCACTTTTCCACCATAAATAATTTGGCTTTTGTTTTAATAAAAAAGAATTATTAATTTTTTAAATATAACAAAATATGTTTTTGCGAGTCAACTTTCACGATGGCATTTATCCTTTCGATGGACAAAGGTATCAGAAAATATAGGAATCCAATGGCTCTTTTTTTATTTATGAAATAATAAAAAACATATATGGGTAAAAATTAGGCGTCTTTTTACGACAAGTGATTTAGAGTTTGATTCACTAAAAAAATAATGAAAATCATGGTTCTTGGTTTTAGATCGTGTCAAACTGGAATTATTATCCGACGTTTCGCCTACGATTGCACGAGGCATCTTCAAGAATCTTTACTCCACGAGATTAGAACACGGAATGACCATCGAGGAGCAACAGCCCCGTATTTATACCCGACTGGTGTACAGCTAAACGTGATCCTGCGTGACAATCGATTTCCACATTTGATGTAGACTGTAACCTGTATCTCTATTAATATTATTTGAATATTTACAAATTTCGATCGATTCTCTAATTTTATGTTTAAAGAAACCAGACACTGATGACAGCACCTTAGTTTCTTTTACATTAAAGGAGTGAGCTGAGCAATGCTGGTGTTCAGCTACTGCAGATTGTACAATTTGTTTCTTTTTTATACATCTTTCATGTTCCTCAAGCCTAGTGGATACAGATCGTCTTGTTTCACCCACATACACTTTACCACAAGAGCAAAGTATCTTATAAACGCCTTCTGTTTGTAATGGTATTACGTCCTTTGGTGACTTCAAACATTGTCCAATTTTCTTACATGTGTTGAAAATTATCCGAATGTTTGATTTTCGAGGTAATCTGGCAATCTTGTCAGTGGTTCCGTGTATGTAAGGCAAGACAACACTGTGGTATATTTATGACATTTTGTTGAGTAGTAGAGTTTTTATATTTGTTGATATCTTCAGAGCAATATCCGTTGCCTCTAAGAATATTAGTAAGTTTTTCTATTTCTGATTTCAGTGATTGTTCGTCACATACTGAAAGAGCTTTATGTCCCAAAGAGTTAATGACAGATTGTTTTTGAGAAGGATGATGGTGTGACGTTGCATAGAGACATCGGCTTATATGTGTCGGTTTTCTGTACACAGAATGTCGTAATTTTTCCTTGTTATTGATAAAACGAATGACCCTAAACTTGACTAAAAGCTATATCCACAGAAGGTGAAACCGGGAAAAAATTGGATCCGATATGCTAATTTTAAGAACTTTGTGAGTATAAATCTGGAGTCTTATCTTTTTCAGCTTACTTTGAAAACCCCTTATAGCCAATTACATTAAAATATGCAAAGCGGCTTTAATAGTATTAAGTACTTAATGGCTTAACTGTATATAAGTCGATGTAGGTTAAAAATAGAAAAAATTATCCAATATTTTTGTGATACATTAATCAAGATATGTTTGATAATATTTCAATAGTAGACTTAAAACCATCTAATAAAATTTTAATAACATGATAATGCTGGAAACGATGATGACACTATATTTTTCATAAAAAAAATCCCTTCATCATTCCGCATCGTGCCAATAAATACGAATTAACTTATATATAATGCTCGTCATAGAAATATTAACTGGCATTTTGATACTCTCAATTATATCTGTACTCAAATTGCAAATTTAGACGAGGTAAATAATGATTCTAGGGGTGGTTTACGTAGCGTTATTTTAGAGTGTAATTTTTGGGTCATCCGAGGTTAGCAATAAATTAAATACATGTAAATATTTGTGCATCATTTATAAAAATAAACGTTTGAAACTGCTTCTCTGTAATAAATATTATACATGCAAAATTATATGTATTATTGTTCTTATTGCGGCTCTGAATTATTTTGATGTTTTTAGCTTTTCGCATGAGCAATTTAAATAGACTATAAACGCAATCAACAATAATTATAATGATTAAAAAATACCAGAAAGAAGCTTAAACAACACGTATATGTCAGGACCTGCGATGTTCTAGATTCAATTAATGTTATTCTGGATGCCAGGTAACAGATACATTTCTGGTGATATAACGGTCTAGTTTCTTAAGAGAAATATTTACCCTGGGACGACTCTTAATTTATAGCCCTCCAGGTGCAAATGTTTAGTAGTTGTATTATTATGTTTTATATGCTATAATACAGTTTTTTCCTTGTTTTTTTTTATTATCAATGAGATAAATAATAGTAGAACGCTCTTACGTGATTTCTTTAAAATTTTTGAAAACACTAGCACTAATTTAACTAGCATCTTCCGTCGCGACTTTGTCCACACTATTTTTGTACTGCACTATATTTCTGAACAGTAATGTCTTTAAAGAACTTCTACTATCGAAAATAACTGATCAATAAGGAGCTCATTCAACTGCGGAAGCGGCTTGCCGCAGGGTTGTCAGATAGAGAATGCGAAACTTTCCCAAAATGAATTTTACTTTTCCCCAAAATGATAATATCCTCGTAAATCCCCATATTAAAAAAAATATATATATATGTACAAGAAAACTTACGTTCAAAACAAGCTATTGGCCATGACGAACGCGGTTCGTAGTTGTTTTCTTTTGGTGCTTTATCATCTATGTTTTAACATAATTAAACATTCCTCCAATACCCAATAAAATATTACAAATAACAAATGGTCAAAATGTCATCATAGCAACATAACGAGGATAGGAGATGAGATTCTTTGACTCATTTACTAAATAGATGGGACTGTAGGCTGTTCTCCTTAAGAATTCTCAATAATCATGTTTTTCCCAACAATTTCTCCTTACTTTTTGCATACCCCAAAAAATTCGTACTTTTTTCCCAAAATTACAAAAAAAAACTGGCTTAGAATATGGAAGGAAGGACTATGACAGCTTAGCGACTTGCCACCTAGCGATGAGAACAAGAAGCGCATAACTGGTGCTTATTGGTGCATGCTTATTTACACGTTTCAATAAATAATTTAGATCTTTATATAACTTGTGACACTTAGATAATAAAACTACAGTTAAAATTTGGTGATGATTGGCCTATTACTTTTTGCGAACATACAAATATGTTTCCTCTTTATGGAATAATGAGATTTCAGTTTATTCCCCCTAACTTGTGACAGACTTTTTTTCGAGTAAAAGAGTTTCACATAAAGATTAAAAATACCTACTCTTTCTATACTACCTTTATTGGATTTCAAATATGCGCGAAAGAGAGAGATCAATAGGTATAAAAAAGTCATTCCGATCTACGACCACTTTTGCAGAGCACCATAGCGTATACGCCACCTAGCAGAAAGCAAACATTTACGCTTTGAAGTATTATCTTTTTAATGCTATGAATGAAAGTTAATATATTTTCGATATAAAATTAAGCGTTAAACCTTCCTAATTATGTCAAGAACCACGAGTTAAAATTTGGTTTTGATTGGCTCAGTAGGTTTTTTGGTTATCCATGACAAACCAAAAGCCTACTTTTTGTTACACATATATATCTTCTTCTCATGCCGTGTCAGGTCCCACTAACGTTGGCAATTACAATGGCTAGATTCTCACGGTCCTCTGCTATTCTAAATAGCTGTTCAACATTGTATTCCTGTCTATTCACGGATGTTCCTTAGCCAGGAGATCTGCTTTCTTCCAACACCTCTACAACATCCGATCTTACCTTTTATTATCAATGGAAGAATTCTGTACCGATCCCTTCGGAGAACATAGCCAAGATATGTTAGATTTCTGCATTTTACAATTGTCAGCAATTCACGAATGTCATCTGCTCGATCTAAAACCGCTATATTACTTTGTATAGCTACTCGGGGTATTTGAAGCATTCGCCTATGCAACCACATTTCAAAAACCTCCAAACGATTGATCGTGGCAGCGTTCATTGTCCTTACCTCCGCTCCATACAACAACACTGACCAGATGTAACTTTTAACCATCCTTTGATGAGGTTTCAAATTTAGATTGTCATTGCAGACAAGCGATCTCATTTTTAGAAAAGTTGTGCGGGCTGATTCGATCGTGCATTTAATTATCTAGGCCAAGCTGTTCAGTAATATAATATCCAAGGTACTTGAAGTAAGAGACTCTTTCAACCGTTTACAGTCCATTAGCAGCGAAGCGTCTGGATATGGACGACGACTGAAAACCATAAATTTAGTTTTAGCAACATTTATGTTGAACCCCCCATTTCCTTCCCAACTCTATTGACATAATCTAAAAGTTGTTATAGACTCTGCATCTATTAAAGCTTATTACAGCCGCATCATCGGCATAACGAGTCGTGTTTCTTAGTTCACCGTTGATTTTAACCCCAGAATTTTTTTTATGTAGGGCTTCCTTAAAAATTTTGTCTGAACAACAGTGGATAGAGAATAATATGCATCCTTATCTGATGTTTCGCTGAATTTGGCATTCTTTGGTGAGCTTACCATTAAATCGGACCATTGGGCTTTGACATCAATATAGATTCTCTATAATCCGCACCTCCTTGCCATCAACACAAGCATTATTCAATATATCTATGAGATTCACATATTATACCCGGTCATACGTTTCCTCGTAATGAATAAAGCGTCTTTACGTTGGTCTCGATACTTTTTGAGAGCAAATAACCTTCTCTAGTATCAAAAGCATTCCTAAACCTAAACTGGGTCTCATCTAGGGCGCTTTCGCATCTACTATGAATAATACTTAAGAAAACCTTTAACTGTGACTCATGAGACTTATTAAACTGTATTCGTTACTTCTTTTGGCACGTTTTTTGGTAGTGTTATAAAATCAGATTTCAGCCAGTATTCTGGTATTTCTCCAGTGTTGTATACAGAATTAAAAAACTTAACCAATATATCGATATTTTCTTCATGAAACAGTTGCAGGATTGTCACTGGGATGTCGTATGGGGGCGGTTGCTTTTCTAGATTTTGCAGGTCTTATACCGTGAAGAACTTCTGACTTCTGAGTTTCTCATCCTTCAGCTCCATGCACAGCGTCTGATATGTTTGGTCTTTGATTTTTAAATAATACAGTTATGTAGGAACTCCAGGCATTAAGGATGTTCATAAAAAAGAGGTTTGCCCATTGTGTCCAATAGTATATTAGATGCCTTCTTGTTGAACAATCCAGAAACTTGTCTAAACTTCTTGTATATAGTTTGTTATATATGTAATTCTCCTTTCGAGCAGAGAATATGAAAAATATATGTACAAACAGTTCATTTCCTGTAAATATCGCTCTGGTCCTCTCTCCATACGCGTTTCGATCACCTCATGATCTCGTCAGTGGAGCTGTATCGGACCGGATATGGTTCATATATCAGTTATTTCTTGCTAATGTTGCTCTCGGTCCGATACAGCTCCACTGTCGAGATCATGAGGTGATGGAAACGCGTATGGAGAGAGGACCAGAGCGATATTTGCAGGAAATAAACTGTTTGTACATATATTTTTCATATTCTCTGCCTGAAAGGAGAATTACATGTATAACAAACTATTTAAATACGACAGAAAGATTTCATTATTTCTTACTGAAATTTTGATTGTTTAAAAACTTCTTGTATATGTTGAACTATAATATTTTCTTTTTAGTTCCTCCATTTGTCTGCACCTGTCTCCAATCCACTTCTCTTAGCTGCACGTATCTTTTGTTTCTTTTTATATTCCTCTGTGTTATTCTTATACTTTCTCCTTTCCTTTATGAGATCTAATATTTCTTCAGCCATCCATCGTTGTTTATTATATTTGGCGTTATTTATAGCATCGTTCTCCATTAACCTTGAGATTGGATTATAAAATAATGTCCACATTTCGTTTACATTGTCGGTAATATTTTTCTCTTTTATGAGGTTGTTGATGTCTCTTTTCATCTGAACTTTCTTACATCTGCTATATTAAACTTTTTCAGTTCAGTACTTTCCTTTATATTTTTGAACTTAACATTAATTCCGGCAATTAAAGGATTGTGAACGGATCAAAAATCAGCACTTGGATATGTTGACTTTTTTACACAATTTCTGAATCTCTTATTAACCAGTATGTAATTAATTCAATTTCTTATGATATGTGTCGGTTTATCGCCTAGACCTACCCAAGTGCAGCTTATACCATGTGTTTATTGCTATAATGTCGTTTTCCTGGCAAAATTCAAACAGTCTATCACCAAGTTCATTGCCTTCATCCAAACCATGTTCTTCTACGAAATTAGATCAATGACTTTAACCAATTTTTGCATTAAAATCATCTAGAGTGTATGTGATTTCGTTGGGTTTTAGGTTATTTACTAAATCAGTTAGTTGTTACTAGTACAGTGTCTCAACGTCATAATTTTTCTTTTCAGCTGTAGAAGCGTAAATCTGCGAAAGTTAATATTAAATGGGTGAGCATTTAGTTATAGGGACAAAGTTTTTTTACAAATTTTTCCAGTTACGCCTTCAAGAAAATACCGACTCCATTCCTGTATTGCGTATCATCGTCTTCGCTGCCAGAATGATATAAAATACCATCCGTGTGTCTTAGGGTATTCTTGAAGAACTAGAGTCAAATAGAAGGAACAACAGAAATAGACGTTTCTTCCAAGAGGTAAAGGATATAAAAAACGGATTTAGACCCAGAGTTGGAACAGTAATAAAGAATGACGAAGGTAACCTTATTACAAATGAGGCTAAAATAAGCTGGAGAAGATACTTTGACGAGCTACTGAATGTTCAGGCAGATGAAGCCCGGCTTGAATATACATACCTTACGGCCGAACTCATAGTTGAAGAACCTAAAGTGGAAGAAGTGTCACGAGCTATTCAAAAACTTAAAAACATCAAAGCCCCAGGAAACGACACTATACCGGAAGAATGTTTGAAAACGGGAGGAGAAACCTTGAAACGTGCTTTCTATCAACTCATCTGTCAAATATGGAAAGAAGAAAAAGTACCAACCTCCTGGAAAGAAAGTGTGATAATACCAATACTTAAGAAGGGCGATAAAACGTGCTGCTCCAATTATAGGGGTATATCCCTTATTAACACAAGATATAAAGTCTTCTCTCTAATGATCTTAGAACGATTGACTGCGTGTGTGGAGTATCAAATAGGAGATTACCAGTGTGGGTTTAGAAAAAACCGCTCAACTGTAGATTAGATATTCACGATTAGGCAATTAATAGAGAAATGTTGAGAATACAACAAAACATTGCACCAGCTATTTATAGATTTTAAACAAGCATACGATAGCATCATAAGAGTGGATTTGTGGAATGCCATGGCAGAACTGGGCATACCGAAGAAGCTAATTAACCTCACCAAAACATGTGTAGAGGGAGCTACAAGTGCAGTAAGACTTGAAGGAAGATTGTCAACCTTCTTTACAATCAACAGTGGTCTTAAACAAGGCGATGCGCTGTCTCGACTCCTCTTTAACGTCGCCTTGGAGAGCATCGTGCGAAAAGCCAACACAAAAACGCTTCTCTTTAGAAATCAAGGTCCGCGCATCATATTGGCGTTCGCTGATGATATCAATATTGTAGGTAATGCAACTACCAGTGTCAAGGAAGAGTTCTTCAAATTGGAAAATGCCGCAAAGAAAGTTGGCCTACGAATCAACGAAGAAAAAACAAAATATACGGCTACAACAAGAACGGAACGGCGAGACAGAATAGGACAGAACGTGACTATGGACCACTACAATTTTGAAAGGGTCCATCAGCTTAAATATTTGAAAGCTACGATCACCTCTGGCAACAACATTACACAAGAGATTAACAACAGAATACAAGGAGCCAACCGCTGCTGGTATGGGCTGCAAAAGATAATGAAATCGAAAAATATATCCCGCCGCACGAAAATAAGAATATATCAAGTAGTTATAAGACTGGTAATGACATATGCATGCGAAACATGGACGTTGACAAAACAAAATGAGAATAGACTGAAAATCGCAGAAAGAAAAATGCTTAGAGGGATATACGGACCGGTCAGGGACAACACCACACAGCAATATAGAACGATAACAAACAAGGAATTGGAGGAACTATACAATAAGCCAGATATAGTGAAAATAATAAAAGCAGATGGCAAGATTAAGATGGGCCGACCATGTTATGAGACAAGATCAACGTATCGTCAAGTTGGTATGAGAAGAGAACCCAGAAGGAAAGCGGCCGCTAGGAAGACCAAGGATGAGGTGGAGAGATAACGTTGCGGCAGACTTACAAACCCTAAACGTCGAACGCGCGGAGGAACTGATGATGGATCGCAGAAAGTGGAGGCAGATTGTGAAGTCAACAAAGACCCACCCCGGGTTGTAATGCTAGAAAGAGATAGAGGGAGATCCGTGTGTCTGCATGTTCCCGAACCGGTCCATCGCAGTTTGCTTATTCCTGTGATGGACATCCCCATGCATTTAGTCTCTTGAACTAAATTATCGAACTTACCAGCCACGTATAGGCTTCTGGTATTCCCTGTGTCTATTATTAAAGTAAACTTTGCTACTTTGGACAAGAAGATTCATAGTACCCCTGGTCCATCAAAGGGCTGCCCGGGACTAGGGGCCGTAAAATTGATGTCGTATAAAGATCCCTTAACCAAAAAGGCTCTATATATATTATAACTTATTAAATAGAATATTCTCTTGATTCCCTTTAATTTTCTGCAAAACTCTTAAATTGAATTTAGCGAATTACGATATTTAAGTTGGGATTTCTAGGTGCGTCTAGATATACACTTACTTTTGAAGAAAAATCTTTATTTGCATCCATTCGTATTTATATTAGATTTATTCGAAACCCCGAAATACAAAGGAATCGAATGATAATTCTGAATGATCGAAATCGCGAAAATATATATTCTCATAATACTTTTAATCATAATAGATATTGATTTATTACTTTATTAATGGTTTTGGAAATGTTTTTAATACCGAGTTTTTGTTGGGAATTAACGTAACGATATTTATTTACTACTCTCAAAAACAAGCTACAAATTTTAGACGTCCACGAAAACTAGTCTCGAATAAAAAAAAACCTTTTAGACCCGAAGTTAACAAGAAGCATTACTTGCACGTTTCGGTACGTTTCGTTGTTATTGTACTTCTTGTCGAGATGTTTTCGGAATGTTACTGAGAAATTGGATTTAGATTACTTGTTACTCCTGTTATTATGTTTATTATGTAGATGTGAAGTTTAAATGAGATAATATGGCGGATAAGGAAACGTGACATGGGCGGCATTCGTGAGAAAGCCGACCTTTAAGAAGGATAAAATTCGTTCTGAACTTGTTGGTGGATCGAAGATATGTTATAGTACAATGGACTAAGTCCAGTATCATTAAAATTGATATTATAAATACAAAAACTTACTGGGGCAATTTCGTTATTTTCTAGTAGAAGTTTTAAATTTTGTTTTTGTTTGATTAGACACTAAAAAATATTTGATATATCCCATTTGCTTCAATCCGCCAATAACATTTAAAAATTTCAAACGTTCGAAAATATCACTATTTGTCTAAATATACACAAAATTAAAAAGAAGTTATTTGTATTTCTATGAATATTCTAAATTCAAAGCTTGGATTTATTTTTTGGTACGAATTTTTGTCCAGTACATTAAATTTTACAGGGTGCCTCAAAAGAAGCTGTGCTGAGTCATTAATCCACTAATATTTAAAGACAGTTTTGTGACATGTTCATCTTAATTTGTTTCTTCTAATTCAAACCATACGTCGCAAAAAATCTGACATAGTGGGTATAGCAAGATAGAAAGATATAATGGAGGCAAATGAATCATTTCGTAGTATGAATACAAACTTTCTTTTGACTTCAGTCAAAATATTATTTTATTGACAGTCATCTTTCAAAGTTTTATTTATATTGCGTTTTTGAATAATTCTGGTCATTTAAGTGAATTTAAAACAGCTTTATATAAAAGCTATTAATTATTATGTTATAACTTATTACCGAGAACTATTTATTATTTTTATTAAAAACCTCTACCTAGATGCATAAAAATTTCTAACCTTCAAATCTGTCACAGTTTCTAAATATACTTAATTTTAAAACGTTTTCGCATTATTTTATTCAGCTGTAATAATCAGTCACTAAAAAGTACAATAAAGTACGAGATACGATTTATACTTTTTAGTAAAACCATTAAGAGGCAAGCACAATTTGTACTTAATTTGTGTAAGTATTTTGCGGTGGAGAAGGAAATCGGTGGTCCTGTGGAATCTGTTTTAACTGTCCAAGAAGTAGAAAAAATAATTTCATTTTTGGAAATAAATATTTTCAATTAGGTATCATTCTTTCTAGAGAGTGAACATTACTCTTAAAATTTCGAGGAAAATCCTATATACCCTTAGAAAAAGGAATTGTCTCCTCTCCTGGATAAAATAAACCTTGTCGAAAAGAAAAAATCACAGATCTTCCCGAAGGAATCAAAATAGAAATTCGAGATACACTCTATAATATGTACCAAGACAGTACGAGTAAAATCTATGTTATAAGCTAACCTTAAAGGTAATATCATTGGTCCATATTTAACAATCTTAATGTCTTTTTTTTAGTTTTAAAAAAGTATGTTTCTCTATAAAGTTTAAATCCTGAACTTACCAACAAGGAGATTATATCTAAGGCTAAGACATTTTTTAACTATTCTGCCTAAGGGGCTGGGATTCAAATAGAAAAAGAAGGAAAACTGAACAGCATTATCTGAAAGAGCTTGCTTTCTTCGAAAGTACATATATGAAAAATCCTTCGAACATACCTCTGTAGAATTAGCATAACGTTAGAACTAGGGCGCGGTTGTTTGAATGCTGAATAATGTAATAATATTTTTATTTATATTTGTTAAAGTGCTGATAAACAATAGATATTTCATTTCTTGGTATACACATACCGATTTTATGCTATCCTTTCCTAATTGCATTATTTAAACGAGTATCATATGATAATCGGTACGTCAATTCTAGAATACATAAAAGTATGAATTTATGGTCGCCTAAATTATTATTATTGTTATTTTCAATATGTAAACAACATTTACCAATAAAAATAAGTTTTTTAATCTTCTTTTTGTTAATATTAATTGAAAACTTCACATTTATAGTAATTTCTAACACATAAAAACACTGAAAAGAGTCACGACAAGCAACTAAACTGAAAGAAAAGATAAGTAAACATGTTTATGTCTGTCAAACATCAAAAAAGCCTCTCCCCGCTGACAATAAATAGCCTCCAAACAAATCTATTGTTGTTTAAATCTATAGGGTATAATCGAAGGAAAAATCTCAATAGTTTATATTCAAGAGAAGTAAGTAGTTTATTTAGACGAATATTGGATTTAGTCATATATATATATATATATATATATATATATATATATATATATATATATATATATATATATATATAGATCAAGAAAATTACCCCAAAGAGATGAACATACTGCAGGACGCCTAACAAAAAAACGGTTATAAAAAAGAACATATAAACAAGACTCTAGAAAAACAAACACTTGGCCCCAAAAAATCGGAAAAACCAAGAGAATAGCTCCAAAGCTTTTGTTCCTTATGTAAGAGTCGCTACAGACAAGATCGCAAAAAGTCTCCGTAGACAGAACATTGAAACCAGTTTCATCACAAGCCGTAAAGTAAAAGATCTCTTGCCAATACCTAAAGAAAAAATCCATCTAGAAAACCAGGGAGTATACGAAATTCCATGCGGAGAATGCAGCTCATCTCATGTAGGCCAAACCAACCGTAACGCTGTCAAGCAAAAAACAACTTCTTCTGCTCTGGCCCAACACTGGTTAAACACAGGACATAAGATAAATTTCTCAGGAACAAAAATGCTATCGAAATGTGAAAACTTAAATAGCAGAGATGATAGCCAGCGAGTGCTTAATACTTGGAAAAATCTGCTTACACAACATCAACCAGTAGCACTTAGTAACGAAACAGATTACAATGCGATGACGCGCAGTAGGTCTCGCAACCTGATTGGCCAGAACCATTCGGAGAGCGAACGCGTCCGACGCACACACGGGACCGACAGCACCCGAGTCGCAGACGTCAGTTCGCTTGTAGACGCCGTATAGTGAGCTTTGAAAATGGTGAATGAGATTTCACCGAAACGTCAGCTGCCTTACAGTCCTGAGAGGGACTCAGCACATACACAGGATGCCCGAAAACCTTCGATTGCATATATATATATATATATATATATATATATATATATATATATATATATATATATATATATATACACGTCTATAATTTTGTGTAAAATCTAAAAGTGAAATAACATATAGATTGTTCCATTTAAAATAAGCAAGAAGGCATCAACTTTCGGTATAACTGGAAGGGCCACTATCTTGCAAATAGTTTTGCCAAATTACCGCCAATGACTTTAGTAATGTGTCAAATTTTAAAAATTTTACAAAGTCTATTTTCCCAGAAATCGATTGCGACAGTCCGTCGTGGGACCCACTGTATATACAGAACTTTAACAATCAGATTCACTAACATGGTTTAACTTTAAAACCGTCCTAAATTGACAGCAGAGGGTTTAAAATGACAACAACAACAAGTCAAGCAAATTTTAAACTCTAAAAATAAAAGCATAAAAAAGCATTTTGCTTTATTAATGAACCGGCAAAAATGGAGAATTTTGTTTATTTGCGGGATACAATTATTTCTCTTACATATTTCAAGGCTTTATCGCTATATATTCCTATATAAGCGTTTATTGGTTGACATATATAATATAAATTATGACAATATCATAAGCAAAATAAAACTGACCGACCAGGAGATTGAAATGTCATGGCAAGTAGATCGGGTTTAAGTCCTAAATCTTCTTAGTGAATAGTATAGTGTAAAAAATGTAATTCTATCATAAAGTAATGTTGCTACATTAACACTTTCCTATTTCCTATCTACATTCGACAGTAGTAATACAAATACTCTAAATTAAAGGTATTTGTATAGGACCCACGGCCCACCCATCTACTTTATTAATTTAACCAATACGTGTGTTACATGTTGGACAATATTACATTAGTGATGAAGAGCAAGTTCAATATTTATTTTGACACAGCTTCTACGTCTCGGTATGATGGTTGCTTGTCGCATCTTTTTTGGGGAATTCATTATCGTTTTTTAATATTTGTTCACTACTTGTCACGAAAAAAGGTCTGGTATTCATTTTCACCTTTTGGTTGTTTTGTTGACAGGAGAGCACTGATTTGATGTTAACAACATTTTTACATTTTTAAGGGTCTCAACTTGTGAAGACCTTAACTGAAGATGCCTATTGTATTAGAAATATTGTTTATTTTATCTATTGGAAATAATAAAATATAAAAGAACTAGAAGAGGTTTGTTTGCAAATCTTTGTTTCAAAGCCAGATCATTATTTTCGTACAAAGTGATAACTTAAATCTTTGAGAATTTGGTATGAAATTTAATATTGTGAGAATAATTGTCTGTAGTTTTAGTTTCTTGTGGAAACTGTCACACGTGCGTGTTATTTTAACGGGTAGCACGTAAGATGCCAAATGAAATTATGGTGAAATATCTACCAGTTTTCACCACAAAAAAAAATAACGAACTGATTAATTCAACCAACCAAGCGCAAGACTAAGAACAATAACGCATAAAAACGAAATGGCTACAAATCACCAACTATTAGTAAAGCAATAAAACTGTAACACAAATCCTCGCAAGAAATAAAACCACCAATTGATAACAAACAGACTTCTAGATACTTCCATACATCAAACAAATAGAAACGGCAGATTACCCCGAAAACACAACATATCTAGAGTGGTAAACCACACAACACAGCAGATTCATCCCTAATAAACCCAAAGAACAAAACCGACCTAGAAAATTAAGTAATGTACAAGATCGCATAAAATAAAACATATATAAGCCAAATCAACAGAAGATTATCGGCAAGGCTAGAAGAATATAAACTCTGCATAAGAAATAAACAAACATGTGTTCCAGACTGATTGTAAAATTAATTTTGACAACTGTCAATAATTAAAATGGAAAAGAACGGCAATTTGAAGAAGAGAGAAGAAGCAGTTAACCTCATCTCAAGCGGGACCACTACACCGGTATCTAAGCTCAACAATGATTTAAATATTTTAAAAAATTTGATTATGTGGGGGTGACACAACAACTAGAATATCAAGACACAGCGCCGTTTCGTGACGCCATCACCCGACGGCCCCCTAAATCACACACTAATTTCGTCCGATTTTCCCCAAAATTAATATGGAGGAATTCTTGAGGTTGTACCCAACGAGTCTGAAATTATTTTTAAAAAGTTCAGAATGGCGGATCCAATATGGCGGACAAAAAAATTTAATTTTGTCCAATTTTCTCCAAAATTGGTACAGGAGAGTTTTCGGGGACGCACATAACAAATCCAAAATTATATTTAAAAAATTCAATATGGCGGATCCAATATGGCAGACAAAAAAATTAATTTTTGTCCAGTTTTCTCCAAAATTGGTACGGGAGAGTTTTCGGGGCTGCACATGACAAATCCGAAATTATATTTAAAAAATTCAATATGGCAGACAAAAAAATCAATTTTGTCCTATTCTCTCCAAAATTAGTATGGAGGAGTTTTCGAGGTCTCACATAACAAATCTTAAATTATTTTTAAAAAATTCAATATGGCGGACAAAAAAATCAATTTTGTTCGATTTTCTCTAAAACTGGTACGGGGAAGATTTTGGGGTCGCACATGACGAATCTAAAATTATTTTAAAAAAATTTTAATATGGCGTGTCCAATATGGTGGATAAAAAATTAATTTTGTTCGATTTTTTTCAAAAATGATATGGGGAAGTTTTTGGGATAGTATCTTATGAATCTGATATTATTTGAAAGAAATTAAATATGGCGGATTTAAGATGGCGGATTAAATATTCTACATCTTTCGATTTTGTCTAAAGTCAGTATTGGGGGATTTTTGCTAGTGTTAATTACGAAATTAAAATAACTTTTGAAAACCTCAATCTGGCGGAATCAATATGGTGTCCTAAAAATTTTATATTTTTCGACTTTATCCGACTTCACTTCACTTTATAGATTTAGATTAGATTAAGACGTTAAAATTATTTTTTTGAAATTCAATATGGCGGATCCAATAGGGTAGGAAGAAAATTTTACCTTATTCGCATTTTTTCAAATTTGGTATTAGAGGGTTGGGGGGGATGGTGGAGGTGTATTACGAATATGAAGTTAATTTTTTACAACTATTAGGTTAATAAGATACAATATAAGGGACTAAAAAGTTAACATTTTTCGGTTTTATATAAAACTGATATTGCGGGGTTCTTGGGGCGTGTAAAAACTCAATCTACAATATAAAATATATCGGGCTAAGAAATTTACGTCTCAAATTCTTTAAATATCGATATGGAAAGGTTTTGGAGTCTAGATTACCAATCTAAAAATAATTTGAAATTTAAGATAGTGGATTTACTATGACAGACTAAATATTTGTTTGATACAATTTCATTGGTATTTGAAGAACTCTAAGAATCAAAGAATTTTTAGTGGTTCATTTTAGGGAGACTTACAATTATGGATAAAATGGGTACTTTTTTGTGAGCTTAGAGTCATTGCGAGGAACACTAATCTCGATTAGCACTTAGTTCAAATAATAATGAATTCAAAATTAAAAATTTGTTAGGCGCCGACTTCAAAAATTTCAATTTCATATAAAAATTTATAGTTCTTTTTCACTTTTTAGCGCACTTTTAGAAGTAGGTTCAATTTTTTTTATAAAAATTTTATTTTGAATTCCAAATTTATGTATGAGCTTTAGATGATCGTCATTTTAATATTTCAAACTTATATTTAAGTAAATTATATGTTAACAAGGGTACAACATAGGTGAGAAAAACTATACCGTAATGATTTGAAAAACCACTACTTTGTATAAAATTTTATACTGTAGTTTTTTTTAGAAAATATGTTAAATTGAGTGTTAATATAAATTAAAAAGAACTTTTCTAGGTCTAATCATTTGTTTACCAAGACATTTTTATTATACAGTACATCAAGGTATCGTGACTATGTATTTAATTAAATATTATGACCTTTGGATAGTTGATTATATATTCTCCCAAATAAGTCAACACGGGCAATTCTGGTTTTAGGTTGTCCATATCAGGTTCTTTAATATAAGTATGTTTTATTTCTTCCTCAATTTCATTAGAAGTCTTCAGTACTGTACTGTTTGTCCCATTCAGGTGATAAGAGATATCTTTGTCAAATTTTTGTAGCCCCTCTTTCACAAAAGAATTAAACATTTTCAGTGCCACTTTTGCATTTTGTCATTCCAAGATAGACCAATAAGTATTTTGGACAAGTGAGAAACTTAGTGGGTGAGCTGTATTTATTTAATCTTGGTATATTAAATTTTAAAGAAACAATCTTACTCAACATCTGCCAGGTAAAATATTTTTTACTGATTACACTCCCAGGACAAGAAAGTTAGGTTACACTCACAAACGCTATTATCACTGGACAAAAAACTTTTTGAAATGTTTACCAGCTCGTAGCGACCGACAGTTTTTTGAAAATCCCTAATAAGTGGGTCATAACATCATTTCCTAATCTCAAAAGTGTTTAAAATACTATTTAAACTTGTAAAAGACGAATAAATAAAAAAATCAATAATTTTAAACCACGATCGACAGACGTAACGCCAGCGTGGAAACCAAAAAGTACTGCAGATCAGATAGGATTGTTGATAAAATATCGATATTATTTAATGAAAATATCGATATTTAGGATCAATATTTTTTAGGACAATATACAGGGTAGCGTACTAAATTTTCGTCGGTTAATATACAGAGAACGATTAAATATTTTAAAAATAATTTTAATAAGAGATGTGTAGGCTTATTGGGACCACGTTTTAAAATTATTTTGAAATATATACAGTGGCTAAAAAAAGTTTCACACTAAAGTGGTCAAAATTTAAATGGAACGCGATACTTCTTAATAGTTAAACTAACCGATGTTCAAGTTTATTTAAAAACCCTAATTATTTAAAATGGGAAATTATCACCAAGAACAAAAGATTGATACGATTTTAGTAATTGGGGAGTGTGAAGAAAATTCTTTGCTGGCATCAAGAATTTATGCTCAAGAATATCCTAAGCATTATCAGACATATGTTTATATGAACTTTTATGCTTAAAATTAGCTCAAGAAAAACTTTTTAAAATTGTTCGCCCTTATTTAGAAACACCCTGTATAATCCGACGGAAATGTTGTGCGCCACCCTGTATAGATAGTAAAATGTAGGTATCGGCGTCGATAGTATTTAAAATAAGTTATTATTTCCCCTTTTTCTTGTCAATTATTTAAACTATATTATTGTAAATTATTTAATGTAATTTGTGCGGTACAATAATGTAATTTTGATTTATTTAATAAATATATTTGATTAATTTTTATATTGACATAATGAAAAATATCGATGTATTGAAAATGTCATATTTTTATTAACAGCCATAACGGCAGATTTAGGAGTTGTTTCAAGACAGTATTATACGAGTTGTTACAAAATCAATGGATGTCGGGCCGTGACATCATCGAGAAATTTCGTTTCAGCCTTATGTTCTTCTTAGAGAAGTTGTTGGGTGACATCGACGTTCTAAGAATTTCTTTACATGTTAAAACAATTTTTTGGAAATTTAAAGGATCTTTTTCCCCAGGTATGATTAGACCATTGCATGTATGTCTACTTGAAACTACAAATAGTGAATTTAGAAATACTTATATGGTTTATGGGAGATATAACATTTCGTCGTAGAAAAATCAAGCCAGGAAAACTCTCCAATACTGTCTTAAAATATATGCTATAAAATATTTGTAAAATGTATCAGTATATTGATTTACCCGACCTTAATATAAACTGTTTATAAATCAAAATAAAATGCCTTATGGAACCAACTGGCGTATAAAAATCGGACGTAATTCTAAATTTAAACGAAAATTTATAATTTAAGGCCCATTTTATTGTTATAGCATCGTGGATTCACATCTGTAATTTTATATTGGCGTTATAAAAATCCCTGTTTATGAAGACGTTTATTACTTGGTATTGTAATATTTATCGGTAGAAAGTTTTATGTCTGCTAATAAAAGGTTTAATGTTTTAAAATTAATATAGAGTGTTTGATTAATGAAAAGAGACGAGAGAACAGCATGACCGTCTCTTGAGCGGGGTGGGGTGGGGGCTAAAGGCTGGAAATTATAAAAAAATTAAACAAATTATAACAACTTCTAAGTTTAACAACAGATTATTCTTTGCAAATTCCATTTTGGTTCTCTCTTCATATGTAGCCGTAAAAATATTTTATATTTATTTTATCCGGCATCTTGTCTGCAGGCATAACATACTGCCGATACATTACGGAATGGATATTTTCAAGAGGCAGTTGATTTCTGCGAATTTTGTTATAGCTCCACTGAAGAGATGCGTATGGAGAGGGAACTAGAGTTAAATTTGCAGAGAATACATTGCTAACAGGAGGTATTACATTTGCTATGCTATTTTGTTCCGGAAATAAATATAGCGGTTAATAGCGATTATTGTCGATCATCATTTTTCTAGTATTTCGTAGGTTCGGGAGAAAAATAGAATCATTCGATTGAGTATATTATTCGAATATGCATATAAACAATTGAACCAAGTGCTTTGTTACAGTTAGGAATCGAGATTACTCTATTCAAATGTGTGAAATGCTGGGAAATGGCGTTGTTTGTATAGGACCTTTTATTTAGTTCGATAAAGGTTTTTTAATGGATTCACTTTCTTTGGTTAGGTGTGCTTCTCTACCCTATACTGTTGAGAATTACCGAGTTCGAAATCGGTCTGCAGGTCGTGGTACACTGCCAATGGGAGTTAGGGCATAGAACGTCAGAGTGTACTTCGCTTCGTTCTCAGTTTTAATTGTTACTTACGGGCAAGGACATTTCACTGCGGCCGAGATAGCCGATAGCCGATACGTGAACTATGTGTTACGGATTGTGTATTGTCATGAGACTACTTACGTTCATCCTAAATATATAATAGTGACATGTTACGGGAAGCAAAGCAATTAAGTGTAGGGCATGGCAAAACTACAGTAAGACAGCGCCATCTTATGGAGGCCATGGATATAAGCAAAATCGTCAATTATGTTTGTTAGTTGAAGTATATAACGCCATCTTGTAGTAAGTAGCAGAACTACAGCACGATCTGCTGCGTGATCGCCTGTTTGGAAGATTCGAGTACTTTCTAAAGTTTTCGAATGTGTTCTACGTACCGTGGACGCGTGGTACAAGCACGGGAGTTGGATCATTCCAAAGAATTAGAAGCAACAATTATGATATGAAAAGTAAAATATAGTGCGATTAGTGTATTTTGTGATATAGTTTCTCAATTAAAATACAGTGTGTTTAACAGTGAATATTTAATTTAATTAAATGTGTCTTAAAGATAAATCCAGTGCATAATTATCATTATTTTGATTAATATTTACGTTTTTTTATAGAAAAAAAAAGAAAGGTAGATAGTGACTGTAGAATATTTAAAGGATAATGGTGATATTAATATTTCCATAGCAATAAACGCCGAAAAGAGTCAAGCACTCTTCCCGATGAAAAGGAAGATCACTGGGCGAGATGATAGATATTGATGGCGAAGATATCCGATGGACGAATCAAGCCAAATATCTTGGAGTGATACTGGACAAAGAACTGTGCTGGGAAAAACACATGTCAGTTACAATCAAGAAATACAAGTTAGTGAGAAGTCAAATTTACCCTTTACTAAACAGGAGAAACAAACTGACCATTATCAGAACAGTACTTAGGCCAGTGCTGATCTATGGCTCAGCAGCGTAGGGCTACGCTGCTGACTAGTATGTCAAAAGGCTTGAAGCTCAGGAAAACATAGTACTGAGAACGGCCGTAGACGCCCCGTGGTTTGTCAGGAACGAACATATACGAAGAGAAATGAGATGGACTCCTCTGAGAAAGGTTCTTAGGTAAAAGGCTATTAAAGTCTTTCAAAAAGCACAAGATCATGACAATCCACTGATTAGACAAGCAGTGGATTATAAACCAGAAATAAGAAGCCAGGAAACATAAAAGACCTAGATTACAACTCTAGGTGAAGAAAAACAGGAGTTCCGCAAAACCAAGCAAGAAGAATCAGAAGAAGAACAGGAGATTGGCAAAACTCAAAGGAGGACACCCCAAGGGCAACACCATCGAATACCAGGGAACATAAGGATCCCAGGTCAGCTTACCATTTTTAGGCAATGAATGGCCGACGCATGCATGAACAGAACGAGATCAACCTTACATTGTATGCGAAATGTAAGGCAGTGCGATGCAATAGGTGCACCGGCACCTGGAACAGAAACACTAAAGCATGATGACCGGTGATTTATAAGGCTATGGCCCGGAACCCAATAGGACACTCACAGTGAGCTTTTGTAGACTGTAGTTTTACTACAGTCAAATGAAGTAGAATCATAGGGACCTTCAGTCCAGATCGGATTTTACCCAGTTGGAATCAGGCACTATCTTCACACTTTGTGTTGGTGTCTATGCAAGATTTTCCCTCCTCGAAAAAAAAAATAGTATTTCCCGAATGAGTCAAATAGTAAGGCTACATGTATAATTTTCATTGAAACCATATCAGTCCTCAAAGAATACAATATAAAAGGTCATTATGAGACTAAATAATTTCTGAATTATTCCAAGTTTACAGGAAGCCTACGTTTAGAAAAGTTATTAATCTGTGAAAAGCGAGTTGAAATATCATTAATTGTTGATTAAGGAAGTAAATGCTGAATACGAAATAGCAACTCCTGCTAGTTTCGGCATGGCACATTCAGTAGCGGAACATGAGAAACAATTTCCTGATGGCCAAATAATTAAGGATTGCATTGTTGTAGCAACATTCGGCACTTACACAGCGTGTCCCATACCTTTGAAGACTGTGGCTATAAAATCAGTACTACTAGCGTCATCATCATGAAATCTTGGCAATTAGTTACTACAACCTTCCTCTCACCCCATATAAACTTTCAAGTCCATCGGATCACATGCAGCTCTTATAATTTCACGATGAAAATAACGAACAACGGAAAGTTGGTATGGTAAAAGTGCGATGGAAACGCTCGAAATGTTAAAATTCGCTTATGCTCGATCTATTATGTCTCATGTTACTGTTTTTCGGTGGAATAACCTTTTTGCGAAGGCTAGGGAGTCGGATAAAGATGACGAAAGAAGCGACGGCCATGCGTCACGAAGAGTGACGAAAACATTGTTAAAGTTGAGGTTGTGTTAAAGGACCACCGTAATGCGAGCTGTAAGTTCATAGACAAGCTAATTGCGCGAGGAAGATCAGAGTTGTGGACAGATCGTCCACTCAATTTTTGGCCAAAAAAAATGGTTCCTGCGCTCAGCCATCCACCGCACTCGACCTGACTTGAGTCCCCTTGATTACTTCCTGTTTCTCAAATTAAAGATGGACTTGAAAGGGAACGATCTTGAAGCGATAGACGAGATATAAGAAGCCGTGACAATAAAGTTAAACAATATTTTAAAAGAGAAGTTTTTGAAAGGCATTAAAAGGTTGGAAGATCGTGTCAACATGTGTATAGCTTCTAATGGGGACTATTTTAAACAAAACATCTGTTGAAAAATTTATTGTGTTTTTTTTTGCGTCTCTTATAGCCATAGTTTTAAAACTTATGAGACACACTGTGTAGAGTGGTACGTTTTGTTCCTGGAAGGATATATAAAAATCATGAAATGTATGAAGAGCTTCTTGACGTTCATAGCATTCACAGCACGACTAATAGAAAAAATATTTTTGAAGGAATTGAAAATGGTGTTCAAAAAAACAATGTTCAATAGACAAGTGTATCACTACTGATGGTGGAAAAAATAAAGGTGTCGTTAAAGGTCGTAGAAAGAGACGGTGGTCCAAAACCATTTATTGTTCGTTGCGTTATTCATCAACGATTTTTGTTTGGAAAACGTTTGGATTCGTCAGAAGTTTTAAAGCCAGTCATGTCAGCTGTTAATTATATTAGATCATTTGTTCTTAATCATCGTCAATTCAGCAAATTTACTGAAAAGATGGGAGAAAATGATTTAGCATATAATACTATAGTGCGATGGCTTAGCTGCAAAAAAGTTCTAATGCGTTTTTTAAAGTTCCGAGCAATAATAAAAATTTTCTTGAACGAAAGGAATCATCGTCTGGCTGAGTTACAAAACAATGCGTGGTAATGGAAGTTTTACGCATTTTAATACAATTGTAAAAGATATCAAGATATTTCAAAATCCTTTTAATGCAGATATAAAAACCCTTGCCCCAGAACTTGAAATGGAAATGATTGATTTGAGTCAGCGCTATTTTTTAAAATTTAAATGATTTTGATTAAAGTCACATCGGTAACGGAGATCATTTAGCAACTGGAGCTATAGTTTAAGGTGGATTTCGAACCACTGTTCCTCGGTCTTCCCAAGGGGTCATCCATCCAAGTTCTAATCGGGTCCGCCAGCCGTTAACTTCAGTAATAAGACGTGGAATGGCCTGATCACCGATTTTGAAAGAAAGATATTTAAAGTCATCATTGCTGGAATTGCTTCCACTCACACAGTTTAATTAGTTGCATAAATTTGCTCGTGACTTTTTCCCGCTTTCGGCATTACTTACTTGTGTGAAAAACATTCTCCAAAATAAAATATACAAGAAATATTTACAGATTCAAATGAACTGATGAATATTTGAAGTCGCTGCCACTACTAAATTTTATCCACAACTGCAAACAGCTTTCGATGGAAAGTTACAGCTACATAAACGTCATTAATTATAAATTATAATGTTTAATTTCCTTATGTGGATTACCTATGTATGTCACTTATTCTAAATTTTTAGGATAAAACTCATATCATTAGTAACAGAAACAATGTTCAGTTTCATTATGTTTGTCAGTTATTGGGTTGCTTAATTGGTCGTTAAATATAAACATTTGATTATTATTTTGTATGATATATCTACATTGTAAATCAATATAAAACATGGCGTGCTTGCGGGTTGCTGCTAGCTTGCGGGCGGTAGTTTGGAGAGCCCCTGATCTATTGCAGATATATTGAATTCACTATTGAAAAATACAATAGTCTGGAGACAAAAGCAAATTCTTATAATAAGTCGTTCAAATAGAGAAGTTTTTTTCCTTTGAATTAACATTCCTTCTTGTTTTGGAAATATGTTTTTTTCTGGTACCTGATCTCTCCCCCACAGGTCCAGCCAGGATAGTCCGACCCCGAGTTTTGATCATGTATCTACCAATATTTATTAAACAATAACAGCCAGATTCACTAAGAAGGTTTAAGATTTAAACCCGATCGAGTTGCCATGAAATTTAAATCTTATAGTCAGCCAATTTTGTTTTGCTTTTGATATTGTCATAATTTATATTACATATGTCAACAAATAAACACTTAATTAGGGATATTAAGGATAATAACTTTGTGATAAAGCCATGAAATATGTAAGAGAAATAGTTTATTCCCGAAAAATTGATTTTTTATGCTTGTATTTTTAGGGTTTAAAACTTGCTTGATTTATTGTTGCTCTTGTCAGTTTAAGCCCTTTGCTGTCAATTTACGATGGTTTTTAATTCAAACCTTGTTAGTGAATCCGGCTGTAAAACTTTAAGGAAGAATGTTTAGTTAAATTTTTCGATAAATCTACAACAGTGATAGCCAGGGGCAGTATATTTTCCACTTGCGTACAGCCTCAAATTGTAAGCCTTTAAAACGTAATTGTTTTGCCCGCAAGGGGACCTAGAAAAGAATATAATCGCAGTTTTAACAGAGAAATAGAAATATGATTATATAACTAGTTAAATAACGTAGGTACCTATATTATTTGAATCAAGGTTAAACAGGTAACCATCGGCAACACTGTATAGGTCAGGTCACACCTTGTTGCCACCTATAAAGCATTTTATCGTAAATTGCAAACAAGACTTTGCAACGCCTACAGCGACTTGCAGAGGCCGTTTATTAGTGTTTATGCCTCTAAAACCCGCGAACAAGAAAATTATGCTCGGGTAACTCCTCCGTAATTTTAAAGTTAATTATTGGATGTTCGATATTTGCAAAGAATTTGTATACATACTGACAGTTTGATATTTGCGCGGGTAAATACGAAGACACAAATTACTATGTTTTATAAAATTATTTGCGAAATTACGTAGCACGATACAACACATAATTACATATTTAGCAAGCGAAGAGCTTTTTTCTCAAACAAAGTTGAATAATCAATAATAGTAAGCTAACATATAAGAAAATTATCTACGGTCTTGGTTATTACATCAAATAAATATGAAATTGGTTTTTAAATTATTACATTGTTATATTTAAAGCCCCTTATACATATTGGCGGGGTTTAGGATAATGCAAAGTCGAAGAAGTTGAAAAGAGCACAAGGGCTTTTTGGATCAAATTATAATATTTAGTATATTATTTACTTTTGTGTACCAAAAGCACTTTTGAAAAAATCTAGGAAACAAAACCATCTTAGCGTGCTTGAACAAGATAAAAAGTAGCTATAAGTTAATTTATCGAGATTTGAAAGCTGAAATTTTAAACGACATCCTAAATTTGTATACATTTTGAATTAACTTCTTCTCTTTGTTTTCTTATAATTAAAAATAGTGGCCACTATCACCGTTTTTATTTCTATTTAGGCTAATCAATAGAAAAAAGTGATTTTGTGGCAAAAATAATATCAGAATATCGATTGTGCCATTACACTAAAAACAATTCGTAGTGATATTTTGTATGTAGTTCAGATTTGTGCCCCAACACCAGGTCATCCGGAAAATGAAATAGATTTTTATGAACAAGTCAATACAGCACTAAAATTCACTAAAAAGAATGAAGTTAATACAGGATAAGCTAGAGCAACTTGTTTATCGAAAAAAAAAAATGACGAAAGATATATTTAATTCTTTGGACAGCATCAAGTGCAACACTTGAGTCCCATAAATAATTAGGTGACCGTGTTGGCCAGTGCAGGAAATGAGACGTCGTGGGAAGTGTTACCGCAAAACAGTCTGTGTATGCCGTGGCACTGTCCTGATGGAACTATACATCTCTCATATCCATCTCGTTGAGTGTAGGCAGGAAAAACTACTGAATAATGTGTGGACATAACGGTCAGAAATCATTAAAACTGCCCCGTTCGTTTTCTTCAAAAAACCTTGAACTAATTATTCCAACTCGCGATAGTGCACACTACACATTTACCTTCTGTGAATGTAGGGACGCTGATGAAATTGTCTGGAGTTATCAGGGCTCCAATGGCGCTTGTTTTGCTTTTCTATAGTACTCGAAAAATGGAAATGAGCCTCATCACTGAAGAAAATAAGTGTGTCACGAGGCATGTCAAGACGCGCCTCGCGTGCATTTTCTGAAGCAACAAAATCGCGTGGATTTAGTTATTGCACCACGGCCAATTTATAGGAATGAAATTTTAGCCCTTCCTGAAGGATTCGCCTCACAGAACGAGTAAACAACCCATCAACAGCTTCCTGTTTGCGGGTAAAGCACGGAGGGGATTGCAAAACAGAAAGCCGTACCATGTCATTGTTTTGGGGTGACCTTACCGTTTATAGAAGACCAAGGTTTTTTTTCTTCACATCATCAGTTTGCCTGACCTTTTTTACCGATGAAACAATCGACTGCCGGCCAGGAACACGACCACGGGGCGCAATATGAAGGGCGCAATATGAAATGGTTACTGAATGCACGTAACGTGGCGATAATTGAACGACCGTTAGAAAAGTATGCCTCGAGAGCGTACGTACGCTCCACCTTCGTCCACCTCATGATGCTAACTAAATCAAGTGGAGCTACAACTTTACGCCCAGCTGTCTCCAATGTACCTAGCCCACCCACCTCGGAGCAACAATCACTTCAGGCCGACAAATTTGAATAAGGAAGTGGCTCTGCCGCACTCTGTATGGTATCAGGGGACTATAACAAGAAAGTTGGCAAGAAAACTCTGAGAAAAACGTGGTTGGAACTTTGGATTGGAATCGAAAAATTATGGAGAAGATCGCCTTATTCATTTCTGTCTGGAGAACGACGTGGTTATTATGAACACATATTTTGAACTACATCCTCGAAGACTTTATACATAGAAATATCCCGCTGATAATCCTAAAAAAATCATAAGAAATCAAATAGATTAGATTACCATCAACAGAGAAATTCAGAACTCTATTAAAACAGTCAAAATGTACTCTTGCGTCGATGTACCTTCTGATCATAACCTTCTGTTAGCCCGAACCAAACTGCACATCAAACGAATACAAAAGAAGAAATATCAAAATCATATAGATGTATAGAAACTAAAAAACGAAAATATAAATAGCGAAGTGAAAAACATAATCAACAACAAAATCAACGAAGAGATCTCAGAACGAATCATCGAACATACAAACATAGAAGAAACATGGAAGATAATAAAGAATATCTGCACAACTATGGTAGAAAATAAACTAAAGTCAGAAAAAAATCAACAGAAAACTGAGTGGATGACCGAAATGAAAAAAAAAAAAATATAAAAGCATCAAAAAAATAATAAATTAAAAGAACAAAAAAGCAAAAGATCTGTGGTTTCAGAAGGAATGCGTCGAGACAGCACACTTATAAGAGAAACGTGATAACTTCAGCTTACATAAGACAATTAGAAAAACAGCAGGCATTATGGGACCATACAATTAATAATATATTAATGGACATGAATAACTGTCCTATCACCGAAACCAACAAAAACTTGAAAAATGGTGCGAATACATACAACGATGATATATTAATAGATCTCAGTGACCAGAGATTTTTAGGACCACAAATAACAACGAGTGAAATTAAAAAGGCAATAGGAAGATTGAAAAAAAAAAATAAGGCGTCTGGATCAGACCGCATAGAGGCGGAAATACTGAAACTCATGGAAGACCAACAACTTAAACTTCTTACCACCGTCGAGGTTTGAACTTTTCACTCTTTTCAATTCCAGGCTTCTTTTCCTAAATTGTGGTTCCCATTATTTTTATCAATATGTCAGTACATCGTGTGGGATATCTTCCTCCACCTCTTGTAGCCTTGATCTTTCTTTAGATGATTAGCTACTCTAAATTAGATGATGTTGGACATAAGATATATCCGAAATACTTCACTATGTTTAGCTATATTTCACTTTGTATACCAAGCTCTTTGAATTTTGAGATGTGGGTTCGATGCCGTAACACCTTCAACATTCCATGTCTGATATATATATATTTGAAACGTCTATCTTTTTTTCATACTCACGTTTCGAATGCATACATACATCGAAAACATTAACATACATACAAACATGTAACAGAACACCGTATGGTAATTCCGCGACGAAGGTGAAACAGAATATCGCCATCTATCATCAGCGCGTAAGATTATTCCGACCCATTAACAAATTTTTTAAAAAGAGATGTTTCTTTCAGTTTTGAAAATCAATGTCACAAAGCATTCAATAAATTAAAAAAAAAACTTATAACAGAACCAATTTTTTTCTATCCGAATTTTGAAGAATGTATCATTACGTGCATTGGAGGAATTTTATCCCAAGGCCCAATAGGAAAAGACCTTTCTATCGCTTAGGCATCCACAACCTCATATCCAGCGGAAACAAAATCAGCGTTAATAGAAAGACAATTATTAGAAATCGTGTGGACAGTTAAACATTTTAAACTATGCCCATTCGGAAGACAAATTAAACTAACTTATCCTGGACCACTACCTTGGTTAATCTTAATCAAAGATACAGTAAGATGGGCGTAGCCAGCCCTCGATTCAGACATGCAAACCTTTAGAGTGAGTCCACACGATAAGAAAAATCTGGGCGGCAGCGTAGCGTAATAAGACATATGTCAAATTTCAAGCATTGTGATTTGTTAGATTTAAAAAAAGACAAAGACCGAAGATTTCCCGCCTAAATCCGCTTTTTCCAAGGTCATTACGCTAAATGATGTTGAACTTTTCAGCGGACTGCTTTAAAAATGGTGGAAACTGTTTATTTTCAATATTTTGTATGAAAACATAACCTATGTTTTTTTTTAAACTTTGTTGTTTTATTTATATATTTTATTTTGCGAGTTTTGAAATATGGATATTTATGAATTGTGTTAAATTGTTTTAATTTATTAAAAATGCTTGTTACCGAAGATCATTACTGCTTGGTCCTCAAAAAAAAAGAAGATTTTTGTTCATTTTTTTATTAATTTTATAACAATTGCAATAATACAGGTGTTCGTTATATAAATTAAAGCTTATGAAATAAAGGCCATTATATAATGCAATTTCTATTCAACGACAATCTCTGATATCGAGACGCTAATCCACAGACATGCCCTTAGCTATGGTTACCAGATCAAATAATGAGATTCCCTGACAATATCCCTAACGTTTCTGTAAATATCCGGACATTTATCTGAATGTTGTATGTTAAGGCAGTGAGATTTTCAAAATTTTTGCAATCAAAGCATCAAATGCCAATATCGAGTGAGTCTTCTCATTAATGGGAGCGTAGTG
The DNA here is from genome assembly GCA_034092305.1 of Diaprepes abbreviatus. Classification (NCBI taxonomy): domain Eukaryota; kingdom Metazoa; phylum Arthropoda; class Insecta; order Coleoptera; family Curculionidae; genus Diaprepes; species Diaprepes abbreviatus. Next base: position 10,147,110 of record JASJET010000139.1, read on the forward strand.
GACTAAGGAGAGACACAGACTGTCTATATTGTTATAAGCTTTGCCTTTCGCTGCCACCAATGTTATAACTTTGCTAGTTCTGCTTTTAGTTTATCACTGGTTTCGATGAATTCAAATAAATCTAATATTACTTTTTTAATATTTTATCATAATGTTCACTAAATCATGAGGTAACAACAGTTTTTGTTCTTACTTACTAATTTAATGTTCCTATTGTAGTTTTTTGATTTTAGTTCCTCTCGTCTCAATGTTTATATCCTAGTTATATTCTATTCTGTATTTAAATGATATATTTTACAGCCATAGGCGTACTAACAAATATAACTTATAACTATTTATTTACATGATTACTGAAATGAAAAAGTGTGTATTTATGAGACGATGAAAATATGAACAGAACTAATGGTCTCTGTAAAAAGTAAAGTTTTAGAGTTTTGGAGATTAAGGCATGCTTTTGTTTGAGCCTATTAGAACATAAATTTACTTAAGATATAACTATTTCTTAAGGGAGTATTAAATATAAGACTATAATTATCTATTAATCCATAAGAGTAACTTAAAAATATATATAGTAATTTAATAATTAATAATTTGTAGTAATAGTTGGTTTACAACAATGTCTTCTGTTAAGGTTCTACTCTAGACACAATTTAACTTAAAGAACATATCATGTGAAGAATGTCATGAAATGGTTATAAAAGTCCAGCAATTGCCAAAAGAAACATTAAGCAATAAAAAGTATGAAACTAAATTTATTAATATACTAAATTAACAACTCACTCATTTTGTTAACGTTTAATCAATTTATTTTTTCTCACTAGAATGATTAATAAATATTTTTTCATTACTTATATTTTCCTCTTTTAATTTCAAAAAAATACTGACAACTGCAGTTTTTTCCTGTTTCTTCCTAACAAGGGGCAAAAATTTCAGACATGTCAGGAAAATTCCTGTCGTCTGGTAACCCTACCCTTAGCAAATTTTATATAAACCTATTATAAACAATTAAAAAGTAAAAATTAACATTGATGGAAATTTAATAACAGAAATTCAGTTAGTGTCATACGTAATGTATTCTTCTAAAAACTACAAACAATTGTAATTATTAAAACGATTGTTAAAATGACACTTTATATTGAAACTCTCGTCTTTGAACTCCTTGGCAATTCTTTACCAGGTAGAAGTGGCCAACTTCGGAAATAAAACTTGTTATCGCACAAGTAACATGGCTAATTTCAAAAACACTGTTTACCGACTCGGAATTCGCACTGTTGCTTTCACATGCTGATTTCATCAGCTAAATATCACAATGTTTTTTCAAACCTAGTAATAAGGGTATAGCTGTACACCTTTCCATAGCGTGTTTCCTATTTTTGGCCCAACAACAGCTTTTCAAACTCACCAAGAGTAACAGGAAAATATTTTTAAAAAATCAGGATCATTTTCTCGCATTTCTTGAATTAAATCATTAGTATGTCCAAGCCTTTCTCCAATGTTTTTCTCAAAAAAAGACCGGACCTAGTAGCGACGACTTTTCAGTTTTTTTTTTTTTTAATAAAGAGTATATTAATAATGTCGTTATCTTTTGTAATTTTTTCTTTAGTTTTCTTTTTCTTCATAACAACATTGCTGCAATTATTTTTTTATTTTCTTTCACTTTAATTTATACATAAATAAATATTATCAAAAAATCAGAAAAAAGTTAAGTTACCATAAAAAAAAACATACACAACACTTTACGACTGCACGATGAAAGTTCCCCGTGTGGACGAGACATTTTTAACATAAATGGGCGTAATACGCCTACGCCGAAATTTTTGTTATCGTGTGGACTCACTCTTAGTGTTCCATTTTATCGGTGCGACAGTTAAAGACCGACAACGGATGGGGGAGAGATCTCCAGACTTAATACGCAAATGATTTACCTTACTGCGCTTTGTTCATGTCTATATGCAGCTTTATACATCAAAATAGCGATTTTTAGTTGTTTTGATATGTTGTTATCGTTCCAAATCATTGCCACTTTAATTATTCTGCATTTTCTTTTAATTTCAAATCCTGTTTGGCCAATTAAATTACCCGGTTCGTGTGGGCATAACTTCTTCCAGCTCTCCAATTGTGTGACTTGAAAAACAAAATACCAAGAACAGTTAGAAAACGTTTTCTTATAATTTTAGCAAAAAAGAACTTAAGAAGGTGAAAAAAAGCAAATACCATTTTTTAGCTTTCGCATTATCCCGTCTTAAAGAACTTCATGTACCATGTAAAAACAGTGTCAAACAAGATCCCATACTGCCTTCCACCGTGAAAATAAATATTTACAATAAGAAAAAATATAAAACTTCGAGACGGGCCATGTGTTCGGACGGTGTTTTCACGGCATAAGTAATTTTTTATTCACAGCACCAAAGAAAAAAGAATAAGAAATATTACTTTTTACAGGTCGGACAAAGACGGACACACAAGAAGAATGACGTGCAAGGAGAGCCAGAGGTTGATGAATCATGATGAGATGCTGGTTATGAACAAGAAGATGGTTTATGACATAGGCCTACTATGCTGCTCGGATTTTGTATTTGGAAATCAACATAATAAAAAATGTATTCTATTTGTTACTATACACGGTGGCAATAAAATATTAAAAATATGGGGAACTTCTATGTTACCGATTTCCCATAACATGTTATTGGTAATAAAAGAGGCCGTAATATGTGATCTGGTTACTTATACATATGAAAATTATCTGAAGATCTATTTCCGTGGCATTTAGATCCGGTTTAAAACTTAAACCTTTTCAGTGCTTCTGACCTTAAAGGGTCTACATACACCATCCGATATTCAGTATATTCAGTCTTCCTAACTGAGTTAGGAACTGAATTCAGTGTGGTGTAATAGCATTTAGGAAACAGAGTCAAGGTGCCGCTGGTCCATAGAGCTATGCATTATAGACAGAGCAGGGCGGTATATAAGTTATAAAAAGAGAGAGAGAAAATAGTAGGTCTAGTATAAGGGAAATATATTTCTTAAAAACGACTAGAAATTATTCTTTTTAAAGAACTTTTTTTTATTTTGCTAAATACGTATACTTTTAAATGTGGAGATTTCAGGGAGTTAGAGCAAAATTGTGAAATTTGATTGCTTTGCTCTCTCTTTTTCGAGTTTCTGTATTTAGGATCCACAGTGCATATAATATGCGTATTAATTATGCTGTTTTTTCTCTTTAATATGAAATAACATGTCCCTTAAAATTTATATTTTTGTTTTCTCTTATTATTTATAGATAACCTAAAAAGCCTATATTATTTATAAATGTTGTTTTTTTTTTGAGAAAACTTATTTTTGTTTAATGTATATTTTTGAAAATATTGTTTAATTTTTTTTGTATTTATATATGATTTCAAATGTGGAGATTTGAGGAAATTGGGGCAAAGTTGTAAATCACTCTGCTTTGCTTTGACTGTATTAAGGCATTAATATATTTTTTTTTGAAGGTTATTAAGAGAACCTAATATGTAATTTTTTGCCTTATGTTTTTAACAAAACTAGATTGAAATTATTATTTCTTTGTTCACATACTAACATTGTTATGAAGAATATTTTGTATTTGTATATATACATATTTTGTATATGTAACAAAACATACTTGTCGAACTTTATAGAACCTTTCTACCGGTTTGTTTCAACTGTATATTTTTTTTCTGTTTATAATATCCCATTTTCTCAAGTTTTATAAAGCATACCCTGACCTTTACAAAAATACGATGGTATGATAATCTTTACACTTTCAAACTATTAATGTTAACAATTTAAATAGTTTTAATCGTAAGATGGTTCTGATTTTCTTAATATAATTTCAAAATGCAATATAACAAAACAAGCATATATGAAATCAAAAACAATTTTAGAGAGAGTTTGTTAAAATGTACATAGCACAAATATTTGATTTATAATAATTGAAATGTTAATTTTTGTAAGTTTTAACCAATTCATCAAGACTGTTAATTATAAGTATTCAGAAAATATAAATCTAATAAAAAACTATTTTGTGTTATTTTACTGAATATGTAATTTTTTGTGACATATTAATATTTTGACGTTTTATGCTTTTGTTGTATTTATTTTTGTTAACTTTTTAAATACGACAAAAGTAAAAACGTCAAAATATTAATATTCCTTTACCAATAAATAATAATTTCCCTCGTACGCATTCGTTATAACAGCACCGTTGGGGCCCACACCATCGATTTACGTCATAGCAGTTTCGATCAATTAGCACGTACATAACATTTCTTATTTTTCGTGTTTTGTGGTCAGCATACGATGCAGACAAGACAACGAGATAATATTGACGACTAAACAATCGGAAATGCAATAATCATGAATAAGAAATTAGTATAAACCTACTTATACCAATAAAACCATCAAACTAACCTAAACCATGATTCAACCCAAACCACTATGCTCCGGATCAAAGCTTATATATAAGTCCCAAAGCTTTATTAGGGAATAATAACGGTAGCTGAGTGGATAAGGTTCTTGCCTCACAGTTGAAGATGCTCAAATTCAAGCCTTAGGGATAACTTTTTTTTCTTTACATTTAATTGTTCATATATAGTAATGAAACTTCCACCTAAATTTTTACATTACTTCAGAAATATATTATTATAACAACGGGACGCGTTTACTTTCCTTTTGTTGTATGGCGGATTTGGTCCAGTTCGATGGTGTACTGAGGGCTCTAGGGAACTTCTGTTGTAAACTAGACTTAAATCAAGACATTTTTGGTTTTTGTAGATAAAACGTTGTATATAATTTATTTGCAATTTAACATTACCAAAATAAGTTTATCAATATGAATCAACGTATATCAGTAATAAAACTTTCTGAGAAATTAATAATAAACTAATTTCGCATATATGTTGCACACACTATGTGAATATATAATACAAAGTTCATTTTTAAATGAAGGTTATAAAGGAATAAGATATGTGACATAATTTAAAATAACAATTTTCAATTCACTTCAAAATTGACCTAAATGTACCTGCTAAAATATAATAATTTGCTCTTTTAAGCTGAATTCCTAACAGGATACTTCAAATCCGACTTCATTTATTTAAAGTCGTCAAGTTATTGGTAGAAAAGGATATTTTTTATCAAGAAATAACCTTTTTTTTTCTAATAGTATATCCCCATTGCATTGAAGGTCAGGAAAGCTGATCTTATTGATTAACTTTGAAAAATTGTAACAATGTAGAACATATTTTGTTGCGAGAAAATATGTTTAAATGTAAAAGACGAACTCTCATTATTCCAGATATGCCACAGAATATAAAACAGTATGATGTAACGCATGAATAAAAGTTACTACCGACCCTTCCCGGTTTCGCAAGAGAGTTGTTCTATGTTACGGTTTAACCCACAACTTATACACCTAAACCTTCCTCGTGAAACTCTATCCATCAGCGAATTCCGGAATAAAACCCGTTCAGTAATTAATGAGAAAAGCGTGCACAGACCGATAGACAGAAAAACACGGTGGGGGACTTTGTTTTATACTATTTAGTGATTATATATGCCGGATATGCTACTAGCAATGGATAATCCCATAAAAAGGGAGCTCTGTTCAATCCGTGGTTGTTATAACCAGCGTTTATAACGCTGACAAAGAAAATTAACGCTGTACACCGTGACGACTACCGTAGGATGTCTGATTTCTCATATTCTAAAGATGTTTCTAAAAACTATTCATTCTAGTATGTACAAAAAGCACTTTTTTTTTGGATTGCATTAACTCAGAGACTTAGAAATATGAGCGTAACTCTATTTGCCTGTTTCGTACACAACAAGAAAGCGTTTAACTTTGTTAAAAATGAAAAACTAATTTAAATTCTCAAAGAAGCGGATCTAGACAAAGAAGATATAAAAATTGTTTCAATTCTGTATTGTCATCAAGTGATGGAGGTCAAAGTAGAACAAGCAACATCAGACGTGACTCTAATAGGGAAGGACTGACAGGACTGAATTTTGTCTCTCCTATTCTTTAATCTATACCCCGAGACTATATTTGAGAGGCAGGATATTATCCGCAGAACTTGATGCCGGACAGTCTAAATCAACCTACCCCGGAGCCGTAGGAAATTATTAAATATAAGTAATATCACAGTCTATGTATTTGAAAGAGTTGTTTTTTTTTCCTCCTTAAGACCGCTAAGAAAGGGGGCAGACAGTTTTCTCTATGAGAATTCCATTCTGATTCTGGTTCTCTCCATATTAGTTTAAACCACCTAAAGGACTTATCTGAGAAGCTGTAACGAACTGATGTTTGATGTTTTACAGAATAGGAATTTTAAGTAAACAGTTATTTTCTGTGCATCTTGCTCTCGGTTCGTTACAGCTCCACTGATGAGACCGTTAAGTGATCAAAACTAGTAGGGAAAGAGAACCAAAGGGGAATCCATAGAGAATAAATAGTCTGTTCCCTTTCTTAGCGGTCTTAGGGAGAAAAAAAATACATAGATCGTGAAATCATTTATTTTATCTTTCCGTAACTGTATATATATGTATATATATATATATATATATATATATATATATATATATATATATATATATATATATGATGGGCCGGAACCATTCGGAAAACGAACGCGTCCGACGTGCACACGGTACAGACAGCACCGAAGTCGCAGGCGTCAGTTCGCTCGTAGACGCCATACAGTGAGCTATATATATATATATATATATATATATATATATATATATATATATATATATATATATACAGTTACGGAAAGAAAACTGGATGCTTTTGAAATAACCACCAACGTATTCGCATTGGAGTTAACAATAAAGGAGAAAAAGGCAACATATAACGGTCACAATTGGTAAAACTAATCATAGAACGACAAATACTGGGGAGGAGATCAGTAGGAAGAAGAGAAGTCCTACCTCAAGGATTTAAAAAGACGGGTTGGATGTACCTCAGAACTGCAACAGCTGGAATCATGATAACAAATTCAATCGCCAACCGTCGACAGGAGACGGCGGAAATGTGGTCGACTTATTTCCCAAGTAACATATCTATTTGAAAACCAATTTACATAAATTAGCATGGAATATTTGCCTCCACAATATTAGTATTACACTTATACTTTATAGTTAAAATGGATCGTCAAATGAACGACAAGAAATACGTTTTCTTCTTTAAGAACTATAGGAAAAACGTAACAACTAGTTGACACATAACTGAACAATCGTTTACAAACGCAGAACAAATATATTTTTAGGGAACTTAAAACATTTAGGAAAAAAGAGCATTTATACATATGTTGCTCAACAATAGTTTCAGAAAATTTTGTGTAAGAACCTACGATAACTAGTCATGAATGTTTTTATTTCTTCAAATTTGACTTTGGCCGTTAATCCGATTCTTAGGCCCCTTAACAAACCGCATCTTGAGACCAGGTACTAAAATACGAAATAAAAAAGGCGCAAACGAGCATATAACGAGATGCAGCTAGATAAAGAAAGACAATGAGTAGAAGAGACACAATATAGTTATAAGGCAATGGACCAAAGCGAGTCAAATACGAACACAATAATACTATAGTCCAGTATTGATCAAGAATAATTTATACTTTATTTCAGGAGCAACAGACAATAATAAATTAATTCAACTTACAAAGTTCAACATATTTTACTTAGAATATCAAAAATTTGTTTAAATGTACATAATCCGATTAATTTAGTTACCAAGCTTTCCTGGATATTTTAATGTTACAAAAAGATTACGTCAAGAGAAATTATTGAAGTTGATGTCCAACAAACTTATTCTCGAAACCAATGCAACTCTATCTCGTATCGTGTCCTAGAGTTTTTCAACATTAATCTTTTCGAAAACTGCTAGGAGTTTTTTTAAGAATTAAAATTTATGTGATTAGTATTTGCTTACACTAGTAGTAATTTTTTTCAGATCTTTGTTAAGGTATTGACCTTTCTGTGCGTGCCAAGAAATACATCGGCAGCTGTCGTGTTTGTGTCATGAGATTTGCGAATTACACATATATTGATGCACTGACAAAAATGAAATGCTTAGCTCAACAGTCTACAAATTTTTGGTTTTTAATTGTTTAAATCAAACCAAATTTTTGTAGAACATTTTAATTCTGTTAAATTTGTTCATTTAACTTTTAAAGTCTTATTTCAAAACTAACATTTGTTTCAAACAACAAACAACACTTTTTTTGCTTTATTTGAAATGATCTTTATAGTTAAAAGGATATTTTCTACATTTCATTCAAATAGTAGAATTTAACCTCTTTTGTTGTTCTGTTGGAAGCCTAAAAACTAGTGCTTGTATTCAACCCTATCACTATGGTGAACCACGTTAACAGTAATTACAAGTTCTGACTTCGGCATTTATTAAACCGGCGAAATCCGAAATTTGAAAATTTAACATATTGTGTGCCGCCGCCACCCGTCCGTCGACCATGTCTTGGTGTACGTTATTTTCAGAGATCCGTCGTCGATACACGCAAGATTTGAATTTGCTACCATTTGTGCGGTAAAAGGTTGGCAACCAAAAAAAAAACAGTTTGACAACTGACAGTTTAGGGTTAATAAAAATGGAATAGTACACGAGAGAACAACGCGTTTTCATTGTTGTACAATATTTCAGAAATAATAAGAGTTTGGCAGTCACAGTTGGCAAATTTCGTAAAAAATATAGTCGGAATATTGATTTAAATTCGTCCACTGTGAAGAAAGTAATTGAAGAAATCTGGAAGACTGGATCAATTGGTGATGCTAAAGATATTGACCGTCCAATAATACGCTGTTCAAGTGTTAATATCGAAGCAGTGCGTGAGAGTGTTGATAAAAGTCCAGGAACATCATTTCGGCGTCGTGGACAACAATTGCAAATTTCATGAAGTCATGAAGACCTGCGCCTCCATGCTTACAAAGTTCCACTGACACAAGTACTGAAACCAAATGACCATGCATAGCGAACAGAATTCGTTGAATGGATTATTAAACATCAACAAGTGGATGGTGATTTTTCGAGCAAATCATTTTCACCTTGATGGATTCGTTAATTGTCAAAATTGTCGCAGTTGGGTTTTAGAGAATCCACATGCGATGGTGGAACAAATGCATCCACAACAAATGGTGCGGATTTGGGCTCGAGGCATCACTGGACCATACTTCTTCGCAAATTTGGCTGATCAACCAGTGACTGTTACTGGTGCTCAATACGAGACATAATAATCGAGTGCTTTCTCAAGACGGTGCCACATGCGATACAGCCCGTTAAACAATTCAGTTACTGCATAAGACATTTTCTGGTCGGGTACTCTCTCCTATCGGTGATCAGAATTGGCCTCTAGATCATGTGATTTAACACCACTGGAGTTTTTTCTATGGGGTTATTTGAAGTCAAAGGTCTATGGCAACAAGTCCACAATCACCCATGAGGAGATTCAATGCTGCATCAACGAAATTTAGGCACATTTATGCAAAATGGTCATGGAAAATTTCAAGAGTGTGTATGGGCCAGCAAAGCCATGGAGGCCATTTGCCCAATGTGCTATTCCATACGTAACCCTATCCTATGTACTTTATAATTCAATAAAGAAATTACAACTTCAAAAAAAAAACCGGTGAACTTCCTCGAAAATGTGCAATCACACGTATTGGTATTGTTTAATTATCATATTATATAGTTTTACAAAAATTGCGGTGCTAAGAATGTGCGAAGTCTAAACCACTACCCAAATAAAACAACACTGTATATAGCGACTTATTATAACTGCAGATCGTTATCGAACCAGGCAAAACTCATTTAGTTAGAGAATGAAGCAGTTAATATAAAATGGGATATTATTGGAATTAGCGAAGTAAGACATAGAAAGGAACAACAAATGGACGAACAAGAGTGATTCTTAATTAATGAAAGATGGATAAATCGGATAATCGATATAATAAACACCTCAGGCAGAGTAACTAGCTTAATTCTTTGATTATTAAAAAGATACACCATTCAAATCGTACAAGGAAGAAATAGGGAAATTCTACAGTGAAATAACAGAGGTGACAAACAATAACAAAAGTCAATTCAAGCATCTAATTGTGGACTTCAATGTCAAAGTAGAGAAAAGATCCAATCAGGACTGGTTCAATATGCATATTACCAGAACTTATCAATCGCCAACACCTACTTCAAGAGAAACCTTAATAGAAAATGGATTTCGGAAGTTTCCAATGAAACTATCAAAGATGAAATAGATTTCGTCCTAACAAAAAAAAATGAAAATGTTAAAGATTCTCAACAAATTTGGAACAAGTAGTGATCATAGATTAATTAGATCTCGAGTAGTTTTGAACAAAATATTAGAATGAATAAAATTACTCCATAAACCGACGTCAGGAATAAACATCAGTAACCTCAGTAATAACTCAGGACGCTATCAAGAACTTATCGATGAAAAGCTACAAAATTCAAGGGATCGCACATACTTAATGGAGACTATCTTAAATTATGCAAAAGAAATTGGAGGACCACAACAACGTCACCATAATAGGAACTTTTCCGATAAAACAAGAGCTCTTCTGAAACAATGCAGATAAATGAAAGTTAACAAAATACACCGAACTATGCAAAAAAATAAAGAAAACTATTACAGAATGCATAGAAACTTATATCGAAAATCGTAAGAACTACGAAAAGGCCAAAGGTATGTTGATAATCGCCAGCAAACAAATAATAGCCTTGATGAACGATGGTTAAAGAACACAAATAACGATGAAATAATAGAACACGTTACCAAATACAGAGCACCAGAAACACAAGAAGTAGGGAAATATATAACTGCAGTTCAAGACGCCTTAAGAGTATGCAGAGCAGCTGAGAATGACAGTGTTACAGCCACGCTTCTAAAGCACGCTGGAAAAACAATTTAGAGATTACTAGACTGCCTAAAAGTAAGGCATATTCCGAAAGAGTGAAATAGTGCTAATATAATCTTCATTCACAAGAAACATAGCAAAGAAGATATCACAAATTATAGACCAATTATCTTGCTACCAGTAATAAACAAAATATTCACGGAAATAATAAAAGAATACAAAGCACACTTAATTATGCACAATCCTGAGAGTAAACACACATCAGAAGTGGTTCTAGTACATTGGATCATATTCAAACACTAAGAGAAATAATGAGTCGTACAAAAGAATATGATCTATCATTAGCGTTAGCATTCATATACTTTGGGAAGGCTTTCGACTCTGTATATCCTAGAGCATTTATGGAAGCTATAGTCGATCAAGAAGTAGACAAACTATATGTAGAAATGTTAGCCAACATAGATAGAGACGCAAACACACCAGATTTCCTACCCAAAAAGGAGTCCGGCAAGGAGACACAATATCTCCGAAGTTCTTCACAGCAATCCTAGAGAATATCTTACGGAAATTAGACTTGAATAACAAAGGTCTATGTATAAATGGAGAATACCTAAGCCATTTAAGTTTCGCTGATGACAATTCTGATTGCTAAAAGTCCTGAAGAATTACAAGAGCAAATTAATGGCCTGAACACAGTCAGTAATGAAATAGGTCTAAAAATGAACATAGCAAAGACAAAAGTATGTAAAACTAGGATATGAAAAAAAAATAACCACAAAACCCCAAGTCCCTCAAAGAGCCATGGAGAGATGTATGCTAGAAATAACTAAAAGGGATCACAAACGAATAGACTGGATACGACAGAAAACCCAGGTAATTGATGTAATTCAAAAAATAAAATCCCTGAAATGCAGTGAGCAGTATATGTAGCAAGAACAGACAATAGATGGACACTAGGAAAGCATTATGGATGATCCGATGAACAGATGGTGTCTAGAGAAGGACGAAACTGTTGACCATGTCCTCAGGAAGTCCCAGCACTCAACGAGCTGAAGCAGAGATATTTTGGAGATGTAATATTATCACATGAAACCGTTGGGTAAGTTCAGTTAATAAGCTGCTTATATTCGTAAAGACAATCAGCCTCGAATGACTTGTAATGATGGTGGAATGCAAACGGCCCAACAAGGCCTAGGCATCGAAGGTCAAGTATCAACGCCATTTGTACATTAACTCAGTCACGGCAGAAGAAGCTATTTCAGGGCCTTGTTTGATGAGCAAAGAAAAGGCCACGAAATTAACAGATATCAAACTGAGGCATATTTTGAAAGAAAGTTGTGAGATATATACAAATACAACATAAAAAACATTTTAGGAAATAGGTATGACTTGCGATTATGCTAGGACCTGAACTATTAATATAAAGCACAGTATAAATATTTTAGCTCAGTTATAGCATTATGCCACTGTAAAATCCTAATTAGTTACAGTTCAAGTATAAACCACATCTAGTGGCCAAACCAAGGGTCAGAATGTTATAATGCGATTACCAACTGCTTCGTCATCTCCGTTAAATTATTTATTATTAATGAAAATTCTAAACGAAATAAGACAACTTATTATAGCACTTTTTTTGTAAGTATTATTTATTTATTCCTCGAACATTCTAAAGAAATCTATTATTGTCAAATTCAATCCTCGGTTGAGGAATCTTCCGATTTTAAATGTCGATACTATTTGGAAAATAAACTGAAATATTTTAAATTAAAGTTTAAACGTCCGTTAATTGAAATATATGTAAAAATTTGTAATAATAAAAAGGAAAAACTCCATAAGGCTGAGACAAACAGACAGGGACGAATAAAATTATAAGAGTTTCGACAGTCTACAAGTTAAACTTAAATAAAAATAAAATATATTACAAACAACTTTTAATTTCTCTCTTATCCGTAGTATACTATGCTATTCTTTTGAAGGGTTAATTGACTGGACTAAAAGAAGAATTTAAGAAAACGAGATAAGGTCTTGCGGACTCGTAAGAAACGAAGAAGTAGTCTTGGTTAATATTCTTTTTTAGTTCGTTTACAGGGAACAATAGAACATCTGATTAGCAATTCCTTACGATGCAAAGGCTGGAACAAAAACATAAAAATGGCCGTTTACTTTAAAGTTTATGAACGGGTATTTAAATCGAGAGTGGACTCAAAAAATGATGATATAAAACAACAAAAAATATGATATAAAGAAACATTAAAAGACTAGTTTCGCTGATGCAATCATAGTAGGGTAAGTAGATTCTAAACCATTTTGGTTATAAATTAACGTTGTTGACAGGTGAACAATTTAATGAAGATCAGATTTCAAACCATCGGATTTTAAATTGCTGTTCGGGAATATTTTTACTGTAAGATGAAGGTGATGGAAAATCCTACTTTTTTAAATTGTCATATTTTTCATAAATGAAGGGTACATGAATAAAACAGGGAATGTTACTGAAACAACATTTAGAGAAATTTAACTTGTTAATGTCCATTTCTTTATAAAACCTTACAACGGATTTGAAAAAATAATTATTTTTCATACGGAGTTTAGAAAAACATTTATTAATTTAAATAAACAAAAGCAATAATAAAATACACTAAGTTTTTGCTAAATTAAATGAAAATATCCCCACACTTTCGAGACTACACGCATAAAACAAGGAATGTCCTCCCATGCCCGGGGTTTTTACCTAGTAGATTAATAAAATTTTATTATTATCAGGTCATCAGTATTAAAATTCCATCAATTACCTTTATTTTTCTTCTGATTTATTTTTTCTTTTTCTTTACCTCGTGGGGAAGCTCTCCATAGAATAACATCTGGATTTTCGTAAAATTCTTTCAACTAAATCAGATTTAAATAATTTTGTTCGTTGATTGGAAGCAAATTTAGAATTACAAAAAGACGAATATTCGGAAATCAATTTATACCTATTAACAATGTTTAGTAACCATATACCCTTGTATTTGGCCAAAAAAAGTTCAAACTCTTTGTCTACCAGACTACTTTTTAGGACTTCTTCTGAGCTTTTATTATTGGACTTTGAAGCCAAATGTCGTTATAACTGGAACGATAACTTATTAAATGTGAATGATCTTTTTGGTAAGCAATCTCTTTTATAGACTGAATGAGAAAATGGCATATTGATACAAATTTAATTTTTAAAAATGTGGTGCAATCTCTGACCATAATGGGTTTCATTCACTTCAATGGCAATACAAGGAGTGGGGTTCTTTCTAGAGTTGCGAAGTAATTCACATCAATCATTCGGTACTTCCATTCTTGTTTTTAAGTTTACAAGTTCCATATTTTTTATCGCATTATAACTACAAATGTCTCCTGATAAGGAATGTAATTTTTATAAATTCTATCCGTTCAATAACATGAATCTAAACATTGTAGAGTTTTTGTTTTGAACACACGCAGAATTCCAAACAATATGTAAGTTTCATCTGTGCGATCCTTTGTTGACAAAATGTTCAGGGTAAGTATAAAAGAGGGACATGCCAGATGAAAGAACATGTACATATATTAAATGAATAAATACTAAGCTGTCGCAGGTACTAGATGTCATTAGTTGGCACATGTGGGAGATATATATTTTTCTGGAAATCTAGTGCAATTGCTACAAAATCTTTGGTAGTTCTAGCTTTATTCTTTGTCTTCTTTTTTCCGTCATAAAATCATTGAGCCGTCCTCTTATGCACTTCATTTTCTACTTTTAATTTCCTTATTTCATTTTCTAAATTTCCTTCCTTTCTCAGTCTATTCACTTCTGCTGTAAACCTATCACATGCGCTGCAAGGGTCACTACGTGGAAAACCAAAATTTATATTAAATTTAGTATCAAAAATCACTTTGTATGTTTCATAAGAAACTTTTACACTGGGAAACAATTCATGAAACCCCCACATGTATATGTCAACTTTATTTAACCTCTCTTTTAAGTTCTTTATCTGCCTGATTAAACCCAGTGAACTATTATAACAGCTTTTAAATTTTACTATCTCATTTACTGTTCCTAATGAAATGCCAATTTATTCCGATTTTTAGAAGAGGTTTGCAAGAAGGAAATGGTGGGGAACCGCCGAACTAGAGGTTAACGATAGCCTATTGGCGTTTGATCTTTGGACAGGAAAGCATACATACATAGAGGTATTTATCTATAAATCATCTTGACCACTTTTCATTTTAACATTTTTGTAGAGTAGATACATAAAATAAAACATACAAATATAAAACCAATTTAAATTTTCAATTCGTTACCTTCGATCAATTTTAATGACTTCGCGTTTTAAATAAACGAGGTCCAACAAGGTACCCCGCGGCACTCCAATTTCAACCACTTGTATCAGTCCATTCTAGGACCCAATAAATCATCTGTTATGGCACCGCCTATTATTTGTTTTAGCTTTTATGGGTACCTACCGATATTTCTCGGTATACAACAAGAAGGCTCCGACCGGCAGTAATCAATTTCTCGTTTAGCATTTTTAATATTACGTGTATGGGACAAGCAATTAACTCCTTATGTAAATATGTAGCTCTTTATTTCGAGGGAGATAGAAGATGGTCAGAAATGGTCTTACTTTGGTTGAAAAAAGATAAATTTATACGGTTATAAAGAGAGACAGCGGGCCATTAGTTTATAGGTATAATTTATTGCCAGGAAATTAAATTTCTGATTTATACATCTATGGGTTTCGAATTAGAATTAAAAAGAAGTTTTCATAAATCCGGAAAATATAACTTATAGATTGTTTTATACCCGCTTCCTTATACATATATATATATATATATATATATATATATATATATATATATATATATATATATATATATATATATATATATATTCCCGGCACAGGCAAAAAGCTATGTACAACGGAATTTTATCGCTTTATTGGATCCAAGTCATTAAGAAACCCTAGACTTAATGCAGTTTAAGTGCAACAAGAGCTGCATAAGGTCCGAGGAGTGAATATTAGTCAGTGGACAGTAAGAAGAAAACTGCAGGAAAGAAACCTGATCCCCAACTGGTCCAAAACTTACTCCAGCCCACAGTCAAGCACGTCTGTATTTTGCACAGCATCATGGGAATTGGACATTGGAGCAATTGGGGTCTGTTCTATTCTCCGATGAGACCAGGATATGTCTCTATGGAAGCGACTGAAGAAAAAAAGTTTACCGGGGACCAGGAAAGTGATTTGAAGAAGAGACGGACCTTGTTTTCATCGCTAGTCGTCAAGAGAGGGGAGGATTAACAGACGTTCGGTATATTGAAGAGATTCTAGCAGTACATGTGGTACCTTATATCGATTATACTGGGGACAATTTTACTTTCATACATGACAATGCAAGGCCTCATACTGTTAGAATTATCCAGGAATACATTACAGAAGTCGATTTTCGGGTTATGGAGTGGCCGGCGCAAAGTCCCGACTTAAACCCGATTGAACATTCATGGGATGAGCTGAAACGAAGAATCCGAGCTAGGATTCGTACCCCAACGTCGATTCCAGAGCTTATTATTGCAGTAGAAGAAGAGTGGCTTCATATTCCAAAAGAAACCATATCGAACTTGATAAGATTTATGTTTAATCGTATGCGAGGTGTAATTTGAGCAAGAAAAGTTTATATCCATTATTAATGATTTAATATTGGCATTGTTATCATCTTAGTTGATTGTCCAGGTATCTTTTTTTTGTAGTAATTAAATGATAATTTGTTTCATTCATTTTATTTTATAATTTTTAGTCTAACATTCAAGGAATTTCAATATTTTCATAACTCTGTTAAAGCATAATAAATCATCTTTCAAATTGTATTAGAAATTATTTTAGTTTTGACGTATAGTTTCTAAAAAAATACAGGTGAAGTCATATATAAGAAATAATTCTCCGCTTTCAATTTTTCCAAATTGAATTACGATATTTTTTCAGAAAGATATCACTTCAATTAAAAGACCCAAACTTTTTATGCCACTTAAAGTACCTAAAACATACACCATCTGGGTTCCACATTCAGTCAAGTCAAGGTAGATATAGGGTTAAAATTGTAGTGTCCATTCTTCTAGCTTTTAAAAATACTATTGAATAGTTAATATACAAGAGAGTGTGTGATTATAATTGGTTTGTGATGTAATTAATTTTTATTTAAAAATTTCTGTTCTTAATGGTAAGTTTTTAACCCGTTATTCCGTATATAATAATATTAAAAATGTACATTTTTGTAGAATCCACCGAAACCTTCAGTTGAAAAACATTGGAAAGAATCGAAACGTTCTGAAATATAATATATATATATATATATATATATATATATATATATATATATATATACAATAAGTATGACTACTTTATATATGTAGTTTCAATATAAAAATGGACCATATTCCCAAGAAAATAACAAACAAAATATATAAATATATATATATATATATATATATATATATATATATATATATATATATATATATATATATATATATATATATATATATATATATATATATATATAGAGTCGATTTTTGTTAATGAAAGGTTTAAGGGTTGCGTAGAGCTATCAAACATTACTGATATTTATGATCAGTAAACGACGCAGTGGCAAACTATACCCTGGTTAGATCTCTCAGTCGTAAATATGAGATTGTGGCTAATGTAGCCGAGTTTTATGCACCGTAAAACAAAGTCTAATGGTATTTTGCGTTTGAACTGGTATTAATCATACAAAAATATAACTTAACCTTTAAATGACCTTGAAAAATAATCTAAAGTCAATTCAAAGGTCATAAATGACAGCCCTTCGTAATCTTCACAACATTCATATAGATTATTTTCCCGATATTCAGCTACCCTGATGAAATTCTAGTCCAAAAATCTTGAAAAAGACTTTTGACTTTCAGAGTTTCAGTCGCCGTATTGAGTCCGCCATTTTGAATTACCAAAATGACCAGACGATTTTTTCTATTATTGTATTTTTAAAAAATACAAAATATTTTTGCAATTGTCAGTTAAATAAAAAAAACAAAATAACGATAATGCAAGTCCAATAATTAAATTTTAGTCAGTCAATAACAATATTTATAGCCTTCAAACAAATAAGGTCTTGTTTATTATGTCTAAATTATGGACACATGTAACTTAAACACAATGATTTTTCTTGACGGCAAATATGTACAATATACGTATAATATACATAGTAACCTCCGTTATTTTAGCTTGGAAACTTTGGTGTGTTCATTAATACTTTAGATACTTAAAAATGATTTTTTTACTTACCTCCATATCCGCTACTAAATATCTTAATATTTGTTTTCAAAAAACCATACAATGTATTTCAAAAAATAAATATAGAAAATACTTAACCTTTTGAATGAACCATTCATAAAACATTCCATCCTACATACATTTTAAATATGTTTACACAACTTACGATTCTAAGGATCAAAGGAGTCTGGCTGTCATAAATTAAAAGAAAATGATGAAAAAACTGTCATATTTACCAGTTTCATTAAAATATTGTATAAACATACATACGTGAACTACTAAATAAACCATTTTTGTTATAGAGTGTTCAAAACACAAGCTGTGGAAAATATGGACAGATGACGGCATCGGTTTAATATTAGATGTGGCAATATCAACAATAAAGAAACTAACGACTATATTATTTTCTATTTAATTACATTTTCCGAAATTACACACAAAAAAAAATGACTTTTTGAATTTATATTTAAAAAAAAAGTATATCAGGCCATGTTATACAGAATACCCTAAATAACGCAGGTGCCTTATATGATATCTCTGAAACCGTCAAAGTTAGGTTTTTGCAAATTAACGTTTAATATTTTAAATGTCAATACTAACTGTTTATTTTACATTCCGTGAAGGAACTTAATTTGCCAGTCAGTAAAAGATAATAGGGAAAAGTGCGACTTTTGTTCAAGAATTCGTTCTAATAATTGGAACAAAATTTTACGAATGCATTATACAATCACCCTGGAAATATTTTGCATCCTAACTTATTTTGTTTAATGTTAGAAATATCGAAAAATTGCAAATAAAAAATTGAAGTTAACATTTTTAGGTAAATATGAAAAACCAAAGTAACTTTGATTAACAGCTGACCACGGTACTTAATAATAACATTTGGGTATGAAGAAGCAATCTATATAAGATGGGCGCAGTGTTTGCTCATGAGCGATTAAAAACAAAATCGCCTGATTACAGCCAAACAGTATAACACGTATAGGCATAATACACGTGAGTTTTTGCGACGTTTCGTAACTGTTGACGGAACAGACATGAAACACTATCCATTAAAGATGAAAGAACAGTAGAATTAACACTGTTTCATCCGCCGAAAAGGATATCGCCACAAATTTTTGTGATTCATAAAGTGTAATATTCATTGATAACACTGTACAACAGTCAATATGTTTCTGAAATAAAATCGACTAAATCTTACCATTTTTGGTGTGCTAAAACCGAAACTAAATTTATCTTTTTAATATTAGTTCAAATTTTAGAGATACGTAATGTCATGTGTCCCCTATATATTTACAATGTAACCGCAAGAATGCACGTGGTATATTTGTCTGTAATAACAATAGAGGGAGACGTCGCCAAATATACGTTTTCCCCAAGTTAATGAAATTTTGCACAACTCGACAACCCCGCATGGGAATCTCCAGGGATGATATCCCATATACGAAGTCCCAGAGCTCCAAATAAGGCAGATAGCAATTTAAACCCATGTAAATCGACTTTTATCTCTGCTTTGCACTGAACAGCCTCTGTATACTAATAAATAACAAACGCCACTATTGTGAATATTATGAAATTGAACAGAAAATTCTCGAATATTCTTTAAAAATGTAGAAGCCATATTTGGGTATATAAGCAGCTATAAAGCGGAGGGGTTAGTCGGTCGAAGTTAGTGAGTCGAATCGAATAGTTGAGATTTTAAGATGTCTAGAAAGTGTGCAAACAATCCAGATCACTTCTGTTATGTTTGTGGTGAGGTGTCCTGAGTCTCAGAGGCGGTCTATTACCTCATTGATAAAAAAAGGCATATCAGCTTTATTTCGGTCGCAATATTGGGGACCAAGGAAAACAGTGGATGCCACATATCTGCTGTAATGCATGAGCTTCAATCATATTAATGATTGCTATTGCAGAATCAAACCTCGTGTTGGGTAAGGTACAAATATATGTAAGAAGCAAAAGTCGGTTATCAACTATCCAAATATACCATCTGCCATGAGACCTGTGGCTCAGAGTGACGAACTTCTTATTCCAGAACTCCCAGAAACATTCACTACAATTCAGATAATAATGATACAACGAATTCTCAAGTAGAAGATATGCCATCAACATCAAGGGATCCTGATTCCACATCCACAACACACAAAATAATCCAGTCAGAATTAAACCATGTTGTGAGAAATACCAAAAAAATGGCTCCTGTCAACTTTTATCACCATACCAAAAAAGGCAAACGCAAAACAGTGCACTGACCATCGCACAATAAGCCTAATGGGACACCCATTAAAAGTATTCCTCAAAGTGATTTACACAATAATTCACAGAAAACTAGATGTGGATATTGGTGATACTCAATTCGGATTTCGGAACGAGCTTGGAACAAGAGAAGCACTATTTGCACTTAACGTCATGTGCCAAAGATGTCTAGATATGAACCAAGATATGTATATGTGCTTCATTGACTACAATAAAGCGTTCGATATAGTACGTTACGATCATCTAATGAGACTGCTAGTAGAAAAAAACTTGGATAAAAGAGACATCAGGATTATTTCCAAGATTTACTATAACCAGAAAGCGAATATTCGAATAGAGCAAAGGACAACGGTGGAACTCGAGATTAAGAAAGGCGTAAGACAGGGATGAATACTTTCACCAATCTTATTCAACCTATACTCAGAGGACATCGTAAACAGAGCACTTTCAGAGCAAAATATAGGTATTAAAACAAATGGCATCCCAATAAACAACTTGAGATATGCCGATGACACGGTTGTAATTGCAGAAACTTCGGAGGATCTTCAGATACTAATTAACAGAATAGTAGAATGCAGTGAAGAATATGGATTATCACTTAACATCAGTAAAACAAAAATAATGGTGGTATCTAAATCACCACAAAACTTCCCTGACTTAACCGTGCATGATCAAAGAATTGATGACGAAATCAGAATCAGAGTGGAAAAAGCTAGGGCTACGTTTATTAAAATGAAGAAGATGTTCTGCGGACGAGATTTAAACCTTAAACTTAAAATTCGCCTTGTGAGATGTTACGTGCTGTCAGTTCTTTACTACGGAATGGAAGCGTGGACATTGAAAAAGATTGATACCAAGAGGGTGGAAGCATTTGAGATGTGGAGGTACCGTAGAATATTAAGAATATCGTGGACAGAGAGAGTAACAAATGTGGAGGTTTTGCGAAGAATGCGGAAAGAGAAAAAATTAGTACTTACTATTAAAGAACGCAAACTGCAATACTTTGGACATGTTATGAGGGGAGATAAATACCAGTTGCTGCAATTAATTATCCAGGGAAAAATAATAGGCAAAAGATCCATAGGAAGAAGAAGGCATTCATGGTTAAAGAACTTAAGAGAATGGTACAATTGCAACAACTGCGAACTGTTTAGATCTGCAGTGTCAAAGATACGCATAGCTTTGATGATAGCCAAACTTCGGAACGAGGACGGCACCTAAAGAAAAAGTGAGAGACTACTTCCAAAAAGTAAAGCATAATTACTAGAATCAAGATTGCAGCAGTGGAACTTATTAGAAGACGATTTTTCAGTATCTGTTTTTCGTAAAAGCGTAGCACCATTTTTTAACATGGAAAAGAACTTGGTTCTCTGCAATAACATTAGAGGTTTATTGGCGGCTTTAAATATAAACTACAAGCCAGAGAAATGAAGATTGTTTAACATTGAATTTAAAAACAGTTCTATTGCTGGGGAAGATTTTACCGTCTATTCCTGTTGGATATGCAGTTCACATGAAAGAATCATACGACAATATGAAGTACCTATTAATAAATATAAAATACGATGAGCAGATCTGTGGCCTAGGCTACACCAAGTTTTGCTATTTTTGGTGTGAATGGGACAGTCGGGAAAGGCACTTCATTATAAGAGAAAAGACTGGTCCATTCGACAAGATATGCCTTTGGTAGACACCAACAGTAGTCAAATACCATATTGCCCCCTGCGAGTTTTTTTCTCTCTAAAAGGAGAAGAAAGACTGTCGAAAACGATTTGAACTGAACGACTTCAGTCATAATTAAAGCAAGTATCTAGTTTTCGGAGTTAAAAAAATATGCATTTAAAAAAAAATGAAGGCCAATTATAATTTTAATTTTGACGTTTCAATGTTAATAAAACTGACTGTTATTGAGAAATATTTGCCCGTTTTTTTGCTATTTTGTGTTATCCTGTAAAATATATTTTAACTTCTATCTACCATTATCTGAGAATTTTCAAAAAAAAAAAGGTTAGTGTATATCCATTTCCCACCAAAACTTCGAGCGTGGAATGACTCTTAAATTTAGATGGAAAGAAATTTGGAAACAAGAGGTGTGGAATCAAGAAAACTATTTAGAAAACTCATAACGTTGGTCCTCCTCGAAATTATTGTTCACTTTTGGTGTATGAATAACATAATATAAACTTTTTTTATCATTTTTTTTTCAAGTTCTAGTGGATGAAAAGAAAGATAAAGTAATTTCTGTGAGAATACCAGATGTTGTAAGCAGGCGCGGGTCCAGGGGCAATCGGTACAATTGCCTCCCCCCACCCCTTGATTCAAGCAGAACGAATGTACTTTATTGTTTTTATAACAAATTTTGTGTCAGATAACATTGAACGGAATTGCCCCCCCCCCCTCCAAACGAAATTCTGTATCCGCGCCTGGTTATTAGAAGAAAAAATAAATTTTTAATCAATGTTTTTTTCTTGAGGAAAACTCTTTCCTTTCTGTTTTAAAACCGTAGCAAATATCGTGTAAAAAACAACAAACATTGAACCTTTCGGCTTTATACATCTCTTCCCAGATTTATTTTTCTATAATATTTCACCTCTGTTTTTATCGTCATCTTTTAAAGAAACGTGTTTAAATATTAATCAATCCTGTTCTTTTACGAAAATATTATTTGACATATCACTTATCAGTCATATTACTCACAATTTTTCTAAAAGAAAAGCAATAATAGACAAATTACCTCTTTTGATCTCCGAGACTTGTGTTTAAATTGTACGGTAAACATTACGGTGTTTATTATTATTAAGAGTTAAACAAAATTTTAATGACATGAAATTGTATGAAAATATCAAAATATTTTTGGTACATTTCACTAAATGCCAAGTTAGTTTTTATAAAAGCTATCCAGATTTTTATTATTTCGGTTCGCCTTGTGTCTTTGTTATTTTTGTAGTTTATGCATTGTAGATTCTCTATCAACCGATTGTTTAAATTTTTTTTAATTGGATTTTCCCACAAAACTTTGTTTAAAATTAGTAAATGTAATATTACCGTCATTACAAGCTAAGGATGTAGGACTAATCTCCCGATTGTCATTTTATATCGTGTTTCCCGAAACCATGTCACAAAAGTTGGAGAGGTGATTCTATATGACAAAATAAAGAGTAATTAAAAAAAATATCTACGGTTTCCTAGTTAAAGATATTTTATTTGTGTTAATTCATTAATTTATTTGTGAATCGATCAAGTTAATATTTGGTACAAAGACTAAGTATAATGCAATAGGTCAGACTGTTTCCTTTATCACCAGGGGACATTTTACCTCTAAATATGAACATTTATTTCTTTAGTTCAAGTGCAGAGACTATTTTATAGACGAAAAATTGAACTTACTTATTTGGTCGCTTATCGACATTGAGAGGAGTACGCCAGGGCTGTATACTGTCGCCACTTCTATTCAACGTATACTCAGAACATCTCTTTAAAGAAGCACTGGGAAACATAGAAGATGGAATTATTGTAAATGGAGAAGTAATAAACAACCTAAGATACGCGGATGATACCGTTCTTATAGCCGATACTGCAGAGGGACTTCAAAGAATTATCGACCGAATAGTGACAGATCAGCTGGACGAAGACGAATATCATGGCTGCGCAACCTACGAACATGGACTGGAATGACATCAACAGGTCTGTTCAGAGCAGCAGTGAATAAAGTAATATGGACCAATGTGATAGCCAACATCCAAAGAGGATAGGCACTTTAAGAAGAAGATCGACATTAAAATATTTTATGTACCAAAAGTATATTTATCGACCCAAAGTAGGGGAATTTGGGGTAAGACGAGATAGCCATGTTGAATCCTTAATGGAACGCTAGAAATGACTATTATTCTCTCCGTTTTCTTTGTGCAATAATACTCTCAAGTAGTGTAAAAACTGCTACGGTTTTATTAAATGAGTGAAAAATTAGATTAACGCAAAAATATTTTTAAAAATGTTTCTCAACATTTTGTATACGAACCTCCAAAGAAACAAGATGGGATACTCCATCTTACCACTTATTCTTATCTAGATTTGTAAGTTAATTTTGTCTGAAGAAACAAATAGGAAAATAAGTTTCAGCTGCCCTGACAGGAGAATAGCCGGCGAAATATTCCAGGGTACCTCAAGGTCCTTTATAATGAAACTGGTTGACATTATCACTCAACGGATGTGAGTTATAAAAGTACATTTGGAGCAACTATTTTTTTCAAAAAGAAACATGGTGTAGGACATAACTAATATGTATAAAAGAACTTTCAGCATATGGTATAAAGCATATCCGTTTGCGGCAAAAATGACATCAATTTAATACTTAAATTTATAAATTGTTGATACAAAATTTCGGTAAGAAAACCGAGGTGCACTTCAGCTGCATGTTTCAAACGATCGACAATTAAGTTTGTAGGCCAGATATATGACAAAACAAATCTTCTATTGGTTCATCCGAAGAAAATAATGATTGTTGTAAAGATAACCAATGTCCTTATTGCAATGAATCTAAGAAGGGTAGATAAATTATGCGAGGTTTTGTAGAAGGGCTTCCTGTAGAAGCGCTGGAGAAGAAAAGACAATGATTATGTTCTCGGTGTCTGTTTATTATTGCCAATCAAGGCACACATGACTGTATCAGACAGCAATAACCGTTTCTAGTTTCACTGTTTTACTTGAAATGTCAAACTCGTTACTTTAAATTCACAGTATATAGGTATTATTCCCTACTACACTGTAGAGTCCTTTTTTATTTTATCTCATGGTCTAGATGGGGAGAAATGTTTTTTTACGTTAGTCACTGTTTTAATTAAGAAATTACTCTAGTAACATCTACTACCAAGGTTATTCAAGCATAGAATATATTTTTTGTGTGAAAATGTGGATTTTATTTAACATTAACCTTAGCTTGCCCCACCTTACTCCACCTAATTTAAAGTATTTTTATTATTATTAAGATAATATGGTCATTATGATAATATCAGTAAAACTAAAAAAGTTTTCAAAGAAATAAACTTTGACTTTTAGGAAGTATTCTCTGGCGACTGGAAAAGAGTTTTTTCTGTGGAGAATATTAAACGACCCGCTTCCATGAGGTCTTAAACACCATAAATAATAGGTTATATATATACATGTAAAAGAAGTAAAATTGGCACTTATCTCAAAAGTCAATAAAAGTTACAAACTATAAGAACATTAGATTTAACCTGCATATTAAACTTCTACTTGATCTGTCCAGATAAATTAAATATGAAGTTACCTGATTTATACCAGCACCCCGTACAAATAAATGTATTAACGATGATGAGATTTCTAAAAAAATCATTAAGAAATTTATAATTTACTGTACAATTACTGGTATAAAAACTGTAAAGGTTTTTGTTCCAGTGTTCAATTATCCGACTTTTATTGTTCTCCGATATAAAGTCATAATAATTATACATCTTGTTAAAGAGTAAACTCTTTATTACTACTACCAGAACTTTCGTATCTTAATACAAATCAGTTTTCTCGAGCTAAGCTATATTTACGCTGGTGTATGAAATGATGTAAGTTATTTTAAATCGAGTTTATTCTGCCATTTTTTAATCTTCGGGGCTTTTATAGCTAAGCTTGTTTGTTAAGATAGATCTTATTAAATCGTGCGATTATTCGTTCCCAACTCGTGTTTATAGGAGATATGATACAGGGTGAGTAAAATGTATCGATAAACTATATTCACTGCAATACAAATAAATAAAACAAATATCTATTAGTAAAAATGATTTTATCGTTCATAGCATTCTACACATGATCAATACATTTTTGCAAGCGTTTGAACCAATCCGAAAAGCATTTTTGCCATTGTAAAGATGGTATCCCATAACATAGTTGTTGAACGCATCAATCGCCTCTTCTCATGAAGTTTGTTTTTCATGTACGGGAACAAAAAGAAATCATTAGATGCCAAGTCAGGGCTGTACCGCAGATAACAGGTTCACGTTTTGAGTGCAGATAACAGTTTCACGTCACTGTTTTGTAAATCCCGTTAATTCATTATTTTCGGTAAATACATTTTTTAATTTTGGTAATTATTTACATTATGGTAAATTTAAGAAAACGACTATTTTTGAAAAAAAATTGATACTTTCCCCCTATTGCCAGGTTGTAGAACACGATTTTGGTTTTGACTTTTCACTTTTTTTCCATTAGTTTCCCGGAAAACTTAAAAAAACTCCAAGTGTCACTTCCCCAAGCACCTTTAATTCTAGAGAAAACACCGAACTTACATTTTCAATGGTACTAGTTAAAATATTATGTATGTGATATATTCAACTATTTTTGTACAAATTTTAGTGAATAAATTTAGAAAAACTTGTATTTTTAACGAAAAACCAAAAATAGTTTCTCGAAAGGCCAACGGCCATCAGACCCGCGAAAACGACTAATAGTCGTTCGACACGTTGCCAGATGTAAAATATTTTCGTGGAATAAACTATAAAATTTGTCTATCTCAGTCAACAACATAGTTTCAATTTTGTAATGTTTTATACAATCTCAGGGAAAAATTAATCTTAACCACCCAAACTTTTTGGTTAGTTCAGGTTTAGCTTGATCTTGGTTAATTTGTAAAACTGAAACTAATCTGAACTAACCTAAATTGACCTAGAGTTATAGTTACGTAATATAAACTCATAATGCAAATTTTTACCCAGAGAATTATCTTTAAATCTATTTTATGTCAGTATTTTTTTTTATTAATCATTTAATAATGAACTCTAACTTGTAAACAATATAATAACATAATAAAAGGTGGCTCAGGTCCAGTTCTGTTCCCTGATCTTCTGCGCAAGTACAGTATAGCCATATTAAGCGGAGTACAGCTTTACATGCCCGACCGAATTTATTTTAGGGTATTCTCCTTTCTTTTTACCCCCTCTAACTTTAATTGCGACCCACCGGTTAGGAATCAGTGCTCTAAACGCACCAAATGTATCCGACCCGCGTTTTTAACTTAGCGCTATGAAGTTCGTGCAACCCTATGGAGGCTGAGCGTGCAGCGAAAATTCGAAATCCAAGTGGATCTGTTCGTAAAACATCACAAGTGGTGCAAATCTACAAATCATCTTTTCACACTATTTTGAGAGTAGATTTGAGGTTTTATCCATACAAAATCCAAATAGTGCAAGAATCAAATCCAAATAACTTTAGAAACCGTCGTTATTTCGCCGAAACAATGATAGCAGTCCAGACTATAAATAGTGATCGTTATTGTGCTATGCTTCGGGAGTTTTTGGTACCTCAGCTGCAAACATTTGCTAGCTTTGATCAGGAGACATAACTTCGGCAATCGCACATACAGCCCGAGCATCTATGGAAGTCGCTTTGGAGACCTGAACTAGCCAGCCAGGTTTCCCAATCTCACCCCATTGGACTATTTTTTGTAAGAATGCCTCAAACGAAAGGTTTATATGAATAAACCTATGACTTTACAAGACTTAAAACAAAAAATACCGGAAGAAATTAATGGAATTCCACCTGAGATGCGTTTAGCAGTTTTTAACCACATGAAGCCGGCATTGCAGGAGTGTTTGGATCGAAATGGAAGGCACCTCGACAATATCATTTTTTAAACATAAAATTCGCTTATATTGAATGTGTTTCTGCATAAATAAATTAATTTTAAAACTTCAAGCAAATTGTTTATTTACCTTTTAGAAGGGAAATTCATTCCTAGACACCTAGTATTAATATTCTATATATCTGTATATATTTATTGTTTGTGAACAAAATATATTTCTTATGTCGATAAGTTAATTTTACTCGTAATATGTTTTTCTTACTTGTATAAATATACTAAAGTTGTTGAAGATTGAAGATAATTTGATAAATTAAGATTACGTCCTCGATCAGAATTACCTTGTTTTCCGTGAAAAAGTTGAAATTTAATAGATTACAATTATAAATACGTAAAATGCAAATTTGCGAAACTTAAATCCTAGAGAAAACTCTTTTTATACATCCAATAATTATATTATTTGTATTTCTGTATAAGAAATATATAAAGTTATTTGTGACAATAATAAAAATATTGTCAAGTCTTAATTTCAAGAGTACGTATCAATTTCAAGTACTTAAAAGTAATTAAAGTTTATCACCTCTTATAAAACGAATATCAAATAATATATAGGTAAACAAATAATTAAAATAACTTATCAAAAGGTTACACTTATTTTCGTACAACTTTATCGAAAATATCTCTACTAAAAAAATAATGATTTCTTTAAATGGTAATTTGCAATTTCTCATGTTTTCTATCAAAGACTAAGAGCCGTTTTACACACACAAGAATTATAGCCAAAATTTATCTGATAATTATGTTGAAAATTTTCGTAAAACTAATTTAGTGTTTTACACATCAAAGAATTATTGTCAAAATTTTGGTGAAAATTTTCGGCATAAAAATATGGAACGTGTTCTATATTTTTATGACTAAAATGCAGAAAGTGCGCGAAAATCGACGCAGAATAAAATATGTGAATTGACAACCCGCGCTTGGTAATCAACTTAATCTCAATATTTACTCATTGTTTCTTGCACAAAATATTCCTTATTTTGTGGTTTTTTTGATTATATATGTTTGGAAACTTTCATATTTATGACATTTTAAGGTTATACCCAGATTATTTAACTGATTGAACGTCACATGTTACGAAAATGCGCATGAGCACCGACAAAATTACCACTAAAATTATATTCAGATTTCTTGTACGTATCAAACAGAGTGGTATTTTATTGTAAAAATTATCTCTATAGAATTTTCGGCAAAAATTTTGATTACTGTTGATAATTTATGTAATGCAGTGGCCGACAATAAAACGCAGTCCTTCTGTACTCAACACATGGTCTCGTCAGTACTAATCTAGCCAGAGTAAAGCTTCTTTAATGGTTTCTGTAGCCTAAAGATTCACATTATCACTGTAGTATTAGTAATGTTTGTATTACTGGCTTAGTCGATCGGTATAGATTGCCCGAATGGAATTCTGAATTTCACGTCTTGATCAAAATGTCTGCGGAGTTAACACTAAAACCCATAAATTATTTAATGCGTTTTATCGTTACAATTACGATCTCATTGCATTTATGAAACATTGTTATCACCACAGGTCCTTGATATTGTAAACTCATTGTGGAATTGAGCAGAGTCCTCAATTATCTACGCCTTATGTTCCAGCTTCTAGCCTAGTTGCAAATCTAATCCTATTTCATTGTCTAAAATAATGCCTGAAGATGTTAAGAAAGCCTGTAATAAATTCAAAGCTAAATTCACAGATTTAATTCCTTCATTTGTTGTAAAGGATTGTGATTGCGTGCTTGCTGAGTTTCTGTCTGTAATTTTTAATTTATACATTCTGAAATGTTTTTTTCTGAACTGTGGAAGAAATTAAAAATCTGTCAGGTGTTTAAAAAGAACGATAGGATCAGGGTCAAAAATTATCGCCGATAATGTGCAATTTTGCAAAGTTGCTTGAACAAGTTCTTCAGGAAGAATATTCTTTTACATGGCATCTCTTATGATGTACCATCAGCATGGTTTGACTTCAAGAAAATCCACTGTAACCAATGAATCGATATAATAAATTTCTATTTTAATTTTACCGCCACCACATGGAGATTTTATACACTGTTAGTTGTGTTTTATTCAGTGAGCCATTGAATTGTCGCTGTTCGTGTTTTATCTGCCGTTTTCTCGATTGAAAACTGGTAGAGAGGGCACGACTGTAAAATGATCGATTGTCCCTGATAAAATAGCCTGATGAGTCCCAATGGGGACGCAACAGTGCTGTCGTTCTTTCCGTACCCAGAATTCCACACTGTCTTGAAGTTCACACTTTTTAACACGAGAGGAATGTTCACTGAAAATCCGTGTCCACACATCCGGGAATTTTTTAAATTTTTATTGACATACATGCATTTCTGCAGTATGTAATTCTTGCATAAAAATCATAATTTTGTTAACTTCTAAAACTTCTAATTTAAACTAATACGATTTTTCATTTTTATGTAAAGACTTTTTTCCCGTAACACTAACCATCCGATTAAGAAAAACAATGAAAACCCGTTTTTAAATCTTTCTATGTTACTATCAATGAGTTAGTACAAGGAGTTTCAAAATTTTTACGACACTTGTATCTACTTTTAAAGGCACTAAGCAATACTCTCGATTCTCTGTATAGCAAACATAAAATACAAAGCTCCATGTGGTATCTATAAAATCTCCAGTCCCCCATTTAACTTGTCAAAAATATGACGGAATATAAACTATCCACTTAGCATATTTAAATGTAAATATGGGACTTCGAACATAAATTTTTCTAATGATGTTCGACTCGGTCTCTCGAAAACCATTTGTATGAAATTGAAAAGCCGCTGTCAAGTTCGACTTGTAAAATGTAAGAATTAATATGATCGAACAGTTGGAATCCGAACTGTAGCCGAAAGAGTTTTGGGAATTCCATTGTCTGTCACAAATAAACACTTCCAATTTTGTATCTGTTATTGAAAAAGTGGTGCTTCTATATAATATATAATGAAATAGTGATACTACGTCAAGCTTTTTAAATGATTTACCAACTTTATAATCACCTCCTTAAGTTTCCTAATATTGTTTTCGTACAACCTTTATATACAAATGAGAGGGGATTTAAAAAAGTATTTTGTACTTTTTTGAAAGTTATTTTTACAAATTTTTGTAGCTTGCTTGTAGAGTTTCGTAACCGAAGAGGTTATGTACCCTTCACAACTATGGTCGTTAACTGTCTTTGGTTATGTGACCGGTCAACCAGTTTTCAAATCCGAACCTTTCCTTATTTTTATGCACAGGCCCATCCGGAATGAATGCGTGGATCTTGTATTTCTTTGAATTATATATTTGTATTACAGGCCTATTAGATTTACAGTCCAGAAATAAATATTTTCACAGTGTTTGGCATCGATAAAGTTCGAAATTCAAAACATAAGTTATTTTTCTTAAGAAAATTTTCCGAAATAGAACACTTATTTTTCGTATTATCGACGATAAAACTCATAGATGGAAAAAATAAAGGCCTAATTGATAACGAAACCGCCAATGGACGTAGGTCGCATACGAAAGCTTTAATATAGGATCCTGCTTTTATTATTTTTTAAAATATTACCCTCGCATTCTGAATATACCATTTTGTTTATTTATAGGTAATTCATCGATTTTCTTTCAACAGTTCTTCGATTACCTATATTTTCCGACATAATGGCTTTTAATATTTTATTGGCTAGCGAATCGTTATCTAGGTTAAATTTTTGTAGCCACCTACATATTGATGTAGTATAAGGTCTTTAAGCACCGAGATTTACAGTTTAACATGGGTTGCGAATTACGGTCTACAAGATTTAACTAGTCCAATACTTCATCCTTAATAAAGTGTCAATTCTCTAATGTAAGGATAATAGACACTTGAGTGATTATCCACTGTACATTTCTCTCTACTAGCTATTCAATAACAAATAGTAAATTCGAATTTAGTTGTTCAAAAACAATTTTTTTTAGGAGTATTAGTGACCAGAGTGAGAATATCGAGAATTATTTGCAAACTCATATAATTGATTTTTTTTTGAGTTTCTGCATTGGTTTCAGAAGTTTTTAAAATTCAAAAATTTTATTAATATTCGACCTTTATATCTCAGATAAAATATTTTTTTTATCAGTAATCTGATTAGGTATAGATAAGTACCTTATTGGCTTGATAAATTAGAGAAAGCTAATAAATTCAGCTGGACAAGCGGCGATATATTTTTTTTTACTTGTAACTATGATGTATTAATCCAGCGTTTATCAACCCTCTAATATTTGCGATTCGAATTTCCACACCCCCGTTATGATTTTTTGGAGTTGAAACTAAATTTAGGGTAAGCGGTGGAATTACTTTTGATAGCAACTTTTTTTTCTTACCAAAAGTTTCAATGCTCTAGTTTAATTACGTAAAAAAAATATTGACCAAAGTAAAAAACTAAATATGAAAGGAATAATTTAATTTTTGGCTTGTTTTTCGGCGAAAATGAATGCGTAATAATCGCTCCAAATAACGCAGGAACATCGAATATTGTGCGTCTATTATTGCGAAATTCAACGGTATCTATTACTGTTTATTATATTTCTATCTCTAACGGTTCTTAATCAATTAATAAGATAAACATTATACTCAGCACCAGTGCAGGCAGCTACCTAGATGTGAGGCTATGAAAAAATTGGCACGGTTTGTTTACTCCGCAGTAATATCTGCTCAAATTCTTATTGAGGGTTTGCTCTTAATATTACGGTTCTAATTTCGCTTAAAATACTTGATCAACCATTTAAATGATGAACATATGATTTTAAATAAAATTATAGAATAAATCGAAATAATAAATAAATATTTTTTCACTGCAAAAAGCTATCTTTTAAAATCCGCAATATTTGGGGCACCCGCAGTAATACCACCGCCTATTTTATTCATTTTTCCTCTAGTCGCGATCCACCATGATAGTAGCTTCATACGAGTAGTAAAATTGCGCCAGCTCTTTCGTTACACGCCTCCTCACCGGTTAAGGATCGCTGTATTAATATTTAAAGTTATAAAGTAATTATATTAATATGAATATTTTGTATAATTCAGATCATAATTGCTTCGAAACTATATTTTTAACTCGTGTTTACGAAGCTAAAATGAAGCGAAGAAAATTTTGGAATAGAGAATGCGATATACGTGTAAAAATCGGTGTTAAAACATTAAATGTGTTATATCTCACATTTTTAATATTTTTTGACAGTCAAGGTCGAAAGCTAAAGTCATTTCATTTATAGACACTTTCCAGAATGGAATTTTTTGGTATTTTCCAGAAATCTGGGCAAACAATAACTTCACCGACTTATAATATACCTATATCATAAGTCCTATAACTTAACCACATCCATATGCAAGTCTGTAGATGACTTAACAGAAAGTTCATTACGTTGTGTTCAACGAATTATTTATTATATTTCCATAACCGGCCGAAGACCATCGTAGGCCTATTCTGAAGCTCGTTAACTGCTGTCGAAAAGCCGAAAGAAACGAGGAACAGATCTTAAAATGAAAAATACCTGAACAAGAAAGGCGTTCCAAAATTTTTAACTTCGTTTTTTTATGGTTATTAGTCGCTTATGTATAAAAATACAACTGTTCGTTTGGAATATAGCATTTATTTCAAGGATTAAATAGTAATAAATGATGAAGTATTTAAGTCGAGTTTTTTCAATCTCAATCAAAGAAACATCACTACATATTCATGTATTTGATGGTGAAGAAAAGTGAATAAATACAAAAGTTTTCTCCAATGTTGAACGCTGGGAAAGGTGATTTTAGAATAACTTATTGGATCTCTAACACACTAAAATATAAACGATCATATTCTTTGCATGAGATAACCATGGGCAACAAATCGTCAGAAACAGTTATCATAATACCAATAACACTGGTCGAAAAATTTTTGTTATCACTATGTAATCACAATTTTTGGTATACATACATAATGGCAATATTAAAGGTCTGTGAATACACAGTTCTGAATCAGATCTTTCACAGGGTTGTTTGTGAAATAAATGAGAACAAATTTTAGCATATTGAAAAAAATGGGTACCATACAATGAAGTTGGTGGGGGTAACGGAAAGCTACAGAAATAGGCTAAAGGCTCAAAAATGTATTCAAATGTGCAGAAAATAAATATCATAAATTGACATAAAGGGGCTATGTGGATTCTCCGAACAGAGATATTACATAATATTTTTTTTTAATAAAATTGTATGAGGTTGGCAACACGGTAACCAAAAAACCAGAGTAGACATTGCGGATGTGGTAACATCGCGGCGTAATATAGTCTAGTGCGTTCATTTATTGTTATTACTTAGGTCCCTGATGCTTATAATTATTTAGATTTTTCTTGGTTGTGCCTTACAGAGTCATTGGTATTTGCAGATGTTATGAAATTTTATGCAAACTTTTGTTTAAAACAATGGATCAATGTATGGAATGATTTTGTAAATCCTTCTGCACGATCTCGGGAATTAATTATTTTCGGTCAGTAAGTGTTTTATATTTTATGTAATTATCTAAGATTATTCATGATTTTAAAAGTTCATGATAACAATTCCGGTTCAAGAACTGACAGAAGGGGACTGAGACCTAATATTTTATAATGCATAGGAATCCTACTACACTATTCGTTGCAAAATTTTATCATTCAATTTTGTCTTCGCCATTTTATTTTTTTTCCATTTTACCTGAAATTTTTACGGGATAGTAACACTTTTTTTAGGTCTATACAGTATTTCCTTCATTAAGTCATTTATTAACGAATTTTAAATTGTCGTTTTTCAATATAATAACTTAAAAAAAAAGGTTTATCAAGTCCTGTTCACTAACCTACTGCGCAAGTGCAGTATAGCCACATATCCGACCGAATTCATTTTACGATATCGTTCCATGTACCCCCTCTAACTTCCTTGGTAATGCAATAGTAAAAATTTATAGCCAAAAGAATTTACTTTCCCTAAAAACCGTTCTGTTTATTGTCAATGAATTCTATCCCGAAATTCTAGACATCATTTTAAGGAGATTGTAAGCGAGTCGTTCTGGTAAATGACTGCTTAAAGAGTTTCAAGAGTTTTGTATGTGACGTTAATCTAACAGAGGCCGGGGATACCCAGACTTTTATAAATTCTCTGAAATTTTCTGCAGATAGGTTCCTTATTTTATCAAGCGTTAAAATGACACTTTCAAAAAATATTAGTTTTTGGTAAAAAAGTGCCTTGTCCTTAATAAACATATGTTCCGCCGTTTCTACTAAGCTAATGCAGAAATGACAAATCATACTGTTCCCTTTGCTAATTTTGTTGAGATATAATCTCATAGCGCAATGTCCGGTAAGGAGATCTATTACCTGTGAAGGGTCCCTTTTAAGAAGCTCAACAAACCCTACTGCAGATTTGCATTTACGTGCGAAAATCATCCTGATCCTTAAAAATTTAGAATTTCGGAAGTTTGAGAGAACCGGTTGTCTAAAAATTTGTAAAAAATGCACTGATAATAATGAGGAGCAACCGATTCATCAAATTACTGAAGAACGAGCAAATCGGGGAGACTGACGTTTGTAGTTTAGCAGAAATTAATTTTCCTTGCAAAAGTACCGTAATTGCCGAAGAACTTGATATGAACGTTCAAACAGTGTGGCGACGGATTTATCATTCTTTCGCTTATAATAATCCTAGCATGTTACTTCACCTCATCCTTATCCGATCTTATTCTCAGTCCCGAAGTGAAATTTTCTTGAAGTCCACAGAGAAGTTCTAGAACGATAAAGGGCGCTCTTGCTCCTTGTATTGCGAGGCTATTCGTTTCCTCATTTCACTGACATCCGCAATTGTTGTTTCTTGTCAGTTGCTTCAGAGATTGTTTGTAGTCAACTTAGAGTCACATATGTATCAGAGTTTCTAACGCTACTTGGCTGTGAGAAAGTTTTTAAATTTTGACCTTTCTGGTGCTTCTAGATGTATATAGCGTGCGTTTCTGCTTGAAAGATGGTTGAGGGTAAACTAGGGATTTAGCAAACCTGAAATTGAAACCTATTACTTCCGCCCCAACACCTTCATCCATATTGGATCAATCTGTACATAATAAATGTGAATCCATATCTAGTGGAAGCTCTTCACTTACGTGGTAGTAATCTATTACCTATGAAATGGTAATTGCCGAAGGAATTGCTTTTAGAATCTTCAGATGACTAACGAAATTACCAGGTTTGAGTTGTGCTGCCTGTTGAGCTGTATACTAGAGGTAGATACAGAGTAAGCAAATTCAGCATTGTCAATATTGCCGCTGTAAGAAAATGTTTGGTTAATATATAATAGCATCTAATTATTTTTGTAGATATCGACGTTTGAAAAATAAATTTTTCACTTTTAAACAAACTGTAGCTTATAAGACATAACTTGTGAAAATATGAAAAATGCAGTTGATCAGAAGCCAACAATCTCGGAAAATAATATTTGATTAGTTGATATGGGTGGTGGAAAAGATGGCCAAGTTTAGTAGTTCTAAAGTTATTGAGATGATGTCATAACAGAAGTCGCGGAAAATACAAATGATCAAATTCCAGGTCTGAAAATAGCAGAGAGACCAATCTTCATGATCACTCTATCGATAATAGCCACTCAAATGGAAACCCAATATAAAATGCCAATCTATAAAAAAAGGAGCGCTTTCAATATTTGTTTATGAAGACGCAGTTCATCATATTCTTCAATAAGTGAATGAACGAATAAAAATGATGATACTGAATCTTCAATGACTAGGCCTCACTGGGTCTTTTACATCCTACCACGACTGAAATTCATTGGAGGCCTATCGCCTTTATGAATCCTAACAGCCTCGTTAACTAAACTTGCCTGACGACTTCAGATAATAATACTGTACCTCCGACGCTCTCCGAGTTTCATTCTCCCAAACAGCATCTTCGCATCGGATCATCCAGGATATCAATCGGGTTATTCAGGAAATCAATCTTATGACGTTAGCCTCAATATCACAATATTCCGTTTGCAGTCCCTCCATGATTCAAAGTTCTTTCCTCTCTAGAGAGAAACTCTGTCAAATTACACGTTAAGTCCAGTTATATATTCCTTAGCACACTTCATTCCAGGGTCCTTTCTCCCTACAGGATTCTATTAATTTGCTTCCCAGGAACAGTTTTATTTCATTATGGAACATGTAGAATTGGTTGGGGTCCGAATGTTTCAATCGCGGACTTTCCTAGTTTTTCTTAATAACAAATATATTTTACAAATTAGAAAACTAAGCGTCATTTAATCCGTACTCAATTAGTTTAAATAACCGAAAAATAACAGACTTTGCAGTTCTTATGAACACGAAATTAAAATCTATATGCGAACAGTACTAATGTGACAAACATTAAATTGAAGCACTACCGTTCACAACTTCATAAGAACAAATATCATCAGCATGGTTAATTAAAACCTACCAATAATAAACCATTATTTGTCCTGTTATCCCTATGATTTAACATTCATTAACAATTTTACCTCCCATAGGGTCGGCACTTTTCAAAGGCCTCCATATATCGCATTATTTTCGATAATTCGACCAGTAAGCTATTCAAATGTCCCTTACCGTCTTTTGTTTTGGCTGGAAACAAACGAGGTTCGATCGAGCGGCATCTTGGCGGGCCAAACGAGCTGCTTATGCTTTGTTTTTTACGCTTGTCCATTGTTTTTTTCACTTTTGTTTTTACCGACACGCTGTACTGGTGGAGTACGCCAAAGAGCGTTAAGGTGTTAATTGATTTTTTAAATAAGATTTATGGTACAAACTATAAACACCATTTTGATTATTTTTAGGGATATTATAGTAATCTCTGAGATTACAATTTTCTTTGACATATCATACTTCCATAAAGAAGGATAGATTGGTAATAAAATAGTTTTTATTGATTAATTATTGATTAGTAAAACACAACCGCAATAAACACGAATTATTTAAAATATTACAAAAGAAAATTGTGTTTACTGGTAGACAATAGCCGATACAGGGAGAGGCCATTGGGGCAATGCCCCCTCCCAAAATATATACATGTTCAGCTACTGCAGATTGTACAATTTATTTCTTTTTTATACATCTTTCATGTTCCTTAAGCCTAGTGTATATAGACCGTCCTGTTTCACCAACATACACTTTACCACACGAGCAAGGTATCTTGTAACCGCCTTCTGTTTGAAATGGAAATACATCCTTTGGAGACTTCAAATATTGTCCAACTTTCTTACATGTGTGGAAAATTGTCAGAATATTTGATTTTCGAAGCAATCAGGCAATTTTGTCGGTGGTTCCGTGTATGTAAGGTAAGACAACACTGTCCATAGGAG
Source organism: Diaprepes abbreviatus (assembly GCA_034092305.1). NCBI lineage: Eukaryota > Metazoa > Arthropoda > Insecta > Coleoptera > Curculionidae > Diaprepes > Diaprepes abbreviatus. The sequence goes on from JASJET010000139.1 coordinate 10,185,583, forward strand.
GCACATTTTTGACATTTTGTTGAGGAGTTGAGGGTTTTTATATTTATTAATAGAACGTCTTATATCTTTAGTGCAATATCCGTTACCTCTCAGAGTATTAGTCTGTTTTTGTGTTTCTGATTTCAGTGATTGTTCATCACATATTGAAAGTGTTCTATGTACAAAGAGTTTATGATGCATTGTTTTTGAGAAGGATGATGGTGTCAGGTTGCATTGAGATATCGATTTGTAAAGGGTGTTTTTTTATAGAGGTATAGAACTTTAAGTTGGCAATACTTTTTTATTTGGCGGCCATTTTGTCAGCTGTCAACTGATTTATGTTTAGTTTGGTTTGGCATTTCAACATGAATAGACTGACGCCTGAACAACGCTTCCAAATTGTGCAAATTTATTTTGAAAATCATGGTTCTGTTCGAAATACGTATCACGCACTACGTCCATTTTACGGTCAACATAATCGTCCATCAGAACAATTAATTCGATTAACTATGGAACGTTTTCGCACCACGTTTACTCTAAATGATAATACGCATCCACAGAGACGTCGTACAGTGCGTACAGAAGAAGTCATTGCTGCTGTAGAGCGTAGCGTAGAGGAAGACCCGAATCAGTCTATCCGCCATCGTGCACAGGAATTGGATATGTGTCCATTCACTTTATGGAAGATTTTACGGAAAGATTTTGGTTTGCGTGCTTACTAAATCCAACTCGTGAAAGAATTGAAGCCACACGATTACCTAGCAACGCGGAAATTCGGTGAATGGGCCCAAAACAAGATTGCCGTTGATCCCGAGTTTCATAAGCGAATTTTGTTTAGCGATGCAGCTGACTTTTGTTTGAATGGATACGTCAATAAACAAAACTGCCGTATTTGGAGTGATGATAATCCTCAAGTGTATGTTGAGACACCGTTACATCCAGAAAAACTGACTGTTTGGTGTGCTTTATGGGCTGGTGGAATCATTGGTCCGCACTTCTTTAAAAACGATGCTGGTCAGAACGTTACAGTCAATGGTGACCGCTATAGAGCCATGATTACTGACTTTTTCGTTCATCAATTGAACAACCATGATGTGCAGGAGCTGTGGTTTCAACAAGACGGCGCAACATGTCACACAGCTCGTGCCACAATTGATTTATTGAAGGAAACGTTTGGTAACCGCATAGTTTCACGTTTCGGACCCGTGAATTCGCCTCCAAGATCGTGCGACTTAACGCCACTAGACTATTTTCTGTGGGGATATGTGAAGTCGCTAGTCTACGCCGATAAGCCCGAAACGATTGATCACTTGGAGGATAACATTCGCCGCGTTATTGCCGATATACGGCCACAAATGTTGGAAAAAGTCATCGAAAATTGGACCTCCAGATTAGACTACGTTCGAGCCAGCCGTGGCGGTCATATTTAAATTATAATGCCAGAAGGTTATCTTTCGAATAAAGTAAATTTCATGTCAATTTAAAAAATTCATCTTTGTTTTTATTCCATTTAAAAGTTCTATACCTCTATAAAAAACACCCTTTATGTGTTGGTTTTCTGTACACAGAATGTCCTAATTTGCCATTCTCTTTCTTTTGTACTAGTACATCAATGCTTTAATTAATTCTAGTAGGGTGGAGTCCATGTTGTTGTTTCGTAATATGTCCGATATTATAGAAACTGGATCATCTATAGGAACATTTGTGTAGAGGGATTCTATATCAAAACTGACCAATATGTCTTCGAAATTTTTAAACTTTGGACAAAGTTTCCAAAGTTTTTAACAAAGGATGCGGTTTTCCTGTAAAGGGATGTAAATATCTGGCTAAACTTTTAAAAAGAAAATATTTTTACTGTACTTGATTCAGTGATCGAAAATCCCATATACCCAAATCATATATTCGAAAATACTAACGTTAGCCAAGCAAGTGTTTCAAGGATTCTTAACAAATACATATTTCATCCATATAAAATCCAGCTTTGTCAAGAGCTTCACGTAAATGATTTTGACAACCAAACTGAATTCTGCTTGTGGGTGTTAGATAAAGTAGCAGAAAATGAACACTTTTTTGATAATGTGTTGTTTAGTGATGAATGTACTTTTCATAACAATCTTTTCGTGAACAGACATAACTTCCATTACTATTCTGATTCAAATCCGCATGAATACAGAGTTATGAGAAACCATGATAGGTGGTCGGTTAATGTGTGGGGAGAAATACTGGGTCCATACTTAATTGTATCCTACGTGTTGAAAGGACGTTTAAATGGTTTGATGATTCGCGATTTTGTTTTACACTCACTTCCAGCGTTATTAGAAGATGTCTTTTAAATATTAGAACAACTATGTGGCTTCAACTGGATGGAGCTCCGCCTCATTATCATCGCGAGGTTCGGCAATTTTTAAAAGTTAACTTTCGAAACAGGTGTATTGGGAGAGAACGGTTTTTAAGATTTTCTCCCGAGATCTCCGGATCAGATTTCTTTTTTATGGCGATACATAAAAGGAATAGTCTACAATGCGCCCCCGATAACACCACAAGATATGAAAATACGCATAAGAAACGCTTTTCAAACTGTAACCCCGCAAATGTTGTCCAGAGTTAGCAGTGGTTTCGAAAAAGGAATATTAAGTGTTTGGAAATGGATGGTTGACATTTCGAATATCTACTATAAATATTTTACTTCTGTTTTGTACTATCGTCAATATCTTATTACCATTATTGCTGTTATAGCCTATTGGACGACTATAAATCGCGTTTCGAGTTATTCTTATAGTTGTAAATTACCTGTCATTTCCAAATACCATAGGCAACTAGATACCTTAGATAGAACATCTTTTCAAAAAACACAAAATAGTGCAGAAAACGATTATTTGGCGTATTGTGTGAAAACGCGAAGACTTTGCTGTAGAAGACCCTTATAACATTTGATAGGTATTTAAACGGTTCATCTTCTGGGAAGGTAAAAAGTATAGCGTTCTATTTAAATTAATCAAGTTATAGCCACCTAAAGTTCTTATTTCATTAGTTTTATTTTTTGGATACCCTGTATAATATAGCAAGTTTATTATAATTGGGATGTAAAATATGATTTATTGTTACACTTCACTGTAAATTTCGAGTACATCACTGAAATACTTCTTAAGTAATTGAAACATGAAAATTAGGCTAGATTTTGTCAAAATTCAAATAATTCCCAAACCCTTAAGGTTTAGGTACTATAAACCTTATTCAAATAGGCACTTATTTTGATCGGAGAATCCAAAAATGGAATAATATACAGGGGGTTCTACTTAAAAAAAACACAACTTTGATACTTTCAGAGCTTTTTGTATAACATGAAAATAATTTTAAAACGTAACTATATTGGACCCCCATATATCTCAAAATTAAAACTTTTTGAAAGTCACGTATTTTGGGCGTAATATTCCGTGCCGTATAAGGTGAATAAACCTATATATATATATATATATATATATATATATATATATATATATATATATATATATATATATATATATATATATATATATAGGGTTATCAATTTGTATGCCCCCACCCAAAAAAAAATTTTTGGATCCGCCTTTGATAGATAAGGTAAGCCTAAAATTATATTAGGTATAAGAACATCTGAAAATTATTGACACCTCGTGTATTGTCACAGCTTATCTGATAGTCTAAAACCCCAAATCATCGTGTTTATTGACATAACGTCCAAAAAGGCACTCGGAGATTAGAAATTTGTCAAGCATCAAAATTTCTTTTATTTGTAGGTGATTAGACCAGTTTGGTTCGTAAAAGCTTTAAAATTTGTTTACCTTTAACACTATTCATATTTGAGCTTTACGAAAGTATTTTTCCTATTGTAAACATTTCTTACAGCCCTACTGATTTATCTGTTATTATTACTTGTAGATTAACAAGAGATTTTATTTTTGGATTTTAGAACTTTCTAGGGCAATGAAAATATATTGGCTTAACTAAAATATTCCCAATATTTAATTCTATACAGGGTTGGCAAATGTTCCGGACTAGCTTAATGAAGGGCGAAGGGGAAGTGGTAGTGGATCCGGGTTTTCTTTAACCTTCAAAAGTACAAGTACAATTATCCTAGTCTAGAGGTACTTTTCTTTCAAGCAAAAATAAGGAAAAAATATACACAAACAGTTTATTTCCTCTAAATACAACTCTGGTTCTTTCCCCATATACGTTTCGATCACCCCACGGTCTTGTCAGTGGAGCTGTATTGAACCGAGAGTAACATGCGCAGAAAACAATTGTCCACAGGATATTAAACCTGTTGACTTTTCGATGTCTGACTAAAAAATATCATCAGTCGAATGACATCTATATATTCACCGAAGTAATTCGAAATTTGCTCTCGGTTCGAGACAGTTTTACTAAGGAGACAGTAGAGTAGTCCAAAAGCGTATGGAGAGTGAACCAGAGCTATATTTGCAGGAAATACTGTTTGTATATATTCTTTCCTTCAGGTAACTATTTAAACAAGGTAGAAAAATAGATTTATCTATTTCTTACTGAAACCCTTAATTTTTATACAATTATTCTATTTTCTAACGAACAGTATAGCCTTCTTATTATTGAATAAGCTAGTACTTATCGAAACAAAATACTTTGGTTCAGTTAAAAGAACAAATACGTATTACTTTGGTTATAATGATATCATACATGGAGAGACGTAAATCTTTCCAAGAAAGAATAGACCTTTTCAAAGTTTCTCTGAATGAAAGCTCATTTCCAAAACAACTGTCAATAGGATATTCCATAATTTTGAACATGTGGGTAATTTAAAAAACCAACCAGGTGTCCAAAAACAGCTACTAATGATAATAAATCCTTAGATATTATGCTTGCCTTGCAAGAGGAACTACAGAATTCAGTATCAGATCCTCAAAAAAATAAAATAAAGTTGCTTTAGGAACTATTAGAAAACGATTCTAATTGACGTATACAATTTTGCCAAGACATAATGGTCATTATAAACTTATCACCTGATTTTGTAAACTATATCTTAGTTTTTGATGACGCCACATTCTGTCTTGATAGCTTTGTCAACAGGCGTAACTGCCAGTATTGGTCTGACCACAATTTTCATTGGGTGATGAAACACCATACCCAACATCCTCAAAAAATAAATGTTTAAGCAGGCCTCATTAGAATCCACATTATATGAAATAAAATTATACTAGATTTAATTAATTTATTTCATGATCAAAATAACGACCTGATATTAAAAAACGACAACAATATAGAGCGCCAGCGCATTTTAGTAGACATGTCAGAGACTATCTAGATAAAACTTTTTCTGGAAGGTAGATAGGTTAAATGGCACCCTAGTTTACCCGATCTAACCCCTTTAGATTTCCATCTATGAGGCCATTTAAAGACTGTGGTCTATGTAAAGTACAAACCCGAACTCTTGAGATGCCCTTGAAAACAGAATTTTAAATGAATATCCCCCCCCCCCCCCCGCCCCATCAATATTTGCGGAACGTTCCGCCTTTTTTGGAAAGGCTTGGGCACTATTGTGTACCTGAGGGAAAACAATTCGAATATGTAATTAAATACTTCTTAATTTAATTTTTTTTTATCATTTTTCTATTGAAAGGGTTGTTTCTTATACCTTTAATTGTTAATATTTTTGAAAGAGTTGAATTTATCCATAGGATTGCTATACAAAAAATTTTTAATTTGTTGGAAATTTAAAACAACTGGTGTACGGAATGTCTTGACGTCACTGGAATATGGAATGCACAGTTAAAGAGATAAATTTTAGTCCTGCAAGTTGAATAAAACCAGGATCCGTTGTCACTTTCTGTTCGCCCTTAATTAACCGGTTCCAGTCAATTTTTGAATATATTTAAACCACCGTTTTTGATTTTTTTTTATTTCATAAAAGCATATTATAGATGCACCTCTTCCCTGGAAATGCTTTAATATCAAACGTATAATGACAATAAACAATTAAAATAAATCACTTACCATGCGTTAGCAGCCATTCCAAAATAATACAACAACAAAAATACGAATGCGCAAAGGACATTAGGGAGACCATCTTCCGAATTAGTTCCCATTGTGTCTGAAGCACCACAAGACGCTCCCGATCTACCAGCAAAAGTTCTTAGGGTCCATCCGGCTCCCACCAAGAAATAGCAAAGGGCAAGGCTGATTAAAGGAAAGGCTCGGACTCTGCCGCCACCTAGAGATAGGGTCAAAACTGAGCCTAGACTAGCTGCGAGACACGCAAGGGCCCAAACTGTTACCCAGACCTGAAAACAAATAATAAAATTATGTATTATAGCTTTATTTAATAGAAGAGTATACATAATATTGTGTCTTTTTTTAGGATTCCATACTCGCAAGGAATCATAATTTCGTCAGGTCTGTCCGTACGCTCGTCTGTAAATCATAGTCTCGTGACATTGCCTTTTCCTTTCTTTAAGGATGACATTTGGCAAGTAAATGCTCTTAATTAACCCAAAAAACAAAATTGAAAATTGGTAAGGTTAAGTTATATGTTTCACAATGCTTTCCGATAAAGAGTCGTCTGAAAAAAACAGTAAAATAATATGGAAAAAATATAACCAAAACAACTGCTATGGAACCTTAAAGCACTTGGCAATTTTACTACGTTCTCGATCTTGTTTAATTTACTAGACTCAAAAGCTTCCATTTCATCAAATTCGTACTCTTCGGAGAAGGGTGTTCTTGATCATTAGTCGGGACACTGCTTGAGGGTATAGTTAGGTGGATGTTATTCCATACTAATCCCTAAGATTTTTCAGCCAAGAGATTAAGAAATAAATTAGGTGACATTGCCCTTATGACATTCGATTCAATGTTTTTCTCCTTCAAATAATCAATTATTTGACGTGCTGTGTGAGAATTGCCATTATCATGATAAAGAATGATGTGTGAAGTTATCCGTTGTTTTTCCTGAATTTGTTGAACACTAAAGTGTTGTATACAATTCAGCGTTAACTGTTATTCGATTTTGTAAAGCAGCGCTTCCTAAGCGTTGGTTAGCAAATCCCCAGAGCTTTGTGAGCTTTACAAAGGAGGTTCGCGAAAAAAATATTGCCATGGCGGAATTTAACATTAAACAACACAAAAAGCAACAATTTGTAACGCCGATGGTGATGCAAGTACATTCTCGAACTAGTCGGCAACTTCTACTTTGGCGAACCAAGACTTTTTCCGAATGGGCACGAAAGAACGAGAATAACATCTGTCTATATAAAAACGCCGCAGTCTCATATAAGGACGTCCCACTGAATCGTACGATGAGTATTAGAATCTTGAGTGATTTCAAAAGATAAATGAGTTAGTAGTTAATGCGTAGTGTGTACATAAATATTAGTAGTGTAAACCAGTTTAGTGATTTATTCTCCTGTAAATAAGTTATAACAAATAACTAAGCTTTACAAATTACACGTGTGTACGTTGAAAGTGAAAGTAAATAATTAATGCTCTGTGAATGTATGACGGATAGTTGGTTAAAAACGGGTAGTTTTGTGTCAAGTTTGACGAAAAGCTGGACGAGCAATTAATTGCGTCCTCTACTTGCTCAAGCTTGACGAATCGACCGATGTAGCAAACGCTGCAGTATTGCTTGTCTATGTTAGATATATTTTTAAGAATTCCATTGAAGAAGATATATTATTTGCAAAACCACTGAAAACCTATACGACAGGTGCAGCAATTTTCAATATGATCAATAATATTTTGAAAAAAAATGAAATAAATCGGTCTTTTTGCTTGGCTGTGTGCACTGATTGTGTAAAATCAATGACAGGAACATTTTTTGGTCTTGCAGTGCGGGTAAAGAAGATCAACGAGAATATAGAATGGACTCTTTGCTGTATTCATAGACAAGCACTGGCATTTAAACACATTCCTGCAGAGTTATCCAGTACTTTAAGCGACGCTGTAAAAATTGTAAATTTCATAAAATCGCGTGCTACAAACTCTCGCTTTGTAAGGACTTTGGAAGCCTCCACATTTCTTTGCTACTTTATACAGAACTTTGATGGCTTCCTTGTGGCAAGATTTTGGCCCACATGTTTGAAATAAAGTCTGAAGTTCAAGCGTTTTTTCTTGACGATCCATGTCATTTGTCCTCTTGTATATCTGATATTCTTTGGCTAAAAAACTTGCATATTTAGCCGACATTTTTTAAAAATTAAGTGATTTAAATCTGTCCTTACAAGGCTCAGGTACCACTATTTTCAAAGTGCATGATAAAATAGCAGCCATGCTAGAGTAGTTCAATTTTTGGATTCAATGTCTGCAGGTGAATGAGTATGAATGTTTCGATTCTCTCAACACCATTTTATTAAAAAATGAAATTCAACTTAACAAAAATATTAAAAGGGATATATATTAACGAACATCTCAAATAACTTCAATTAACGTTCAAAAGCTATTTTCCTACTAAATCTATTATATCTGGATCGGACAACTGGATAACGTAATCCTTTTCAATGACATATAATTTCGGATAATTCTTTAACTTTACTAGAAAAAGAAAAGCTCATTAACTTATCAAGAAATGAGTATCCTGTTTTGGTGAAAAAAGCCTTAAAGTTTTATTGCCCTTTTGTAAAACATATATATGTGAGAAAGGATATTCAACGTACACTTACCTGAAAGATAAGTACAGAAACAGGTAAAATGCAGAACCTGATGCAAGACTCAAACTTTTAGACATCGAAACAAATTTTGAATTTCTTTGTTCCATCAAACAGGCACAAATATGTCATTGAGGGTACTTTTCAAGTTCTGTATTACTGTAAAAGTGCTGCGACTTGTTTGCTTGCATTACGCTGAGTACGTCGCGGACGGGAGGACGAATTTATTTCATTACTCTAAAAATGGCGGCCTATCAGCGAATCTCACAGATGAAAAAAAAATTAATCCACAATTGCGAATTAAAAGAGAAGCAGCAAATACTAAAAATCGCACGTTTATTGACGAACAACGATATGGACAATTGTTAAAAGAAATAAAAAGTGCAAAAACAGCTCAACAGAAGTCTCCCCGGGATTATTGGTTATTGAAGCATTATGATTCTATAACTGTTGGTCAAAAACATAAGTTGATATTTCCTGTAAATACTCCAAATAACAATATTATATACTGCTTGCTGATAGAGAATTATTCCAAATATTTCACGACACACATCAAAGTATCTGCCGTGGAGGACGAGACCGAATGCTGAAATTATACGAAATTCATCAAGAACAGATTTTTTTACAGCTAAATGTTCATTCAAAACTGAATATTACAGTCTTCGATATGCATAAGGATGTCTCTTTCCCTCGGTAAGTCACGTGCTGACCTTCTTCAATTATATTGGGCACAGTATCGACGTCTTTTGGAAGAACAACTAATTTTGGTCGATCTTGACGAACACACAACCTAGATCAAATTGGGCAAACTATTATAGTCTTTTCTGATGGTGCTTCATTATCAAAAGATGAACCAAGTGACTCTATGCAATGTTGTTGAGTAAAGTTTTTACTAACATCGGAAAAACTCAACGAAAACCTTCACGTGAAGTTTCCATTTTTTCACAAAATTATTTTTTAAACGCTCACTGTTAACAACCACTCGATCAATTTCCTAACCTGCAACGCTTGTCACAAAAACAAATGTAACCCATTTATTACACAAAGCTAAGTATCATTTTGTAGTTTTTGGCGCTCTGAAATTTTATTAAATACTGCCCTTGTTTCTAGACAAGGATAATACTTAAACTAATGTTATCTATTAAAATATTTTTTACAATTCGCGAAGAGAATTCCTAAAGGTAATGGAATGAAGATGATGGAGAACAATCACAAGCCATGAATTGCAACTTAAATCATAAATAGGTTTTCGCACCCAGCATTATTTGTTTCTAGAAAGTACAACTTTCATATAAGAAACTGGTTTATTTAATTTATTTATTCTAGTAGCTTGTTTCTTACAAACAATGATAAAATTAAAATTCTCCATTGGTAGATCTCTCATCAAAAGATCCCGGGACCGTATATCAAGTCAATAAAGGGGCTAATACATTACGTTTGTTGAATATTAAAGGTACATTGAGCGGTCTTGAAGTAAAATAATGATATATAATTTATCATTAAGACTTGTGAAGAAGACAGGTTATAAGTCAGTTTCTTGCACGTCGGTGAAAATATTACCAAGAATGTTATTATTATGAAATTAGTTAAGTAAAATTGTTCGGAAAAGCGTTGTTACTCAATTTTTTTTTTCGGGAGCGGAGGTATTAAGCACGGCAAGAAATTGATTAATACGCTTTGGGAGTGGTAAATGTGTAAACATGTCTACTCACTTGGCCCTTAGATCTCTTAAAATTGTACATGATGATATTTACAAAAATTTAACAATTACGTAAAAAATTTCCGGGGAAATTTCAAAAACTTATTTGGAGCTACTTTTTTAAATAAATTATTTAAAAAAACTAAGCTGATTTCAAAATATCCCATTAAAAAGTAAAAAATAAGTTTTCAACTGTTTTAATGGCAGTTAGTTTAGAAATTTTAGATCTTTAGTATATGAGCGCTCCAAGGCAGTTTATCTATTTTGTTACCAAGCGAAACAAATTACTTTTAAATTTACTTTGTGGCAGAGATCAATTAATTTTATAATGGACAATTTCAAAAATCGGAATATCGGTTAATGAATAATCATTAATTCACAAAATAGAATTATTAATTACTTCATCCACTAATAATTTCGAAAATAGATTTATCAATTAATGCTGTAATTGATAATTTGATTCCTAAAATTAACAATTAACATAGCGATTGGTAATTTTATTCCTACGATTATCAACTAACGAAGTAATTGATAATTTCATTTTTGAAATTATCAGTTGATAAAGTAATTGATAATTTTAGAAATAGAATTATCCATTACCAGAGTAATTAAAAATTTAATTTTCCAAATTATTGAATTATTAACTGGTAATTGGTTTACTAGAAAGGCATTACAAAATAATTAGGAAAAATTTGTCAAATGCATTATTTAATTCTACGGAAATATTTTTTACGAAATCGTATATTACCCCTCTAAAACATTTTTTTTTTGTTGAGGCTAAATCAAATAATAAATAATTATAAATAAAATGACATTGCTTCTGCCCACGATGATACGCTTTAGCCTCAACAGGATTCAAAATGCTCATAAAAATTAAACCAATGGTCTCATCAGTGGAGCTGTAAGGAACCGAGAGTAAAATGCACAGAAAACAACTGTCTACTTAAAATCTCCATATGTGCTTCTGTGCATTTTGCTCTCGGTTCCTTACAGCTCCACTGATGAGACCATTAGGTGGTCGAAACTAGTATGGAGAGAGAACCAGAGTGGAATTCGCAGAGAGTATACTGTCTGTCCCCTTTCTTAACGGTCGTAAGGAGAATAAAATAACTTTTCCAAATACATAAACCGTAAAATTATTTATTTTTTATAATTTCCTACCACTCCGTGGTATATTCAGATGTTCGTTTGTACTGTTTAAGATAACAGTCCGGCATTAAATTTCTGAGGGTAATATCCTGCCGATATTTTGCGATATGGGGATTTTAAGTAGAGAGTTGTTTTCTGTGCAATTTGCTCTCGGTTCGTTATAGCTCCACTGACGAGACTATTAAGTGGTCGAAACCAGTATGAAGACAGAACCAGAGTGGAATTCGCAGAGAGTATACTGTCTGAAGAAGAAGAAATATCGGAAGAAGAAGAATTAATAAAAACAAAACAGATTTTAAAATGGTCTTAAAGTTTAAAATTTAAAACAATACAAACGGGTTAAAATAGTGAAGATTATAAAATAGTACATACCTTGAAAGTAGTTTTGTGTGTATGTTTAAAAATAAATTCAATTATGATCTTTGGTATGCAATTGATATGGATAGATTTATTTTTATAGAAAGCAAAAAATAGGAAAAAAGATTATTATTTATTTTTTAATGACGTTCTTTCACCCGTATGAGTGTATATGAAATCGTTCCAAGCATCATAACATTATTTCTCATATTTATTATAGAGTCGCTTCAAGCATGTTTTATTCAAAAATCAAATTATAGTATATCTGACTTAAATTTTTGACATCTTGCTTGTCATTTACAACATTTTTATCTTTTTTTATGTGTATCATTTCTTTGATGACTAATTTATGATAATTTCTATCAGTATCTAAAATATGGGTGTTTTTAAAATCAAATTCATGCTTAGATGTTTGTTCATGCTTATGTAAAGATGTCGATGCGTTTTTAGTATACTTGTGTCCATTCACTCTATTTTCAATATATTGTGTCGTCATGCCAATGTATTTCTTAGGACAATTTAGGCATGGAATTGCATATATTACGTTAGATCTTTTTTTGGTGGGAACTTTGCTTTTTAATTTCGTATAAACTGACCCAAGTAAATTGTTCGCCTTATGGCATACCGTTATGTTATGTTTATCCAAAATATATTTTATTTTTTCAGACAGTTGGTATACATACGGTAATGCAATGAAAGTGTTTTGTGTTTTGGTATTGTTAATTTTATTTTTTTTATTTGTGTTATAATGTAAATAGGTTCTTTGTTTAATTATTTTTTTTATGAGTAGTTTAGGAAAATGGTTCATTATTAGGGTCTCTTCCACTTTTTTTAGCACTTCTGGGCGAAATTCGGGTGAAGATAATTTTATAGCTCGATCAACTAAGCCGATTATGACACTATTTTTTTGTTTATTTGGATGTTGAGAGTTAAAATTCAAATACCGGCCCGACCAAGTATCTTTCGTGTACCATTTTGTATGAAGATTGTTATCCGTCTTATTTCTGTGTATAGTTAAGTCTAAAAAGTTTATTTTTTGTTCTATTTCAATTTCAGCTGTAAATTTCAGTTTTGGGTGGAAATTATTAAAATATTGTAATAAGCTATCTATTTTGTTTTCGGGTACAGCAGCCAAACAGTCATCTACATAGCGTTTAAAAAAGATTATATTAAAATCCAGTTTTTTCAATACCTCTTCTTCTACATGTTCCATAACTATTTGTGCTATTGTTGAGGAGATTGGTGAACCCATAGCACAACCGTCTAATTGTTGGTACAAACTATCTTTGAACTGGAAATAATTATTATTTATTGTAAGTTTTACAGATTCTATAAATTCATTGAGAGTCAATGTTGTGTGTTCTTTTAAATCGTCCCATTTTTCTTCCAAAACTTCGGGAATGATGTCATTGGGTATATTTGTATACAAAGAAACTACATCCAGTGAAACTAATTTATAATTTGTTGGTATTTGTATTGTATCAATGAATTGTTTAAATGCGAAAGAGTCTTTTATATAGTGATTATTTTTTCCTGTGATGTTAGTTAGGCAATTTGATAAGTACTTGGACAGGTTATAAAATGGGGACTGTATGCTTGAGACAATTGGTCTGAGAGGTGTATTTGGTTTGTGTATTTTAGGTAACCCATAAATTTTTGGTGCTATAGCATTATGTATTGTTAATTTTTTACTTTCTTCCTCAGTTATATGTTGATTTTTTAATAGTTTTTTAATTAGTGTGTTATTTTTAGTTTGAAACAATTTTGTAGGGTCACTTTTAAGTTTCTTATAAGTGTTAGTATCATCAAGTAGTTCGTTCATTTTTTTGTCATAATCAGATGTGTTTTATTACTTTTGTCAGGTTTTAGAATAGTAATTTGAGGGTTATGTTTAACAAATTGTTTTGTTTTATTAATTTGCTTTTGTATTTTAATTTGGAAATTATTAGTTTTAGCTTTATTATGTCTGGTCTTTATTTTGTGGTTTGTAATGACGTTTACTATTTTAGATCTGATGCTATCTCTTTTGCTTTTATAATCTTCACTATTTTAACCTGTTTGTATTGTTTTAAATTTTAAACTTTAAGACCATTTTAAAATCTGTTTTGTTTTTATTAATTTTAATTAAATTAAAAATATAAAAGTGTAATTACTGTGATATATGTTTATTATATAAAAAAATTCTGTAATTTTTGTAGATGTAAAATAAATATACCTAGCTCTTTTGAAGAAGCTCACTATGTAGAGCGAAACGTCAGAAAGAAAATTATTGTCCTTTGTTTCTCTAATGGAAAAACCTATACCCAAGAAAATATTAGGAAAAAAATATTTAACAAAAGGTTTAAGATACAAAAATAAATTATTAATTGCAAGGGTTTCCGGACTGCAACAGAAAGATTATCATGACTTTCCTTGAAAATATGAAGAACTTATATGGTATTGACTGTGTTAATAAGCTTCGTGAAATATCTACATTATATAAGAAGATATCAAAGCAGAAAAATAGAAGAATATTTTTACTTCGATGCAGGCACGCTGGCATTTTTCCGAAGTTTTTGAATTTTAAGACCTCTCATATATGCTTTTTCTCAGGTATGTACCTTGAAAGTAAATTTAATAATATAATAAATAACACCAAATCTAAAATTTTAAATTTAACAATCACCGATAATGTAAAGAATTTAAATAATTTGGAGATTAAATTAAAAGAATCAATAGAAGTTACAAAAACTATGTTACCTGAAACTATCCTTAATAATTTTATGCAATTTGAAGGCAAAAAATATGAAAAAATGTTTCAATGTATAAAGCAAAAAAATCAAAGGAAATTTTTAAACTTAGTCAATCACAAAGAAAAAAACGAAATACCAATAAACACACAAACATGGCTTAATAACATCTCTGACACAGACATACCACAAGATGTGTCAGAAGTACTCGCCCTGGGCGGAAATTTTTCATTACCAATCAATAATGAAAAAAAGCTACCTCTAAATGAATATATTTCAAGTATAGAGTCTGCCATATATAATAAACCAGAAGAAATAAGAGATAGCATCAGATCTAAAATAGTAAACGTCATTACAAACCACAAAATAAAGACCAGACATAATAAAGCTAAAACTAATAATTTCCAAATTAAAATACAAAAGCAAATTAATAAAACAAAACAATTTGTTAAACATAACCCTCAAATTACTATTCTAAAACCTGACAAAAGTAATAAAACCGTAATTATGAACACATCTGATTATGACAAAAAAATGAACGAACTACTTGATGATACTAACACTTATAAGAAACTTAAAAGTGACCCTACAAAATTGTTTCAAACTAAAAATAACACACTAATTAAAAAACTATTAAAAAATCAACATATAACTGAGGAAGAAAGTAAAAAATTAACAATACATAATGCTATAGCACCAAAAATTTATGGGTTACCTAAAATACACAAACCAAATACACCTCTCAGACCAATTGTCTCAAGCATACAGTCCCCATTTTATAACCTGTCCAAGTACTTATCAAATTGCCTAACTAACATCACAGGAAAAAATAATCACTATGTAAAAGAACACACAACATTGACTCTCAATGAATTTATAGAATCTGTAAAACTTACAATAAATAATAATTATTTCCAGTTCAAAGATAGTTTGTACCAACAATTAGACGGTTGTGCTATGGGTTCACCAATCTCCTCAACAATAGCACAAATAGTTATGGAACATGTAGAAGAAGAGGTATTGAAAAAACTGGATTTTAATATAATCTTTTTTAAACGCTATGTAGATGACTGTTTGGCTGCTGTACCCGAAAACAAAATAGATAGCTTATTACAATATTTTAATAATTTCCACCCAAAACTGAAATTTACAGCTGAAATTGAAATAGAACAAAAAATAAACTTTTTAGACTTAACTATACACAGAAATAAGACGGATAACAATCTTCATACAAAATGGTACACGAAAGATACTTGGTCGGGCCGGTATTTGAATTTTAACTCTCAACATCCAAATAAACAAAAAAATAGTGTCATAATCGGCTTAGTTGATCGAGCTATAAAATTATCTTCACCCGAATTTCGCCCAGAAGTGCTAAAAAAAGTGGAAGAGACCCTAATAATGAACCATTTTCCTAAACTACTCATAAAAAAAATAATTAAACAAAGAACCTATTTACATTATAACACAAATAAAAAAAATAAAATTAACAATACCAAAACACAAAACACTTTCATTGCATTACCGTATGTATACCAACTGTCTGAAAAAATAAAATATATTTTGGATAAACATAACATAACGGTATGCCATAAGGCGAACAATTTACTTGGGTCAGTTTATACGAAATTAAAAAGCAAAGTTCCCACCAAAAAAAGATCTAACGTAATATATGCAATTCCATGCCTAAATTGTCCTAAGAAATACATTGGCATGACGACACAATATATTGAAAATAGAGTGAATGGACACAAGTATACTAAAAACGCATCGACATCTTTACATAAGCATGAACAAACATCTAAGCATGAATTTGATTTTAAAAACACCCATATTTTAGATACTGATAGAAATTATCATAAATTAGTCATCAAAGAAATGATACACATAAAAAAAGATAAAAATGTTGTAAATGACAAGCAAGATGTCAAAAATTTAAGTCAGATATACTATAATTTGATTTTTGAATAAAACATGCTTGAAGCGACTCTATAATAAATATGAGAAATAATGTTATGATGCTTGGAACGATTTCATATACACTCATACGGGTGAAAGAACGCCATTAAAAAATAAATAATAATCTTTTTTCCTATTTTTTGCTTTCTATAAAAATAAATCTATCCATATCAATTGCATACCAAAGATCATAATTGAATTTTATTTTTAAACATACACACAAAACTACTTTCAAGGTATGTACTATTTTATAATCTTCACTATTTTAACCTGTTTGTATTGTTTTAAATTTTAAACTTTAAGACCATTTTAAAATCTGTTTTGTTTTTATTAATTTTAATTAAATTAAAAATATAAAAGTGTAATTACTGTAATATATGTTTATTATATAAAAAAATTCTGTAATTTTTGTAGATGTAAAATAAATATACCTAGCTCTTTTGAAGAAGCTCACTATGTAGAGCGAAACGTCAGAAAGAAAATTATTGTCCTTTGTTTCTCTAATGGAAAAACCTATACCCAAGAAAATATTAGGAAAATATATATATATATATATATATATATATATACATATATATATATATATATATATATATATATATATATATATACATATATATATATATATATATATATATATATATATATATATATAACATTTTGGTAAATCATACAAACACACGATCGATCATTTTATCTTCAAAAATTTGTACCAATAGCCCCTAAAAAGGATATATATATATATATATATATATATATATATATATATATATATATATATATATATATATATATATATATATCCTTTTTAGGGGCTATTGGTACAAATTTTTGAAGATAAAATAATCGATCGTGTGTTTGTATGATTTACCAAAATGTTTTCCCAAGACATAAAAAATGATAACTTTCAGCCTAACGGGATAAAACAATTACAATTGTATAAAAATCATTGAACTTTCTCAGATTCTATCTTGTGTCACCTTTCTTGTATTACTGATTACGTATTATCTATAGATTCGTTAGAGTTCAACAATTTTTTGCAAAGTTATTTATTAATAATAACAAAAAAAACATTTTTGTATTGAATAGAAATACATTTTTCAAATTAAGTGAAGTAAATCGATTTTTCGCTTTTAATTGTTAATGACGAATTTTTTCCAAATAAATTCGAGACGTAAAAAATAGGAGTCGTTTTGTATCCTCTGAAAAATGAATTCCTAAAAGAAAAACTCCATTTACAGTTTATGTTTATTTTTGCTTGTTAACAATCGAATCTTCTTAGCCTAATAAGGAAATCATTACAAGAAATGTTTAACAAACTACCTGATTAGGTCAATGGAGCCTAGGGGCACAATATGCTATTATAAGTTTTATTAACAATAAATTATTTTCTCATCTGCCGGCACTAATACACGAGGAAAAGTGTGAAATAATAAATTTTCTAGCATCTCGTTCGC
The DNA here is from genome assembly GCA_034092305.1 of Diaprepes abbreviatus. Classification (NCBI taxonomy): domain Eukaryota; kingdom Metazoa; phylum Arthropoda; class Insecta; order Coleoptera; family Curculionidae; genus Diaprepes; species Diaprepes abbreviatus. The sequence continues at coordinate 10,203,566 of JASJET010000139.1, forward strand.
TTTTCAGTATAATACTGAGGTCCATTAAATACCTAAATTTACACACATAATTAGCGCGAAATACAACATAAAGACATGTTTAAAAACATCACAACAGTATGCATTACAAAGATTCTGGTTATTTATTATGAAAACATTATATCTCGCGCTTAACTTCTCGTTTGTAATATTTTGACAGCTTGAGTAAAGTTGAAGAAAAAAAGGAAATAAAAATAATTTCACACTGGCACTGGTAAGACGCAGCTGTTTTGTTTAACGAGGGATGTTGGTTTGTTTAAGTCTGCTTTTAAAATAAAGAAAATAAAAAAGAAATAAGGTGAAATTTAAACCATGTAATATAGTTAGTAAATAAACGTCAATTAGTAAATTCTTTAAAATGAACGTGTCAAGGATATTTCTAGTTTAATAAGTCAGGAATATTGTTGTACAAATTTAAACAGTTTTTTTTCTTTCTGGCTATTGGTACTCTGAAATTTTTTTAATCGACTGCACAAAAAAGGTTCTTAATTCGACGAACACATATATATTGGTAACGTATAACTTTAAATAAGTGAGTTATTTTCATGCTGTTTTCGACTATAAGGTATATTTCCAAGGGAGGTTTATTAAGAGACGGTTTAACCCTAAAAAAAACAAAAATGGTTACCGAATTCTTTCACATATAGTTTAAAGACCTCTGTTCCAAGAAAGGAAGCAATAATGCAGTCGGATCAATTCTTTGCGGAAGATAAATGCCATATGTATTGAAACAAAAGTATTTCAAGATTTTTCTTTGAAGGCTTTCCGAGAATCAATCAAAATTTATAAATATCCAAATAATATTAATAGAGCTGCGGGTTACAGTCTACATCACACGTGGAAATCGATTGTAACGCTAGATCACGGTTCGCTGAGCACCAGTGGGGTATAAATACCAGGCTGTTGCTCCTCGATAGTCATTCAGTGTTCTAATCTCGTGAAGTAAAAATCCCTGAAGATACCTCGTGCCATCGGAGGCGAAACGTCGGATAATAATTTCAATTTGACACGGTCTAAACCCAAAAACTTGACCAAAGCCGTGAAACCTTCCATTCTTTATTGGCAGGAATTGTAACCTTTATATGAAACATATAGAAAGTGAACCAGTCTGACCAATACCAAATTGCAATGAAAACCTGCCCAACGGCCGCTATGGAAGAAATCCTGAACCTTACATCTCTACATATACTTGTGGAGAGTATGGCGAAGAGGACAATAAATAGGATGATGAGAGATGAAGCAATAGAACGAAGGCCCAACCTCTTATTCAGAAATTAACAAATCTAAGACATGCCCCAAAATTAAATGAAAAAGAAGTTCAACTTTGTGAAAAACTTCAACATAGAGTTGAGTCGCAAATGTGAATGGGACAAAAATAAATTAAAAAACAAAATTCCATTAAATGGTATACAGTTGGCTCCAAAACAACAGAGGAAACTGGACTCGGAGTGTATGGACCCAATACCAGACACCACGAAAGCCTGGGTCACCAAGCATCTATCAGTGCGCTGAGTTTTCCAGTAATCATTTCCAAGATAGTCTGGGAATGCCTAGAAGAACCATTGACGAATTATACTGAAGAACTAAATGAATTGGGTAAGAATAATAAAGTCATTATCCTGTAGATACCGGGAAACACCGGGATAGAGGGGAAGAAATCGTAGACACCATTTCTGAAGCCCGAACCTTTCTGTGGAATCAGTAGCAGTGTAATGCTGGAAAAACTAAAAAGAGAAGGAGAGAGCAGGAGATCCAATTACTGGACCGGAAATCAAATTAAAATTTTGACAGGAATCTTGCCGGGGCATTGTCACCTGAAGGAACACTTCAAGAAACTCGAGAAGAAGAGTGCAAGGAGGAGGACGAACCTCTATTCACATTCTCTCAGAGTGTAGCGTTTTAGAAAACCCTAGAGTGTCATTCTTGAGAGAACACCAAATAGAAGAAAGGGAGCTACCGACTTTGAAGCTGTCCAGTATTCTCAGGTTCTTGGAGGAAATAAGAATGGAGGACCTACTTTAGTCGGCAAGGCAAGGTGTCTCTAACGACTTAGCAGCAGTAGGGGAACCCAATAAACCATTTGGGTCGCAGTATACAAATTCTCAATTTTACACACATATATAGGGACAAAAAAAAACGAGATCAGTAATAACTCCTACAAAAAATATATTAGTAATTTACCTTTCCGAAGATAATGTTAACATGTTGATAATGGATCTTTAAACCAACGTAAAATAGCGGGGATAGTAAAAGAATCATTCGCACAATGAAAACAAAGTACGCATTCTGTAGCATGTATCTACTTTAAGGATATTCAGCAACAAATATTTTATTGCTGTAGAGCCTTTTTTATTCTAAATTCAAATAATTCTGATATATTGTCGTCACATGACAACCACGAATTCTGTAGTTTCACGCGAGGTGACGAATATGTGTTGTTACATTCATTTGGGGTTGCACGCAGCTAATCATTATGCATTATAGAAAAATACATTTTGTGTCAGTTTAATTTTAAAGTTGTCTAAAAGATTACGAATACATAAAACCTACCTCTGCAATCTTTTTCTCAGACTCATCAAACATTCCACTTCCCGCGCAACTTGGGGGTGCGCACCCGGGATCACCGTTTCTAATACTCTGTGGTGAACACTCAAATTTCCTAACTGCTGGATTAACAGGGGCTCTTACATCAGTCTTATCTTTAGGACCTTCCATACACATATGCTCATGATTGTTTTCGATGGGAAAACGAGAACAATTGAGCGCATCTGGCCATGGGAATCCAAAACCCTGAAAAATAAACGAATATTTTTTAAATATATATAGTTTTTTCTTAGATATTGTTACGAATAACTGGAAGTAACTTATTGATACGCCCTCGTATATACAAATATTCCGACGTGATGAGTCACCTATATTATAATGTGCCGAAAGGAATAGTGTCTTGATGCGTCACACTTCTAGATAGATCTCGACTTATATGATCTAGATTTATTTAGAAATTTCCATAATATAAATATAGAATAAGCGTAGTTAGTTGGAAGTTGTGTTTTATTCTGCGAACCCAGTGAACGATTTTAAAGAGACGAAACCGTAACATTTACATTTCCGTGAATGCGTTTGACAGCACCGCACGGTTGTAGAGCAGTATTTACAGTTTTCTCCGCAATGCCTCTTCAAAGTGACTGGTACAATGTATATGTACTTTGATATTTTGAGGACGCAAAATAACAGATACACGGTCGGGCTGAAGCTAACATAACATTTATGAAAACGATGATGCAAAAAACTTGCGGGAATCAATTACGCATCCCAAATAGATAAATTATTCACAAAAATTAATATCCTGTCTGATCCTTTCTTTCAGTTATGAGGGTTTAAAAAAGTCAGATAACACACGCTAAACTTATTAAAATAATAATTAGATTTATAACATTTATAATCACTTTTAACGTTACCCAGGACCAACAACGGGTACGTAGTGGCTTTCTGGTCCCATATTGAAAGAAAAAAAATCACAATCACAATCAATTATTAATATTTAACGGTAAACAAAAACTTCAGATTTATATATAATAAGCAATTAACTCAAAATAGCGTGTAGATTCTGATATAAGTAAATAAATTTTCTTTATTAAAAAAAAATAACTGTGTTTTGTCCTAATTCAGTTCAAATATGTCTTTATGAACATTCAACAACAGCATTTTTTGATCTTAAAATATAACTTTCTATTGAATTGATTTTATGTTTCTCCCAACATTTATCAAATATATGATGAATAGACTCCCCGGGCGGTTCCAACCATAGACCCAATCCTTCGTTGTTGATTAATTCTACTCATTCTTGAACGTGGTTTAACAAAATATGTACTTTCAAGGTCTCCGAAACAAATGTAAGTGTAAATCCGCTGAAATTTTGTTTGTAGAAAAACAGCCATCAACAACTTTGTTCACCGCTTTAATAGCGCTGATATAGGGCTGAATTTTTAATTGATCACACGTTATTTCAGAATCATTCAGTTTATCAGCTTCTTTAGGAAGTTGTTGGCAAACATTGCCCTCAAAAACGTCACAATGGTAACTTTTGGCCAAAATTTTTACTTTTTTAGGCCATATTAAACCTTTTTCTTTTCCCACTAATTAAACTAAACTCTTCCAAAAAAAAATGGTTCACAAATCCTTGTGACAAATGCAGTTAAGGGACTATACACGTTTGAAGAACGTAAATGTCAGCTGATAAACTGAATGATTCAGAAATAACGGGTAATAAATTAAAAATTCAGCCCTATATCAGCGCTGTTAAAGCGATGAACAAAGTTGTTGATGGCTGTTTTTCTACAAAGTTTCAGCGGATTTACACTTACATTTGTTTCGGAGACCTTGAAAGTACATATTTTGTTAAACCACGTTCAAGACTGGGTAAAATTAATCAACAACGAAGGATTGGGTCTATGGTCGAATTAGCCCGGTGAGTCCGTTCAACATATATTTGATAAATATTGGGAGAAACATAAAATCAATTCAATGGAAAGTGATAGTTACATTTTAAGATTAAAAAATGCTGTTGTTGAATGCTTATCAAGGTTTATTTGAATTGAATTAGGACAAAACGCAATTATTTTCATTTGAAATAAAGAATATTTAGTTACTTACATCAGAACCTACACGCTATTTTGAGTTAATTTCTTATTATAAGACTGAAGCCTTTGTTAACCGTTAAATATAAATAATTTAAAATTGATTTTTTTTCTTTTAATATGGGACCAGAAAGCCACTACGTTCTTAAAGTGGTTATAAATGTTATAAATCTAATTACTACTTTAATAAGTTCAGCGTGTGTTATCTGATTTTTTTAAACACATAACTGAAAAAAAAAGGATCAGCTAGGATTTTAATTTTTGTGGATAATTTATCTATTTGGGACACGTAATCGATCCCCGCTAGATTTTTGCGTCGCCATTTTTACAAATGTTATGTTGGCTTCAGGTCGGCCGTGGATACGTATACTTTTTTTACAGGAGGAGATTCATTTTAAGGGAGTGAAGTAAAAGACGGTAATTATTTCGATTAAGTGATGAAATCTAGAAAAACGATGTTTTTTTTTATTTCTTTTTATACCCCCTATTTTGAAGTAATAGAACACGATTTCAGCCTTGGTTTTTTACAAGTTTTCCTTAGTTTTCTGGAAAATACAAAAAAACACTCTTCACTTTAAATTTATTTTTTGCCATAAAATCGTTAAAATTTTGTTACATCCACAAATTTTATGCTTATATTCTATATTATATAAAACTTCATAAATTTACCCTTTTTTTTAGTTGAAAAAATAGAGAAAACGCTTTTATACGAAATCACAGTCTACATCTGTCAGCAACGTCACTTGTCTCAAAAGGAGGATAATTTGCGCTGTTGTTATAGCATAAACATGATTTCTGTAAAATATTGTGTGTTTGATTTTCCTTTCAATTAACGGTCTTAAGAATCATACTTGCTCGTCTTTTCGCCTTCCTTAATTTTACATTAGACATGAGTTTCCTTCCAAATGTTGACGGTTTTCAGGAGTGGCTAAAGAATAGATTACAATTAGGCTCAGCGACGGTAATGGAACCAGTTGCTGACAGTGATGCAGTAGTTGAAATTTTAGAGTTCAACTTCACAAAATAAGAATAATTTGTTAGGTGTCCTATTTCTCCTTTTTATGATAGCAGATGGAATATATCTTTTTTTAACATAAGTTAGACTTTTTTACCCCTCATGGGTTTAGTTTAGTGTGGTGTTGTTATCAGGTAGTGAATAAATTAAAAACTTTCTAGAGGAAAGAGATAAGTTTGTAAGTTTCTTTGCTGGTAATTTTTATATATTAAATTGGGTATATCCAGTAATTTTGCTAGTTTCGATATAAGATAGAAAAGTCACCAATCAAAGGCAATATGTTGCAATACATGAATTTATAACAGCAATTCTAGTGCCCAGGAGTAGCCTAATTAACAGATTAAAGAAAAAGGTTGCACAGATCAGACAAATGGGACCAGAGTGCATTTTAACTAAAGACAAGGAGAAAACAAAATCGTACTCTGGATATTTATAATGGAGCAAAGTAGGCTTTGCAATTAGTAAAGAAGCCATACTTACCATCATCCAACATATGATAAAAAATCCCACGACCAAATTCCTTTAAAGATGATTGTCCTGGATGAACCTAGTAATACAGTTTTTTAAAGAGAAATTCAGAAGTCGAAACACGAACTGCTAAAAATTTAACCATCAGCAGAGTTTCACTGACGAAAGAGAAGTTACAATAGGATAAGAACTTGGAGATATTTAAAACAATTCTAAGCGGATGTTTAACGCAGATAATTCTGCATTTTTTTAAATCTAAGAGGCAATAAAATATTGGCCTAAACAGGATACAACAGTGATAAAAAAACGCCTGCAGTGTTAATGATTGCGAACGCTGCTGGAAACTTGTCATCACCATTGATATTGTTTCCTTATGAAAGAATTCCGTCGGAAATAAGTAATATTATTCCAGAATTAAGTTATCAAAGAAAAAATGAAAGCGGCTGGATGACGGGGAGAACTTTTACAAATATATTATCAATGCTGGTCCATAATGTCAGTGAGAATGAAGGAAATTCAAATTCAGGTACGAAAAATCTGAAAGAACTTATATATAAAAAAAGGTGACTACTATCTAGTTTCTCTTCGGGGCAAAAAAGAATGAACACGAATATCTGTGTTGACATAAGAGCCTGTAACGAATTGAAAACAACATATTAGCTGAATGAAAATGACGTTCCTGTCATTAAAATGTCCCCAAATCAAGAAAAATTAGAATTTGCCAATATAATATTAGATTGGGAAAACTTAATGTTAATGGATACCTGACATATGTAGGTATCAACTACCGAAACTTTTAGTGTCAACCAATGGTTCATTTAAAACAATTAATGTCATAGTGAATTTTCAAGCTCTTATGTTAACTTCTGCCATTTTACTAGTTTTAAATCCCAGAGTTATTTTTGTTAAGTTTCACACTTTGTAGACCTTAAGCAAGACATCTAAACAACTGTTTGAAACCATGCATAAATACCTAATGTAGCCCAAAATATTTAATATTATTTTTTTAATACAACTAATATTTTAAAAATCATATATTTTAATTCCTTTTCGAATTTCGCTCCAAAAAGCCAATACTTGTCATGTCACAAAGACTGGTATGTAATTTTTATAATAAAAGAAGATAAGTACTGTGCGGTACCTCAGTATACAAGTAGTACAATTAGAATATCTGAAAATTTATTTATTCACTTTCCCCTTTCGGAAAATAATAGGAAAATGCGGCTTCAGCTAGCCCGCAGGGATCCGGCACTTTTGACTACACAACAATTTAAAATGTATTTTTGTGAAAATCATTTTGATGTAAGTTTTGATAATATTTGTATATTTTTATTATATCAAAAGTTATTATTTTTTAAGTTATCGAAGACGCAAATTGGAAATTTAAGGTTAAAAACAAAGTAATCAAAGTTGGGTAACAATGTTTTGTACTTGTTTTATTTTATTTGCCGAGTAATATGGAGAACTATACAGAATACTATTATGTATTCATTATCGGTTGCAGAAACAACCATTCATCATACGTTACTTACATGGCGGTCTTCACATTTCTAAATTCACCAGAGCAGAAGTTACTGTTTATTGCGAAGAAATTAGTCACCGTAAAACAATCAATTATCAGCAAATTCGAACTATTTGCTTTAATAAATTCACTTTCAATCATGAGAAAATTTCTTAGAATCGTTTTCAAACAGAATGGTAAGCAAATTTCAAAGAAATTGCACGAAAATCACTATAAAATAATGTTAACCAAGCAACGTAGCCCTTGGCATCGATGATGTTTGCCAACAAGTGACGTCATACAGTTTGACTGATATTCGCTGTTACGTGACTTGAGAGTAATTTAATTACATTTTGATTATTAAGTGAAAATTAAATTCCTTAAACAGTCCTTTTATTATGGAAACTACTGTTTTGCGGCAAAATTATATTTTATCTATATTTGAATAAAGCCAATATCCCTATTCAAGTAGTTTTGCTCATAACATTTATAGAGAATTCTAAAAAATTGGATGGGGATAGAAAAATTTTTGAAATAGGCTAGTGTTGAGCAAGAGAAAGTATAATAGCGGTAGAACGATTGATGGAGGGTCAGTGGCTTTTCGGCGAGCTGAAAAGTGAAACGAAGAAGGTCTTTTTCGTTCCTTTTGCGAAACGGTCATAAGAGAATTTTCTGGACGTCACTCAAAAACGAGTACTAGTTGAAACTAAGAGTGTGCCCCATTGTTGGAAGGCTTAAGACGGCTCAGCGGGCGAAGATTTTTGACATTTGTGTGATTCCCACAATCATAACATTGATAGGACCTGAAGGTATTTATACGGAAATGTTCTGTGATTTGGTCGGCGGAAAGAACACTTCCACTGCTACTTAGAATCATGAACATTAATAATAATTTGCTTTTATTATTCTTTGTGCTGCCTAGTTCTTCTACCATGTATATAGCTTTATAATTTTATTAATAATATTATTTTTTGAAAACAGAAATAAACCATATGCTCCCCCACTAACTCAAACTTTTCCCAATATCCTTCTCTACCGGACAATATTATTTTTTTAATTAATGTATTTCGATCAGTTCAAGTTACTTCAGGTTAGTTCAAGTTGGTTTCAGTTTTAATTGATTCACTTTTCTGAAGTAACTGAAACCAAGTTATACCTGACCTAACCAAAAATTTTATTTGGTTATAATTACTTTTACACTGGTTTTTAGATTAAAAGGATGTTGACTGAGATGGACAAATTTTATAAATTGTTTTCAAAATTAGTTTTGTTACATTAAAATATTACACTCCTGTTTTGCTTTTTATAAGCAGTAAAAGTATTAATGAAGCTTTTGAAATTTATTTTCATTTATTAGTCGAAAATACAATTTTTTTTTTAATTTGTCGGCTAAAATTTCTACAAAAATAGTTGAAATAATTACGGAATAAAAATAATCTTGAAGTGAACCGTGTTTTCTTTGTGTTTCCTGAGAAAAATAAGGAAATATTTTGGAAAACCTTGGCCAGAATTATGCTCTATGACCTCAAAATAGAGAATTGGTAAAGAAATTTCCAAAAAAGAAAAAACGTCGTTTTCCTAAATTTTACTTAATCGAAATAATTATCTTAAATACTGAAGGGCAGGTTTACCCTTATAAAAAATAAGGGATGATAGGCTTGGGGGTGAAATCACCCAAGTTTTAATTTGTTCAAATACCAAGCAATTTTCGCTATGTTTTGTAAAGATATCTTGAGATATCATATTTAAAAAAAATGTTTTTGGGGGTGAACTTTAAGGGCGGTTTTCAGCCACCTAAAATTAATCTCCACTTATAAAAAAATACGTGTCTCTAATTTTCGTGTCCTCTACACCATAGCATATTAAAGTTTGATCAAAATCGGATCCGGGCACTTTAGGTACCTTCTTTGTTGTAGGTCACCCTTAGGATGCGAACTTTTATTTACCTAGTTAGGTCAAGTGCCCTAACTAAGCCAGAATTAATCTGTTGTATGTTTGTATATTTAGATTTAGTGAGATATAACTTTTTTCGAAGCCGATTTTTGAATATAATAATTTAGTGCCGATTTCCTTGATTTTTTTAAAATTTTATGTAATATGGTAAGTTTTTTTTTAATTTACTGATCATGGTATAATAACGTGTAAATATCGCTGGAACGTAAGGATAGCCGTTAGGATTTTGGGATATTTTTTGTGCGAAACAAAAAATTTGATACTTAAACAAAACCAAATTTAACGTTTAGGTTGTAAAATGGTATAATGATTGGCATATGGATTAAAATTGGCAGAAGGGTAAAGATTACCCTTATTATGATATAATAATAATGATAATAAGTACTTATTTTAGGTAACTCTATTTCCATTTAAAAAATCTTTCACATCATTATTAAGTAAACAAGATTTTCGTAATATTCCGTCCATTTGAACCGTAAGCACAAATTCTTTCATCTTAAAGGAAAGGTTATGTTATAGGTATTTACGTCAAGAAATATTGTTATTGTTTTCTAACTGTGATTGTTATCGAGTTATGAATGAAACCATGGAGAAAACAATTCAAGTCGGTAAGGTTTAAAACTTTAATTATTTTATATTTCCTCTAAAATAATTAATAATCTAACTAAACTTACTTGTAAAACGGGATAGCATCTTGACCTAACACTTTCACAGAGTCCTCGGCAAGGTCCAATAGGATTTGCGACTTTATCAGTACACATAGGCACATACACAGAACACAAAAACAGTTTAAGATGCTTACTACATCCGTATTGAATTAAGGGCGAAAAAGATTTTAAATTATAATCAGCTTCTTGTTGAACATCATTTCCACCTAAATTCGGCATTCCTGTCATATTATAGCCGAGTCCCATGCACAAGTCTACGCGAATTGGCTCGCAACTTCTCAATATAGGTTCAGCCAAGGAATTTTTATTGAAAAAAGCGATCAAAAACGAGAAAATCATGTAAAAACCGACTAAAAACATGATGAACGGATGGCCGTACCACGAGCGCGTGCTTACAGAACAGCTTTACGCAAAGCCCACTACGACCCGAGTGAAGCACGCTTTTGTTTTGCGGTTTCTTGGGTGATCGGATGAAAAACGGTGGAATGTAGATGCTGCGTTGTCAGGTGTTTGAGAGTTCCCTTGGTAGTTCCTGAAAAAAATGTGTTTATTTTCTAAGGTTTTAAATATTAAAATTCTAAGAGTAACAACTTATTCATACGTTACAGAATTTTTATAAATGAGAGTTGTTTAAAACGGGAAATTCACAACCAGTTCACTAAGAAGATTTAGGCTTAGACCCGATCTAGTTGCGATGGAACTTATACCTTTTAGTTGGTCAGTTTTTTTTTATGATATTTTTATAATTTGTACTACATATGTCAATACTTAAAACGCTTATTGAGAAAATTTAGGGACAAAAATCTAAAGATAAAGCCTTGAAATCGGTACGAGAAATTGTTGTCTCCTAAGAGTAAACAAACTATTCCTTTTTTGGCAGTTCGGTATTAATACAAACCATTTTTTGTTCTTGTATTTTTAAGACTTAAAATTTCTTTCACTTATTGTTGAACCTGTTAATTAAATCCCTCTGCTGTCAACTGAGACCGGTTTTAAAGTTAGACCAGGTTAGTGAATTAGGAGGTTAATGTTTAGGTTAGTTCTCCTTAATTTTTAAGTAATTTTAAAATTATATTACCCGTATTTCGAAAAAAGTGTTCAGTATTTTTATTACAAAATGAATAGTAGTACTTACAGATTTAAAAAATACTGGATTGCGCCGTCCCGATGCAGGGGAGGACGGAGAGTGGAAGCGGTATTCTGTTTTCTTTCAAATGTCTAGTTCTATGTTCCCCCGTTAAAAAGAGAGGAGAATACTGGTTTCACTTTCCTTTCTTTTTCGCACTCTGGGAACGGACAGCATTGGGGACTCGCAATCTAGTATTCTCTAAATATATTGTACTTATTTTCTACGTAATTTAATGAACAAATGAACAAAGTAATTATTTGAGGACAGATTAGTACATGTTAATCACTGGTGTGTAATTGCTTTAAAATGTTTTATTTTTAGGTTTTAAAATACACATAAGAATTAAAAGATACCGTATTTAAATTACCTAAAGGGATTTCAAGAGCTTATACTTGGTAACCAAGAATAGTTCTTAGCAATAGCGTATAATTACTCGCCTCCCTCCACCCGGTTATATTCACTCTTTTTCTTTGAGTTAAAATGCAAATATAATATGCATATATCAATTTTACCTACATCACTACTTTTATGGACGTGTATTTTTGTATTAATAAAACAGTAAAAATAAAACAAGTAAAAATTGCGAATAAAAATATTACAGGTAAAGACGCTGCAGACAATTCATTGATTATTTTTTCATTCAATCAATAAATATTGGAATGGCTACGGAAATATATTTGTAATACTTACTAATGACTGAATTTGGAGCACACTGTACAATAAAATTTAAGTCTCGTTAACTAAAATTTAAAATTAACTACGTCAGTGTTTAGAATATTTGTATACTTTTAAAATGTTCAAAAGATGGCACAGTGACAACAGCGCTCAGAATGCACTTTTCGGAAAGCTTTCCGAACATCCCGAGTGGTACCGATTTATTCAAATAAACGCACTAAAGCTTGTTTTGGTAAAAAGCTGTCGACTTTTACATTTACTTTTTTTTGTTTGATAATTTCTATGTAACACAGCACATGCCTTTTGCCTGAACAGCGTTCGGTAGCCAAACTAAATTTTTGAGGGCTTAACCCCACTTTTATAATTTTTTAATGTGAGCTTTAGGTTTTATTTATATTTATTTTTAGCGGTAAAAGTTCAGATGCCTGCTTTTTGTGATAAAATATAAAAAGTCGTATCTATGAAGTACTTTGTAGACGTTGCGCTTGGCAAATAAAAGGGGGAAGATTAGATAAAAAATACAACTACACTGTTTTTTGAAGAAGAAGAAAACTATACATACATAATAATTTTATATATACCGCGTCCCAAAAAGTTGTTTTTCACTTAAGATTTATTTCTAACGGAATGCAATAAAAAGGACCACATTTAAATTTAAAAATCTTGCTATAATAATGGTATTTACAAGAGATAAAATTTATATCTTAAAAACATACAAAGTCCTGCATATGTATTTTTATTTATCAATTTAATGTTATGTGCTATACGTACGTTTTCAAAACTGAACAACGCATAATGTTTAAAAAATGTATTGGGAAAGTCGAGGAAAAATGGTAGGTAGTGCTCACGAAATAAATTCGATAATGAAAATTCCTGAACGTGTGGGTAACTTTAAATATATTTTAGAAACGTCCTATACCTCTATCTTTTATCGACTATCTTACCATAGTTCAGGAATATAATATATTTCTATTTGTTTATTACATAAGAAATGTTGAATTGACTTTAGAGGAAGGTGGGGTAATTGGGAACACCTTAACTAAAAGACCTAAAAATTAACAAATATCACAAATGTATTCTACTTATTAGTCAAAAGACTTTCCAAACGAAATTTTATATAATTTAACAATAAACAAAATCATCACCGTCCCTATTTACACATCACCCTCCAGGGTATCTGAGATCAGATCAAGGAGAAATAGGAACGATGTGGGATAATTAGGAACTAAAGAAGTTAAACAGTAATTATTTATGTGTGGCTGCTTAATTGCTTGCTTAGTTTAACACAGATCACATATATATCATTTACTGGAGTATGCGTCTGTAGATTTTCCATGAGCGCAGTTATGACATAAAATGCACATAGTCCAGTCTTCTTTTGGTAGAGATTCAAATTTTTCATCGCAAAATATACAAAAATATTAATCTTTAATTTCATCTTCACAGCCCTTTAAATTTCTGACTAATTTTTTCTTCGTTTTTTTTTTGTTTTTTCTCTAATTGTTGTTTGGTCGGAGTACTCGATAAGAAGTAAAAGTGCTTTTTATTTGATCTTCTAAAACGTACGGTTTTTTTCAGGAATTGCAGGCAAATTGACGATATCAGTAAGTAATAGTAATAGTAGATGGTGCAGGAATGAATAACGAGTAAAAATCATCTTCATTGGTGTTACCAGGAATAGATAAATTAACATCTTGAACATCGCTAAAAGATTTTATGGATGCACCAGTGGATATGAAAAAATTATTATCAATTACATGCCCAGTACATTGACTGACATTGGCCTCGTCAAACGACATGTTTTCATAGCAATCCCTTAATTTGTCCTAGTTAAGCGGATAAATTCCAGCTATCCTGAGCCCACTGACAACTTTACTTATGTTAGCTGATTTATTATAGGCCTTTGTAAAAAGTTCTCATGTGTCCTATTGGGTTATTTTTTTGCTGGATTCTTCACCATATACAACGGACATTATCGATTATATTGCCGACTTCATTAAATTAAAAAATGTCAGATCAAGTGGCTGCATGTCGACTATGTTCTCGATAAAGTGTGTATGCGTTCAAGTTTATATAACTTTCATGATTGTCTATATCACCAATATACCCTCACCTTTAGAATGTTTTACAAAAGCAATGAAATGACTTAGGTAATCAACGTAATTAATTCAACAGGAATCAGACCCAGTGGCTACTATACTACTATCACAACCTTTTAATAGTAACTGATTGCACAGAAAACACTCGTTGTAAAGCCACATTTACTACTGGTTGCTTTCGTTGGTTGGTTGTTTTATACTTCTTGGTGCCAAAATCTTCGATTTTTTTGAACTGTGCTGATGCCAGTTTCATCAATATTAAAAATACAGTGAGCTAGAAGTTCGAATTTTCAAGTTGGTCGAAAAACAATTCAACTTCGTTGGCGTTAAAGGCCGCAATTTTGTTTAGCAATGTAACTTCTGGTGTTCTGAGGCTGACTTATGCGTGTTGACATAAATGAGTGGTACCAGTCTTGGCCTGCCATTTGGAAGTATCAGTTGAAGTTATGTTCAAAGCATTGATGGCGTTATGTCATATAAGCTCTTGCAGCAATCCAAAATGAACTTTTCCAATTGGTCTTCTTGATCTTTATTAAATAAGGTATGTCGACCTTTTCTTGGTACTTTAATTGCTTCTAGTTTTACTTGCTTAAATGTTGTAGTTTTTGGCACAGAATATTACTATGCTGCTTAACCAAGAGTAAGCTGCTTGTTTTTTACATCTCTGACGGCTAGCCGGAGATTTTCCATCGTGTACTGCGGAACGGTCTTGCTAGCGTAATTTCGAGGCATCTAAAACAAGTTTTTAACAATAAATCAAGTTGTCTTCAAAATGATTGCGGGTGATTGAGATGGTTTGGGGTAATTGAAAAAGTTCAAAATTTCCCGTTTGTAACCGTTCCTAATTACCCGAACCGTTCAATCGAAAACAAAATAACTGGCATTTAAAATAAGGCGTGCATACAACCAAATGTGTAACATAATATTAATTTAACATTAAATACAATGTGAAAGTAAAATACATTTTGTTTGAACATACGGAAAAACAATGTTGAAAATTGCAGATGTATTTACTGTCACAACGCGCGCACAACGTCCAGCGCCTTCGCTGCATCTATTAGGGGTAGCTGGTATAAATGGGGCGGCGGGAAGGACGAAATATTACACCGCGCCCGAATACCCGACGTTCTGAATTACCCCACTTTCCCCTAATAGTCTGACATACCAAGAATCATAAATTTTAAACTTCGTTGCAAATTTTTTGCCAAAACGCCAATGTGACGTCACACTGGTAAACTAACAAGGTTATATAAATTTTTTTCGTAATTTTTGTGATATAAAATAAATTTTAAGTTATTTTAAGCGTTGTACGGTGCCTCGGCGTACAAGTTCTAGAATGAAAAAATCCGAAAAGTTATTTATTCACGTTCCATGTTCGGAAAATAATAAAACGTGGCTTCAGCTGACCCGGCACTACTAGTATTATTTTAGTTTTGAGCTTATAAATACAGGTTATTACTATTGTTCAGGAATCTAAGTTATTTTTTTTTTGGGAAATAAATTATTTAATTATTCCAATTAGGGATTTATGTGACATAATAATGCAGTATAGAATTACACTTCAATTTGTGTCGCTTTTATCATGAACACACTTATTTTCAATATATTTTGTTATTATATTTTTTCTTAACTTTTTTACTGCGCACAAGTCGCATAGCCAATCCAAGCGAATTGGTCATATACAATAAACTCACGCTCCAAGTAGGGTCAAGTACGGTATCGTTCTTCCGGTCGGCATCGTGGCAAAATAAGCAATTAATTTTAGAGACAATTTCTGCGAACCTTAAAGTGCGGGAAGAAACTAGGTGAATTGAGTAGCCTTGCGAACACCAGCAAGAGAGTACCCTCAGGATCAAGATTGTGCCCTATTGACCGTACGGAAAGGTAAGCGATTTCTGCAAGTTTTTCATTTTCTTTTTTCTACCGATTCAAAAATTACAGTCCACTACATTTTTCATATTTTCCGCGTCATTTATGTTCCTTCTACTGCCGGATGAAAAACCGTTTTTTAGTTTTTTTCTAAAAGTTTTCAAAATTTTAATATCTATAAATTAAATTGCATTGTTTTGTCACAAACCACCATTTTCTTTTTCATATACTTAAAGTCACTTGCATATAATAGGTATAAACTCCAAAGTAATTTAACTTTGAGTCTTATTATTACGCATCCAGGTTTGGCTGCAAAACTGGAACCTTCAGTACCTATAAATCTGTACCTTAAAAATTATATTCTCGCGTACAAGATTTCAGCGAGCATTTAAACCGCTGTGCGCAATTTAACACGTGGATCGTACTACCGTACCACACTATCTTTCTTATCTTTCTTTCTCTCTTTTTCATATTAAATAAAATTTCAGCTCTATTAAAATATTTATCTGCTCCATTTTGTGATATCTACGGTATAAAAAACGTTTGTACCTTTTTATCAAATCACTTTCATTTATTAGCATTGGATGGTGCATATTTTGCGAATTTTATAAACAATTTTTTACTTAGCCAGTTCGTTTAACATTGTATCATTCAGTCTGTTATTTTTTTTTTCGCTCTGCTTTCCATAAGCGTGCAAAATTCATTATTTACATTAATTTTCTTCATATTTTTCTGATTTTTTATAATGGCGGATAAATTAACTAAAGCTAATTTAAAACGTACTACGGCTTTTAAACGCCTACAAGAGACTCACGAAGCCGGAATCAAAGCTTCTAGTGACGCCTCTTTAAAATCTACATTTTTAGCTCGTGCAGATGCTATTGACAACATATATAACGAATTTCAATCGGCTCATAATACTATAATTTCTTTAATTGACGATAAAGATTTTGCAAATTACGATGGGATGCGTATTGCTGCAGATGAGGCCTACTATGGTATTAAATCTTTTAAACATGATTTCTTATTAAGCGATTCCGCTTCTCAAATAGCTAATATTTCAATTAGTCCTAATTTAAATGTGCCTACAGTTTCCAAAATTGTAGCTAAACTTCCAAAACTTAATTTACCAACTTTCAATGGTAATTACAAAGATTGGCCAAGTTTTTTTAATTTATTTAAAAGTCTCATCCACAATAACGCAGACTTATCTAATGTTGAGAAATTTCAATACTTACTCACTTCTTTAGATGAAGAGCCTTTAGCTTTAGTTAAGGGTATCCCTCTTACAGAAGCAAATTATATTATTGCCTTTGAAACGCTTGAAAAACGGTACCAAAATAAGCGCATTTTGGCTACACAATATTATAATGAAATATTTTATGCAGCATCTATTCAAAAGGCTACTTCTAAGGATCTTAGACATCTTTTAAATGTTTTTTCTGAAAACGTAGCAGCCTTAAGAGCTTTAAAACTTCCTGTAGATCAATGGGATTTTTTGTTGTTTAATATGTTACTAAATAAACTTGATTCTAAAACCAGAACCAGTTTTGAGCTTGAAAATAGTCTAAATCAAGAATTACCTACCTACAGACAATTAATTACTTTCTTAGAAAGACAATGTATAGCTTTAGAGTCTGTTCAATATACTTCTTCAGTGAGTTCTGATAAGTCAAATTTTAAATCTTCTAATTATCATGCATTAAACAACAAGAGATCTACATCCAATTTTGTTACGAATCCGCTTTCACAAAAAAGCGAACCTACGTGTACTTTATGTTCTGCTTCTCATGCATTATTTAAATGTAAATTATTCTTGGCTAAAACGCCACAAGAAAGATTTTCTTATGCTAAACAGCACAAATTATGCGTCAACTGTTTAGTATCTCCCCACTCTATTAAAAATTGTGGTTCTTCTCACAGATGTAAAATCTGCAAATTTCCACATCATACAACTCTACATTTTAACAAAAATTCTTCTTCTTTCGTGCCTTCTAATGAAAATAACTTACCTAAGTCTAATTCAGACACTGTTACGGCTGTCAAACATTATTCTAATGATGATCAGTCTAATTTTACCGTCACGAATACTCACTGTATTGCAAACACTTTGTCTGTTCCGCAACATACTATTTTATTATCCACGTGTGAAATAGATATCAAGGACATTCGAGGACATTTTCAGAAAATCCGTGTACTTTTGGATACGGGCTCTATGGCAAATTTTATGTCTGAGTCGTGCGCTAGACGACTGGGTCTCCATCGTAAAAAATTCTCTATTCCAATTGAGGGTTTAAATGGAATGTCAACTTCCACCAACAGCGGTCTTGTTCAATGCGTCATCAAACCCTGTGGTCAAGTGGATCCGGTTTTTTCTTTTGAAGCTATTATCATGCCCAAAGTTTGTTCTAATCAACCAAAAATTCATATTAATATTTCCGAAATGGAACATATTCGAAATTTGAAGCTTGCAGACAGTAGGTTTTATATACCAGGACCAATAGACATGCTTATTGGTGCTGAATTGGTACCTTTATTTTTAAAATCAGACCGTATTGTCGGCAATTCCGATCAACCTGTAGCTTTAGAGACTATTTTTGGTTATGTTTTGCAGGGTAAAACTAGCTGTTCAGTTCCTTTCAGGAATCCTGACTCTTTCTTAAATTGTCTCGCTTCTTTGGATGACTGTATCGATATTCAGTTACGTAAATTCTGGGAGGTCGAACAAATTACTAAAATCCCTTCTTGGTCCACTGAAGACAAGAAGTGCGAGGAAATATTTAAAAATTTAGTCTTCAGAGAAACTTCTGGACGGTTCTCGGTACCTTTACCTTTTCGTCAATCAAAACCAAATTTTGTTGACACGTATTCTCAAGCATATCGTCGATTTTGTATGCTGGAACGACGTTTTTCCAAAAATTCTGAATTCTTTAGAAAATATACAGATTTCATGCAAGATTATCTCAACAGTGGTCACATGTCCTTAGTGCCACAAAGTCAATACAGGTGTCCGTCTGCTTATTACATCCCCCATCATGCTGTTTTTAAACAGGAGATGTCGGGCTCAAAAATTAGAGTTGTATTTGATGCTAGTCTTCGTGATATACAGGGTATCTCTCTTAATGATACTCTTCTCGTTGGCCCAAAGCTCCAACGTGATATTTCTGCTTTACTTTTAAATTTTCGATTTTTTCCTTACGTTTTTGTTTGCGACATAAAACAAATGTACAGACAAATAAATGTTCAGCCTGAATTCTGGGATTACCAACGCATTTTATGGCGTTTCTCACCTTCTGAACCTCTTCAGGAATATTTTCTACGTACTGTTGTTTACGGAGTTTCATCTTCGCCATACTTGGCTTTACGTACTCTGCAAGAGCTAGCGGTTCAAGAGGAATCTTTATTCCCTAGGGCAGCTCAAGTTCTTCGTCGCCAGTTTTATATAGATGACGGATTAATCGGTAGCCACGATTTAAAATCTGCGTTGTCACTTCAGCTTGAGCTCATTGAACTTATGAAGAAAGGAGGATTTGAATTAAGTAAATGGGCAAGTAACGATCCTGCTCTTTTAGCTCATATATCTCCTTCAAATATCCAGGAGTCTTGCAGTTTTGATAAAGATGATCCTTCTTTTATTAAAATATTAGGTTTAAAGTGGGGTCCCAATTCAGACATTT
Source organism: Diaprepes abbreviatus (assembly GCA_034092305.1). NCBI lineage: Eukaryota > Metazoa > Arthropoda > Insecta > Coleoptera > Curculionidae > Diaprepes > Diaprepes abbreviatus. The sequence goes on from JASJET010000139.1 coordinate 10,223,275, forward strand.
TTTCCTATTATTATGTTCCCATGGAACGCCCCTTTACTAAACGCAATATTCTATCTGAGATTAGTAGAATATTTGATCCACTCGGTTTTGTTTCTCCTTGCTTGTTACTTGCAAAACGTCTTTTGCAACGTTTATGGGAATCCAAGGTTTCTTGGGATGAGTTTCCGTCCGACGATATTCTCGAAACTTGGACCAAATTCAAAGCCGAATTGCCCAAGCTTGCTGATATCAAAATATCTCGCTATGTAGGCTCTAATTCGATATCTCGAATTGAACTACATGGATTCTGCGATGCTTCGCAAGTCGGATACGCTGGTGTTGTTTACTTTCGTGTAGAAGACACATTAAACAATGTCAAAACTTTCCTTATCTGCGCTAAGTGTCGGGTTGCGCCATTAAAAACTGTATCAATAGCAAGACTTGAGCATCTTGCAGCAGTTTTGCTCGCGGATCTAGTGGCATTTGTCAAGGAAAGTTATGCTGATCTTGTTATTTTTGACGCCATACATGCTTGGACAGATTCCATGGTCACACTTGCTTGGTTGTCTTCTTCTCCTCATAAATGGAAGACATTTGTTGCCAATCGAGTAAGCCACATTCAGGAAATTTTACCTATTTCATCTTGGCACCACGTTCCCTCCAAGCATAATCCAGCAGATTGTGCTAGTCGTGGTCAAACTCCTCAGCAACTTTTGGATACTCCCATCTGGTGGTCTGGCCCAAAATTCTTATCTAAGAATCGAGTTTTCTGGCCGACACAGCCCAATTTTGCGGGTCAATCTGGTTTAGAGCTATCCAAGGAAGAAAAACAAATAGTTTTGAACGTTTCGCTTCCTTGCGATGATTTTCTTATTTTACTAGATCGATTTTCTTCATTACCTAAGATACAACGGATCATTGCATATACTCTTCGCTTTATTTCTAATTCAAGGTCAAAACCTAAAGTTAAAGGTCATTTGTCACCTTTCGAGATTGAAGCTTCCCTGCGAATTATTATAAAACGTGTTCAACGAGATGTGTTTTCGGACATCTTAACGAAGATTTCGCAAAATAGTTTGCTACCGAAACCGTTTCGAAAGCTTGCTCCATTTGTCGATTCAGATGGATTGCTTCGAGTAGGAGGTAGGCTGAGGAAGTCTCAATTTTCCTTTGATGTAAAACATCCTATTCTTTTACCAAAATCGCATCGAATAACAGAATTAATTATCGAACAAACTCATTGTACGAATTTTCATCCAGGATTTAAAACTTTGCACTATTTATTACTTCAACAGTTTTGGATTTTATCGCCCCGAAGTGCAATTTATAAATGTCTCTCCAAATGTATTCGATGCTTTCGATGTAAACCAAAATCATATAATCCCTACATGGCAGACTTACCAGCTCTCCGAATTTCTCAAATTAAGGCATTTTCGTCTATTTGCCTAGATTTTGCTGGGCCTTTTTCACTCTTGATGAGCAAACATCGAGGGGTTAAAACCTTTAAAGGTTACGTTTGCGTTTTTGTTTGTACTTCTACTAAGGCCATTCACTTGGAGGTTACATCAGACCTTAGTTCTGAATCATTTTTAGCGGCCTTCAGACGTTTCGTCGCCCGTCGTGGCAAATGCGTCACTATAACTAGTGACCAAGGTACAAATTTTAAGGGTGCATACAGCCAACTTCTTGTTTTGGCGCAAGGTGCTGCTCAAAAATTGTCAATTACTTGGAACTTCAATCCTCCGGGCTCTCCACATTTCAATGGACTAGCAGAGGCCGGCGTTAAGTCTTTCAAGAGTCATTTTTACCGTGTCTTAGGAACTCAAATATTGTCTTATGAAGAATTCTACACATTATTAACCCAGATTGAATCTCTATTAAATTCACGTCCTTTGTGCGCAATTAGTGCCGATCCAAATGACTTTCAGCCTCTTACTCCCGGTCATTTTTTGATTCAAGAGCCTTTAAACAGTTCTATCCCTGATCCAGACCTAAGCTCTATAAATTTAAATAGGCTTACTCGTTGGCAGCTTATTCAGCGCCTCCAGGGTGATTTTTGGAAACGGTGGTCTCAAGAGTATATCCATTCTCTCCAAGAGAGGCACAAATGGACTCTGCCATCTCCTCCTATTAATGAGGGCGCTCTAGTCCTAATTAAAAATGAGCAAAATCCACCCCTTCGATGGGAAATGGGTAGAATACTTAAATTACATCCGGGACAAGACGGTGTGGTTCGCGTAGTTACGCTTAAAACGATCCACGGTGTTATGCAACGACCTGTGGTCAAAATTTGCCCATTACCTGGCAACTAAAATCTTATTTTTGCAACGCCACCTTATTTTTATTTTCTTTTTTCTTTAAGTTATATTAAAATTATTTTTTCATAACTGTTTTATTTTCCTCTATTTTACTAGGTTTAAAAACATTCGTTTTTGGTGGGGTGAATGTTCAGGAATCTAAGTTATTTTTTTTTTTTGGGAAATAAATTATTTAATTATTCCAATTAGGGATTTATGTGACATAATAATGCAGTATAGAATTACACTTCAATTTGTGTCGCTTTTATCATGAACACACTTATTTTCAATATATTTTGTTATTATATTTTTTCTTAACTTTTTTACTGCGCACAAGTCGCATAGCCAATCCAAGCGAATTGGTCATATACAATAAACTCACGCTCCAAGTAGGGTCAAGTACGGTATCGTTCTTCCGGTCGGCATCGTGGCAAAATAAGCAATTAATTTTAGAGACAATTTCTGCGAACCTTAAAGTGCGGGAAGAAACTAGGTGAATTGAGTAGCCTTGCGAACACCAGCAAGAGGGTACCCTCAGGATCAAGATTGTGCCCTATTGACCGTACGGAAAGGTAAGCGATTTGTGCAAGTTTTTCATTTTCTTTTTTCTACCGATTCAAAAATTACAGTCCACTACATTTTTCATATTTTCCGCGTCAACTATTATGTATTTATTATCGATTGCCGTAATAACAATTCTTGATAAACTATTTACATGGTGATCTCGATATTTCTAAATCCAGCAGAGTAGAAGTTACTGTTTGTTGCGAAGAAATTGGCCACCATAAAACAATCATTTCTCGGCAAATTTGAACTATTTACCTTAGTAAATCCACTTTCCTTCATGATAAAATTTCTTATACTCGTTTTCAAAGGGAAAAGTAAGCAAATTTCGAAGAAATTACATGAAAATGACTATAAAATATGAACCAGAAAATTTATGTCAAGTTCGTGACAGCGATGACGCTGGCTGTATTCTTTAGAGTAATTATCAAATGATTTGTGTGAAAAAAGTGAGACTAGTAACCATGTTCTTTTGAATATGCATTTAATTGTCACTAGGCCGAAGTGATCCTGATTACGTCAAGTGATAGAACTGGAAGTAATAATGACTCAAAAGACTAACCTATCAGGATGGAGTGCCAGCGAGGACGTTGGTATGGAGTGACATCATTGAGTGCTGTTCATTGTCACGTGACTCGAAGGAGATTTCATTATATTTTTATTATTAAATAAAAATAAAATTCCTTAAAAATAAAGTAAAATATTGTGTTTTTTAGGAAAAGCACTAACAAATAGAATATTTTATATAACATATACAAAAAAAAAACTATTAGTGAAAATCTCCTACGAAGACTAGGCTTCATAGCTACAAAAGTTGTCGAAGACAGTGTAAAGAATTGTTAAATTCTGAAAAATACTGTATTTTATTAAAATATCACCAATTTTTCCACTTTTTTTGTATTAAATCTTATTTGCTTTCGTTGTAGTAATTGAATGCACTAGAAGTTACTTGTACCAAAACCAGGCTCTTTCGGTTCATTAGTTTATATACAATTTCCATTTGAAATTTTTAGTGCACTTTCAGCTGCCTGGATGGATCATGGATGGTTCAATTTTGATTGTGTAGAAAGATTTTAAAAGTAGAAGTATCATTCTCCAACATTTTCATTTTGCATCAAAAAGGACCGAGCGAGTGAACATAAAAGAATTGTGGGGGTAGCGCTGCTCCCGAGGAAGTCGTATTTACAAAATAAATAAATTTTAAAATTATTTCTTGATTTACAGAAATCAAGACAAAATTTTTATTAAATGCTAAATACCACTAGGTGACCGACCATACAAGTATAACAAAAATAATTTCTAACAATAGGAAATCAAGGAAAACTCTAAGGTTTTAAAATTATCCTCTAAAATAAATGTTTATATTTAAAATTAATATCCTAAACCTATTTTCTGTCTAAGCCATCAGACTGTGTCATCCTAGATTAATCAATATTTATTTAGATGTAATAAAATTTTACAGCTGACAAAATACTGTAATAAAAAAATCAATTTTTAATTTATCTGTAGATCTATAGGATGTGTAAATTATCTATTAAATTATAATATTTCTTTAAAATTTAAAAATGTATTAATGTGAATGAATTGTTCAGATTTTTCATCGATTCATCAAAAATTTGATCCTTATTGTCAGTTCATACTTCAAAAAATTAACAAGTAACACTGAGAATTTCCATTAAACTAACACACTACGAAATAAAAATGCGTAGTTCATTTTTCAGAGTTTAAAAATTAGTAAAAATTAACGATGACCAATCAAAATCGTCCATTAATATTCTAACCTAAATGTTAAACGTAAATTGTTTGCTTTCAATTCTGGTTGCTTAACTAATTTTATTGTAAAGTGTTTTAGCTATTTTACGACATATTTTTATTAAGTTTTATTTGTTTTTCTAATGTTATTTTTTATATTTTGATGTATTTGTCAATTTTTTCTCCAGCCGATAACATCCGAAAGTAGACACGAATTATGCCGATTTTAAAAATTAAACTAAGAAGGTAAAAGTTGACCAGCTTCTAAGTTGTTAACTGATAATTCTTAGTTTTTAGTTGGGACTACGAACAGATTAAAGTAAAGTATATCATCTATCTTTCAGTAAAACATGATAATATAAATTCTTGCTGTTAGCTGTTAATTTGTGGAAGTATGAACCAACATTTCAAATTTAAGTCAATGAGTTTTGGCTCATCTGTTTAATCCTAAAAATCACCCAGTAAGAAACAACGGTTAGATGTTCTTAATAAATAATATTTGATTTTTTCATTATTTTATAATTATATGAAATTGTGAAAGAACCAAAATTATCTTCAAAGATATACCTGGAAAAATGAATATAAAATGTAAGCGAAATTGTCTAAACCACATATTAATATATTCTAGGGCAGCCAGAACTTCCTTACTAAAACTTCAGATATAGTATTAAAAACTATCAGCAGAAACACAGCTCCTCGTTTATTTTGAGGATACCTTGCACTTGGTTTCTACAGCACAGTACAACTGCAATAACCATTGAGTCAACTCAGCCGTTCACCAATAGAAATTGTTATTGATCTGAAAAGAATCTAACTTAATTATATCTACCTACTTTAGGGTTCTAACGCAAGACCCGCGACATGTTTTATCTATCATCAACCATAGAGTTTATGATCTTATAAAATAATATTAGGTCAAGAATATGAGTCTATTGGATAATGGTAACAAATTCATATGATCCTGCATTACACTGAATGGTACGGATCCTCTCGATTTTACTTTTGTAAATTTCATAGCGTGGTGACCAGACTGGAGATACATATTACAAAACTGATCAAACTATTGAGAAGTATACAGATTTAAAGCATTAACAGTGTGTATGTTAAAACGAAAACTCACATCCAATATCACCCCAAGATCCTTTACATAATCTGAGTGAGCCAGTATTGTATGGTGCAATGTATAATTATAAACTAGATAATCCTTTTTCCTTGAGAAAGAAAATGACAGAACATTTTGTTAAATTAAGCTGCATGAAATTGCGGTCACACCACTGAGTAAAAGTATTTAGGTCACACTGCAAGGACACACTGTCATCTACCCCTTCAACATTAACTATCTTTAAGTCATCGGCATATAAAAACATCTGCTTGAGACTATAGAATCCTCTATTTCATTCATAAAACAATTAAAAGGAAAGGATGCCAAATGGGCACCCTGCGGGACTCTAGAAGTGACACGTATATAAGCAGACTCTACGACATCAATCTTCACCCTTTGTGTTTGATTGGAAAGATAACTGTCAATTCACCTAAGAAAAACTCTGTGTGTCAAAGGCATTGGAAAAGTCGGTGTAAATAGCAACCACCTGACAATATCTTTCCGACGCCTCTAACAAGACTTGCTCGAAAGCCAACAGATAGGTGACTGTAGAGTGACCACGGACAAGACCATGCTAGGCAATAGAGAAAATATTTATGATGAGAGGATATATTTTTTGATGTACTGTTCAAACAATTTGCTAAATATAGATTCCTCTATAATTATGAAGATTTGTTTTATCACGTCACTTATGGATGGGGATAATATAAGTAACCTTCCAAACGTCACGAAATACACTAGTGGACAAAGATTCATTAAATATTTTAGATAATATTGTGGAGAGAATACACTATCAGTGTACAGTTTTTGTTTTTTATTTATTGGGGTATTACAAATGTGTTTATATGGGCATGCTTATTTGCGTAAGTGTTAATATAATTTCTTTTAATTTGGCGAATTTATATGTACCTTTTATGCTTTAATTGTCTGAACAATTAAGTTTGTAATATAAGTAAGTATTAGCACTTACCCTTCGCTGCTTCACCTGCGAGGACAATAAGGATCGAGTTTGAAAGGCTAATATACTACGCTGCAATAATTAATTTACTTTTTTTGCTTTTGTTCTACTTCTATTTATGATATCAAAGTGAAATAAACTTTATACTATTTTCGCAAATTGTCACTACATACTAATAAATTTTTAACAAATTCTATGCAATAGTCTTACAGTTATTTGAAAAAATAGTAAAAACCCTTTTTTACCCAGCCCAGCCTTACAGAAAGAAATTTTGAAAAATGCAGAAATTACTTTTTAGGTAATCATATGAAGAATATGTGAAGCCAAAAATCATGTTTGTATCGAGATTTTTCTCACAGAAAATTCATTTTTAATCAGCAATCGTAAAATCGAAATCTTACTCCTTTTTCCCTTTTTAAAATGCAAACATTGAAACAATCGAGAAATTAGTTTTTAGGTATTATTATGTGCTATTTTTTGAAACCAACATCGAGTCCATATCTCTGTTTGATCAAGAGATATCGAAAAATTTAACAAATGCAAATGTATCCCTTTTCATCCTTTTGAAGTGCGAATTTTGAAAAATCCTTTCTTAGTGAGTGGTGTTGCCAACCTTTTCTCAAAATTTCATGATTATATTTTTAATACTTTGAGCTATGCGTTGATATGTCAGTCAGTTAGTTAGTCCGTCAGGACAACGCTGCTTGTAAATATAGAGAATTTTTCACTTTTGAATTGTTAAAAATTAAGTTGAGCGATGTTAAATGTGCTTACGATGGAACAGCTTTCAAAATGAACGAAGAATTGACGATTTTCGGTACAAGTGCGTACACACACATTAAACTCATCTATTACATTTTTATTTTTAATTAAATTTTGTCTGAAAAATCCCGTTTTATACAAAAAATTAAAATTAAAATCGGAATCTCTGATAACATTTGAGTTTTTTCCTTTACTCATTTTTCTTCCTCTAACATCTTCTTTTGTAAAAGTCTGGACACGTCACCGGAGGTAACATTGCTCTCATTCATCCAACTACTCTCTGTCAAGAGCCTCATCGTTGTAAAACATTGCATATCGAATAGTGGGATGTGTTGTCAAACGCTCCCTCTTTGATGTCAATAAAGATATCTGTGTCTGTGGTTTTTCTGCTTGAAACGCTAATTGTATAGGATACCTAGGACTATACACCACTACTCCCTTCTTAATGTGTCATTCCACAAGCCTTTCCAATGTCTTTAATAAGAAATTAGTCAGGCACGATGAAATATAACTAAAAATTACCGCAATACTACGTATCTATGGTTTTCAAAACTCATAAGAAGTCACATATTTATATTCATATAATATCAAACAAGTCCCCCATTTATCATAATACTGATCTAGTTCATAGAAAACCTAGAGAGTCATTATTTTGGTTATATTCTGATTTAAATGTAATGTCATTCATTTATAGCTTGTAGGGTAAGCGGTAGTATTACTGCGGGTGCCACAAATACTGTGGATTTTAAAAGATAGCTTTTTTACAATGAAACAAGATTATTTTGTGAATACTTTGACTTGCTCTGTAATAATACCACCTAATGTTATTTAAAATCATATTTTCATCATGAATGTTCAATAAGTATTTAAGTCGAAATTAGATCCGCAGTATTAAGAGCAAACTCTTAATAAAAACATTAGCATACATTATTGCGGACTAAACAAACATTGCCAATGTTTTCATAATCTCACGTCAAAGTAGCTGGCTGCACTAGTGCTAATTGTTAGTTGATGGGATGTAATGTGAGCATAATGTTTATTTATCTTATTAATTATAATAATTTATGTTGTTAAACTACCTAAATATTTATGCCTGTTCGAAGAATCTTAACCTCAAATAGACACAGTTGAAGTTGGTAGTAATAGGTGCGTAACATTAGATGTTCCTGCGGTATTTGGAGCATAATAATACATTCATTTTTGCAATAAAACCAGCAAAAATTAAAATAAACTTTACATATTCAATTTTTTACTTTGATCAATTTTTTTTTACGTAATTAAACTTGAACATTGAAACTTTCGGTAAAAAAAGTTGCTATCAAAAGATTGATTAAAAATAAGATTTCGCGTACTAAATCAACCGCAGTAATACCACCGCCTACCCTAACAACTAATTAGTTGCTTACAAATAATTTATCTACGTTTTTATTCTACTAAAGAATACAGCTGACGCCTATGTGGGAAGAAAAAATGTATCCATAGGTAGTCGTTGTGGTTGGAAATAAGTTTATCTTATATATTATTATAAAATATTTACTTTCATTTTGATAAAATAAGTACAATACTACGGTCTATTTATAGACTTAATTTCTTTGTAAAATCTGCTCTACCGCACTTTTCAGGTATACGATATTCTTTGTAGTACTGCCGAAATTTTTTGGAGCGCAAGACTTTTTTAATCTGTTTATACTCAAATATAAAAGAAATGTAATTAAAAAATATAATGGGTGTAAAATTTTATCTACCGCAGCATATTTTTTTTGATAAAAACAAACATGTGCTTAATGTGAGGAAATTTTAAGATCAATATTTAGACAGCGTATAGTCTCATACTGTTCCTTTAATCTCTAATCCAAGTACAAGTTTCATTAATAAATCAGTATTTGTAGTTTTACGCCAGTCTTAATCTACATGTTTTTATATTTTTTCACCCGTTAATACGATGTATATCAGAAAAAATATCTACTTAATGAGTATCTTGTTGTAATTGTCTGTCAAATTTGATTTCGATTCATTCATTATTTTGTATCCTATAAAGTATTTAAGAACAATAATTAGCTTCATTAAACTAGAACATTGCAGTGTAATCAATTATACGTATTTACTAGTGTCAAGGCACTAAATCTACTTGAACCCAGCGTTTTAACAATAGGCATGATGACTGTAAAGAAGAATCACTAAAATTATGACTTGAAGTAATTATATAGGATAGACAGATTCTAAAAAACACATTTATTTTTAGATTACAAGTGAGATTATATTTATTTTAGTAAAAATAAAAACACAAAATATAGAAATCGGCCATATTATATCGAACACCAATCAGAAGCGCGTGACGTCACGCTTTCGTAAACATCACATCAGTCATCATTATTTATTGCCTTTATCGTTAGAATTCGTCTTTATTTGCATCGTTAATCAAATATTTTGTGGGTAAAACTATCAAGTGTGTGAGTTTCATGCTACTAAAAGTACGACAATGTGATGGAACAAAGATTTATAAATGTCAATAGCTCAAATTTGCCAAGAATCGACTTCTTATGCTAGAAGCGAGGCTAACTGGTGCACTGTTTTAATTTCAGTTTGGATAGCTTTACTTCTGAATTTGTATAATATATATACTTGTACTGATTTATCAGTTGATTCTGGAAAGATGGTAGGTGCTTCTAGATTGTCAATTGTGTGCAAAGCTAAAAAATAAAAATAAGTACTTGTGAACAAACTGTAACTATTTACACATTATTATGTACTATAATTTTTGCAACAGACTATAATAATAATATTATAATAATAATAATAGGTACCTAGGTATGAAACAGGCTAAACGAATTGATCATCGCACTATGAAGGCCGAATTGACAACCGAATTTGTCAGGAAGGTGAGACGGGTGTTACGAACTAGTCTAAATAGTAGAAATTTGTTGAAGGCGCTCAACACGTACGCATGCTCTACGCTTAGCTACTCTTTTGGAATAGAAAAATGGAGCAGGATGGATATCGAAAACCTGTAAAGAAAAATAAGAACACTCCTAACAAAAGCACACAAACGCCACCCTCGGCGTGCTATTGAGCGTATAGTGCTTCCAAGATACCAAAGAGGAAGAGGATTTGTCGATATTGGTAAGCAGCTCGATCAACAAATAATAAACTTACGTTCTTATTTCCATAGGTTAGCGGACTCTTCCACACTATATCGAGCAATATGCGAGGCAGACGATTCAACGCTGCTACAGCTGAGGGAACGGGATAGTGCTTCTCACCACCAAACAGACCAAGAGAAGTTACAAGCCTGGTTACAGAAGCCACTTCATGGACGGCATCCACATGAGGTCAGCCAGGACAATGTCCACAACTTAGCGTCAAACTACTGGTTGATTTCAGGACAGATGTTTTCGGAAACGGAGGGCTTCTTGTTAGCTATCCAAGACCAGGTTATTCCGACGAAGAACTATCGAAAGTTGATTATCAGAGATCTCTCAATAGAAAATGATCAATGTATATATGGCTGTCGAACATCGGAAACGATCCAGCACATAACTGGAGGATGCCAAGCGTTTGCCGCAACCGAGTATAAGGAAAGACATGATTCAGCCGCTAAGATACTCCCCCAAGAGTTAGCAGATAAGTTAAAACTATTGCAGATAGGGAAAGGGCCTTACTACAAATATAATCCAGAGCCTATTCTTGAAAACAACGAGTTCAAGTTATACTGGGATCGAACGGTCCTAACAGATCAAACAGTTGCTCATAATAGGCCAGACATTATACTAACAGATAAAATTGCCAGGGGAACTACACTGATTGACATTGCTATACCTAATAACAACAACTTAAGACCAAAATACAATGAGAAGATCGCCAAATACAGAGATCTAGAGGTGCAAATTCTCAGACAGTGGGCCATGAACAGCGTCCACACGATTTCCATAATACTGTCAACAACTGGAGTGATACCAAAGAACCTCCTGCAGAACATCAAGGGACTGGGCCTTAGTGAGCATCTGTATAAACCGATTCAGAAAGCAGTTCTCCTTGCAACCGCGTGAACCGTCCGAAAGTTTGTAGGAAGTGCAGAAAACCACGCCACCTAGGACCCGATAACATAGAAAGGGTCCCCACAGAGCTTCATACTTTGTATACCTGGTATGAGGGAATAAACCCTGGAGGGAGTGCGAAGCCGTTTGGCTTGTAAATCATAATAACAGATACCACAAAGATTGTTTGGAATCATAACTACCTATAATGTTATGATTAAACCGGCAAACGGAAAAAGATATACACTTGAATAAAAAATAAAAAAGCAATGAGTACGTATTTTGAACTTTCTGATGAAGTGCTTGCGAGTTCTAACCGTTCTATAGGTGTTTTTGTTTGTGCTACATCTTTCTCACATTATTCTTTGTTTTTTGGGAGCATAGGGACGCTCAGCGATGTCAGAAGTTCGTTTGCTTCTGCCCGGTTAGCATACACCCTGAGTTCATGCGCACTTGTAAAACTGAACCCATTACTTGGTAAAGCATATAATTTTCCATATCATTTGGTAGCTGGAAAAAGAAAACGCTTTTAGTTAGGAACTTTAAATATAAAACAGTAATAAAGAAATGAAACCTAACCTCAAACGGGATCGACAGTGTTATTGACAAATATTTACCTTTATATTTTTTGTTTCCGTCGCCACTTATTTATATAAAATAAATACTTACATCAAAATGATCTTCGCAGAAACAAATTACTGAATTAACAGATACAGAAGCTGAGTCTCGCCTTGCCAGATTCAGCCACGTATTTCTGATTTTTTCTTCATTGGCACGTAAAATAAATAACTTATTCGGAGTTTTTATCGATGTACTGCACACCATCGATACACATTAGAATTCATGATTATCGTACAAAATAATGGAAAATATGAATAGAAACAATCAATAAGATGCAACTTGTCAAGTGTTTATGAAAGGGTGACGTCACAAACGGACGCTATTACTATTCCAGCGTTTTGGTGCGAAATTTAAATTGTATTTTAAAAAGGTTAATTTTTCTTCAAAACATTAATTTTCTGCCTATCTAGATGATAATGGAGGAGAGGCTTTTTTGATGTTTGACAGACATGAATATGTATACTTATTTTTTCTTGCAGTTTTATTGTTTGTTGTGACTCTTTTCACTATTTTTAGTTTGCAATTAATATCAAGAAAAAGAGGATTTAAAAACTTATTTTTATTGGTAAATATTGTTAGATATTGTTTACATATTGAAAATAACAATAATTATAATTTAGGCAACCACAAATGTATACTCTTCTCTATTCTAGAAATGACATACCGATTATCACATTTTACTTATTTAAATAATGCGATTAGAAAAGTATAGCATAGAATTGGTATATGAGTACTAAGAAATAAAATGTCTACTGTTTATCAGTAATTTCCCAAATATAAATAAAAATATTATTACGTTATTCAGCATTCAAACAACCGAGCCCTAGATCCGACGATATGCTAATTCTTCAAGGGTATGTTCAAAGATCATCCCATATTAGAAAATGATACGGTAAGGCAGAGTAGATAATCATGTAATATATATGGAGTAGTGTGGATCTGTCTAAATCAAACCAGAGTTGCAACAGTGCAAAGTAAGCTTTATTAAGCAGACATGATCAACGTAATCAGTCCCAGCCATTCCCTGATGCTTTACCAGCCCTAAAAATTCAACCTGGCCACTGTTGACCAAAACTATATCGCGAGCAAGTTGTTTCCTAAATATGACAATTTCATTCTAATTACAGTTTAAAATTAATTTGTTCTTTGTAATAGTATTCTGAAGCTCATCAAAAGGCGACTCTGAAACGGCGATAGATATATCATTGCAAATGACCTATGGAAAGAGTCAAAATTAAAAACCCGAATCGACCCCTGCGGGACTCCACTGCCAACACTGTACTCGTGTGAGATGTAGATATTCTGTGTAAATCTTTATATGAGAAAAGAGAAATCTATTTCAGTACAGTCCTGCGAATACCTATATTAAAACACTTTATCATTTATTACAAAATCAACGTTAATAGTATCAAAGGCTTTTCAAAAATGAAAGAAAACCCCGGTAATAAGCTTACTTTCGTTCATTTTTTTTAGAAATAAAGCTCATAAATTCTACTGCTGCAGTTTTTGTCGATCTTCAGGCTCTAAAGCCTTACTAATTAGTACTCAGAACGTTTAAAAAATCCAAGAATACGCAGATTTTAATATTCAGAAGTCTATCTAAAATCATTGAACAAGAACTTAACGCACATACAGGCAGGCGCGAATCCAAGGGGGGGGATCGTCTCCCCCCCCCCCCAAGAGCTTGGAGTTCAGGAAAATAAACCCGATTTTGTCTCTTACACCATAGTTTATTCAAGAACTACGGAGAGTTTTTCATTTTTTACCTTTTTTTTCTTCGCGAACTACCTGTGTTCTTTAGTCCGTTGTCTTTGTCCAAATCTGCTAGACACATATATTTTTCATAGGAATGGATTAGAAATTTTATAATCAAAAATACCGGTCTATAATAATGGACTATTTGGGTTGGATAACAATAGATATTTGGAAGTGTGAGGTGTTAAAATGGATTTTAATCCTTGTCAAACCGTCGGAAGGAGGTTTATTTTATCATTAAATATTTATGGCATAGAATATTATTTCAGTAATAAACTTAACATAAAAAGTTTTTAAAATATTATTTTATTTCTTTTGATTTTTTAATAATTCACATACATTAGAAAATATAGATAATTTTGACATATTTAACACAAATCACAACTGTATTTTTATTATTTTTAATTTTGTCATAGAAACCGTTTTAGGCACAATCAAACTAAAACGTAGCCTTTTTTTCTCAAAAAATTCTAGGTTATAATTTAAATACTTACAAAATACCCATTATCAAAAATACAAGAAGTTAAACATATATAGCACATATATAAAAAAAATAAATTCGTCAATATAATTTTAAAATTTTTTTGGAGCTATCGGTCATTTTATTGTTAATTAAAAACATTTTTGGGATATTTGACGTTCCAGTTTATTTATTTCTTAAACCATCTGTAGAATTATAATTAAACACTAAAAAGGGATTCAAATGTCATTAATTTTTATATGTTACATAAAATTTAAATAATAAATTGTGTTAACACTGGTAAACATTACGTATCTAATTCGTCATCAAAGTCAGTGAAGCTATCTTCGCTCAAATTAATTATAATTGATTCCCCTCTCACCGATCATGAGATCGAGTTTCCACATTTTCTTTTATTCTTTTATTATATGGATTTTTCGCAATTATCTGCGGTAATTTTATTCAAAAAAATCTTTCAAAAGTCCAGTTAAATTATTAATTTTGTAAGTTGTGTTATTTCCAGCAACTCTACCTTTTATTTGAGAGAGATATTTCCTTCAGCAACGGACATTTTCCGGACGATCTATAAGAACAGATTTCCTATCTGATTTTTCCCAACAAAAATTAAGTTCTCTGAGCAATTTTCAGAGTTGAGTTCGTTTAATTTTAGGTAAATCCCGATCTTCATTGATTTTAGTTAGAATTTTGTCGACGGCTGGGATTTGCTTCTCATAATAAAATGTATGTACAACTCCTTTTATTACAGTTTACATCTCTTCTTCCAACGAGGTTTTTCGTCTGCCTGTGATCGAATGTAGTTTGGGATTACAAACAATTCCAGTCGTTTTTTTCTCCTTGAATATTCGGTACATAGTGGATTTTTTCCTGTCATGTTGGAACACATCTTAACAAAGCTTTTAACATTATTATCTAGATATTGATATCTTAAGGCATCATAAACATTCATCGTAATAAGTTTTTCGTTGAGGAAAAAATGCCCTGGTTTAACAATTTTGTAATAAATATAGATGTGAAAGCTACATCTTTTGGGTATCTCACTAATCTCAAATAATATATAAACACAAGCACAAACAAGATAAATCACTAAGGACACACTGTAAGGTGTACTTTGCTCCCTGACAGAAATTAAATTGAATTATCAGAAATTTTATTGTTGCAGTAAATTTATAAAACCTTATAATATTTAAATATAATTAGATTTACAGGGGCACTGAAGTAGGTACGTTGGTTCTTGAATAGAGTATAGGAATATATGTGGCGGCTCTAGGCCCCTCATACTCTTTTGTCAAAGATATTTTCTATACCTTTTCATTTTACTATTTGTTATATTTTGTTATCCTGTTGTATAGATTCAATATTCTTTATAGCTCATTTTACTACGCTGCACTGAAAACGTGATATTTCTTACTTTGCTAAAATAACCTATACTTTTTCTCACAATGTAAGAATTGTACCAATAAACCAATCGGGCCCTTTTACGGTCATTGATGGCTCGGGATTTCCAACTACTTGCAAACAGATGTGTACTCGGGATTTCCAACTGTTTGCAACAAAATGTGTACGGTGTTGCCATTTAGGCGGAATTATTTACAAATTTCTGAATCACAACTAATAGACCGCTGAAAAGTTGGATAACGTGACAACATCGTACGATACTAGTAAATTATAGGCAGATCCGTTTAAATACCCTCAACTTCCAAGTTAGAGGTCTATTCTATTCTATTCAATACTATTCAACTCCTATTCTGCTCTATACTAGTCTGCTCTATACTATTCTGCTCTGTTCCATTCCTGTTCTCTACTAGTCATACTCCGTTTACAGTGATTTCCGTTTTCAGTGCAAGCAACAACATAATAAACATTGTTAAACCATTTAAAACGCGTTGTTATTTCACACTTACACGCATATAAAAACTATAAATTTAGCGCCCAACAAAACCGCTAAAAATTGGTGACCGCCCGACGTGATCTGAAAGTGTAAGTGTTAGTGCAAAAACAAAAGCGGTACTCTGGGAAGACTCCACAGTTGCATCACGACGTAAGTACTCTCGAATATTTAGTGACATTTTTATTTCAATTTCTAACTTTCGAGTTACGTGACAAGTGACATTAAACCAATATCGCCGAGAAAACTTTATTAAAAACTTCGCGTAATATCTGTTTCTCTTGTCGAAATATTTCTTTCCCGTTTTTCACAAGATGGCTAATTCTGAAGTTGCTGCTAATCCTGTTTCAAATGTAGCGACTAATTCCATAGCGATCAGTACCTCACCCCGAATTCCTGACTTCATCCCAGCAGATCCGGAGTTGTGGTTTACTATAGTCGAGGCTAATTTTACACGATTAAACGTTGCAGATACGCAACGCCGATTTTTAGAGGTGCTCGCGGTATTACCTTCGCGTTATATCAACGAAGTACGCGATATCGTCAGCAAGCAGATAGACGATAATTCTTATGATCAGTTGAAAGAACAACTGATTAAGCGTCTCGGTGCTAGCCAAGAAGAAAAAACGCGACAACTCTTAGAGAATGAAGCCATGGGAGATGAGAAACCATCTCAATTCCTTCGAAGACTACAATCCTTGGCCGGGACAGCCGTTCCAGAGGCAATGGTTCGAAGCTTGTGGGTAAGACGATTGCCTCATAACCTGCAGCCAATTCTGGCTACTCAGTTAAACCAGCCTTTAAATAACACAGCTGAAGTAGCCGATAACATTTACGCGGTCTTACCTTCACCTCGGTCGGCAATAGCAGTTGTTGCACCTTCAACGCCTGAGGCCATTTCCAGAGAAAACCAGCTCGAAACATTACTTCATAACTTAACATTACAGATGTCCGATTTTAGAGCAGAATTAGGCAACATCAAGCATAATATGACGACAAAACAAGCACTGGATCGACACGATCGTCCTTCACGATCGCATTCACACGCACATAGGCGATCTCGCTATCGTTCAGGTGATCCTCGCCCTCCTGAAATATGCTGGTATCATAAGAAGTTCCAAGGAGCCGCTCAAAAATGCACCAAGCCATGCAACTGGCGGTCGGAAAACGATCAGGGCAGTCGATAAATGCGGCAAATAACGCCTGCCCAACGAGATCTCGCCGCCTTTTCATTTGGGATAGAATTGCAAAGGTTCACTTCCTAATCGACACTGGAGCCGACATTAGTGTGTTTCCACGATCTAGAGTGCAAGGACCACATGTGAAATCTACTTACGACCTTATGGCTGCTAATGGAACACCCATTGAGACATATGGAACGATTACCCGCATCTTGAACCTAGGTTTACGGCGAGACTTTTCATGGCGATTCGTTGTGGCCAATATTTCAAAGCCTATTTTGGGAGCTGATTTCTTAGCCCACTATGGTTTACTGCCAGACTTGCAGAATAGCTTACTTCTGGACCCAACTACTCAGCTTACCTTCCGAGGCGAGGTAACTGAGTGTGACTTACCTAGCATTCGGACTATCTCTGGAAATTCACCGTTCCACACCCTTCTCCAGAAGTATCCAGAAATCACTCGCCCGTCCGGAGTTTTCAAAGGAGTAAAACATCAAACCAGGCATCATATCATTACCACGCCTGGACCACCAGTAGCACAAAAACCAAGACGACTTGCACCTGATAAACTAAAGATCGCGAAACAAGAATTTGAAGCCATGCTTCATTTAGGACTTGCTCGTCCATCTAAAAGTCCTTGGGCTTCTCCTCTACATTTAGTCCCGAAAGATGGCGATGGATGGAGACCGTGTGGTGATTACCGCGCGCTGAATGGCCGCACGTGTCCAGACCAGTATGGAGTACGTCACATACAAGATTTCTCGCAGATGCTATACGGAAAAACCATTTTTTCTACCATTGACCTTGTACGTGCTTTTAACCAGATTCCCGTTGCCGAAGAAGATATTCAAAAAACCGCCATTTCCACACCCTTTGGACTTTTCGAGTTTCCTTTTATGACTTTTGGCCTCCGGAACGCAGCTCAGACATTCCAGCGTTTTATTGATGAGGTTACCCGAGGGTTGGATTTCTGTTTCGCTTACATCGATGACATCCTCATAGCTTCTACATCACTGGAAGAACATCTGAAGCACTTAGAAATACTCTTCACACGTCTAAAAGACTATGGAGTTGTAGTCAATCCAAGTAAGTGCAAATTTGGTTTGCCTGAAGTTAAGTTTTTAGGTTACCTGGTATCCAGCGCCGGTTCACGTCCCCTTGCAGAGAAAATAGAAACCATTAGAGCCTATCCTAAGCCAAGTACAGCCAAACAGTTGAGAAGATTCTTGGGTATGCTTAATTTTTACAGGAGGTTTATGTCCAGTTCTGCAATCATTCAGGCCCCACTTAACAGTCTTCTCCAGGGAAACATTAAAGGAAAGACGCCAATTAATTGGACACAGGAAGCTGAAACAGCTTTCGAAGCCTCCAAGGAAGCCCTGTCACAGGCAACGCTTCTTGCCCATCCCAAAATCGACGCACCACTTGCCATTTTCTGCGACGCTTCAGATTTTGCTGTTGGAGCAGCTCTTCAGCAATGGATCGATGGACAATGGCAGCCACTGGAGTTCTTTTCCAAAAAGCTCAACTCAACCGAACGCAAATATGGCGCTTACGACAGGGAACTTCTAGCTATATTTTTGTCCATTAAACATTTTAGGCACATGCTTGAGGCAAGGCATTTTACCATATTTACTGATCATAAACCTTTAATTTATGCTTTCCGTCAGAAAACTTCGCAGATCTCACCTCGACAGTTCCGCTATTTGGATTTCATTGGTCAATTTTCTACCGATATCCGTCATGTAGCTGGCTGTGACAACGTAGTCGCTGACGCATTATCACGCATTGAGGAACTTCAAGTCACGATTAACTACGAGGAACTAGCAGCATCACAAACCAACGATGAAGAGCTGGCAAAACTGCAACGCGAAGGGACATCAATGCAACTCAAACAAGTTCATCACCCTGGGACCAACTGTATGGTATGGTGTGACCTTTCTACCTCTAGTGCCCGCCCATTCCTAACCAAGCCATTCCGGAAAACAGCCTTTGACAGCACCCATCGACTAAGCCATCCTGGAATCAAGGCAACAGTTAAGCTCATGACACAACGCTATGTTTGGCCATCCATCAAGGCCGATTGTAGGAGATGGACTCAATCCTGCATCGACTGTCAGCGATCCAAGGTCACGCGTCATGTGTCAGCACCAATTGGCTCATTCGCCCCGCCTTCCGCCAGGTTCGAACACGTCCACATGGACATAATAATAATGCCTTTGTCTGATGGTTACAGATACTGCCTTACAATGGTGGACAGATTCTCCCGTTGGCCTGAAGCCGTTCCGCTCAAAGATCAGGAAGCAACCACCGTCGCCAAAGCTTTTTATGACAACTGGATTTCCCGATTTGGCGTACCATTACGAATCACCACGGATCAAGGCCGACAATTTGAGTCTCACCTTTTCAAGCAATTAAGCCGCTTGATTGGGATGACTCACATACGCACAACTCCATATCATCCAGCAGCCAACGGCATGGTGGAACGCTTACATCGGCAACTAAAGGCAGCACTGAGTTGTCACCAGTCCAGCTGGACATCGAGTCTCTCCACAGTTCTCCTTGGCATCCGACTCGCATGGAAGGAAGATTTAAAAGCCACAGCAGCAGAAATGGTTTATGGGCAAACGCTAAGACTCCCAGGAGAATTCATGGCACACCCTTCCCCAGATCAATGTGATGATGGATCCTCAACTTTTCTCAAGGAGCTACGCCAGCAGTTTAATGAACTTCGTCCAGTTCATGGCACCCACCACACTGATAGGAAGCCTTTCATTTTCAAAGACCTATCCTCTGCCACGCATGTCTTCGTCCGCTACGATGCCGTCAAGAAACCCCTTCAGCAACATTACAATGGCCCTTATCCTGTGGTTAGCCGAAGGGACAGATCTTTCCTAGTTAACATCCGAGGCCGTGAAGTCAACATATCCATTGATCGCCTGAAGCCTGCATACATCCTCGCGGAAGACATGGACATGCCACCGACACAGAATATGCAGCCGGATTACGTAATATACCATCCTCTTCCACTCGACCAGCCAACAACACATCCCGCACGACCAAGTGTACAAGCTGGAGAATCTACAATTAAAGGCAACACATCACCAGCAGGAAGTCCATTGCCTGCTAACGACGATCCGCCGTTCAGGGAACCACATGTTCAGGGTGCACCACCAGCTGCGGAACAGCCTTGTCAAAGTCAACCAAGCACAGAGAGACGAACCAGATCCGGCCGACGAGTCCATTTCCCGGAACGTTTTCAAGCACGATTCTCGTGAGCTAACTCACTGGCAGGGGGGTGATGTGGCGGCTCTAGGCCCCTCATACTCTTTTGTCAAAGATATTTTCTATACCTTTTCATTTTACTATTTGTTATATTTTGTTATCCTGTTGTATAGATTCAATATTCTTTATAGCTCATTTTACTACGCTGCACTGAAAACGTGATATTTCTTACTTTGCTAAAATAACCTATACTTTTTCTCACAATGTAAGAATTGTACCAATAAACCAATCGGGCCCTTTTACGGTCATTGATGGCTCGGGATTTCCAACTACTTGCAAACAGATGTGTACTCGGGATTTCCAACTGTTTGCAACAAAATGTGTACGGTGTTGCCATTTAGGCGGAATTATTTACAAATTTCTGAATCACAACTAATAGACCGCTGAAAAGTTGGATAACGTGACAACATCGTACGATACTAGTAAATTATAGGCAGATCCGTTTAAATACCCTCAACTTCCAAGTTAGAGGTCTATTCTATTCTATTCAATACTATTCAACTCCTATTCTGCTCTATACTAGTCTGCTCTATACTATTCTGCTCTGTTCCATTCCTGTTCTCTACTAGTCATACTCCGTTTACAGTGATTTCCGTTTTCAGTGCAAGCAACAACATAATAAACATTGTTAAACCATTTAAAACGCGTTGTTATTTCACACTTACACGCATACTAAAAATTATAAGTTTAGCACACAACAAAACCCGCTAAACTTGAATAGAGTATAGGAATATATATGCTTGCGATCGCCCCCACCCTTCCAAGAGCACTGAGTTCAGGAAAATAGAACCGATTCTGTCTTTTATATTAGGAATGTGTATGCTGCTGCACCCCCCCTCTCCCCCGTTGACAACTTGTTTTTCTTGCGATAGCCGCCCCCCAAGAGCTTTAAGTTCAGGAAAATAGACTCTATTCTGAGAATCTTATACTAAGAATGTGTATGCTGCTGGCACCCCCCCCCTCTCCAAGAGCTTCAAATTCAGAAAAATAGACCCGACCCTGCCTTTTATACTAGAAATGGGAATGTTTTCGGTGTCCCACCCCCATCCACAACTTTCTTTCGTTTGCCATACTGTACTTTTGTGATATCACCGCCCCCCCCTCCAAAGAGTGAGGCTGGATCCGCCCCTGTTCCGAAGTCTGCTCGTAGAAAATTTCTTGAAAAGTAAAATAAGTAGAAATCAGACACGCTTTAATTAATTCTAAAAGGGTGGAGTTCATGTTGTTATTTCGTAATATGTCCGATATTATGGAAACTGAATCATCTATAGGAACATTTGATACAGGGATTCTACATCAAAACTGACTATGTCTCCGGGCTCTAATTGGATGGTTTTTAATCTTTGGACAGTGTTCGGAGTTTTTAATAAAGACTATTTGCCTATTTTGTAGATTGGTGAGTCTGTTGCGATGACGATTGGACCTAGAGGTACATTTTCTTTATGTATTTAGGGATCCGTCCGAATGACTTTGTAAGTATTGTCGTCCAAGAGCTGGTTTATTTTTTTTTATTTGTCCTGTTCCATTAGAGGTGAAAATCTTAGATGTAATTTATAAAGATTACGGTCATTTATATCCAAATCACGACGAATTACCATGATTCTTTCTCTGACGAGGATCGTACAACGATTGTGGTATTACATTTTCGTCACGACACCTTAGAAGAAAGGTTAACTGGCATATCATCTTCATCTTGCTGCTGCGGAGATCGTCAAAGGTATTGGCATCTTTTTGATATCCTTCCCTTAGAGATTCGCTAATAGAGAACTTTCACAGCTTTGGTCAAGATGAAAATCATAGTATTACATTTTCGTCACGACACCTTAGAAGAAAGGTTAACTGGCATATCATCTTCATCTTGCTGCTGCGGAGATCGTCAAAGGTATTGGCATCTTTTTGATATCCTTCCCTTAGAGTTTCGCTAATAAAGAACTTTCACAGCTTTGGTCAAGATGAAAATCATAGTATTACATTTTCGTCACGACACCTTAGAAGAAAGGTTAACTGGTATATCATCTTCATCTTGTTGCTACGGAGATCATCAAAGGTATTGGCATCTTTTTGATATACTTCCCTTAGAGATTCGCTAATAAAGAACTTTCACAGCTTTGGTCAAGATGAAAATCATGGTATTACATTTTCGTCACGACACCTTAGAAGAAAGGTTAACTGGCATATCATCTTCATCTTGCTGTTGCGGAGATCGTCAAAGGTATTGGCATCTTTTTGATATCCTTCCCTTAAAAGTTCGCTAATAAAGAACTTTCACAACTTTGGTCAAGATGAAAATCATAGTATTACATTTTCGTCACGACACCTTAGAAGAAAGGTTAACTGGCATATCATCTTCATCTTGCTGCTGCGGAGATCGTCAAAGGTATTGGCATCTTTTTGATATCCTTCCCTTAGAGATTCGCTAATAAAGAACTTTCACAGCTTTGGTCAAGATGAAAATCATAGTATTACATTTTCGTCACGACACCTTAGAAGAAAGGTTAACTGGTATATCATCTTCATCTTGCTGCTGCGGAGATCGTCAAAGGTATTGGCATCTTTTTGATATCCTTCCCTTAGAAGTTCGCTAATAAAGAACTTTCACAGCTTTGGTCAAGATGAAAATCATGGTATTACATTTTCGTCACGACACCTTAGAAGAAAGGTTAACTGGCATATCATCTTCATCTTGCTGCTGCGGAGATCGTCAAAGGTATTGGCATCTTTTTGATATCCTTCCCTTAGAGATTCGCTAATAAAGAACTTTCACAGCTTTGGTCAAGATGAAAATCATGGTATTACATTTTCGTCACGACACCTTAGAAGAAAGGTTAACTGGCATATCATCTTCATCTTGCTGCTGCGGAGATCGTCAAAGGTATTGGCATCTTTTTGATATCCTTCCCTTAGAAGTTCGCTAATAAAGAACTTTCATAGCTTTGGTCAAGATGAAAATCATGGTATTACATTTTCGTCATGACACCTTATGAGAAAGGTTAACTGGCATCATCTTCATCTTGCTGCTGCGGAGATCGTCAAAGGTATTGGCATCTTTTTGATATCCTTCCCTTAGAGATTCGCTAATAAAGAACTTTCACAGCTTTGGTCAAGATGAAAATCATAGCATTACATTTTCGTCATGACACCTTAGAAGAAAGGTTAACTGGCATATCATCTTCATCTTGCTGCTGCGGAGATCGTCAAAGATATTGGCATCTCTTTGATATCCTTCCCTTAGAGGATCGCTAATAAAGAACTTTCACAGCTTTGGTCAAGATGAAAATCATAGTATTATATTTTCGTCACGACACCTTAGAAGAAAGGTTAACTGGCATATCATCTTCATCTTGCTGCTGCGGAGATCGTCAAAGGTATTGGCATCTTTTTGATATCCTTCCCTTAGAGATTCGCTAATAAAGAACTTTCACAGCTTTGGTCAAGATGAAAATCATAGTATTATATTTTCGTCACGACACCTTAGAAGAAAGGTTAACTGGCATATCATCTTCATCTTGCTGCTGCGGAGATCGTCAAAGGTATTGGCATCTTTTTGATATCCTTCCCTTAGAGGATCGCTAATAAAGAACTTTCACAGCTTTGGTCAAGATGAAAATCATAGTATTATATTTTCGTCACGACACCTTAGAAGAAAGGTTAACTGGCATATCATCTTCATCTTGCTGCTGCGGAGATCGTCAAAGGTATTGGCATCTTTTTGATATCCTTCCCTTAGAGATTCGCTAATAAAGAACTTTCACAGCTTTGGTCAAGATGAAAATCAAAGTATTATATTTTCGTCACGACACCTTAGAAGAAAGGTTAACTGGCATATCATCTTCATCTTGCTGCTGCGGAGATCGTCAAAGGTATTGGCATCTCTTTGATATCCTTCCCTTAGAGGATCGCTAATAAAGAACTTTCACAGCTTTGGTCAAGATGAAAATCATGGTATTACATTTTCGTCACGACACCTTAGAAGAAAGATTAACTGGCATATCATCTTCATCTTGCTGCTGCGGAGATCGTCAAAGGTATTGGCATCTTTTTGATATCCTTCCCTTAGAAGTTCGCTAATAAAGAACTTTCACAACTTTGGTCAAGATGAAAATCATAGTATTACATTTTCGTCACGACACCTTAGAAGAAAGGTTAACTGGCATATCATCTTCATCTTGCTGCTGCGGAGATCGTCAAAGGTATTGGCATCTTTTTGATATCCTTCCCTTAGAAGTTCGCTAATAAAGAACTTTCACAGCTTTGGTCAAGATGAAAATCATGGTATTACATTTTCTTCACGACACCTTAGAAGAAAGGTTAACTGGCATATCATCTTCATCTTGCTGCTGCGGAGATCGTCAAAGGTATTGGCATCTTTTTGATATCCTTCCCTTAGAGGTTCGCTAATGAAGAACTTTCACAGCTGTGGTCAAGATGAAAATCATGGTTCTTTGGTTTTGACCGTATGAAATTGGAATTATGCCTCGTGCAATCGTAGGCGAAACGTCGGATAATAATTCCAATTTGACACAATCTAAAAACCCAAGAACCATGATTTGCAACCTTATTCAAAGTTACCTTATTTTTAATGCGAACTAAGATAATATAGAAATAGGGGGTTTACATTTTAAAAAACTGACTTTTAACGATTTTTTCAAATTAATATTTAATGTTAGTTTTTGATCACCCTGTAATTATTTATTGTCAAAATATCAACACAGTACACTAAAGTAGATCCCTTCTAGAAGGAAACCAACCCTAATTAAATAATAAAGGCCTTCAGATAGGAAAAATTGATAGTTTAGGTCTGCAAAAGCCATTTTCGACATTTAATTTAAAATATGTCAAAAACAGTTAGACTTAGGTACAGGACATTATACATGAAATAAGTCTACAATTTTACGTAGGATCTAAAAATGAAATAACATATAGGGTATTCTATTTACAATAAGCAAGAAGGCATCAACTTCCTGTATAACCGGAAGTGCCACCATCTTGAAAAAAATATTTTAGCCGAATCAACTTCAGTAAAATGCAACATTTTAAAAATTTTCCAAAGCCTATTTTCCAAGAAATCGATCGCGGCACTCCCTCCCGGTTCACACTGTATGTAATAATGATGTGGAAAAAATGCCAATCTACCTGTAAAATTAAATTAATAATAATCTACTCAACTAGACTTACTAAATTAACTGCAACATAAATTAGTTCTTAACTTATTTTTTTCCTTCTATTACTTACTATTTTGAAATTAGGAAAAATATATATTGTAATCTTTTAATATTTGAACCCTTAATATATTAAAATTCAATCTATTGTATCTGACCATTTGACCACTATAGCCTGACGAATAAAAGAACAATTTCTTTTCGCGCGGAGCTCCGTAATCTCCAGCATTCGCTTCTCCTTCTTTCTGGGGGGCAATTTGATCAGGGGGGACTGAGGGGGACTTGATGGCCGTCTCGAATCCATAACCTATAATTTGTATGTCAACAAAGAATAATAACCGGCCGCCTTAACGAGTTCTGGCTTATCTCGTTGTTTATTTGTAGGCCTTAGCTTTTAGGTGGCCTATGATATTTACAGTGAAGCCGGAATAATGTAAAATGTAACAAGTAAGCGAGACATATCCGAGGTCAATAAAGCTGCAAGAGCAAAAAATAGACTTCCGTACAAGTTACGCAACAAAACTAGTAGCGTAAATTAGAGTACGTGCGCCCCCTGCAAATTTTTGAATGCATCCGTCTTGATCCTTCGTATTTACACTTTAGTACTTGAGGGCGAACCTGGATTGGCTGAGCCTCCTCGCACCGCGGGGCCTGCGGGGTCATTATTGACGCTACTGATGACACTTGTTTAATATTGTTTCAAACGAATTTTTGCATAGAATGAGATAATTATTAATAAGTGATGTTTTCAAATCTAATGAATATGTTTGGCTATCATTCATGTCGAACAAATTTTACGTGATGTAGACTATGGGACAAAGAGAACAATACTGTTTCACCGGCGCGGATCCAAGGGGGGCGATGAAGACGAATTCCTCCCCTCTCCCCTCCCTCAGGAACATCTGAATTCAGAAGAAATACTCGCCTGCCTGCTGCATTATTAGGAACGTGAGTGTCGCTGCCCCCCCCCCTTGACATCTCGTTTTTGCTTGTCATACTGTACTGTCTTGTATACAAATGGGGCGAGGTAATTTCAATTCTTTGCTTTTGTGATATCGCCGCCCCTCTCAAAGAGAGAGGCTGCAAATACCTTTAGGGATGGATCAATCCTGAAGGTTTATACTGAAACAAACAGACTAGGTTACTGACTTAAACCTGATTAAGGCAACCAACCGGTTCACATAGAACAGATATAACGGGCAACACAGTAAGTCACTAGGTTGCAGTGTAAGGGCTTCTCAATTCTAGCCTGCTACATCCTTCAATCAATTAATATATCTTTATAGTCCATATTTAAATTTTTACCTCTGAATTTGTAGTAGAATAAGGCTGTGGTGTAGTAGCATTTGAAGCAGTAAGAGGATGCCGATCTCCCTTACTCTATTACAGTACTAATTAGAAAATAATTTAATGTGGTCTAAAAGCATTTATTATACTTAGTCAATGTGATACGCGAAAATGGCGAGTAACGAAAAGGAGATTTTTGATCATCTCTGGTTTCTGCCTATTGTATTTTAGCTGTTTTAGATCAGGCGTCGAATTTAAACTTGTTTTTCTCGAGGGTTCATTTAACAATTTATGTAATGCATACAGGGTTTAGGAGATGATTGTACTCTTAAAAGACTTAAAATCATATTTTTAGTTTTCAAGTGCACACATCTTGTGACTATATATTCAAGTTATGAGCCCAGGTCTTTTTCTAGGTCTTATAATTGATTTCCGTAGATTTTTTCGTGTAGAGTTCTAATCTGCTTACCAACATGCTCTATCATCTTTGATCTATTAGTTATTCAAGTTCAAATTACGTAGGTAATGTCCTTTGACTAGGACAGCGGTTCCAAACCTTTTTCTTCTTACGAACCCCTTCTAAAAACTGAAATAAATTAGCGAACCCCCTATGCAATCATTAGGAACAATAAATAAAACAATAAAATTGGGTTATTAAAACTTATTTTCCATCATGAATGACGAAAAACTAAAACATTTACATACAAACACTATTAAAACTAAAGTAATAGCTTAAGCAAAAAAGAATTAATACAAAATAAATACAATAATACACAACTTGAAAAATACCCTCAATGGTTTATTTGTGCCTCTTTGGTGGAACAAAGAAATTAAAAATTTGGCTCGATGTCTGAAGGCTCTTAGATAAGTTTCTGCATTTAACCTATTTCTGTACTTATTTTTCAGATAAGTGTATGTTAAACATCCTTTCTCATATAGATATATTGAACCAAAGAGCAATACAACTTTAACTGCTTTTCCGCAAAATAGGATAGACACTTTTATTCAGTAAGAAATAAAGAAATCTCTGCCGTATTTAAATTGTTATTATATGTGTAATTCTCCTTTCAGGCAGAGAAAAGGAAAAATATATAAAAACAGTTTATTTCCCGCAAATACCGCTCTGGTCCTCTTTCCATACGCGTTCCGGCCACCTTATGATCTCGTCAGTGGAGCTGTATCGGACCGAGAGCAACATTCGCAGGTGTGAAATATGAATTTCAAGGTATGTATGGTATATTTCTCACTACTCCAGTGATTCATAGATGTCGTTCGACCGGCGATATTCTTAAGTCTGACATCGAGGTCAGTAGGTGGCAGGTTACAATATCCTACCGATATACCTTGAAATTTATATTTTATATATCAATTATTTCCTGCGAGAGTTGCTCTTAGTCCGATACAGCTCCACTGATGAGATCATAAGGTGGTCGAAACGTTTATGGAGAGAGACCCAGAGCCGTATTTGCAGGATATAAACTGTTTGTATATACCTTTCCTTTCCTCTGCCTGAAAGGAGAATTACATATATAACAAGGATACTCACTTCTTACAATGAGCCAAAAATCAAATGATAAAGTGATCTTTAAAATCAGTTTTTAGGGAATTGTCAGAGGATAAGTGAATGAACTTGTCGTTTTCCAGTAAAATTAAAGAAGTGTTCGAAGTTATATCTCCTTGAAAAGGATTACGTATCTAGTTGTTTGGTCCAGATAAAATAGGTTTATAGGAAAATAGTCCTTGAACGCTAATTGAAGTTGTTTGAGATGTTCAGCAATATTCCACTTACTATTTTCGTTAAGTTGAATTTCATTTTTCAGTTTATGGAGAGACGACCAGAGTTTTTGTTCTTCCGTTTGGTTTTCGAGATGTTGGTTTAGTTTTGCTGTTAGTATAGATGCTACTAGTTTATGAATTGTTAGTAGACATGTGATTGTTCGGTATTTTGACGGATTTGTGGTGTCTTTATCTTTATGTTCGAGATATATTATCCCTTGGATCATAAATTACGGTATTTCTTCTGGGTATATTAGTAGTTTGTTTACTACTTTTATCTTCATCTGGTGCTTTTCAGCTTTGTGAGGCTTTAGTTGCTTTACGTACGTCATCTTCTGTAATATTTATATCTACCATGGGTGTGACATCTTTTCGTTTTTATAATTTTTTGTGTAATCCATGCAGCATGCCTGTTGTGTTTGTGTATTATTATATCATTTACAAGCCAAATGGCTTCGCATTCCCTTCAGCGAATCTATGAAGCTCTGTAGGAACCCTTTCTATGTTATCGGGTCCTAGATGACGTGGTCTGCTGTAGTTCCTACGAACTTTCGGACAGTTCGCGCGGTTGCAAGGAGAATTTCTTTCGGTATCGGTTTATACAGATAATCACTAAAGCCCAGTCCCTTGATGTTCTGCAGGAGGTTCTTTGGTATCACTCCAGTTGTTGACAGTATTATGAGAATCGTTTGGACGCTGTTCATTACCCATTGTCTTCAGATTTGCACCTCCAGATCTCTGTATTTGGCGATTTTCTCGTTGTATTTTGGCCTTATGTTGTTGTTGTTAGGTATAGCAATGTCGATGAGTGTTTTTCGCCTAGAAATTTTATCTGTTAATATAACGTCTGGTCTATTATGAACAACGGTCTGTCCCCAATATAACTTGAACTGGTTGTTCTCAAGAATAGGTTCTGGATTGTAATTGTAATAAGGCACTTTTCCTACCTGTAATAGGTTTAACTTATCTGCTAACTTGTAGTGGAGTATCTTAGCGGCTGAATTGTGTCTTTCCTTATACTCGGTTGCGGCAAACGTTTGGCATCTTCCAGTTATGTGTTGGATTGTCTCTGATGTTCGACAGCCATATCTGCGTTGATCATTTTCTATTGAGGGATCTCTAATGGTGAACTTCCGATAGTTCTTTGTCGGAATAACCTGGTCTTGGATAGCTAACATTAAGCAACTGTCTGATTTGTTAGAATCTTTCGGCCCCAATATAGCTTGAACTCGTTGTTCTCAATAAGGTGTGGGTTGTGTGTTTGACGGCCGTATCTACATTGGTCGTTTTCTATTGATGGAGGTTTTAAGCTGGATTGGCAGGATTTCATTACATATTACACAAAGCGGTTTAGGTTCTTACACCTCCGCGGTAAAATAAGAACCCATTTAAAAATAGTCCGTCATATTTTAATTTTTTTTTTCTTTTTTCTCACTCTGTTCGCCTATTTTTCCTTTGCTTTCATCAGTCGCTTACAACAACTGCCACCCTGTGTTGGTTCCAAATCAGGAACGGAAGTAGAAGAAGCAATTGATTGTTCTTCCAGCTTTTCGTCAAACTTGAAAAAATACCCGTTTTTAAACAAACAATCGATAATAATACATTTACGGAGCAATAAATATTCAGTTTCACATTTGACGGGCGCACGTACGATCTGTAAAACTTAAGTATTTGTTGTAATTTATTTACACAAGAAGAAATCACTAAACTATTAATATTTATGTACATATTATGCATTATCTACTAACTCATTTATCTTTTTGAAATTATTCGAGGTTCTTATGCTCATCGCACGATTCAGTTCAACTTTACTCTTCCTTTTATGTGACTGCGGCGTTTTAATATCGGCAGACGTTATTCTAGTTCTTTCGTGCGCATTCGGAAAAGTCTGGTTCGCCGGTGTAGAAGTTGCCGAATTACAGATTGTCGTCTGTTGCGATGTTTAATTTAAACTTCCAATGTTTTTTTCGCGAATCCCCTTTATATAGCGCTTTGGAAACGCTGGACTAGAAAAAAGAATACATATATAAGCTTGAACAAAAACATTACATGCGGAGGTTATAGGGTGCTGTCCACTCTATAACTTTTTTTTCTTATTTTCATTGATCCGGCTACTTCGGCTTTGACAAAGCCGATTTTTTCATGTTTAGAAAGCGCGGGCGTCATTGACTAAGGATGTTGATTCGGGACGGTGTAATTGACACGCCGTAAATTTCTCCCACTCCTACTTCCTGGTTAGGAATCCTGAATGTCGTGAAGTCTAACAGCTCTCTATGGCACATGCCAAAAAGCTCCACTATTTTTATTTAGGACACTAATGTTTATAGAAATATAGTGGATGAAAAGTGTAACCCTCTCAAAAATTTAGGGATTTTTATAAAATACGTTGCAATAAATTATGGAATATTTATGTTGCAAATATTTAAAAAATTCTGATAAGTTGAACAACTGAAATACGTAATGGTTAGTAAAATTTAATTATAGGAATCAAAAGATAAGTCAAATTCTGATAAACTGCTTCGCCACTGACATTGAATAAAAAAAATTGTTTTTCCTAAACTAAAACTAAAAACATTTTTTTCAATTTAGAGAACGTCTAAAAACACGAACTACCATTAACAATGGATATATTATTACCGAATGTTCTGGTAAAATGTTGTTTTAACCGTTTAACTAAAAACGATTTTGGCCATGTTTTAGAGAAATAGTTGATTTCTGTCAAAAAGGATGAAAACAGGGCACTAGAACAAAGACAATAAGCTACAGAGTTTTAATTCGCATTTAGCCAAACAACTTTTGCTAAGTTCGATTTCCGGATATAAGGATATAACATTCGATTTTTGTGTGATATTGCCATACTGACATAAAAAAGTTTTGTTATTTTTAATTGTATTTTTTATTATTTTACATAAAAATGATATTATTTCTTAAGAGCTAAAAAATACCCTTTCAGAATCAGTAAAAAACAACATAACATCCTAGTAAGAGTTAATGATGGTTCCAGAAATCCGAGATGTGTGTAAAATATAAAAAGGTATATTTATTATATGTAAAAAATTCTCGAAAGATGTTTTTACAAATTTTAAAAATTTTCATAAATAGAAAAAATATTTTGGATTTTTAACGTTTCACTTTTTCTAAAATATTTCACAAACGACAGTCGGCAGTGCTATTAAATTAGTAAATTTCTATTTCGTACTTTTTCAGAAGTCCTATATATATATATATATATATATATATATATATATATATATATATATATACCTGTCTACATTGTAGGCCTACACCCTTTCTTATTATGAATCTGGCATCTAAAAGTTATGCAAATTATCGGTCGTATTTGTTTTATAAATCACGATTAAAATTGGATTGCCAATTTTGTGATGATACGTGGTAGTTATAAAATTTTTGTTTTCTTTAGATTGTTTTGATTAGGGGTTCAAAATCAAGATTCGTATGCAATTTCGTATTTGGTAAAGGTGTACAGTTAAATTGTCCCTTTAAGATTTTTATTACAAATCGGAAACATACCATCTTTTTACTCACGGAATTTTTGTAGCAGTGTGTAGCCAACAAGGAAGGTAGAGAGAACGATTCTATAACCCAGATTTTTAAATAAAAAATATTTTCATATTTAAAAGTATATAAAATAAAATTTTTAACATATTATAATAATGATAAATTCTAGTCTGTGGTACATCTTTATTCTGTGCAATTTATATACAATATTGGGTTAAATCTAATGATGAAACCAAAATACCCCAAAGTATCGCAACTCAATTGAATAAGTAGTTACTTGAAAACTATGGAACGTATTGACTTTCTGAAAAAAAAAAGTTTGAAACAACCTCTTCCACCAAAATCCTTCACTTGCAACATATTTTTTAATTGCATTTACTGAAAAATAGAAGTATTTTTGAGTTCTATAGGAACTAAGGTAGAAAAGACTAAGGACGTAAATTAAAAAAATAAATTGGGATTGAATTCTAGGGGGCAATTCTAGTTTTTGTTTTATCCCATTTCAGAACTACGAAGTTTGATATTCTCTATATAAATTATTCTTTGAATATAATGTACTACCCTATTGCATTAACTGAGTTATCCAAAAACGCAGAAAAACAAGGGTGATAAAATTTTAGTGGTAATTAAGAGTAATTTTTATAGACATTTGGCCTTGTCTCTAACGTAAAATAACGGTAGCATCGGAAATATCGGATGGAGACTTTTTAAAATCAAATCTGTTTGTATCTGAAACTGCCCCATCCCATTCACTAATCTCTTTTTAAATTCATTGCAATGGAATTGGCTAGAAAGAGATACCAGCTATTCTTCTTTTTTTTAAGATGGCAACAACTGCAAATTATTTTAGCTAGGTAAATGTGACCAATTATCTTGGAAAAAAAAAGAGTTAAAAAAAATTTTTAATTTCATCCTTTTTTCATATACAGTGTCCGCAAAGTACCTCCTAATTTTTCAGGAGCACACAGGCGAGGTCAAAATAACCCTACTTTGTCATAGAAAAAAAAATACTAAAGTATCCCTTAACGGATATACAGAGCCCTTAAAGGGTACTCGGCGATATACCTTATCGGCTCTAAGTTTTGAAACCGACTTGTATAATTCAATTAAATTGTAATATTTTAGATGGGCCATAAAGACTCATAAAACCATACTACAGTGGATGTGTTAGATCATGAGAGAAGTAAGGAACGGACTTATAGTCACGTTCGTTGGGCCTAATTTTTGACAGGTGTCATTTTACAGAGCTAAAAACTGATTTTTTGAAACTTTGGTCATTCCTCTTCAAAAAATGTACTCTAAATTTATTTTGATAAAACTGGCGGTTTTCGAGATAAATCAGTTTTTATGCGAGAAACTCAAAAGTTACTAATGCTAAACACAAACAGGTAAAAATAAAATACGCAGGGTGTGCTGTAGGGGCGGATCCAGCCTCTCTCTTTGGGGGGGGGGGGCGGTGATATCACAAAAGTACAGTATGGCAAGAAAAACTAGGTGTCAACGGGGGGGGGGGGGGGTGGAAGCAGCATACTCATTCCTAATATAAAAGGCAGAATGGGTTCTATTTTCCTGAACTCAAAGCTCTTGAGAGGGGAGAGGGGGTTGCAAGCATACACATTCCTATACTCTATTCAAGAATTAGAGAGAGTAATAAAACTGTTACCGAAACCTCCAACGTACCTGCTCCAGTGCCGCAGGTAACTGAGAACTGCCGTAAATCTAATTATATTTCATTATATTTAAATATATTTTATAAATGCACTGCAACATAAAATTTCTGATAGTTTAATTTAATTTCTGTCAGTGAGCAAAGTACACCTTACAGTTTGTTCTTAGTGATTTATCTTGTTTTTTTTCCTCAACGAAAAACTTATTACGATGAATGTTTATGATGCCTTAAGATATCAATATCTAGATAATAATGTTAAAGCTCTGTTGAGATGTGTTCCAACATGACAGGAGTTGAAAAATCTACTATGTACAGAATACTGAAGGAGAAAAAACGATTGGAATTGTTAGTACTCCCACGCCACATTCGATCACAGGCACACGAAAAACCTCATTGGAAGAAGAGATGAAAACTGTAATTAAAAGGGTTGTATATATATTTTATTATGAGAAGCAGATATCAAAATCAATGAAGATCGCGATTTATCTGAAATTAAAAGAACTGATCTCTGGAAATTGCTCAGAGAACTTAATTTTTGTTGGGAAAAACCAGATAGAAAATCTGTTCCTATAGATCGTCCGGTAATTGTCCGAAGGAGAAGTAAATATCTCTCTCAAGTAAAAGGTAGAGTTGCTAGAAATAACACAATTAACACAATAAGTAATTTAACTAAACTTTTGAAAGATTTTTTTGAATAAAGTTACTGCGGAAAATTGGGAAAAATCCATATAATAAATGAATAAAACAAAATGTGAGAACTCGATCTCATGACCGGTGAGATAGAGGAACCAATTATGATTAATTTGAGCGAAGATAGTTTCACTGACTTTGATTAGGAATTAAATATATAATGTTTACTAGTGTAAACACAATTTATTATTTAAATTTTTGTTTTTGTTGTATTTTATTGTTTAATGTTGTTTATATGTTTTTAAATTTTTTATATATTTTTATTTTAGTGTGTCCCACTTTTTAATTTTATATATATTTAATTCTAATTAGCCGTAAGTTTTTTATTATTTTATTATTGTATTTGTGTCTTTTTCTTAAGTGTGTAGAATTATCATGTTTATCTTATTTTTTTGGGGTTATCGCATTTCCATATAATAAAGTAAATTAAATTAAGATATCAGTACAATAGAAATAAAAATAAGTAGGTCTAATTTTAATTACAACAAATAAAAAGTAATTACATTTGAATTTGTTTAATTGTAATTTTGCAGATGGTTTAAGAAATAAATAAACTGAAACGTTAAATAACCTAAAAATGTTTTTAATTAATAATAAAATAACCGATAGCCCCAAAAATATTTTAATATTATATGGACGAATTTATTTTTTTATATATGTTTAACTTTTTGTATTTTTGACAATGGATATTTTGTAAGTATTTAAATTATAACTTCGAATTTTTTGAGAGAATAAGGCTACGTTTTAGTCCATTATTATAGACCGGTATTTTTGATTATAAAATTTCTAACCCATTTCTATGAAAAATATATGTGTCTAACAGATTTCGCTAAAGACACCGGACTAGAGAACACAGGTAGTTTGCGAAGAGAAAAAGGGTAAAAAATGATTTATTACTCTCTCTAGTTCTTAAATAAACTGTAGTATAAGAGGAAAAATCGGGTCCATTTTCCTAAACTCGAAGCTCTTGGGGAGGGGGCGATCGCCCCCACCGCCCCCCCCCCTTGGATCCACGCCTGGTGTGCTGATGTGCTTTAATTTATGAGGTAGCGCTGTCTCACTATTCAAAGGCAAGAAGATGTTATGCTGAAACATTTCCAGCTCAAACATTGTCAAGTCCGGAACCCTTTCAAAGGATTAATAGGGCTCAATTAATTCACAAGGTTATTAAAATGCAAAAATAGTGAAATCGTTTAAATATTATTTTGGTAAATGTTCACTGTGGGCTCCACGTACTTCAATACATTTTCTTATTCTTTGAATATTTTCATGCTGTACTGCAAATAAAATTCTGGCATTATTATGGACTTCGTTAGAATGCTGTGCTATTCAAAGTCTAAGAAATTTATTTCTGGAGACCTTGGTGGCCATAAAACAGGTCACCTCGACCTATCCATCAAGGACCAAAAACGTTACTATATGGTTAAATTGAGGTGGAGCACCATCATGCATGTACCATATTTGCATTCTTCTTTCAAGAGGTACGGTTTCCAATAAATTATTTAAATTTTGCTGCTAGAATTGTAAATAAATTTCACCATTGAGTCTTCCTTCCAAAACAAATGCACCTATAAGGTTATTTTCGATGATGCCAGCTCACATATTTACAATAAATTTTTGTTGATATTTGTTTTGAATTATAGTGTGCGGGTTTTCATCAACTCAAAAACTGTAAATTTTATGAGTTTTTTACGCCATCTCTTGTAAAACCGGTCTCATCAATAAACAAAATAAGGTTAAAAAAATTTAGGTTTAGATTATGTTGCTGTATAAACCAGTGGGAGTGTTGAAGTCTTGCGGGATAATTATCTGGTGACATAGCCTATACTCTTTCAACGTGGTACGGGTGAAGTAACCGTTCTGTTAGAGTCTCATAGACAATCCATTTTCTAACATTGTTTTGTGTTGCGAACTTTCTTATGCTGTTTGTAGGGTTGTCAGCAATATCTTGTAAAATTTTTCCTCTATGTGAGGGTCTCTTGCTCTCATAGGAGGGTCATTACCGCCACGTGGCGGCGAAAATGACCCTGAATAAAACATAAAAAAAAGTAATTCGTTAACTCTAATCATTGTTTATCTGTTTCCCTTCGGTTTCGATCATATATTACTCCCAGATATTTAATCTTTTTAGCAAAGCTCAGTGTTGCTCCAAACTGTAAATGACACGTTTTGTTGCGATTAACGTGTAGTCTTTCCTTTGTGCATCATTTGCTAATATGGTGTAAGCAATTTGCATAAGGCTTGTAATAGTTCCGGCATTCTTGCCTCTAGTAGTGATAAATAAACCATCAGTATAACTTTGGGTTGAGAATCCTGAGGCGTTCAGTTCGCCCAGTAGTCTATCCACGACAGGAGACTATAGTAGGGGTGGTAAAACTTATATTTGGGAGCATCCTGTGGTAATTCTTGCCGCTTTGTTGCCGATACATTCAGTAATGAGTCTGCTTTTTAGCATTGATTGATCCATCTTGTTAGAGGAGGCTCTGTTTGTCTTGCCTCCAGGGCTCTGACTTTGGATTAATGTGAGGCGTTGTCAAAAGCTTCCTCTATATCAATGAAAGCACTCAAAAAAATATATTTTGTCAGCAGCGTTTTTTTCAGATTACCTGCTAGACAGCGTAGAGTATTGACTATGGTTTGCTCGTCTGATAAACAAACTGTTTTTTGTAAAGCCGAAAATGTAAAAAAATAAGGCATGCTTACAAAATCAGGCCTCTGATTCTTAAAACAGTTGTCTGTATTTAATAAAATTTTTGTTATAACCTAAAATTGGATACAAATTAAAAAAAGTTCTTCCTTTATACATGTAATTAGAATACTTTCATACTTTATTTTATTTCTTTTTCGGTAGTTGCGTTAGATACATATATGCTATGTCATAAAACACAAAGTACCGGTTGTTAAATCAATATTTGTTTTTCGCAGATCCTACAAATCTAAGAGGATAGTTTGTTAGAGTTTTACAGTATTTCATAGCCGTAGAGCATAATCGCTATTCTTTAGACAAATTGATATATATATATATATATATATATATATATATATATATATATTTAAAAAACTTTAAAAATGCATCTAGAAATCTATTGAAATTTTGGTAGAAAAATTAATAATCAAACCTTCAAGGCAAATTGCAAATTAGGTTTCCTTCAGTTTGTGTAGTTTTTAACCATGTATGAATGAAGATCGAACGGATTAGGGCACCTCATAATTTACTTTCTATTTTTAGGAAAAAATGAAATTATATTTCGAAAAATAGATAACTAAATGCCAAAGAAATTGAGGAAAGCTACATTTTAAACGCACTTATTCTATCAACTCCAGTTATTTTTCAAGAAGTTTTGCATCACATCATCCGATATTGTCCTTGAGAATTAGATGAGTTTTGCACAAGAGCCGTTGTGTATATTCTGTTATTTTACTATTAACCATGTGTAGTCCCCACTCATTATCATCAATCAGCACTGTGCAGCCTGTATCTAATTTATATAGATCCGTTTCAGGTCGTCAGTCCATCAGGTTACGTCTTGTCTAGGTCTTCATTTAATTATTTTATTTGTTTAGCCGTTCTTGCAATATGCCCTGCTCCACTTTAAGGAACATCGAATAATCC
Source organism: Diaprepes abbreviatus (assembly GCA_034092305.1). Classification (NCBI taxonomy): domain Eukaryota; kingdom Metazoa; phylum Arthropoda; class Insecta; order Coleoptera; family Curculionidae; genus Diaprepes; species Diaprepes abbreviatus. The sequence goes on from JASJET010000139.1 coordinate 10,261,644, forward strand.
AGTTCTTTTACAAATTTCCTCATTTGGATATCGACCTCTTAGGGATATCCCCCCGATAGTTCCATTGCATATTTTGTGATACGGAGCTTATCTACAATCTTTCTTATGAATGGTAGGACGACATATGTGAGGACTGGCAGTACCCATTGGTTGAACACTTTCCTTTTTAGGCACATAGGTAGTTCTGACATTAATATGAGACGTAGATTTCCGAAGACAGCCTGTTTTAGTCCTATTCTTCGAGAGAGTTTACATCTGATTGTCCCTGTTGACTCGAATTTCGTGGGCTAGATATTTATAGGATGTTGTATGTTCAACCCGGCATCCATCAATACTAATACTAGCTCCCAAAATAAGAATTGTCATCATCGGAGTCTTAGCGATTTTAATTTTTAGTCCCACATATGCTTCATTTAAACTTTCATGCAATATTTTGACGTCGTTTATATCATCAGCAATTAAAATGAGATCGTCCGCAAATTTTACGTTGTTGAATATTTCAATATTTCATTATTTATATTTTCGTCCATCGAGTCCCAGTTGATACGTTTTTACATATATTCGTAGGGCATTAAACAGCTTGGGAGAAATAGTATCACAAGTATATTCGTGGAATCTACCACTAGCTGTAGCGGTGTCATGTATATGTCCGATTAATATAGTATAGCAGAGGTCTATTCTGCAGTCAGATACGGCTTTTAACATCTTATGTTGATTTATTGTGTCAAATGCTTTTTTATAGTTGACAAATAGTAGAACTAATGGTTTATTATATTCGACTGTTCTCTCAATAAGGCTTTTAAGTCCTTGTAGGTAGTCATTTGTGTGCACGTAATCATTTTTGTGAATAATTTATATATGTGTGACAATAGGATAAAAGGTCCGATACATAGAACATCTTTCTTCTACACCTTTCAGATAAACATTAGTTTTTATGACATTCTAGATTATTGGGGCCTCTTTAAATTTTGTCTCCTCTGCCTTCCTTATGAGGTGGTCATCCATCTCGATCGATATGTCCTAGTATCTACAATAGTGTTAACATATTCCGTTCACTCAGTCCAAAGTCATTTTAGATTCAAACAAAGACAGGCACAGACAAGAAAAACCCGTGTCCAAAATTACCACCATATGGAAACAATATATAGAGTCTAAGTGTAGTTGTGTAGCGATGATAACTGCTAGGCGATGATCTTTCTTGTTGTTAAGTCTGCTGTGAGTTTGTAAGAAAATATTTTTTACGATTTAAATAAATTTTATTTATGTCATTTTTTAATTAATTAAACGTCACAAGATATTAAACAGCGTAATTTCTGGAATATATAAAATTTTTCAACCTATAAACAATTGCTTTTACCTAAAAATCCTTAGCTTCTACCGATAATGGTTAACAACAAATAGCTAGAATTAGTAATATTGTAACTTGTGAATTTTGATCAGGGTGAGTCACTCTGTACTAGGATATGGTGATGACTTGGTAATCTTAACCCAAGGTAAATTCAATAGCCCCTACTTCGGCAGTGAAGTGCCTTCAGGACCTTCTTCCACTATATTTAGTGATTCAGAGAGAGGCAAGAATTGGGCTCCACCGGCTACACCACTCAATACCAACAACGCAAATGCTGTTGATATGACACAAAACTATATGTAACAAAATTAGGGGCCCTGAGTTGGAAATGGACACAGACCATATGATCTCGGGCTATGGATATAATGGAGGATCGAATGGTAAGCAAACGATTTACACCGGAAACATCGTTTGGGACACTTATCTGGTTTACCGACGGTTCAAAAAACAATGAGGTACCGGATTTGGAATATATGGATTATAACAAAGGAACAATATCCGACAGTATTCCAGTCAGAAATATATGCAATTTTAGAATGTTCAGATGGGATAAAAGGAGAGCTTACAAAGGGAAGCAAATCTACATTTATTCCGACAGCCAAGCTGCCCTGAAGGCTGGTAATGTCAGAGTGAACTTACAACTCTGGCAAACGACAATACAGTTATGTTACAGTGGGTACCAGGACACGAGGACATACATGGAAATAAAAAAAGCTGGTGAGCTAGCAAGAGCTGGCAGCTTTTGGGATACCACGGTGTACGACACGAGAAGCTGTCAAACAAGGCATCAAAAAAGAGCACAAGAACCACTAGACAACCAGATAGGGACTGAGTCATAGCAAGCTTTTTATTGGGAACCCTGACCTGAAATTAGCAAGGAAACTACTCCGAATGAGTAAGAGCCAACTAAGGCCAATTGCGGGTATAATGACGGTATGCATGGCCGTCAAAGTTCATCTAAATAAAACAAACCTGTACAATGGAGACCTCAGCTGTAGGCTATGTGATCAAGCTGAGGAAACAGTAAAGCACAATATATGTGACTGTGAATTACTAGATAGAAGGAGACAACAAATCTTCGAGTCAACAAACATAGAACCCCTTAGCGGACTTGTACAGACTGGTTCAGGAGGCTAGGTTAACATAGTGGCTGTAAGTCTAGCGTGAGCACAATAAGCCTATGCTGGCCGCAGTGCATCCGGCTTTGGGACGCACGCAAGAGAAGAAAAAAAATATTATAACTTCTCCAGATTAACTGAATTTATCATTAATCTTTTTGATGTAATTTGTGATAATTATAATTTCTTCGTTTTTTTCTTGCACTCATTACCTCATTTTGGTTTTATTCGATTTTTGGTGCTATTTTCATGATATTGGTTTGTCTTTGTAAAAAAAAAGAAATTATGAACACTGATAAAATACTGTCTAATTTGCAAAAAAGAATTAATAAAAAAAGAACGGTGCATGGTGGAGTACTAGATTTTATTGTGACGCATAAAACGGCTTGACGGTCTCTACTTTAATCTAAAATCTCTTTGACTCAGCCCATAGATAATTTAAATCAGCCTGATTAATATTTTTCAACAGTTCCACATTGAAAAGATCTGCTTGACTATATTGTTACCGTCTTATATATGTTGAGGTTGGTATTTGTGTAAATGCTTAAGCAGCATATATTTCTTCTTAGAATGTTTATAAGAAGATATATAAGCTGAACGAGAGCTCAACCTTTTCCCTATATATTCCCTTTATGACCCATTCCTTTATTTTGTAAACCACCAATATACCAATAATTATTTGCTCTCAATATAAGTTTTATCCAAACGCAGTCGTCACCATCTGATACCCTGTGTATGCAGAATGTTTTTTCTTCTCAAATGGCGAGTTTCTGGCTTAAATGGTACAATTTCCTCCATATTTTAAAATCAGTCATGCAAATCTTATTCTAACTTTAGCCCAGGGCCAATTTGGTTCAGGATTTGCCAGTGAATAAAAATCGCTTAGTAGAAATACCTGGGAAATATATGTCATATTTACTAATAGATACAGATAATTGTAATTAATATTTAAATATTATATTAATTTTAGCAGTTATTATCAAGTCAAGTTATTTTTGATTAATCAGAACATAGATGGTTAATTATGTTTATCTTGAAATTGTGTTTGGCGTCAATAAATACGTAAACTTTACATATGGGAAAGGCTCAGATTACGTGATACAGAGTGTCCAAAAAATATCACCTTTTCATACATTTTTAGATAGTTTTATTCTTAAAAAATATTTCCTCACTGTTCTAAACTTATAATGATGACTACAGAGCATAATATACGTTAGTGTTTATTGCTTATCATAAATTTATTTATTTCTTTCTGTTGTTTTCGATTTAAATATTTTATAAAAAAATTAAAATAATCTCTGAGTATTTCAAATATTTTGCTAATAATCTAATACTAAAAGAGTTCCCCTTCATAATAATTACTATCATAACTTTAATTAGTTCAGGTTTTTGCAAATAGAGCGAGTACCATTCCGTCATGGGTAGTAATACCCAGACATCTCGCCCCCACCATACTTTCTATACACCCGGCACTGAATGCGAATTATTTTGATGAATTTTTAAGTTAAATTTTGAGACTGGTAAATTTAAAAACTTTAAGTAGTACAAGTGTAACCATTTGTATTTCGGGAATAACACTTTTGGAGGCGTTTTTACCAGTGGCGGCTGGTGCATTGAAAAAGTAGGGGTTGCAATTATAATGTTACATTAAAAACATAGATATGTATAAACTCTGTCATAGGCACCGGTGGATAAAAAAATAAGAGTAGTTAAAAATTGAGTTAGTATGAAACAAAGCAGTGTATTTTAAATAACTAAACATAAAGAAGGTAGTAAATTTTAAAAATATAGCAGTCAAAACAAAATGCACGTATAACTTACTGTGCGAATTATTTATAAAGAAAATCCATACGCCAATCTTTGGCATTAGAAAAGTTATTAACAACCCGCTGATTGAAATCAGGTATGCTTTCGATAAGATCCCTTTCTTTAGAAAGCATTGCCAAAGCAGAAAGACTTTCTTGGCTCATAGTATTCCGTAAAAACGTTTTTATCCATTTGAGGGTAGAAAAACACCATTCGACTTCAACCGATGCCATCGGAATAGTAAATAAAATTTTTAAAAGTTTTATAACTTCACTAAATGTCTCACTTAGCTCGATATTTGGCGAAAGATAGTCATAAAGTCCAAGAAGTCCCGAAATTGATCTAAATTGTTGTTTCATATACGACGGCCAGTTCTGTATGAGCTTTTGTTCGATAAAAATTTTAATCGTATTCTTAAATTTTTGTTCGGGAAAACATGTACTACATTCGACATATTTTTCCGAAAAAAAAGACTGGTTGCTACCAAGTGACCTGTAAAGGTAAATCATTACGTTTTTTTTTGAAGTAGATGGAGATGGCTCAACATTATTTGAGGTAATATTATTTCTAATTTCTGTTAATTTTGATTCAAATGATAATATATTTTTATTTGCGATAACAACGTCAATTTGTTTTGTTTAAAATTCACCAAATAACAATTCAACTTAAGGCATTATTTTGTAAAATAAATTGAACCATGAAAGAAAACTGTCGCTTTTGAGAATTTTGTCATACCTTGATGACTGGTTCGTGTTATTAACTTTTTTACTGTCATTTAAGATTTTTTCCATTGTCTCTAGAATGCTGTATTGTATAAATAACTCTAGAATTCAAATTGCATCTTGTTGGGGCGGAACTAGGTAAGCTTTTGTTACCAATTTGATCTAGAATCGTGGTACTTTGAGGACTATTTGAAAAAAGAACAAAAGCCTTATAAATTGAAAAAAATATGTGGACATTTCTATTGGCGGTTGCAACGTTTAACATTACCAAATTTAATTGATGTGCATAACAATGCACATAAGTAACATGTTCATAGGTTTTTTTTATAATTGCTTGCATCCCCATTCGACAAGCCGTTCATGTTTTCTAGGAAATAAAAAAGCGCTCATTTGGGTTTACTTATGCATACAGGAAGATAGAGAGCAGGAACTGAATTATATTTAACTGTTTTTCTAGAATCTCTTACAAGACATTCTTAAAAACCACATATACGGCGGTTTTTATAAATTCCTTCGCAATATGAAATCCTTTGAATTCGGACATCGAAATCGGCCACTGTATTTATCTGCACAGATCGGAACAAAGCATTTAATTTTGGATAGTTTTTCTCGCCAAACATTTATAACCTCTTTAAATCTTTACATAATATGTTGATCAAAGTAAAAACACACCGGTATTTTAATTTTTGTGAAAGAAACTTCACAAAAATTAAAACGCCGGTACAATAGATATCACGCATAAAAATACCGGCACAGTAGACACCACGATTGTATTTTAACCTGTACTAAAGGAATGGTTTAACTGCTGCTTGAAGAAGAAACTTTTACTTCATAATTGCAGCACCACCCAAAACTGAAAGCCAAAGTTCAATATGGCGGATACAATATGGCCGACCAAAAAATCAATTTTGTTCGGTTTTCACCAAAATCGGTAAGGGGGAGTTTTCAGAGTCGCACATAACAAATCTAAAATTATTTTTAAAAAATTCAATATGGCGGACGAAAAAATCAGTTTGGTGCGATTTTCTCCAAAATTGGTATGGGGGAGTTTTCGGGGTTGCACATAACGAATCTGAATTTATTATAAGAAATTTCAATATGGCTTATCCAATATGGCGGTTAAAAAAATAATTTTGTATGATTTTTTTCAAAATTGATGTGAAGGAGTTTTTGGGATCGCACATTAAGAATCTGAAATTATTAAAAAAAAATTAAATATGGCGTATCCAATATGGCGGATAAAAAATAAGATGGCGGATTAAAGATTTTACATCTCTCGATTTTGTTTAAAATCAGTATTGGGGGAGTTAGTGTTAATTACAAATTTAAAATATTTTTTGAAAAACTGAGCCTGGCGGATTCAATATGGCGTTCTGAAAATTTTACATTCTTCGATTTTCTCCAAAACTGATATAGGGGGTTCTTGAGGGTGTAAATTATGGACTTAAAAGTTTTTTTTTTGATGATTCAATATCCAATGTAGCGATTTTTCGATTTTGTTCAAAGGTAGGACTGGATCGTTTTTGAGGATGTAAATAGCGAATATAAAATTATTTCAAGAAAATATAATATGTTAAATGCAATATGACGGTTTAAAAATGTTAAATTTCATCCAAAATTGGTGCTAGGGGGCTTTGAAGGATTTAGATTTAGATTAGATTAAGACTTTAAAATTATTTTTTTGAAGTTTAATATTTACAAATTATGGTAAGAAAGCAATTATAAATAAAGTATTTTGAAAATGTTTATGCGAATCACTTTTTGTCAAGTATTAGTTTGGCGCCGACTTCAGAAATTTCAGTTTCATATAAAAATTTATAGTTATTTTTCATTTTTAGTGCACTTTTAGAAGTCGGTTCAATTTTTTTTATAAAAATTTTATTGCAATTGTAAATGGACGAAAATGATTGCACAAAAGCTCAAATTGTAGGTTGATAAAATCTCTAAACTTCTATTAGAAACTTTTTTTTCCAAAATACGTTCCTTAGCTTGCAGATTCAAAAAACCTGTTTTAGCCAAATTTGACCCTTCCCTTTTGGCCTTAATTTAATTTTTGCTGTTACATTTTATATAGGGTTTACTCTTATATTGTCCCAATACTTCTGGATAGGTTTCATCCGTCTCGGGATTTACGTCAAAAACAACATCAATTTTTACCTATGGCTTGGACTAGTTTTGCAAGTTAATTAATTGAAATATATAATCCAGTGTACGTATTATTAATATAGCATTGAAATAATGTTTAATTAAATTAAATCATTTTAATTGTTTATTTTATCCTTGAACATATTACGTACTAATTTATGCTGTTGAGTGGCTCGATTGCAACAGTAGATTTCAAGTGTTGTACGTAATATATTTACTGTAAAAAAAATAAACTCGAAAAGTTGATGAACTTTTGAACGCAATGTATTAAGAACCACTACCCTAAATTTAAATAGTAAAATGATATTGAAGAAGTAATTTAATCACTTGATCCCCGCTTCTACCCAGCTGAAAATTAATTAAGGATCACGTTAAATTTGTTACTGATAGATATAATAAGCATTTTTTGATGAGGCTTTTTTCATTGAGACAGGGAAATAGAAAACGATATAATCTTTCAATGATGCTAAGAAAAACGGTATCGCTACATAATGTAGTAACTGTAATTTAGCTACTTCTGCTAAATTAATTATTTATTTATTCAATCTTGTAAGAGGACCAATGAATTACAACGTGCTTCTCACTCGACATCTTTATTCTAACTGGCTACATATACATGGACGTACATTCATATATTTTCTTAAATATCCTACATCCCTCTTTCTTTAGATGAACTATTAGTATAACTACAACTATGTAACTAAATTAATCATACTCATTTAGTCTTGGAGGAGGTTTTGATATGCGTCCTGATGACGTTATGCAAGTTTTTTTAATTATTTTATTCTCCAAGTCTGAATCAGATGACTCCTTATCACCAACTTCAAACTCTATACATTCTTTATCATAACTCTTCTCACTAATATTTTTACGACTTTGTCTTTCCTGATTTCTAATTACACTTCTTAATGTTCCATTATTTTCACTTATAACGTTACTTTCACTCTTAACACTGCTATTATCTAAATTATTTTTCTGCTCATCGTTCTGTCCTAACTATATATAATATCTTATTTCCTTCCTTTCAATATTATTTTCTTTCTTTTTTGCCGATAAAGAATGGCTTTGTGAAAAATTATTTTCATTTTCTGTAAATGGTTTTAAAAATCTACGATTTCTTATAATTACAGAGCCATTATTTATTTGCACCTTATAACATCTGTTTCTTACACTTTTTAATATTTTCCCTGGAAACCAATTACCTTTAGGTTCTACTTGTATATACACATTTTGACCTACACTTAATTCAGGTAAGTATCTAGTTCTATTAGTATTATAATATTTTTGTTGCATTCTTTGATTTTTTTGAATAATATTTTTATTATAGATTTCAGCTATTTTAGGTTTAGATTGCATTTTTGTTATCATAACCTTGGTTCTTATTTTCCTTGACATAAGAATTTCAGCAGGAGAAATATTTTGATATATAGGAGTTGATCTATAATGAAGAAGAGCTAAAAAAATATCTTTTTTATCATCTAGAATTTTTTTAAACATTTTTTTAACTGTCTGTATATGTCTTTCAGCCATACCATTTGATTGTGCATAGGTAGGTGAAGATATTATGTGTTCAAATTCCCAATCTTTAGTAAATTGCTTAAATTCTTGTGAGGTAAATTGTGGGCCACCATCACTAACTAAAGTTACAGGAATACCATGTCTAGCAAAAATATTTTTAAGATTTTTAATAGTTGAACAACTTGTTAAATTATTCTTAAGATCTGCTACTTCAATATATTTTGAATAATAATCAATTACCAAAAGATATTTACGACCTTTTATTTCAAAAATATCACACCCCAATTTATTCCACGGTAAATCTGGTATTTCATGTGATTGTAAGGGTTCTTTATTTTGAGAATTCGCATATGTTAAACAAAGATGACAATTTAAAATTCTTTGTCTTATTTGATCAGTCATTCCTGGCCAAAATAAAGAATCCTGTGCTAATTTCAAACATTTATTATAACCTAAATGACTATAATGAATTCTTTCTAACATTTCTTTTTGCATTGATGTGGGAACTACTATGGATCTATTTTTAAAAATTAAACCATCCGAAATTGTTAATTCTGTTTTAAAAGGACAAAATATTCTTAAATGATTCTTTATTTTTTTTATTATAATTTGGCCAACCATTTAAAATAATTGCTTTCAGATCTTTTAAAACTGGATCTTTTTCAGTTTCTAATTTTAATTGATTTATTTTATCTGGTGTTGCATTTAATTCCATGTTAATTGTACACACCTGACTTTCAATATCCTCATCAAACTCATTTATTTTATTATTTACTAAAAATGCACGTGATAAAGCATCTGCCAATAACAAATCTCTACCCGGTTTATACTGAAGTTCAATATCAAATTTTTGAAGTTGTAATAACATTCTCTGTAATCTTGGTGGACATTTACACAATTGCTTTTTAAATATCGATATTAAGGGCTGATGGTCTGTTTCCACCACCACTCTTTGACCAAAAACATATTGATAAAATTTATTTAAACCAAAGCATATTGCATATAATTCTTTTTCAATTTGTGCATAATGCATTTGAGTTTCTGTTAATGCTTTTGAAGCATAAGCACAAGGTAAATTATCCTGCATAAGACAAGCTCCTACACCTGATTTTGAAGCATCTACTGAAATAACTGTTCCTTTATTCATTTTAAAAAACTGTAAAACAGGTTTAGTAGTTAAGATTTCTTTTAAATTTTGAAAAGCTTTCTCTTTGTCCTCATCCCAAATAAATTCAACATTATTTTTTAATAGACTTCTTAAAGGTTCAGTTTTACTGGAAAAGTTTTTAATAAATCTGGATACATATGTTAGCATACCCAACAACCTTTGCACATCCTGTTTATTTTCTGGTCTTGGCATTTCTGAAATTGCCTTTATTTTTGAGATGTCTGGACTGATACCTTTTTCGTTAATTACATGACCCAAATACTTTATTTCTTTTTGTCCAAATCTACACTTATGTAAATTAAATTTAACATTTTTTTCTCTTGCTACTTCTAATACCTTTTTTAATCTTTCATCATGTTCCTTTTTATCCTTACCCCAAATAATTAAATCATCTATATATATATCAGCACCTTGTATGTCACTAAAAATATTTTTAAAACGATCTTGAAATATTTCGGGCGCACTTTTTATTCCATATGGTAATCTGAGAAATTTGTACCTACCAAATGGAGTTCCAAAAGTACACAACTTTGCACTTTCTTCATCTAAAGGTATCTGATAAAATCCATTTGTTGCATCTAATGTACTAAAGACCTTGGCACCTGCTAAATTACTTGAAATTTCTTCAAAAGTTGGTATTTTACAATGCTCTCTTTTAATTGCATTATTTAAATCCTTGGGATCTAAACAAATTCTAATGCTACCATTTGGTTTTCTTACCAATACCAAAGCATTAACCCAATCTGAAGGTCCCTCAACCTTTTCTATAATTTTATTTTTTACTAAATCCTCCAAAGAATTTTTTAATGATTCCATCAATGGAAAGGCCACCCTTCTAATTGGTTGAACAACAGGATTACTATTAGGTTTTAGTTTAATTGAACATTTTTCTTTTATACACCCTGTACCACTAAAGACATCTTTAAACATTTTTATCAATTCTATGTACTCTTCGTTTTGTATTGTATTTAAAGTATCTATTCTCTTAATTAAATTTAGAGAAATACTTGCATTCAAACCCAAAATTGCTGAAGTATTACCTTTTACAATATAAAACTCTAAGTCATATATATTATCATTCTTAAAACATTGCAAAATACATTTACCAACAATATTTAGATTATTACCTGTATATGACCTTAATACAGTATCAGTTTCTATAATAATTTTATTTTTTTAAACCAAGCTTCTTAAATAAATATAAAGAAATTATATTTACCATAGCACCTGAATCAATCTTAAATTTTACATTTTTGTTATTTATATTTAATTCTGTAAACCATTCATCTTTATTATTTAAATTTTTATTTATACTATCAATCGAGCCTACGAATAAAAATGAATCATTTTCAGAAACACTTTCATTATCATTTTTAATTTCATGTATTTTTTTATTTTTCTTTTTTAAACATTTATTTTCAAAATGATTTTTACCTTTACAATAATTACAAGTTTTACCATATGCATAACATTTGTTTATTAAATGGTTTTTACCACATCTTGTGCAATTATCAATTTTTTGTTTATCTTTGTTAGTATCTTTTACCATATTCTTTTTATTTTTCTTTATTACATCTACCATACCTTGTTCTGTAGTATTTACTTGATTTCCTCCCATTGATGCACTTCTTTCTTTTGCGATTTCTAAAATTGTACACTTTTCAATGGTTTTTTCTAACGAAACACTATCTTCCTCCTGTAGTAATTTTTCTTTTATATTGATATTGTTAATTCCACAAATGAGCATTGTTTTAGTTAACTCATCCTGAAGATTTCCTAATTTGCACTTCATTGCCATTTTCTTTAATTCTGTGACAAATTGTTCTAAAGTTTGTCCATTTGCTTGTTTGTATGAAAAAAATTTATACCTCTCATAGGTTAGATTTTCCTTAGGTAGAAAATGCATTTCAAATTTATCTAGGAGGCATTTTAATTTATTTTTTTGATTTTCTTCAAATTGAAAAGTTGTAAAAATTTTGAAACCTTACTCACCAATGTAGTGAAGTACTTGAGCGCATTGAATTTCTTCTGATTTCTTGCTAATTTCGCTAGCCACTAGATAATTCTCGAATCTGGATCGCCATACCTTCCAGTTTTCCGCCAAATTACCCTCCATTTGCATTTGAGCAATGCCTCTTTGGTCCCCCATTTTATTTATTTTTCTTAATTCGGCATTCACTAAGACACTTTATTTTATCTCATTCTTTTTTTTTTTTATTATTTAAACAGACTGCGCCATGTAATTTAGCTACTTCTGCTAAATTAATTATTTATTTATTCAATCTTGTAAGAGGACCAATGAATTACAACGTGCTTCTCACTCGACATCTTTATTCTAACTGGCTACATATACATGGACGTACATTTATATATTTTCTTAAATATCCTACAGTAACTATATGGCGACAATAGCAGAATCGGACTAGAATATTTCTTACTTCTTATTGAAAACTATCAGATTTTGTTAATTAGTCAAATGATATGAATTGAATTATTTACTTTTAAATCTATAAAACTTAGTAATCAATATGCTAATGGTTTATAATGGTGCTAATTTGGTCTTTATTAATACTTACACCTATGTACAGGGTTTTTTTTTATATTTAGCGCCATACCTGGAGGCTTTATTATAACAGATGGAAAAACCTTAAATACGAAAGTTTACAAAAAAATAATCTAAAAGATAATATGTAAGAAATCCTTCAACTTTCGTATTTAAAGTTTTTTCCATCTATTATAATAAAGCCTCTAGGTATGGAGCTAAATATATAAAAAAAAAACCTGTCCAGGGTGGATCGTTTTGGATGTTTTTATATGCTATCTGGGAAACCGTAAAAGATTTGAGAAATCTGATAAAGTAGTCCCGAGCTCTTTTTTTGAGAAAACTATAATGGCGAAAGTAAATTATGGCTATCGCGATCGGTTTTGGATTTACAGGGCGATCTTCGAATTTTACAATTTCTTAAAATGTGCAATATTTTATTTATCAAAGCAACTACGATAAAATTAATAAGACTTTTTTGAGGCATTTTTTTCTGTAGAATCCAATGGCGTAGTCAGATTTTCAATTTTAGTTTTAATTATGGAGATATAATACTAAATTTTAATTTTTCAAATGAAACACATTTTTTTGCATTTTCTTTAAGAATATATTATATTGTCAATATAAATTGACAACAAATAGGCTGGAAAGAGTTTTTATTAAATATGGCAACTTTTTAAATTAGAAAACGTCTATTAATAAAGTTATATTAATATAATATAGAATCATCTAGTTTATTTTTTTAATCAGTTTCTTAACCTATTGTGTATAATATAATAAATATTCTAACTGAACTCGATTAAAAAGAATATCTAAATACTTGAATTATTTCCATAGGTCACTGCTAAGAACACTTTTTAAGTTCGATAAATAAAACATTGTATATTATGTTTTAAAATAGTAGGCTGTGAATGTGAGTAAATAAAGGAATCACTTATTCGACTAAAGCCTGGCAGTTGGAGGTTTATTAGCTTGTCAACGTGCAATTTGTCTGCTTAAAAACTCAAACTGCAAAAATTTCAAAATTTCGAAAAGTATAATATGGTAAAATTTTATATTGAGTGTAATAAACACAAGCAGAGAGTCTCTGATCTATATTTTGAACGGTATCCGGAGCTCAAACAACTCAACCCGGTAATTTTTAAGAGACTATAGGAAAACTTAACCAATTTTGGATCCTTCAACGTCGAGCAGAACTATTGAAATGGATGTTCGGGTTTCTCATAAAAAATCATTAAAAATTTTGAAGGAAAATAAGTTTAAACGTTACAAGGCAAGAAAAACTCAGCTTTTTCTCCCTGGTGACTCTGAACGAAGACTTAACTTTTGTAATTGGTACATGGATATGTTACGAAATAATGTTTTTTTCTTTAATAATATTATATGGACGGGTGAGTCAATAATAACTAGTGATGGTATATTTAATCGTCATACTAATCATTAATGGGCAGATCAGATCCCTCACCAAAAAATAAGTAGGATAACACAAGCACGAATTGGGTTTTATGTGTGGGTTGCTTTGTTGGATAATAGAATAATTGCCTACGCTATATATGAAGGGAATTTAAATGCTCAAGCCTACCTAGAAATTTTAGTAAGACACATTTATGGATAATTTGCCTTTAGCGAAAAGTAACAGATTGTATTTTCGACACGATAAAATCCCGGTTCATAACGCGGGAATTCTTGTCGAAGCGCAATTTTGCACAGAAATGGATAGCAAACAATGGACCAGCCAGGTGACCACCTTGGTCACCTGATCTTACCCCCTTAGATATCCGTTTCTGGGGGTATATGAAAAACAAAATCTATCTTCTTCTTCTTCTCCTTTAGGTGCCATGTCTGTATTCAGACGTTGGTGGTCATCATGTTTACAATTTCCTGAAATCTTTCTCTATCGGCTGCTGCGCGAAATAGTTCTTCTACCGTACAATCACACTACTGCCTGATGTTACGCAGCCATGAAAGCTTCTTTCGGCCTATCCATCTTTTTCTCTCCACTTTTCATTGTATTATAAGCCGAAGTAGCTGGTATTTAGGTCCTCTAATTATGTGACCGAAGTATTCTGTTTTCCGCCTCTTTATAATGTTCAAGAGCAGTCGATCTGTATCTATCATTCTGAAAACATCCTCGTTGGAAGTGTGCGAAACCCATAATATCTTTAGGATTCGACGATAGCACCACAATTCGAATGATTCCAGTTTGTTTAGCGTTGTGGTTTTTAGTGTCCATGTCTCGCAACCGTATAATAGAATAAACCATGTTTGGAGATCATCGATGCTTTCTGCAAGAATAGCCGTATCATCAGCAAATCTAATATTGTTGATTACTTCTCCGCCTAGTCTTACTCCTTCTTGTTTGTCATCCAAAGCCTCCCTAAAGATTTTTTCAGAGTATACACTAAAGACACAGGGTGACAGAACGCAACCCTGTCTTACTCCACGTTTGATGGGTAGGTTTTGAGTACAACTGTTTTCAATTTGGATAGAGGCTACTTGATTGTAATACAGATGTTTTAGCAGTCTTATATCGTAGTGGTCTAGACCTGCTGCTTGTAGGCACTCAAAAAGTTTATCATGTTGTACTCGGTCGAATGCCTTTTCAAAATCGATGCAACAGACGTAGATGTTCTTTCGGAATTCACAGCTCTTTTGTAGGAGAACGCGCATACAAAATAGTGCGTCTCTTGTTCCTAGACCATTTCTAAATCCAAATTGTTTATCACTCACTCTATTTTCGCATAGAAGGAATATTCGGTTCTGTATAATTCGTAGAAGTATCTTCAGTGTGTGGCTCATTAAACTAATCAGCTTAAAGTCGCTGCATTTAGTGGGACTACTTTTCTTGGGTAATGTTACAAACAGCGATTCTAACCAATCATCTGGTATTATTCCTTCGTTGTAGATTTTATTAAAGAAAGTGGTTAAGTAGGAAATATTTTCCTCATCTAGAAGTTTAAGCAACTCAGCAGGGATTTGATCTGGTCCAGGTGCCTTATTATTTTTAGCTTGCTGTATTGCTTTCCTGACTTCTGATTTCAATATACTGGGGCCCCTGTCTATCTCGCTGCTGCACATAGTATGTGTATGTGCAGCGTTTTCTCGAGTAGCATCGTCAAAAAGGTCACTGATGTATCTCTCCCATTCTCTGCATTGTTGTTCGTGATTACAGATTCTTCCGTCGGCATCCTTGAGTAAATGAGCATTTTTTGGTTTTCTGATTCCGGAGGTATATTTAAGTTTCTTGTGGAGATTGA
Organism: Diaprepes abbreviatus; assembly: GCA_034092305.1. Taxonomy (NCBI): domain Eukaryota; kingdom Metazoa; phylum Arthropoda; class Insecta; order Coleoptera; family Curculionidae; genus Diaprepes; species Diaprepes abbreviatus. The sequence goes on from JASJET010000139.1 coordinate 10,277,268, forward strand.
AACTGTCGTGTTTTTTATGGAGGTTCTCTATTTCTTTACAGGAATTTTCGAGCCAGAGTTCTTTGGCTTGCTTAATTTTTCTTTTTATGAGTTTATTGACTTCACTGTATTTGTCAGTATCTCTATTTCTATATTTCCGTCGTACCTCCATAAGGTCAAGAATTTCCTGTGTCATCCACTCATTTTTTGCAATTCTTTTAGGTGTTTTCAGAGACTCTTCCACTCCTTTTAAAATCGAGTTTTGTATATCGTACCAACATTCGTTAATGGTTCTGTTTTCGTTTGGTATTTTCGATATTTTGTGTATTTCGTTATTTATTTGCTGCGATATGTGTTCACGCGTTTGAGGATTTCTGAGGGGGTCGAGGCACATCCTGTTTTGTTTAGATAACTTTGTTAATTTCTTTAATTTAATTTGTATTTTGGAGCAGAGCAAATTATGGTTTGAGTTTATATCAGCGCTGGGGAGTTTTACATTTTTTACATTGTTACGAAATCGGTGGTTTATTAGAATGCAGTCTATCTGGTTCCGTACTATTCTGCCATGTTGTCTGTCTTGAGAGGATTTCCACGTGTACAGACGTCTTTCTGGAAGTTGAAACCAGGTATTTGCAATGACAAAGTGAGCTTCTTGGCAAAATTCGATTAGACGTTCACCTCTTTGGTTTCTCTCTTCCAAGCCAAAGTTTCCGGTGATGTTATGCGTTGCCTTCCGTCCAACTTTAGCGTTAAAGTCTCCCATGAGTATAGTTGTTTCGTGTTTCTTTGTTGTTTTTAGCACTTCTTCTATTTGGTGGTAAAATTCCTCGATTTCCTGTTCATCTTTGTCAGCAGTAAGAGCATTTAACTGTATTAGTATTACCCTGTCTGACAGTGGTACGAAGTTAATGACATACTTACTAATATGTTGTTTCATATTTATTGATATTCCATTTCGGTGCATAGGGTCTTGGTTTCCAGAAGAATAAACGACGTATCCGTCTGATATGTATTTTCCTGTGTTTTGCCATCTTGTTTCACTTACCCCCATGATAGTGATATCTAGTTTGTCCATTTCCAAGAGTAGATTTCCAAGCTTACCAGCCTCATATAATGTTGTTACATTCCATGTAGCTATCCTATACGGGTTCTTCATTTTCATTTTCGTCTTATGTCTGGTGGTGTTTTGTTCACAGGGATTTCGCAGGCTAACGACCTGGGAAGCCCTGTAGTCTAATTTCGATTTGCTTCCCCTGCCGGATCCATTTATCAATGCCATGATGTCTATACTAGGGAGTATAATGGGGTGGTTTCCCGTTGCCTTCCCCATCGCAGTGTTTTAGCCGTCGCAATCTAATATACTGATTGTCGCCTAAAAGTATCCGTGTTAAATTGTTCCGAAGTATTCTTCTCCACCTTAACACAGTAATGAAAATGCTGCTTCCCATTTTCATGTGCTAGTTTTGGTCCGCCCTGAGTATTTCATTTCCTCGATACCACCCATATCTGGGAGGCGTTCCCCTATCCGCCACCTGGGGAGGCGCCCGATAGAGGATCTAGCAACCCCCACGGGAAATCTATCTAAATTGAAATAAATCTCTAGAAGAATTAGAAGAAAATTTTGTGGTGGCTATGCGAAATATTACTAATATTAAAGAACGAAAGTTTCACGGCTTTGGTCCAGTTGAAAAAAATGGTTCTTGGGTTTCGATTGTATCAAATTAGAATTATTATCCGTCGGTTCGCCTACGACTGCACGATACATCTTTAGGGATCTTTACTCCACGAGATTAGAACACTAAATGGTTCAGTGAGAGCCGGCATCATTGGTCTCCCCAGGTCCCGGACATCACGACCAGGGCACGAAATTATCAGATCATCGGCGTAGGCCTATATATACAAACTAGCATCATTTAGTTCACTCAGCAGGCTGTCCGCCACAAGGCTCGACAATACAGGAAATAGAACTCCTCCCTGTGGACAGCCCCTCCTTGACAGTGCTTTAAGTGTAACATTGTTAAGATCAGCATATATTAGTTTGAATCAATATTGCTCTGATTCATGTGACTCCTGTCGGTTCAGAGCATTTTTTTTGTAGAGCGTTACATATCGAATTGTGGGATGTGTTGTCAAACGCCCCTTCGATATCGATAAAGGAACCTACGACAGATCGACCATTCGACAGCGCGTTTTCGACTCTTTTGACTAGTCGACGTAGTGCCGTATCTGTGGATTTTTCTGTCTGATAGGCAAATTGTAAAGGGTGTAAGGGACACTGCACCATTACTCCTTCCTTGATATTTTGATCCTTTCCAGTTGTTTTAATAAGGAACTGATCAGGTTGATAGGGTCGAAAAAGGTTTGTGTAGTGGATCCTTTCTGTTTTGGCAATAAAGACTACTTTTGTTTTCTTCCACGCCATCGGCATGTATGTCAATTCAAACACAAGCGGAATAATTTACCAAATAGGTTATTATAATATCAGACGAATTTGCTAGTAAGGATGGAAATATACTATCATTATCAGATGACTTGAAGGGGACAAAGGTTTCCTTCCATTGACCGTTTTACTCTTTCATATGTCACTATCGTTTTAACTAACTTGTAGCCATTATGTACTAAGGGGAATTTGTGTTGTTCTTTAAATTCGCCCTCATATTAATTTGAGCCTGGAAAGTGCACTCTTAGTAGTTCCCCTAGGGTTCCCTCTTCAATCGTGGTTTAAACTCCTCCAGGACGAGCCAGAACTCCAATTCGGGTGCCAGAATTTCTAGATATTATTTTATAAAGATTTTCTATGCTTTCACAGTATTTGTCCATATGTTCTTCTATGAGTCCCTCATTTGTTTCTTGTATTTTCTGTGGGCAGATTTATATTCTTCCCAGTTAAATTCAGTTTGGTGTTTAAGCGCTTTTTTCAAAAGCTTCTGAACATTTTTCTGGTGGTTCTCAATTTGAGGGTTCCACCAGGATATCTTAGAATTCATGGGTCTTCATCTTATTCGAGAGCTAGCTTCAAATGAATGCCGAACTGCATCAATGATTTGTTTGGTAGCGATTTCAGTATTTTGCTATTGCTACGTCTTGCTCAACGTCTATTTCAAATAGAATGTGACGATGATGTGACAGCGAGAACTCCAGACTAACTTTCCACTTCTTCACCAAGTTCTGCATATTTCAAGAACAAATAGTTGGATCTATGACAAAATCACCTTTACTTGTGCAGGCGTGTCCCTTTCTTCTGTTAATAAATTCCAGATTGTTACTGCTGAGGAAATCTAAGAAATCCCTCCCCTGGGTTGATATCTCTGCACCCCATAAAATATGGTGCTCATTCTAATCGCAAAAAATAACAATTTTTTTTGTCGCAGCTATTAAATACATACATACAAATAAATTTACGAATAATTTGGAAAAGGAACAAATAAAAAAAATGACTGGCTAAGATAGCATAGGGAATTCTCTTCTGTATAAATGATGGCTGTCTTCTGATTTTCTGAAATTTCTAAGTTATATCTTAGATAATATTATAAAGAATATGTGGTTTAAATTTTATCTAAATCAGTTAAATAGATCCTGTGATATCTTGTCCGACAGTCTGAAAAACGAAGTTACGAAAAAAACGAAAAAATTACCTTCACTTTGTGATTCCTGGATCATACATAAGGTTTTCTAGAGATGCTGCAATATCATCCGACTCTTTTTGAGCAGCTCTCTTCATTTTCCTGGCCTTTGTAATGTCTTATTATGCTTACAAGTCTGCTGTAGATACTGGCTGAAACCTTCTTGGATAATTGCAGCGCTCTTGGGCTTAATAATGTTTAATAAACGTTACGATTTGTACACTACTGCATCACAAAGCAAAATGATTCTATGACGCTGAATTTTCAGTCCAAAAGTTTCAACTTTACTCATCTTCTGAAATTTCTAAAAGTAGTTCTTATTATAAAGGAATAATTCAAAATATCTAATATAAAAAAATATTCAACAATACCCTTTGTCAAGGCTCTGACTGATCCGCTTGCAACCTGTTTCAGGCCGACGCCCTGTCGGGTTCAATGTTAATTGCTACAACTTCGGAAATTATATGAATTTTGATATAGTTAAACTCTGAAAATATTCCTAAAAGTTGAAGCAATTTATCTAGCCAAAAAAATTTGATTTTTTAAAAAACTTAATGTGATGTAAACCTTTAAGTAATGTTGTGAATACACGCTTGTTTTACGACAGAACATTAAATTTAATATTTTATATGCCCTAAACTCCCTCAATAAATAAAATATCCAAAATAATACGGCATACAGTGCTAAAACTACAATTCTTCGATTGCCGAAACTGAGAAACTCAGAGGATAAACGGCGCGGTGGCGACGCATTGACTCGGTGCTTTTCCGAATTCAAAGTGCGACATCACCACGGCTATAAAAGAGAAATGGCAACGGCGTAATTAAGGACATTATGGATTGCTCTTTTGAAGTCAACTTGTCCTTTTTCCGATTCAGCTTAGCTCTCGGGGGTCACGAGATTGTTCCCTTATTAGGACAAATCGTGTTTCTTAAAGTAAGTTGTCTTTGACAACATAAATTCTTCTGACAATAAAGATGATGCACGTGTCATTACTAAAATTGAAATTTAAACGATCTTCGATAAATAGGCGAGGTTAGTGACGAGAACGAATGACTTAACATTTACGGGAAAGGTAAATAATTCATGATTGTACGTTAGGTTTAGAAAGAGCTACGAGTCGAGTGTAACGCTCGGCAGAGCTAAACTACAAAAGATTTCTTGCCAGTCCTGAAGAATTTAGTAATCTCGAAAAACGCTTCCTGACTTAAAAATAACTACCAGAACGTGACTAAGTGGAGATAACCTGATATTGACATTGCGACTAATAGTGTTGGCTATATAGTTATGAAAATACCGATCTTAACAAATCCCGAACGTGACAGTGGAGGGTAAAATAATCCAGGACTTGACAGTGGAGAGTAAAATAATCCCGAACTTAACTTGCGGAAAACAGTACTGAATTAAAAAAAAATGAATAAAAGTTAACTAAGAATCAAGGATGAGTGCTACTTGATAACTTCTTCTAATTGGCTCGTTCCTTAGAAGTGTTCCCTGAGTTTCACTCATTCCCCTTCTATCCCGGTGACCGAGAAGAAAGGTGAGGAGGCTAGAATTTTTATTCTAATCAGAAGGTTTGCCGGGACTTCACCATCAACTTTTGATTTATGTTAAAACTTAGGTTTTACACAAATAATTGATAATGTAAAAATTCTTAAAATAAATTAATCCTGACGAAAACGATCTTCCGCGTTTTTTGAAGGATAAGATTAATCCAATAAACCGGGTAAATGCAAAAATAGGTCCATATTCTCGGAGATAAGTACAAAAATACGCGAGGTGCGTTGACGTCTCGCTAAAATCAAAAAATAGTTAAAATTACGAAAGGTAGTTGAAAGACACTTTTGGTAAAAATTAACAAAAATTTCTGGAAAAAAAGATATTCGTAGTCCGTTAATACGACAGTAAATATTATTGTCCATACGTACCTTATATACCACGCTTATTTAAACTCCTAAAATATTAACTCCGCCACTGAAAAATCAGATATAACTCATCGTATACTTGTTAACTTTTAAATACATTTTCTACTCGTTCTTGCAATACCACCTACCATGTAATTTAAAAATTTACCAAACGAGATAAGTACAAAACCATTTACCAAGCCGAATGTATACACAACGAAAATTAAAAAAGAAAAACGAAATCTTACCGCACAAAATAAAAATAAAGTAAATATTTTTAGACTGTAGATTTAAGAAAGGTTAATTTTTTGTTTGTTTAATTTCGTAATTGGTCGGTGGGATGAAAATTAGTAGGTATGCGGTATTTTGAAAAGGAGCAGCATAAATAGGTACGGGTGATTTATAGTGTTGATTTATTCTTTAGGATTCTAGTTCTTTTAGTATCTTATTTTGATAGGCGGTATTAAGTATAAAGTTCGGCATACATTAACCTTGTAAATTAAAATTTAAATGATAAAAACTAGAGTGAAAAATAATGAAAAAAATAAACAGATGAAGCGTAAAAGATGTCCAGATTGAAATTTATCATCCTCTTATCTCAAATGTATTTCTGAAAAAAAATTTAATGTATATATATGTCCTTTGCACAAACAGGTGCATGTCGGTACCCTGATGAGTCTAGTAGAGACGAAACATGTACCTCTGCCGTATCACTATGGCGGGGAGGGTAAGTTTATACTTTCTTCTCGGTATGGTGGTACAGGTAGGCCATCATCTCGATGGTGGTGTCATGGGATGAATTGTGTTCTGTAGCAATTCATTCAAATTGTGCAACATCCAACACGGAAAGGATATGATGGAACGAAGTTTGCAATTACTGTTCGTATTTTACTTCATTTATTCACGGAGTTGCATATAGTTGTACGTTTGCTGAATGTGATTTCAACACTACAACGGCATAATGTGGATATATCCACTGCTATTGCATCTCACACGGAGGAATCCGTGAAAGCCTCATAAACATATATACGCCATCCGGCGGGAGGTCGGCGAAGCCGCGTTCAGTGTTGCATACTTCCTTCCGACCTGTCCTTTGCACAAACAGGTGCATGTCGGTACCCTGATGAGTCTAGTAGAGACGAAACATGTACCTCTGCCGTATCACTATGGCGGGGAGGGTAAGTTTATACTTTCTTCTCGGTATGGTGGTACAGGTAGGCCATCATCTCGATGGTGGTGTCATGGGATGAATTGTGTTCTGTAGCAATTCATTCAAATTGTGCAACCTCCAACACGGAAAGGATATGATAGAACGAAGTTTGCAATTACTGTTCGTATTTTACTTCATTTATTCACGGAGTTGCATATAGTTGTACGTTTGCTGAATATGATTTCAGCACTACAACGGCATAATGTGGATATATCCACTGCTATTGCATCTCACACGGAGGAATCCGTGAAAGCCTCATAAACATATATATATATATATATATATATATATATATATATATATATATATATATATATATATATATATATATATATATATATATATATACAGGATAATCTCTGATAGCTTTCTTCAATGCAAAAATATTGTATTTTTTGAAAAATTTATATTCTTTTAGCTAACATCTTTATATATTTTGGAGTATAATATAATCGAAGATGCTCGAGAGCAGGAAAAAGAAATTAACAGTAGAATAGATAAAACATTGAAAGTATACCGTGCAATGAACAAAACAATTATAAATAAGAAAGGAAAATCGGAAAAAAAATAGTGTATTTGAAGCAATTAATAGACGAATAGTGATATTGGGACGTGATCCGTTGGTGTTGACGATGATGCGGACAAGTAAAATACAGGCAGTCGAAATGATGTATCTCAGAAGATTTAAATGTATCGCAAGTAAAGACAGAATAAGAAAAACAAAAATAAAGAAATAAAGGAGACAGATGAGTTGGTGGAGTCATCTACAGAGAATGAAGAATACGAGACCCGTCAATCAAGTTTGGAAATCAAAAAGAAATAAAATGAAAAAGAGGAAGACCGATACAAAATAGACCATAGTTAGCACTAAGTTGTAAAGTAGTAAATATTTGCTAGATGAATATTGTTTATATTTTATTTGGAATATCACGACATTTTGATTAGTAGTTATCTTTAGCCGTTTCCAAGTGAAATTCATTTCCTCTTGACTTAAGGTCCCCACGATTCTATTTCCGTTAACTGTAGTGAAGCTACAATCAACAGAAATTCGCAGTGAGTGCCTTTCGGTTTCTGGGCCGTAGCCTTTATAAACCTCCAGTCATCACAGCATTAGTGTTTCCAATCCAGATGCAGGTGGACCTATTGCTTCGCACTGCCTTACATTTCACATGCAACGTAAGGTTGTCTTCTCTGTCTTCATATTTCATCTCTTATATGAAGAAATAAGTTTTAGTCCGAGGTGCTCATGCCCTAGTTCCAGACTTAGGAACTTGCTCCCTAGTCAACTGTGGTGCAACACTTCGGAGAATTTGTCCATCAGATTTGCATCATGATCTCTCATTTTTTTTCTTCTACTATTTTTTCTATTCTCTATCTTCTAAATGACTTCGTTCTCGAGTGGAATTGCAGAATAATGCAGAGCTAATTGGATACTAAATGCCCTTTTTCGTCTTCTCGTTTATTTTTCTTTTTCTAGGTTATGAAACCTTTTGAGGTTATGTTCTCGCCCTAGGTACATATACGCCCTAGTAATCAACGCCGCCCAGTGGGGGATTGAACCATCTGAATCTGCGTTACGCGGCGTTTTTCTTCTCTCTTATTTCTTCTGTGATGGTCTCAAAGCCTGTGTCATTCGGCTTATACGCAGGGAAATGAATCCATCGATGATGTGTCGTTCTCTTCGGTTGCTAGCACGCAACTGTGATGATATGTGATGAATTTAAATTTATAAGCTACACAACTATTTATACTAAAAGTAAATATAGTAGAGTGTGGCAGAGATTAGTGCAGTCCTGCGTACTACGTGCAAGTTCCATTTATGCTGAATTTACTTTTAATTAACAATTACTAGGAAGTGGTTTCCGTATTTCTCTTATATATAAAGACAGTTTACTGAAGCAATTCGGGTTCTGATGAATAACCGTGGCTTCCTGGAATTTCCGTTTTCTCCAGTGTTGTTCACCGTGTGGAATAGGTTCAGACAATTTTACATGATAACCATGAGTCCAGGCGTGGTTGGCGGCACCAGATTTTTCTGTTTCTCCATGAGATGTGTTCTTCTGGTGTTCTTTAATCATTACTGTAAGGGGTCCCTTTGTTTCGCCAATATATGAGTTGCCACATTCACATGGTCTCTGATACACACAGTTCTTTATGTTCCTTTGAGTTGTTGATTTGACCTTAGTGAGCTGGCTTCTCAGAGAGTTATTTGAATTAAAAATAATGTTGGTGTTATATCGTTTTCCTATTCTTTTATCTTTCTCCGAAATGCCTCTAATATAGGAGAAGTTCAACGATGTTTTTCGTTCCTAGTTCGTGGTCGATCTTATCTTATTTCTGCGTTGTTCCAGAGTCTTATCCATCAGATTTATTGGGGAACCGTTGGCTATTAGATCATTTTTAATGTGATCTATCTTTTCCATCAAGTTCACGTTGCAGTTACAAAGAGTTAATACTCTATCTATGAGCTTTTTCACAATTCTATATTTGGTGTTGTTGGAGTGGTTGGATGAATAGTTTTGGTATTGTCCTGAGTAGATTTTCTATCAAGTGAGGTTTAAATTTGATTGCAACTTCTTTCAAGCCATAATTTTGGTTTCCTGTTTGCAGATTCAATTGCAAAGGTGTCGAACCATTCGCAAGGACTACACAATTCTAGCGGAAAAAGTCGTCGTCTTATAATAACTCATATTGGAAGTGTGCCTGGTTTCTTATATAACGGCTTGAACGTTTTTGAATTTCAAAAAACAAGGGACTACCAGGAAAACATGAACGCCGATGTTTTTGAGCGATGATTTTCTTCGATTTTAAACCTTGTGGAACCCTATTCGGTAACTGTAATGGTCAATGCCCCGTATCATAGTCGACGTCAAGAAAAGATTCCTACTTCTGCATCTAAAAAGGCGGAGATATACCAATGGTTCCTTTCAAAAAATATTGAATTTGACGAAACAATGCCTAAAGTACATTTGTTAGATTTGGGCAGGCAAATAAACAAAAATATATCAAATATGATATTGATGAAATGGCTCGGGAAAAAAATACAACATTGTTGAGTCTGCCGCTGAACTTAACCCAATCGAATTACTATGGGCGCAAAAAACAAAACATTTAAATTAGCAGATGTCAAAATATTATTGGATGAGGCAATTACTAACGTGACGGCCAGTGATTGGAAAAGTATATTGACAATTTTAAAGAAGAATAAATAATGTTGGGCTAAAACATTCACGTTGATGCAGTGGATGAACCATTAATAATCACCCTTGACGCTGATAGTTCCTCAGATTCAGATATGTCTCTTAACAGCAATTCTGCCGTTGAATTAATGTGAGCTAAGTGACACTGTCACACTCCTGAGGATGACAGTAGACGCACCCTGGTTGGTCCGAAACGAACAAATCATAAGGGAAATGCACTGGACGCCCCTCAGAGGAGAAGGTAAGCAACAAATTTTCGATTAATATGCATAAAATACCTTAAGAGCACCTAAGGTGCATATAAAATATTGTAACGAACTTTATAGCGTCATACATTTCATAGTATTATTTTATGTTTGTAGTTTGTAGAGCTTTAGGTTTATTTTTTTACGAGTTCATAATTTATTTAGCTAATTTTACCTTTGTTAATTTCCTCATAAGACATTTATGAAAGAAGGTCTGGAATTTTTTAGAGAATTTTATTTCCTTACTTTTAACATGATAGAAGGTCTAGAGTTCGTTGATGCAACTCGAATTATTTTGACAAGTCTTAATATATTAAAATGATAACCCTAATTGTAAGCAAACTGTAGGAACAGTGCGACGCAATGGGTGCAACCGGCATCTGTAGCAGTTACACTGAGTGAAAACTAAAAGTTTGTTAAGGCTTAATTGCCTATAAACCAGAGGCCTTACTAAATAACCTTGGATTGCCAGCAGCCACCGCTAATGGCAGGCTAAGGAAAATAGGTAAGACTTTTAGTTCCTGGAGATTTCAGTCGATAAGAATCCGACACAACCTTTCACAGTTTGTGAAGGTGCCTATGTAAGGTTCTCCTCCAGGGAATAAAAAAATGGGAAGAGTTCATAAGAATGTGAGGAAATAGATTTAGCTTAAAAAAGTATTTTGATATTCCTACGAAATTTCATTCCCTTGATGGTGCACAACCCGGGGCACTTTATATGTGAGCGGTGCGTCATTGACAGAAGTTATGGATATAGATAGTGTTTCTATAAAGAACAGTGTCGCATTCAAATAGCTCTCGTTACAATATATACAGAATGTTTCCCTACACAATTTTCTTAAAGTAAATGGAATATTCGTTATAATGTGTTTAAGCTCCTTTTGAAATCCCAATTTAGAAAATTTTATTGAAGCTCCAAGTAAAACTCAGATTTTTCCATTTTAAGAAGCCTTTTATTAACAACAAAAGCTGACTGTTTATTGAAGCTTTACGTTTTGAAACTATCATTATGAAGACTTATCATTACCATAAGCCGTCTTTACTCATGCATCCAACGCTTCAAATGAACTTGTTATCATTTAGTCATACTTAATATGCAACAATATGCAGTAAGATCTGTTTCTCTATGTGTTACAAATGCAAATTAAGCAAGAGAGAATAATTCTGAATTATATAGCACACTCCATGTACTGTAATGGAACAAACACTAATTATTTATACCGTTTAACGTGAAGTATATTCCACTAAAATGAATAATTAAATAATCACTCTGTAGATCAATTTTAACCATGGGAACGAGACAGCATATATCTTATATTACCACCCTAAGATCTAAATCCGTTAACAAACTTAGCAACTTTTGGTCGTTCATCTGTCTTTCTGAAACTATAAATATTTAAAAATGTAGTTACTTTGGTATTGCTAATCGTTATTAATTATAAGTTTCTCATTATAAATAATTTTTTTTATTTATTTTTGTTAATAGATTTAAGTGTTTTGTGAAACTTGTTTTGTTTAACTTATTAAAAACCTTCACGCGATTAATCTCGCGGACGCACTGTTGTGAGAGCTTCAAATCCAAAGGCGAATTCTGATCTGCTAGATTGTAATTTTTTTGAGTTCTGAAGTCCTGAATTTTGGTAGTGGTAAGCCCTAAATAACATGTAGTTGTTTCGTACTGAAACTGCAAGAGCCAAGAGGAACGACCAGACTAGAGTGCTTCTGTCATCGTGATATTTATTTATAGGTTTTTAAAATAGCTACAAATTGATATGCGACAGCAGGAAATCGTAGGCCTACCGGCCATACGCTACCAAAATATACCATTTACAAAAGTCTACGATCGAATGCTGTCACAATACGATACATTTCGATTCCTATTATTTCGGGTAATAATTTTTTTTTAGTTCAATTTCTTGAACTAGATTAACATTTAAAAAAAAAATAATTAATTTCATTCTTTTTTAGTTTCAACTAGTTTTTAATCTGCATAGTAATAATATTATACGAGTGAGTAAAAAACGTTTAAAAAAGAGTGAAAAAGAAATTTTATTTTTCAACCCAGATCCATTTAAAATCATCTCACAACGGGTTAACAATTACGGAAAAATACTAATAAAGATGTAAATAAACCATGTTAACAATATTTCAGCCAAAAGTAAAATAGGGTCTAAATTTAAAAAGAAAGTATGCAGGGTAACAGTTGCTGCTAAACCGGAAGTTGCAACAAATTATAGTAGCCTAAAAAATCTTCTGTTGGTAGCCAGTGACCCAAGTTTCATTATCATCAGTTAAAAACAAAAAATGTTAGCTTAAAAGTGACATCATCTAACCCTATTGGGTCTAAAACTATCTATATTTTCTGGAAAATATTTGAAAATCCCTCATAATATTTGCCTTCCCTTATCTAACTAATTGACAGTTAAAACAAAATAGCCATGTTAAGCAAGTTCAAACAATCTAATCTCTTTTATTAGAATTTGATTATTGGCTTTGTTTTCTCGTTGCTGGATCTGTGCGTGAAAATTGTGCATATAGTTTTATTTTATATTTAAACTCATGGATTTAGTTTTGTATTTAATTGATTTTTTCAGTGTAAATTTAAGACTTACATATGAGAAAGTAGCTTTTTGTCCTTACTGAAGTTTAAGTAAGGGCAGGAAGTTTTCTCTCTGTAAATTCTACTCTGCTTCTTTCTCCATACGCGTTTTGACCACCTAATAATCTTGTCAATGAATATGTAACGAATCAAGAGCGAAATTTACAGAAAACAACTGCCTATTTAAAATATCCAGCACCTACAGACTAGACGCCGGACCATCAATAGTCAAAAAGATATTTATAATATATTCCTGAGCGGTATTCTGAAACCAAAACATGCATAAGAAAAAGTTTGAAAAATCCTGTTGTATACAGCGTAAAGACAAAAACTTGATTTTTGCTCAAAAGAGAAGTACCCTTGTTTTAAAAGTCCAGAAAAATATTCCTAAGAAAAGTTATTTAGAATTAATTTTAATTTCTAAATCTAAAATTTCAGCAACATATGACACAAACAAAAAATTAACGGTTTTTGGTTCGTAGGTTTCTAATTAAGATAATATCCATTCTACATTAAATTTAATGATTTTGTACCTAAAATCGTAAATAATTTACATTTACTTTGAATCTAATGCAATTGATTCAAATTTAAGTTCCTTGTACATTAAATTTAATTAAATAGTATCTTAAATTTCAATAAAATATTTCAACTTTCTGTACATTAAAATTAATTCACATGTACCTTAACATTAAAGGAATTTACATTAATATTCATCGTACATTGCATAAGATTCCAAGAGATGGCACAACTTGTATTCAACTTTTTGTTTACTATGATATAAGTTGCTTAAAGGACTTAATTTTCTTATGATGAGGTGTACATGTCTACTGGTACTGACGGAAACCAATAAGTTCAAAACCGGCCTACAGGTGACAGTACACTACCTATGGGAAAAGTTTCCGCCTTTTCCTGGTAGTAGCATTTTTTGACCTCATATTAACGTTGGTGCATTAAATATGTGAAAATACATGTCCATGAACACTAGCTAGGAATGGGACCTACCCATTTTTATTATTATTAAGAATAGCCCGTACAGACAGACATATAGAAAAAAAGCAGCATATATCACTACTGACAACCTCCTTCTCATGTCTGTAAAGCTTCATCGAAATTGGTTCAGCCGTTTCGAAGATTAGGTCATGCAGACATACAGACAGAAAGAAATTAACCTGTACCACTCCTCACAACCTTCTGTTTACGTCTGTAAAGTTTTACCAATATAGATTCAGTCATTTCCACAATTAGCCGGTGCATATAGACAGATACTTCAACTTTATTTATATGTATAGATACATTAAATTATCATTTTTCCATGGTATCAATATTTAGACACAATTGTCCAATAATTTAAAAAATTCGTTGTAAAAGTTTAATACAAAAACAATTTTATTTTAAAAGCTGTAATGTATTAGAGTAGTGTTAACGTAGTATGGTTAAATGATATTATTAGTTTAAATAATATTTTTTATTCCGTATTTTAAAATGAAGCAATTGTTTCTGTGTAAAACTATTACAACGAATTATTTAATTATTCGCCAAAGTGTCCAAATATTGATACTACGAAATAAACATGATTTTATCTGTTTGTAATGCTAAAAATAAAATTTCAGTATAAATAAAGGTCTCCTTAATAGACATACCAATCTCAGTTCCGCTTACAAGGAATATTAAAAATTGCGCACCATATTTCTTGATGGCATTGTTATAATTATATCTTTATCTAAATAAAATATTGTAATCATTAGAATAAAATATCCATGGTTTTACAATAATAGATTTGTGTTTTGTTAATTGTTAATCGATAGCATTTTTAGCCCAAAAATATGCTGGCCTGACTTTTGATTTTTTTAGTTTATCCAAAGAAAGTAATATTATCTTCTTCGATTTATCTTTAAAAGTTGAGGTGGCGACACTTCCTGCATATAATAGTTGCTTACTAATTTGCAAATATATATTTACATTAGATGTTAGATAGAAATGCATTTTGACATTACCTTGATAAAAAGGGTCCCGGAATTCATTTAGAAAATTCAAAATACAAGTTTTAAAACGATATTGTTCCCTTCAAAGTACTCCCTATTGAGTGCAACGCACTTATGCCAGCGCTTGATCCAGCTCTCGAAAAACTTCTGGAATGGCTATCAGAATCGTCTTCGATTTTTCTATTACTGCCTTTCAGCTGCTAAAACGCATTTCCCAGAGGGGTTTTTTGACATGGTTGAACAAAAAAAAAGTCGTAGGGCGCCATATCAGGAAAATTCTGTGGCTGTTGGATTGTATTGGTTTGGTTCTTGGTCAAAAATTCACGGATAATGATTGCATATCATGGTGCAAATTCATTAGTTATTTGCCCACAAATCCTTTTTTTTAGCGAATTGCTTCACGCAAACATCTCATAACGCTCAAATAATACTCCTTATTAACTGACTAATCTTCTGGTAAGAATTAGTGATGTACAATACCTTTGTAATCCATGAAAACCGTGAGCATTGCTTCCTTTTTCGACTGAAGAGGACTAGGTTTTTTTTTTGGTCTTGGCTCATTCGAAGCTCTACATTCACTCATTTGATGTCTGGATTACGCGTTGGACTCATAAACCCACGTCTCGTCTTCAGTAATGACGCGTTTGATGAATGTTAGGTCGGATTCAGCCTTGGAAATCATGTCTTTTGCGATGTCACAGCGGTCCCTTTTTTGCATGAAATTCAGGTCCTTCGGAACCAACTCTGCAGCAACACAATATTCAAGTCCTCTGCCAGTTCTCTAATGGTTAATTTGCCGTTATTGATCAACATTTTATTGATATTTTTGTCGGTTTTCGAAGTCGACTGCCTGCCACTGCTTTCGTCATTTTCGACGGGCTCACGACCACTTCTGAAGCATTCATGATACTGGTAAATGAATTTTTTCTTTTGACCGTCATTGCTGAAACAGTTTCCCAACATTTCCAAGGTTTTCGCACCATTGAATCCATTTTTAACACAAAATTTGAAACAAACTCATTGTTGCCAATTCAATTCCATTTTTAAAACTGTAAAAAATTGAAAACAAGAGGAGAAGTAGATGTACTCAAGACTGCGAGTAGTGAACATAACCCGATTCTCTCAATCCCCCCACTCCTCGACCTTGACCTTGACCTTGCTTCACCCCTCTTTGGCCCCGCCCACATGTCCTTGTCATTGACCTTGAAAGTGCACGTGTGCTTTGGCCTTGGCCTTGTGTTCAAGGTTGTGTGTGTGACCTTGACCTTGACCTTGGTCGAGACGACCTTGACTTTGTTGAAGGTCATCTTGGGTGTGTGACCTTGAAGTAGTTATTTGTGCATTGTAATAGTGTGGGATGATCTTGAAATGATTTCGACCTTGCAAATTGTTCTATAAATTGTGTGAGTCTACTTGCATTCATTCAGTGTGAAATGTCAGATACGGAACTATCTAAAGAAAAAATTATAGAGCAAGTCGGCAGAGTAATTTGTTTATATCAGAGTAATTTAAAAAGTTTGTGTGATTTTGAAGAGAAGGATCTAGCATTTTTTCCTCTCGAATATTTAAAAACTTGCGTTGATACGCTGAGTTTACGGCAAATTTGGGATAAGCTGCCAGCGTCATATCGGTGTAACAAGGAACTACAGTTAAGCTTACCCTGTTACATTCACTATGAACAAATATATCGTCATCATATAGATGGGCCACCACCAGCAATAAAAAAGTGTCGTGAATGTAAAAATGAGTGAATAATAAGAATAGTGCTTTGCAAGAGACAGTAAAAAAATTGGGCGATGAGTTCACTGAAACGGCTAATAATTATTTCAATGATGCAATGAAAAGTCGAGCAGAATGGGCGTCGCGCTATTGTGATTTGGCTTATGAATATGAAAAGGCTGCGAATGCATGTCGTAAATATTGCAGCAAAACAATAAATTTACAAGACTTTGTTCGTGAGATAAAAAAGTTGGGGTTTAGTGACTGTTTGGAAAAACTGATTAGGTTCATTGCAGATCCGGTTGTGTTAGATGAAATTAGAGTGTAGGACTTAAGTTTAACGTAGTAGTAGTAGTTAATATGGAAAGTTTAGTGCGAGAAATGTACGAGGAATTTCTAATTTCTGCAGCCGGTTCGGAATTTTACGCATATGAAATGCAAGATTCGGAGGCTCAGGACTTTAGTGTATTTTTTAAGTATATGGACCATGCCGAAGTGTGTCTTTTAGCTAGTATAGTTTGTAAGAATTTTCTTAGAAATAAAAATAAACACTTATTATTGAACAAATTAAGGAAATTAGGTTTAGGTGATAATGTTAAACGCATAGAAGAATGGCAGAAAAAAATCAATGAATAAAGTACATAAAATGTAGTTATTTGTTTCATTATATTTTGTCCTTGAAGTTATCCTTATACCAATTTAAATGTGTGACGTCATTTGACCTTGAATACTCCTCCCACTATTTCTATCGTTAAGCTACCCCCACCATTGTTACAATTCGACCTTGAAACCTCGCTATAAAGGTTCGTGGGAGAAGAAGTGACTTCAAACAGTCGCAGATATCAGTGGCATAAACATCAAATATTGTGTTCGTGTAGTGTTCTGAAAGTGCTTTTATATTCACGGTAATTTTTGGATTTATATACCATTTTTTCAATAATGAGTATTGCAAAAGAAACTCTAGATGAAATTAATGAAATGTTTAGCAAAGATTTCGAGGTTTTAGAGAAAAAAAAGGTTACCGAAATGATTGTAGGCAAAGTGTATAAAATTGTAAAGATGGTTTCAATGACTACACGATTTGGTAAAACTCTTTTAGTGGCTTTACACGATGACGGTGATAATAGCACATTTGAGACTTTTTTACCAAAACGTGTGGCCGAAACACTACCTGACGATATTGTAGATATTATGAGTAAAACTAAAGATAAATACACTCTAACTTATTTGGGGCAGGGCACTAGAGTTTTTGGAAACAATACTCGAACATTATTACGTTTTGGCTCATTGGAGTAAATTGTATGTAAATTGTTTGAAAAAAAGGATGTAATTAAATTTAAAATATAGTTGCACATGTCAGAATACTTACGCGTGTTCATTATTTCTGTTAAAGATGTCTGCTGATGCGACGACGACGACGACGACCGCCAACGAATGTGTAGATAGATACATATTTTGGTTGGGGAGAGAATTAAGAAATAGGGCTCACGATATGTTAGATAGCGTAAATGATTGGTCGCATATTGATGTAACCAAAGATCAATATAAGAACGAGATCAGGGATACAATCAATTTTATGGCTGGGGCACACTTGTGCGACAAATTTTTATATGGTTCCATAGACATGGATACATTTTGTGCTGAAATGGTTGAAGAAGAATTAAAAGAATACCTCGTCAATATTCCACATTTACCAGGTGAGCTTGCTGCAAAATATGAATTGGTTTCTGCAACAGCAACAGCCCAAGACGTTGACGATCGAAATAGTGTCGGATGGGATAGAATTTTGAGCAACGAAAACGAAGACATGGAAAACTAATTTTTTATAATTTTTGTATTTGTGCAATTAAATAACTGTAAATAAATATCTATTACAATCACAGTTTTATTTTATTTCTTTTATAAACATACCAACCCAGTAGATCATAGTCAGTGTTTCTTTTTCTCAGCTGAAATATTTAATATAAGTAGGGCAAATAAAAATAAAATAGTTTAGTAAAGATTGAAAATGAGTCGAGGAAACAACACAATTGATAAATTTGGTCGTCAGAAATATAATGAAAAATATCATATATTATCTGGGCCACAAGGGATTGGTTTTAAACTTACAGCGGATGGGCAGTATGATATGGGTGGAAAAATCATAACCAACTTAGGCGAACCTAAAGATGATGACGATGCTGTGACAAAACACTTTGTTAATAGAAAGTTTTACAATTTTGCAGCTGTAATATGTGACATATTTAACAAGGATGTCCTCCCCATGATATACAAAAATAATAGTGAGCTTAAAACAAAAATTGAAGTTATGCAGAAAATACTCTATCATCAGCCTTTAAATGACTCATTAAGCGCACTGTCGTACGACTCGACTTCAAAAAAAATCTAAAAAAAGCAGGTTAAAGAATAGGAGAACGCACTCCGAGTGGCATAGCCTTGAAGATAACGTCGTAGTCGTCGGTGAATTGGACCTTCCCTCCAAGAATATTGAAATGTTATTTATGTGTATGATGTTTTATTGTCATTGTTTTTAATAATGAAGATTGAAATAAAAAACTTTATTTTACAATATATTGTTTATTTATTTTACATTTTAAATAAAAAATATAGTCATACAATATGTTATTTAAACAATATTAGCTTTATCTATCCAAGAGTTGAAGTGGTTGGGAAATCCTAGCCATTTGACAAATAATTGTTCGATGTGATTTTTCTTGCGTTGTCTAAGGACCTTTTCTACTAGATAAACGTCAGGACTGCTTGTTTTTTGTAGTTCTGATTCGTAAAAACACCCTCTTATAGGCTGACCTTCTAACGATTCCAACAAGTAAGTAGGTGGATTTGTAACGTTAACTTTTACAACTTTAAACAATTCGGTTGACCAAGAGGGCGTATATCCTTTCTCGAATAAGCTTTTGTACTTGCTAATACGCACAATGTCACCCATGGAAAACTTAAATTTTTTAGGTACAATTTTTAAATAATCATATGCTTTAATATGTGTTTTTTCTTGCACGTCTGCAGGCTTCATTCCAATGGTGCGATGTTTCGAATGGTTATAGGTTTTTGTTACTGCCGATAATATATGTATCCATTTGTAAGATCCTCTTGTCGAGAATTGTTTATATAAATTATTTTTTAAAGTCCTTATGACTCGCTCAACAATTGCAGCTTTCTTTGTGCTGTAAGTGGAATAATGATTTATATTATATTTTTTCATCAGGGCTTGAAAGTTTGTATTATAGAACTCCTTTCCTTGATCACTTTGCAGATTTGTTGGTGTATATGATGCCTCTTCAATGATGCTTTTCATCGCATTAGTAACTTCTATACCAGTCTTGTTTTTTATGGCTTTGGTATAGACAAATTTCGAGTAACAATTTATACAGACCAAAATATAACGATAACCATCGTTTTCATCAGCATACTGTTGCATTTCAGCCAAATCAATTTGCCACAAATCTCTGTATCCTTTTATTATCGTGCGCCGTCTTACAAAATTTTTTCTAGCCGTTCTATGTAGTTCATTAACAATCTTGATTTTTTCTAGACTGGGCTCCATATTATTAATAATACTAAAGGTTTCAGATCGAAGGAAGAACTGAATAATATCATTAAATATTGAGCTTAATATATTATATCTTCTTCTCGTAATTCCTCTATGATTGACATAATTTCATTTTCGTGTCCAGTGTGACCGGCCATTTTGGAACTCCACAACAAGCGTAAACGATCCACCAACTCTTTAGCTTTGTTCCAGTAGACATATTGAAATTTTTTCGAAGATAATTTCTTTTTTGTGGGTAACTGTAGTTTTTCCGAAAGATTTTTTCTTGTAATAGTACCACCTAATTTTGTGCCCATTATCAGAGGTTTAATAATTCGTAAATATTTGTTCCATCTGGTCTCCCGTAAACCATCACTTTTTTTAAAATTGTTGTAGACAGCATTCGTTGATTCCAAAATTTCCTTGTACGTTGAAAGTACATTATCACTTAATTGTTGTTGTTCCTTGCCTACACTTGGGGGTGTTTTAAGAAATAACAAATCATAAAGTGCCGGTGATCCACCATATTCTGCAATATTTTTCCCTTTTTTGTATAAGACAATATTTCCATTTCGAAAACGCACCTCTAAATTACCAATAAAATTTTTGTTATGATCTGTTTTTGAACCAAAACGTACACCATATACAGTATCGTATAGAGATGGTTTCAAACGTAATCCTTTCAGGTGTGCGTTTAAAGTATCGGAAGTTGTGGTGTCAGCGGATGCGAGAGATGTATTAGTTGAAGTTGAGGGTGTATCAAACACCGATTGGCTAATATCTTCTTTTGAAATGCGATGCTGCTGCTGCTGCTGCTGAATAGGTGTGGAGGTTTGAAAGGAATGTGTAGGTTGGGGAAAACCTGATATTTGAGTCGACTGCACTGATGTACTGAGACTATGTGGCTTTGTAGCTGGATAATGTTGTTGCTGTTGTTGTTGCTGCTGCTGCTGCTGCTGACGTTGCTTAACCACATCAGATATAGTTGTCAACGGCTTAGAAATGGGTTCGTAAAACTTTTCCAATTCCACAACATTAAATTCTTTAGCCGCTTTAATTTGTTTAAATTTTTTTCTGACGGCATTGGTAGCTTCCACTAGTTTACGTTTTAAGTCGATCGCGTTATTCATGATGTTAACAAAGGACGTTTCAACAATCAAATGAGCGTTTTCTCTTATTATTACAGTAATATATAGCTATCAAATCCTTTGCGGTATCTTCCCGATTTCACATCACTGTCTTTATCAATTACTAAAAATCCATACTTATTATCCCAACATTTTGAGCACATTTCTTGAAATTGAGTAAAAGTTAGATCCGGTGAAACGTGGTCGGAAAATATGTGTTTCATATTCAACTCATCTTGTTTAAACATAATAATAAAATTGGCGTTGTCTCGCACAAGCTGTTTAGGCACTCGCGAATATGTTTGCGCTAGGTAAAAGGAGTCGATATTTTTATGACGTCCCATGCTAAAGTACGATCTTATAACATCTTGTTTTTCACATATAACATCATCAAAGATAAATATAGAGTTTGGTTTTGCATCGGACGGTTCCACAATATTACTGGAATCACTAAAGGCATAGTAGCCTAAACCTTTGATGGGCGCTAAAATTTTCCTTAAATACTCATATTTCGGTTGATACAGAGATTTCGAGTAAATATAGACATTTTCGAAACGTAGCCCAAGGGGGTGTGTAAGCAGCGAAATCATGACATTAGTTTTTCCACAATTGGATGGACCAATTAACAGGCCGCGAATAGAGGAAGGAAGTAAAGGACCGTGTCTCTTCATTATCTTCTTTTCAAATCCAAGTCCGACTTTTTCATCGAGATTGTCAATAGGAAGTTTTTGTTTAAGATCGATAACGCGCATCTTAGGAAAATTTGATATTTTATAGGCAATTTTTCACAAAAACTGTCATTCAGATGCCGAGCGTCAAACGAAGTGGACAGTCTCACGTTTCCAACAAAACTGGATACGGTATTGTGAATTCGTTAATAAATAAATTACCATTCGAGGTACACATTCCTGGTTATCAATATTGCGGACCCGGAACAAAAGTAATAAAACGTGTAACAAGAGGTGATCCAGGCATTAATCCTTTGGATGCCGCATGCAAAAAACACGATTTAGCCTATTTACATAATAAAGACAACATAAGTGCGAGACATCGAGCGGATTACGAGCTCGAACAAAGTGCTTGGAATAGAGTAAAATCGAAAGATTCCAGTTTAGGTGAAAAAACAGCAGCTTGGTTAGTTACAAACATCATGAAAGGAAAACAACGTTTTGGTATGGGTGTACCATCATCATTATCAACAAAAAAAACATCTAGTAAAGGCACGCGTCATACAAAAAGGAAAGGTGTTAATAAAAATCGACATGTTCGGAAAGCCAGTTTCGGAACAGCTATTCGACAAGCAGTTCGAAGGGAATTATTAAAAGCCGGAAGTAAAAATGTGTTGGAAAAAAATGTCATGAATGCATCTAAAATAGCTCTGTCGGCAGCACGTAGATCGGTAAAAGCGGCAGGTGGCAAAAGGAAGGTTCGTACACCGAGAATAATACCGATTCCTAAAACTGGTGGAATATTACCATTAATACCAATTTTTGCCGGGTTATCAGCTTTGGGTTCATTAGCCGGTGGGGCAGCGGGAATTGTGCGCGCCATAAAAGCAGTAAAAAAAAGCAGCGAAGATAAAACCGGTGCCGGCCTGTATTTAAAATCGAAAGGAAATGGTTTGTTTCTAAAGCCATATCGTAAAGGTATGGGATTATTTTTAAATCGTAGATCAAAAAACTAATTGAATCCCTACCTCGAAGACCACTATCTAACATCGATATAGAAAAATATGCCAAAAAGAAAAGAATAGGACACTTTCGAGGCGTTTATATGAGGGATTTATTACCTAGACAAGGTCCTCGACGTTACGAAGCAGCAATAGTGAATTTGGATAGTACGCGTGGTGCAGGGACTCATTGGGTAGCTTATAGAAAAAATAATTCTAAAGTAACATATTATGACAGCTTCGGCGATTTACCCCCACCGATCGAATTGGTACGATATCTACAAACGGGATCGGAACCATCAAAAATTATTTACTATACATACGATCGTCAGCAGGATTTTGGAACAGTCTGGTGTGGACATTTGTGCTTAAAGTTTCTTGTCGAATCATCAGCGTAAAAGATGTCATCATCATCATCGTCACCATTAACACCGCAAATGGATCGCAATAACTATACTAAAATGTTGCAATCACTGAAAGCATTTCATCTAGCCGGTGGATTAAGGAAAATGACCGTGAAACAGTTAGAAAACATGCCCAAGGAAGTAATGATTGCATTAGCCCCAAATGAAATTCCATTCGTTTGGGAAAAGTTGCCGGAGCATCTTAAAAGCGATATCGATATATTAAAATATCAGTGCGGTTGCAAACATTATTTCAGCAGCAGCAGCAGCAATTTAAACGAGGTTATGACTGATGAGGATCTTACGGCTAGAAAAATATTTTGTTGTTATTGCAAAATCAGCGATGTGCGCATAAAAGCAGAAAATAGCATAAAAACATCACTATCTAATGCAGTGAGAAAAGGTGTGACGATGAATCTTTTTAAATGTTGCCGCTAAGAATAAAACCGAGATGTGTGATGTTTTAATGGTTAGTCATGTCTTATACGTTCACACTAACAGGACACTCGAGCGTCTTAAGCGCCGATTTTTATCCACCAGTCGAATTAAATAGAGAAAACAAATATGGTCTGGCATTGCTGGGATTTTACACATACAATTCAATTTTTAATGTGGACGAAAGCAACAATAAGTTTGCCTACATGAAGGAGGGTTACACCACCGAGCCGATACAATTGCAGATTCCACCTGGGGCCTATGAAATAGATGAGATAGGTAAAGCTATGTTGGAGGCTTTGAGGATTTCAACTGAAGAAAAGAACGATGGAATCTTTTACTTGGTTGCTAATAATAATACGTTGAAATGTGAACTGAAATCCCAATATACTATAGATTTCCGGGGAGAGGCGAGTATCGGTAAAATGTTAGGATTTAATCATACAGTGTTAAAAAGAGACAAAAAGCACCAATCAACCGAGATGGTGGAAATAATGAAAGTACGCATCATACGCGTAGATTGTAATATAATTTCCGGAGCATATATGAATTCGGTGGAAGGTCATACCTTGTTCGAATTCGATATCGACGTGGAGCCCGGTTACAAAATCAGTAAAGAACCACAAAATAATATTTATATGCCGTTAATGCCGGCAGGACGTCAGTTTATCGACAACATTACTCTTCGCATCTTGGACGATAGCGGTGATCTAATCAATTTTCAAGGCGAGAAAATAATCGTGAAATTGGAACTGAAGAAACTTTCATAGAAATGGGTTTTTGCTTCAATCGTCAATTGTGTGTGCTGTCGACTAAGATGGGGGAACCGCCGAAACATAATAAAAGTAAAAGAAGAGTTAACGTCAAGGTTAGTCGTCGTCCAGACGTTAGATCACAAACATCTCAACAGTTATCTGCCGAAGACTATAAATTTTTAAAATCAATCGGTCTTAAAGTGCGAAAATGATTTCCACCACCAGCGATAAAATAGAGGTTTTCTCCGAGCCCATCTTGGACAATTCCATTATTAGTCTAGAAGAGCATACGTATAAACCATACGGATCTCCATCATTCAACAATTCGGATGAAGTCCGTATCCCCATTAATTTTCAAGATATTATACTGGATATCGCCGAAAGTTACATATATATCGAAGGAAAATTTAAACCCATAGACGCAACGAAAAGATGTTTTTTATCAAATAATGCCCTCGCATTTTTGTTCGATGAAATTCGCTACGAGATGGGAGGTGAACAGGTCGCCGTGGTTCGTAAACCTGGAGTTACGACGACATTAAAAACCATGGTTTCATTCGGAAGTTTGCAACAAAGATCTCTCATGACGTGCGGATGGGGTCTCGACGAAGCAAACCAAGATATCGTAGACACGGCAAGTAACGTATTCTCCGGGAAATTACCCTTAAAATATCTTATGGGATTCGCCGAAGATTACGCAAAAGGTGTTTTCAACGTAAAACAAGAGCTTATTATGATTATAGCTCGCACTTTTACCAATTGTTACGTCGGCGAAGTAGAGGCAGAAATTAGTATCGACAAAATCGAATGGAAAATTCGTCACATCATTCCAGACGACAAGCAAAAATTGAAAATACTGTCTCGCATTAATAAAGGAGGAAACAATGCCAGTATTCAAATGGCATATCGTAAATGGGATCTGTACGAATTACCAGCTTTAAGGCAAACATCTTCCGACGTGTGGGCCTTGAGAACGAGTACAAGTCTGGAAAGACCGCGCTATATAATCGTCGGGTTTCAAGACAGCAATAATTGCGACAAGAAAGAAAAAAACGCAACCCAGTTTACCCACGCCGACGTATGCGACATTAGACTGTATCTGAATTCAACCGTTTATCCATACGAAAGATGGAATTTAGATTTCGCCAAGAAACTGTACGCAGCAGCCTATTACAATTACGAAAACTTCCAAAGCAGCTACTACGGGCGCGAGATAAACGATCCGATGATAACGTTCGCGGAATATATGAAAAACCCCGTTTTTATTATCAATTGCAGTCATCAACCAGAGGCGATTAACTCATCGACAGTGGATGTAAAATTGGAGTTCCAAACGAGAAAGAATAAATTCCCCAAAGACACTAAAGTGTACGCATTAGTTATTCACGACTCATTTTTTAGTTATAATGTATTAAACGGTTCGGTGACCAATAAATCTATATTTTAATGTATCTATTATATGTAACACAAAATAATGTTCTTGAATCAATAAATTTGTAATGAGTGAAGTAGTAGTTTTATATTTATTTGAAACCCAACCAAAAAAAAAAAGCTGGCGGAAAAGCCCGCTCTTTAAGAAAAGAGTACGGGAATTTAGAAAATGGTGGTTTATTAAGTGGAAAAAAGAGCTTAAATAACACATGAAAAAATTTTTAAGGCAAAATATGAAAACAACGATTTAGAAAATTTGTAGGAAAGTGACGGTTAGGAATAGGGAAAAAAGTTATAAGAAAAAATTATAGAGGAAATCGAGTACTATAAGCAAGCATTTTTCTCGATAGTAAAAACGTAAAAAAAAATTTTTTCAAAAAAAAATTGAAAAATGGTGAATGCGCGCCAAAGTTGAAGTTTTGGAGCAAAATGATATTAGGAAATTAGAAAGAGAATTTTTTTCTACATATGGTAGTACTTTTCAAAATTCGGAAAGATGAAATTTTAAGAAAAGGGTTATAGTAAGTTAGTAATTTGGATTTTTTAAAGCGCTGTAGCTCGGGAACCGTTCAAGATAGAAAAAAAATAAAAGCACTTTGATAGCCCAAAATTTTGAGGAGAATGCGATGGTGTAAAAAAAATTATAATTTTTTTTTTTTTTTGAAAATGCTGAATACGCGCTAAAGTTGAAGATTTAGAGAAAAACGGTATTGGGAAATTAAAGAGAGAACTTTTTTCTACATATTGTAGTATTTTTGAAAATTCGAAAAAATGAAATTTGAAAAAAAGGGTTATAGAAAGTTAGTAATTTGAATTCTTTAAAGCGCTGTAGCTCGGGAACCGTTCAAGATAGAGAAAAAATAAAAGCACTTTAATTACCTAGAATTTTGAGTAGAATACAATGGTGAAAAAAAAATTTGAAAAATCTTAAAAATGACAAAAAATTTAGACGAAAAAATTGAAATTCTCGAGTTATGAGGCTAGGGCCGCCGAACGGGAGTATGTGGAAGTTGTAGGGGGAGGTTTTTTTTTTTTTTTTTTTTTTTTTTTTTTTTCTAAGTCCACCACCGCCTCCACCACCCTCCCACCCGCGGAGGGAAAAAAAATCGATTTTTGATGGTTTCAGAGCGATTGCGCGGCTCCTTCACCATTTTCTCGCAATTTTTGAGGTATCGATTTTTTTATTTGCGGTGACAGAAGTTCGGAAATTTTTTTTTTGGATTCTAGAGAAAATTTCCCACAATATATGTATTTTTCCAATTTTTTATCGTCAACCGTTACGATGCCAGAGCCCATCCAAAATGCGATGAAAAAATTTTTTTTATATTAGCGAATCGGGAAAAATAGTGTGATATACTTCAACTCTTCCTTATTACGATTCCGTCAAAACATTTTCAAAATTTTCCTTACCTTGCCTGAAAATAATTAAAATATATGCATAATTTGCATTTTTTGTAAATATGTAGCAAAGTAATGGTTAGAAATATCAAAAAAATTTATTTGAAAAAAATGTAGAGAAAGTCTAGTACTATATGCTAGAAAAGTGGAGGGGGGTAGTTTGTGTCCATACCAGAGATACGGTGAGTTATAAAATCATATTATTCTCAAACTTATATAATGCATATATGCACTCCACCTTACCCCCTCCAACTTTTTGAATGTATATAGAGGCCGGTATTAGAATTATTTCATCATTACACATTCGATCGGCAAGATGGAAGATATACCAAAAAGGATCATTGGCATTGTCAGGCCATTCGTGCCCGGCAAAATATGCAAGTGTGAGGAGTGCGGGGGTACCGCACCAGGAGCGGCACCTTCGGCACCGCCTGCAACGCCGACACCACCAGCGACGACGACGGTGCCGCCAATGAGAAGACCAAGGGCTGCACCTAGGTCGGTGTTAATATCGTTGGGTATTACTCCACGGTAGGCACCCCACCCTCCCCCCAGGCCCTTTTAGGGCCACAAAAACGGTCCTTTTCAGGACCACATTATATTTTGATCGTAGTTTAGTAATCGTCACTTATGGGGCGAGATATTCGTTTAACGACGATTTGTCTCGTAGCTTAAGTGCCAAGTTATATGCTTGAGAACCTATGAAAATGTTAACAGTTCAAACAAGGTTTCTATTATTTTTTTTTGTAATGTATTCTTCACAAAATATTAAGAATAAGTCTTATTGTCTAAACAAATCTAATTCCTTATTTAAAGTTTTTGAAAAAATCAATAATTCTATAAGCTCTCACCAATACATAACATTTAGAATCCGTTGGTGGGGTGGGGGTAGTTCTATATATATGAGACTGGGTCAGTTACACAGTCATATATTCATCAACCCTCATACGATAAACATGGAGGAAGAAAGACCCGCCAGCCGAGGCTCATCCATCTTTAGTGATGACACCGTAGCCGACAACGTTGGAGACCTGCAAGTCTTCGACGACGACGACGAGGTGGATTTTGAAATTGACGTCCTACGTTGGGACGACTTGGATGAGCCGATTCCGCTAGTATATGACCATGATCCGGGTCTAGTGGAATTAGACGACGCGGGTGATTGGGTCTTACAAAGACTCGAAACTCCGTCGCCGCAGCCAGAGCCGGACTCGACGGAAGATGCGGTGCTGGAAATTCCAGCATCACCAACACCCGACGACCCACAAGGCCCCTGCGATTCGTCAAGCTGGTGGTCGACCAGCGAGGATGGGGCACCATAAGCCCCACACTCTCCCTGGCCCTTTTTAAGGGCACACAACAACGGTCCTTTTCAGGACCACAAAATACTTTGATCGTAGTTTTAGTACATATTAGTACTTTGTTACTAATATTGTATGTATAGAATATACAATATTAGATACAAAGTATTAAAACTTTAAGTGCTGGTGGAACCCAGCTAAATCGTTCGTTCGTATTTGAGACCACAAACAACTTTTGGTCTCAATACGTAATATGACATTTGTTTTCACCCCCCACCATTAATTTGTCTCTATATATACGACCATCAATACTTATTACAATCATTTTAGTTCAACATGTCAGGGACTCAACAACAACAACAACAACAACAACAACAACAACCCATCCAATGCCCTGTGGTAGATTCTACCACAGAGAATTGTTTGGAGTGGGAGCCGAACGATCCTAGATGGGATGAACTTTGGCGGTTCATCATCGAATACACAGAGGACAGCACCGCCACCCCCGCTGATGATGATGACGGGCCGTGCGACTCCACAACTCAATAAAAGAGTCGCATGTTTTAAAACCAAACGGTCCTTTTCAGGACCACAAAATAATTTGATCGTAGTTTTAGTTGGTTATAATACTTTGTAACCAATATTTTATGTTTTTTTCATAAAAACATACAATATTGAGATACAAAGTATTAGAAGTTCTGGCGACAGAACCTTAACTTCATAAACCGAACCATGTTTTAGCATACTTGTAAATATTATCAGAAAATATTTACAACTATTGCTATTGCGTAGTTTTAGTGGATTATTCACTTTTTTTTTTTTTTTTTTTTTTTTTTTTATTACCTAATATTATGTGGGACAGGGCCTATATGAAATAACACACAAAAATAAATTTTCAAGTCATTTTTATTCTCATTATAAAATATAAAAAATTTGATCAAACACTTTTTTATTAACTACAATATATATATATATATATATTTACAAACTTAATACTATAAATTAAAAGCTAATATCTACAACTACCTAACACCTACTACATAATTTATTAAAGTCCTCTAATTGTCTTTTTAACCGCGCAGATTTCACCTTTTTTATCTCTAATTGTTTTTCAAGTTCTATAATGTCACTGGCACACTCGTTCACTTCATTCACTAACCGTTTTTTCATGGCATAAATGTCAGTCAATTTGGTCTTCTGAGAGTTGGTGAAGTCTTCGACCCACTCCGGTTGTGATGGCTCGGAAGAAGACGCGGTTTTATTTGGTGAAGACGATGACGACGACGACGACGAAGCAGCGGAAACTTCATCGCCTTCAAAACACCGCTTAAACCGCTTCTTCATGGGTTTCCGGCACCCCAATATCGGCGACAGTGGTGCTGGCGCTGGGGAAGACTTCACCTCCGACACTATTACATTCTCGACGCTGGCCGGTGTTGGTGGCGTTGGTGGTGTTGGTCCATCGGGGCCTTCTATGACTTCCACTTCTACTGACAGTGGCTCTTGCGGTGCTGTTTTTAGGAAGTCGGGTAATGGAACAGGGGTGGAGGGACGCTTAAAGTTAAACTTTTTCTTCTTCCCTTGTCCCACACCTTTAATCGCCGAATAAAATGTTTTTTTATCGGCGATTTCCGACTTCCGCATAGTCAAGAGCTTTTGCAGTTTCGACGCTTTCGGAGAAGATTCCCTAGGCCGCGATGCTTTTCGCACAACCACATCACTAATCACATTAATTTTTGGCTCTTTCTCCTCCGTCCAGCATTCCAG
This sequence comes from Diaprepes abbreviatus, assembly GCA_034092305.1. NCBI lineage: Eukaryota > Metazoa > Arthropoda > Insecta > Coleoptera > Curculionidae > Diaprepes > Diaprepes abbreviatus. The sequence continues at coordinate 10,307,563 of JASJET010000139.1, forward strand.
GAATTGCGCTGCCGACTGAACCAACTCCTCGTCGCGACCATCGTTGAGGGCTCGGTCTTCGGCATCTTCATGCTCCACGCCATTCCAGTTCTCGAACACCCCCGGACTTAGCACCTCTAAACCACTCATGTTATCGAGCATGCCTTGCTGTGAACCGCAGCTCACGTCAAGAGCATCTAAAAGAGACCGTACACTAGACATTTTCGATATTCCAACTCACACAATTAACTTTTTCTTAGCACTGTACTGTTTGCTGTTCTGACGAACTGTGAAGAGCTCGAGCCAGCAAGTCTGCTTTTATGCCCATTTCCCCCACTACACCGCCTTTATTCCTTTTGTTCGATGCATTAAGTATAATATTTAAACTTGTCAGATGCAAGGCCAAGGCCAAGGCCGACGTAACCGGCAATACCAGGGTCGTTTTCAGGGCTGTAATTTTCATGGATTTTTTTTTTGTCCCTGTCAAGGTTATTTTAAAGAAGCATATAAATATAGTACTAAACTTGTTAGATGCGAGGCCAAGGCCAAGGTCAAAGTACCCGTCAATGTCAGGGTCGTTTTCGAGGTTGTAATTTTCAAGGATTTTTTTTTTGGTCCTGTCAAGGTTATTTTAAAAACAAGGACATTAATGAACGTGCCATCCAGAGAAGAAATTGGGTCATAGAAGAAGCTTACCTGTACAGAAGAAATTAACATGTATTTTATTTCTTAATTTTTAATTTTTTGTTTGTTATTTTTTTTATTTTTTTTTAATAATAAAAAGTAAACTCAATCTTTTGTTATATTTTAATTTTTTTTCAATAAAACAATAGTAAAATGAATCTGTATGTGTATTTATTAAACATCACCTAAAATACGTTTTGCAATCCATATTTTTCTGCAGAGTCCGTTTATTAATGAAATAGAACCATATATTAGGGTGAAATCTAATGGTTTCAAATCAGTCTCACATAACAATGTCAGAAGTAAACACTATTGATAAGTTCGGTCGCAAAAGAAAATTTAAGGATTTTAACTTTATGCGAGGTCCTTCAGGAATAGGTTTTAAACTTACACCTAATGGAGATTACGACATGGGAAGCAAAAGATTGTGCTATTTAGCAGAACCTCTTGAAGGAGACGATGCGACCACACGAAATTATGTTGATAATAACCTTGCTCAGTGTGTGCAAGATACGCAGAAAGCTTTACATGACTCAACAATTGTTATTAAAGATATATTCAGAAACCAACTTGAAGGTTACGTACGCAAGAAATTAATTGAAACCGGTCAAGAACTTAGAGGATACATTGATGATACTGTTATTGCAATATATGAACTTAGGCAAGACGAACTGCGTGATGAACTTAACTCTAGAATGTTGAAAATTGAAAAGACTATGGAGGATCTTGTCAGCAAACCTGTTTCACATTAAACATTTACTCGTAGACCTGTGCGTTTAATTTACTATTAGACAAATTTTTCAACAATAACTTTTACAGTTTGTTATTTGTCGACACTTCATTATATTTATAATTTTAAAATAAAGGTTCAATAAAAAAGCAATCAATCAATGAATACATGTTTTTTATTTAAAAAAAAAAAAAAAATTACAATACTATCGTTACATATTAATGTTGTATGTTTAATAGAAATAATAAAAACAATACAAATAATGAAATATGGATTTTCCAGATTACGTGCTGTCCTGACTTAGAAATGATTCCAACACGGTGACTAAATTTGCTAAGTTTTCTTCCGGGTCTGTTTTGTAAAAATCTATGTCTGCATGCCCCCAAGGTAGAGTTTTGGTTGAACTGGGAATTACATAACGTTTATCATCGCTATGTGACAGTGCTACTTTATTTATTATGTTGGTATAAATGTTATGTAATTCACTTCTAAATGTCTTCATCTTTCTTAATATCAAACCACCCCGTTCAACAATTCTTTGGTAGTCTTCCTGATGAAGGTCTTTCTCGATAACACATTTTTTGATACCTTTGGCTTTTTTTAATTCATTATTAATGGACTTTACATAATAAGCCTTCGCGCCGGTACCATAAAAACTTATTATCGGATCACCAGGAAACTCATCTTTCATTCTACCAACTACAGAATTACTTTTAATTATGTTGAAATTATTAATTTCGGGGTAATTTGATGTATCGAATTTTTCGGGGTTTTCTGATATAGTTTGATAAAAGTTTTCCGTATACACTTTTAATATAAGCGAGTCAGTATCGGTGTAAAGTAACGAAGCATCATCGCCAAACTTGGATTTAATAAAATTATAATAAAAATCGTATATTACAGTCTTTGATATATCTAATATGGAAAAACCGATATAAATTGGTTTATTGTACAATATTTTAACTTTATTCATATGTATAGCAACAAAGTTCTCGGTAAATATCGAGCTACTATTGAAATTGGGGCGGGATATTAGTGCTCTAGCTCCATTTCTGCCTACACTGTTCTCCCAATGTGTTACTAATTTTATATCCTTTCGATTTTCCACATTTTCCATAGTTTTACCAAATATCGCGTTATTTTTTAATTTAAAAGTGTCCTTCGCAAATTTTGTGGTGGCCTTGTTACGTAAATTGGTATTAAAATCAATATACGATTTTAGCCATTTTGATTGCTCAAACTGTAATACTCGATGGGTTTGCATTACCACTAAGCCGTTGGCGATGGCTTGTTTTAAAGTTCTATAGTGTACAATGTATTTTTTTTTATCTTGTAAATTGGGAATTAATTTCGGTAATTTAGCGTTTTCTGTTGGCGGTATGATATTTTCTACTAGAAATGGAAGATCAGAATGTGCATCATGCAACTCAGTCGGATAATGCACATCCACTTCCAAAACGTAGCCATGTAAACTATCATCACCAACAGCCATAATATTTAAATCCAGAATTTCGCGCTCGCTTAACCATCGAAAACCACCATATGGTAATGCTTGTGACATACTATGACCATATAGATTTGTAGCATCAAGGTATGTTATAAATGAAGAAGGTTTTGTTGGGTCATAGTCTGGTAAAAAAATATTATTAGCGATGTGCTTCCTTTCTGTACACTGGCTTATGCCACCGCGTATACCTTTCTTAAAAAAATGTATCATGTCTATATCAGTTAAGAGCTCTAACTCTACCTTAGTCATACGTAGCATACAATCAAATGATAAACTTGGAAGGGTATAGTAATGTGCTGGATCAAGTTTATCGAATTTTAAGCAATTATTCCGAAATTGCTCAAAAACATCACACAATAGCAACACATCTGATTTTAAATACACGTCCGAATAGTCCCCCAAAGTTTTACACCCAAACAAGCGCCATACTTCTTTTGCTCTTCTATAGCTTTCATCGCTAATATGTTCTTCCCGTAAATTATCATAAAATTCATCTTTACTTGGAAGACATGTATTTTCCATTTTTTCTATAGAGTCAATAAAGCTATAGGGAAAAACACCCTTTTGACGCATCAAATTAAATTGGTTGATATTTGAAAAATGTTTCCGCGTTTCAATAAAATCGTCGTCGTTTAAACCGCTGCCTAAATTTTCCAAAGACGTTGACAGAAATTTAAAACTATCAATAAATCGCAACTTTAAATATTTCCTCTTGACTTTTCCACATTTACTATCAAAATAATCGTGCACATAAATGCTTTTGGTAAATGATATGTACTTTTCCTTACTTTGAGCCAAAACACCAATTTTATCCCCATATTTACATAACTCTTTTATAAATAAATGGCTGTCGTAGCCGCTTAAGTTATGAAATATGATAGGGATAAAAGAGGGTAATTTATAATTTAAATTACAAACGGAATGTGCAGCACCAAATCTTTTTGCACCAGTTATGTGACAGTGGTCTCGTACTTTAATCTCACCCTCTTCAAAAGGGCCTTCACATATACCACATATTTTAGCATCATTAAACTCCCTTTTTTCTTCAGGCGTTAACGGTTTCATAGGCTTAATGTCTTTTAAATATGTGTTGTATAGAGCCCTTAAATCACACTCGATACGATCCACAAAGACTTGAGCTGCATTATTCCCCCGAAATAGCTCAAATTTCGAAAGTGAGTCGTCAAAAGAGCATTTAATTAAATAAGCAAAAGAATATGGTTCATGTTTAAAACTTTTTACAGTGTAAGAATTTTGTGGGTTTGGTTGTACCGTTTCAATGGGTTTTAAAACAGATTCGAAATCTGCATAAACCACGAATGGAACGCGCATTTGCTTTTCTATACCCTCGAATTTTAAAATATTTTCCGGCACACTCTTTCCAAATTTATCGATTTTTAAATCCACTGAGGGTGTTTGCGTGAAAATGTGGTTACAATCGTAGCTTTGATGTAAAGTTAAAGCTGACGGTGTACTAAAATAAATGAGGCAACCATCACAGAAATATATTTTATGTTGTTGACAACTAATTTGACTTGAAACTAAACGTGATAAATCCCGAATCCAACAATAATGACTCTTTGAACAAGTCGTATCGCAAAAATGTTCACCGCCATCTTTACTACTACAGTCTTTTGTAATTAACAATAAATTTACATGCCTATCCAACTTTTTTGACGCATACCTCAGTGGACCAATAACTTCATGTATTATTTCATTATTTTCATATTTAGATTCCAGACCGTATACGTTAATTGATATGTTGTTCATTTCCTCAAATTTTTTAATGTCACGTAATTTTACTGGAAAATCCATACCTGTTACATTTAGCACTCTAGAAAAATGGGGGTAGGATGTCTTCTGTGAAGGCTCTGCTGTTGGAGGAAACAATGCTGATGTTACAGCCCACGCAAAGCAAAATTCGTCCTGGTTAATCACATTGACGACAGCTCCTTTCTTTTCAATAGAACACGGCAACTTGATGTATGATGAGCCACCCATAGGCATATACTTGTTGATACCAACTTCCAAGTATAAAATTCGCACAAGAGCCCATCCTATAACAAGAAAAATAATATATAAAAATCAGTTTAATATATCGGGTTTTGATTTTTCCATACCTGAATCTTTCTCCTGGAACTCTGTCGCCTGCGTTTTTATTGATTCGGTGAAAGAATGGTAAACGGCATCCAAATCACTTTCTACACTAATTATTTGATTAGCAGTGTTGAAGGATTTTTCACTGAATATTTCTTGTGACGGAAGCATGTACTCGCCAACAGCTGTCATGTTAACTTTTAAAGCATGATGCACACGCAATAAATTATTAACAAGTTCCACCACCTTGGATTTAATGTCTGCAAAGAACATTACGTAATCGGAATGCTCCATATCACTGCTAACCCGATAGGTTGCAATTCTTCTTTTGAAGGCACATTGAACGAGTTGCACACCATGACATACCGGCAAACATGAATTATTTTTATGTTGTTGTGTTCGTTTATGCGCTGACATATGATTTATTGGAACATCTACATTACATGTAGCGCAATTAATTACCGGAATCGTCGATGTATACTCTTCAATTCGGAGCCGTTTTCCTCCAGGCACTTCATTAAATCTCGCCGCACACGATTCTCTTTTATGACGTCTCATATTATAACTCTTAGTAAACTTAGAACCGCAATTTTCACAAACATATGCCATGATTTGTCAAATATTAACACATGTACTACCTATACAAGTCAGAGCCAACTGATGAATGAAACTGCCCCATACTCTATATAAAACCATTCAAGGTCACCCCCAACCACGTAACATATCTTCAAGGTCACACACCCAAGATGACCTTCAACAAAGTCAAGGTCGTCTCGACCAAGGTCAAGGTCAAGGTCACACACACAACCTTGAACACAAGGCCAAGGCCAAAGCACACGTGCACTTTCAAGGTCAATGACAAGGACATGTGGGCGGGGCCAAAGAGGGGTGAAGCAAGGTCAAGGTCAAGGTCGAGGAGTGGGGGGATTGAGAGAATCGGGTTATGTTCACTACTACTGCGTAACTTTTACAAATGTCAAGCTACACTTGGTAGAAATGTCAATAATAGATGTGGCAATTTAACCAAAAACACAGAACTTAAATGACCTGACTTAGAGCGCCACCCGATGATAATTCCGGGAACATTTTAATCAAGAATTATGTTAAAACCTTTTTAAATATTTTAATGGTATTTTAAACGATGCCTCTTTGAAATGGAGGCATCAGAATTGGTACTTAAAAAACTCCAGATTTTAATTCCTACAAAATTAGTACGATTTTCTTATAACCCTACAAGTTCGTGAAACACCGATTTTATTAATTTTTTTATTTTCCGAAAATCTGGTTTTAAAGCCTTAAAATTTATATTATTGCAAATAATAGAGAAATAACCTGAACTTCTTCAACTTTTGAACTTTAATGCTTACTTACTTGCTATGTAATTGTTTGAAAGTAGTTGTATTCTAGATTCTATCCTGAAAGAAATGCACCGTCAAGGAAAGTCTTATACTTAAAAAATTAACGGAAATGACTTTCGAAAAAGCGAGGGAAATATCATATTAGAATTAGACGCAATGAAATCAATGCATTGGAAAACATAAATATAAAATCCTAATTTTTTTCAGTTTTATTGCAATTTGCGGGATTTGAAATTGTTCAATAACTTCATCCAGAGGATTCCGACCGTGAGTCTTATGTTTTGCAAATTAGATAAATAAAAGAACACTTACAAAAAGTGTCTTTTTTAATAAAAAAAATTAACATTTTTATGTAACAAATCGTCCCTATTTAACGCTGCAAGTCAGGTGTGTAATTATTGGAATCCAGACAAAAATTTACATGGCGTAGCCTACGTGAATTTGTTAATAGAGGTAATCAAAGAAGTGCTTATTTTAAACACAAACCTTTTCAATAAGTGAATTAGAACCAGTGGCTCCGTAGGGTGCCCCCCCCCAGTTTCTGAAAAATAAATTTACTACAAAGAAGTATTGAGAAATTTCAACAAAGAAAGACTTCGGCTTTTAGATATAAATTTTTATCGAGTGTAGTAGAACAGTTGACACTAAAAACCCAAAATTTTTTGAAAATAATACCAAATACTTTTCACTACTCTCATTTGTTGGTGCCTAAATCTGTATTAAATCTATGTTAACGAAATTCGCTCTTATTTCATCTTTATGTAGGACGAAATTTATAATTAATATTTTAAGTCTTTTTCAATACTATTCCTTCCCCGATGATGCGTTCCACGTTGTTCATTCCAGAGCAGTATAAAACAACAAAGTCTTGGTAGCTCGTACCCTTGCCGGGTCACAGGATTCTTGCAAGTCTCAAAATTTATATTTAAAGTTTCTGCATTTTTCCTATTATTGCTGCTAGTTTTCTTGCCTGAAAAGAGTTCTCATTGCAGTACGACTTATCGTAGTTTTTAAATATCACATGATGATTCTTCGCACCTCTCTCCTATGACACTGGGGAATCGGGGCCATTTATTTAATAATATTCTTTGTTGTGAAGAGGTTTCTTCTTGTCTGCCGCATCGCCGCATAATACTCGATACTGTCCCATACATGACAATCGCCATTTAATATCTGGCGATAAATCTACTGAAGTACATTCTCTCCGTTTTATCTTAGAACTGCTCTTTTACAGTTTACCCTCAGATCATCCCTGAGAGCTGAGTTGCCACATACAGCCGCTCTACCGTTCTGAAATTCTTCTGCGCCTTCACCGTCTCCCTGGGTAAGGGTAAAGCGTTATAAATTGAAATGGCACTGGTGGACAAAAATAAGGCAGAAGAAGATGATGACGAGACTAAATGTAGTGCAAAGGCTGCCGTGACTTCGTGTAAGTGAAATCTTGAATAGAATGTCCACGGCTGCTTTAATCTATCGAAGGTTAAGTCAGATCAGTCCACCGCAGACCGATGCCAGGACAAAAACCAATAATCAAAATACATGGATCGGAAGACATCAAGCTATAGAAAGAGATCAAAGAGGATGAAACGCTGGGCATACCTGTAGACTTACATTTTCAATAAGAAAGTCACAAAACGATACTAAGTCGAGACCAATGGATGAAAAGTTCACCAATAAAGTTAAAAATAGTATGGTGCACTCCAAGGGTGAACATAGTGTAAAACCAAAATATTCGACTGAAAATGAGGAAAAAAATGATACCTATTGATAGATTTCCCACAGTATTCTAGGTTGAAGTGACAACAGGAGTGTTAAATAACCTTGGAGGTGATTTCAGCCAGGGCACCAGGGAGAAAAGCCACCAAGGTAATGTAACGGTTGACAACATCGTGCGAGTAGGTTAATCACGGACTCTTGCTGAAGCAGAACTATTTTGTGGGGTGGTCGGACCAATTCCTACACTGTTAAAAATAACCTTAAACTTAATGTAAATTTAATGTACATTCTACATTAAATTTAATGATTTTCTATTTTAAATTGTGAATAATTTGCATTTACTTTGAATTTAAAGCAAATTCATTGAAATACCAATTCGTTGTATATTAAATTTGATTAAATGGTATCTTACATTTCAATAAAGTAACTGAAAAGATATTTCAACTTTCTGTACATTAAAATTAATTCACATGTACCTTAACATTAAAAGAATTTTCATTAATATTCATGGTACGTTGCATGAGATTCTGGGAGAATGCGCAACTTGTATTGAAATTTTATTTAGTATGATATAAGTTGCTTAAAGGACTCAATTTTTTTATGATGAGGTTTAAATGTCTGCCGGTATTGACAAAAACCAATGAATTCGAAACCGGTTTACAGATGACGGTACACTATGGGAAAAATTTCCACCTCTTCCTGGTAGCAGAATTTTTTGACTTCATATTAATGTTGGTACATGAAATATGTGCTAACATATCTTAAATTCAATGAACACTAGCTGTATGTTTAATGTACATAGTCATGTAAAAAAGGAATGATCAAACTTTAAGTTTAATGTATGATTACATTAAATTTAATGGAATACATTATATACGATTAATGTAAAAATTTTCAAATTTCATGCATTACATTATGCATGAATTTAAGAAATGGTTTATGAAATTTGCTTCCAGCACATTTACCTTAAATTTAATGCAGGAAATGCATTCAATTTAATAATTTTTACATGAGTATAAATTAATATATTCCGTTAAATTTAATCATAATCATACATTAAATTTAAAGTTTGATCATTACGTTTTAAGGTGACGTTGAATTTAAGGTACGTTTTCACATATTTAATGTACCAACATTAATATGATGTCAAAAAATTCTGCTACCAGGGAAAGGGGAAAAATTTTTCCCTGGTAGCAGACGTCATCTGTACACCGGTTTGGAACTCATTAGTTTCCGTCAGTACTGGTAGACATGTACACTTCATCATAAGAAAATTGAGTCCTGTAAGCTACTTATATTATAGTAAATAAAAAGTTCAATACAGGTTGCGCCATCTCCCGGAATGTCATGCAATATACCATGAATATTGATGTAAATCCCTTTAATGTAAAAGCACATGTAAATTAATTTTAATGTACAGAAAGATGAAATATATTTTCAGTTACTTTATTAAGATTTAATATACCATTTAATTAAATTTAATGTACAAGGAACTGTTATTTCAATGGATTTGCTTTAAATTCAAAGTAAATGTAAATTATTCACGATTTAAAGTACAAAATCATTAAATTTAATATAGAGTGTACATTAAATTTGCATTAAATTTAAGGTTATTTTTAACAGTGTACAACAGAAGGCCTATAAGAATAACGACTAGCCCTCTGACCGGACACTGCTGTTTAAACAAAAATTTATACCGTATCGAGCTGACAGATGAAACTTCATGCAATTTCTGACAAGAGGAAGAGGAAACGAACACATTCTGTGCTAGTATGTAGCTCTAGCTTATGTTCTCTTTGACAACCATGTAGATGCCACAACCAGGAAACGTTGTTAAAGCTGCAGAGGTTTATTGATAAAACTCAGTTAAGCAGAGCCCTATACATAAGGAGGAGTCACAATTGATCTTAAAAGTCACACTAACGATTCCTAAAGCCTCAGATGAACTCTAAATGTTTATATCCATGTCTAGGTCTTATCTTTAGTTTTTTGTGCAATTATTAAAGTAAGCTGTGTTTTTTATGCAAATTGGCTTACTGCGGGCAACAGTTTCTTATTAAACCGAAATCAGTAAATTTTGCCCCTTAATACACAAAATTACCCATATTATCTGCCGCAACTCTATTCTTGGCAAACAACTTCAAACTTATTAAATTAATTATATGAAAATTTCTGTCGACAGGCAGATTGCAGGAAATTGTTATAATAATTGTTTATCAAAAGATTTTACAAATTAATGAAAATGGTGTTTATGATTGATCAAATGACTTGATAAGAAAAGCTTGATTATTAGGAATTTAAGAGAGTTATTGCCATCAAGTAGTAAGGGTTTGGCGTTGGCCAGGTCTGCATTAATTGCTATTTTTATCGGAAGTTTTTCAAAGAACTGTTTAAATCAGTTAAGTAGTGTGTAAATTCGAGCCGAATAATCAGTGGCGTAGCCAGGTATGGGTCAGAGGGGCGACTGTCCCCGCCGCATCTTTTGTTTAGCCCCCATGGACTCACCCATGAAACAATATTTTTTATAATACCCCCTAACAACAAGTTTATACCTACCCATTGTTTTTCGTTTAAAATACTTCAGATATAAACCTGGCTTTCAATGTTTAAAAAAACTGTATAATTATAATTAATATTAATCTCATAAATCTATTGTTATTTAACTGGTTAAATTGGCTACGATTTTTTTTTCACGGAAAGTTTCCTGAAATTAATATGTTTTCAAAAAAATCAAGAAATTTTTTTATTAAACAATATGCTCAAAAAAATTATTAACCACAATTTGGGTAAGACGCACTAGATCTAAAAAATAAATTTTTGAAAACCATGCCACAATAATACAGATTTTGGATAGCATTTCATCTGATGAAATGTAAGTACCAATGTAAATCACATAATTAACGCTAGTATTCGTATATCTTCTATGCTTTTGGTAATAAAACTTTTAATAACTCTAGTTCTGTGTAATTATTGACAAAATGTCGATATAAATATGTCAGCAGCATTATTATTAAGTCGGTTATAAGAGAGTTAAAATCCTTTAGAAATTACGAATTTTTTGATATCTTTGAAAGAAAAGCTAATGAAATTTCAAGCTCGTGTAATTTGCTTAATAAATTTACTCAAAATGAGTCAAAAAGAACCAAACTTTTTCATACCGGAAAACCCTGGATACGTTAAAAACTGCCCTAGAGAAGATTTTTAATTTTTTTTTTGTATTCGATACTTTTATATAAACACTGACACAGAGATCTGATAACTTTTTTCAAGTCATTATCAAATTTACATGCAGGCAAAAAATATCGCTACTTTTGAGGAAAGCATAAAATCTTTGTGTGATGTATATATTTTAACAAATCATCTGTTCAATAGTGGACGATTATAAATCATTTTGTAGTTTATTTATTGAAATAAATGAGGAACGCAAATTGAAAACACCTTCTTAATTTCCAAAAAACTAACGATTGCTGCAAACAGGCGAAATTTTTTTTAATATATTAACAAATATTAAAACATAATAGGTCTACTACTTCTTCTTCTTTCCGCAATTTGTTACAGTCCACTCCTGAACATAGGCCTCCCCTGTGCTCTTCCATGATTACTTACTTTGTGCAAGTTGATGCCATCTATTCCCCACCTTGTTCCCGATATCGTCAAGCCAACGCAAATGTGGTTCGCCAACGCTGCGTTTATGTAAGCGAGATCTTCATTGTATGATACGCTTTGTCCATTTCGAATCGTCCTGTCGGGCGACATGTTCCACCCAGCTCCATTTCAGATGTGCTATGCGTATTATGACATCTTCTATTTTAGTTCTTTGTCTAATGTTATCGTTTTTGACATGGTCTCTAAGACTTATTCCCAACATCATCCGCTCTATAGCTCTGTGAGCAGTACTAAGTTTGTTAGCCGATTTAACAGTGAGTATCTTTGTTGGCATTCCATATGTTATCACAGGCAGTATGCATGATTAATTGGAGTGATTTGATTTCTCAAGACGTGTGATAATTTACCCGTGGCTGCCCATGTCGATCGAACAAGTCTATTTATTTCGGCAGTTTGATTTTCTTTTCCTAGTTTGATGTTATTTCCCAAATAGACATATTTTTTGACATTTTCAATATTCTGGTTCCTTATACGTACTTGTACATTGTCTGATGGCATGTCTTTCTTTTTATTGAAATTCCTGGTTAATCTTCTTTTATGGATGATGGAAGTTCTTGTCTTGTAGTTTCATTATATTTTGGCTAAAAATCACTATATTTTCCTCAAATCGGAGGGGAGTCAGATGTTTGCCATTGATTTTGATGCCTTTCTTATTCCAGTCCAAAGCCTTAAAAACGTCCTCCAATGCAAGCGTGAACAGCTTTGGGGAGATGATATCTTCTTGCCTAACTCCCATTTTTATTTGATTTGGGTTTATTTCTATTCCTCTGCGATTTTAACGATGATTGTTGCATTACCATATATGTGTTTAGATATCTGCCTACAGCGAGAGTCGATTCTTGCATTGTTCATTGCTTTAAAAATAGCCCACAATACCACTGAATCGAAGGCTTTATTATAGTCAACGAATACGAGGTGTAATGGTTCATTGTACTCGTTACAGTTTTCTATTAATGTGTGAACGGATTGTACGTGATCTATTGTGCTATAGCCCTTACGAAATCCAGTCTGTTCGGGGGGGGGGGGGGGGGGGATAGGCATCTAATTTCACTGTCAGTCTATTTGTTTTAATTTATAGGTATCTAATTTCACTGTCAGTCTATTTGTTATAATTTTGTCAGAACTTTGTACGGGTGAGGAAGCAAACTTATAGGTAGGTAAATATCAATTTTTAATTTATTACCCTTTTTGTACAATATTTGGGAAATTATGCCTTCTATTAAACACTTATTAAGAAGAATTGTCACTAATTCCACAGTAGTTTTTCCATCAAATTTTTGTCACCTCAGCTGTAATTCTGTCCTCCCCACATGCAACGATTTGTTGCGGAACGTTTTCTACGTACAAAGTACTGTAGAATTTCTCAACAATATCCCCTAAATCCCCTTTATCGTTATCATTTTTGTGTTATACTGTCTTAAATCATCTCTAGTTTTCTTTTTTAGAGTTTTGTTAATTTTATTGTACTCTAGAGTCCCTTTTTTCCAATTTTCTTCTTCTCGCCATAAGCTTTCTAGTCTCCTTCCTTATCCTTGAATCATTCTTTCTGGCAATGATACATATATTTTTGGCAACCGTTTTAATATCATTACTTATTTTATTTTCTAATGTATTTACATTCAAATTATTCAGTGCTTTTCAGTCAAATAATTTCTTACTGACTGAATTTTCGCAAATTTTCTCGTATTGTTTCTGATTGTTACTTCGTTCTTTTTTCATGTTTACCTCTATTCTACTATTATTTGTTATTTAGAATAAATGAATATAGATTTTTATATAATCAGTAATTGCCCAAGTTCCTGTAAATAACTTTTATTTGAAAATAAGCAGTATAAGAGCGTTCATAAACCTGCCCCGAATAGCTGGCTATGCCACTCCAAATATGTGAAAATGCTTCATATCGTTTTAACAACCAATGGGCCTCCTCCTTGGGATTATCTATCTCCCCCTCTAAATCAGCTGCTGTTCATTTTTGTAAAAGTAGATCTTGCCTTAAAACTTCTTCTATACTTCTAAACTCCAATCCCATTCCCAACTCCCCTGCCCACAAATTCTTGGGTCAATACTTCGACTCCTCTCTAAACTTCGGACAACATATTGGCCACCTTAAGGCTAAGTGTTCCAAAGATCTCAACATTTTAAGAATGCTCTCTGGCATTAAATGGGGTTCCCATCGTATCTCATTATTAAGACTACATAACTCTCTCATCCTCTCAAAATTGGATTATGGCTCGGTGGCATACGCATCTGCCCCCTCCAGTTTATATTGCGAATCAGAACTTCTCCCCCTTCATCACAGAAGAAATCTATTGCTACTAAACTATGCAAACTCTCTGAAATTCAGACCCTTTATATCTCATTCCAAATATTTCTTGCATTTCCCCCCGTCTCCCAACAATAGTATGTCTGGTTTACATATGAGATTCCTTTCACTGTGTCAAACCACCTCTCACCCGCTCCCAGACCCGATCACTCATAAAAGATTCACATTCCCTCCATGGAACTCATCGCCCATCATAACTGATCTGTCCTTTCTGGAATACTCTAAGGAGACCTGCAACAGAGAACTCCTTAGAAAGTACTTTAATGAACTCACTCACACTAAATACAGAGATCATGCAATGGTATTTACTGACAGATCCAAGTCCGATTCTTGAGTTGGTGCAGCTGTCTTTTTTTCCCCTCATAAATACTCTTATTCCCTACATCCCTCCACCAGTATCCTATCTGCAGAACTGTTTGCGATTTTTAAGGCCACTGAGATAATAAAAGGATCCTATAAAACATTATGGACTATCGCCACTGATTCCTTAAATTCTATTACTTCTCTAAAATCATATAATCCCACTCACCCTTTGATCATAAATATAAAATACAACCTGACAAGAATAAGCATACAGAAAAAGAAAGTACCATTTCTATGGGTACCTAGTCATGTGGGCATCGGAGGAAATGAGTAGGCTGACACTGGCAAAGGGTGATCCCACCTCTCTTTCTGTTAATCTCACCTTCTGCCCCGGAGATCTTCGTGTTTTCTCTAAGCATAAAATAAGAGCCCTTTGGCAGTTAGAATGGGATCTTCAGTTGGAAGAAAATAAGCTACATGAAATAAAAGACATAATATATACTAATATTGCTCTTCAGAGCTTTCCTAGAAAACCCCTGTCCGTTATGGCCAGTCTCAGAATTGGCCACACTAGACTAACACACGGCCATCTTATCGATCGCTCTAATCCCCCCTCTATGTAACCAATGCGCGGTAGCTCTTTCAGTTAAACATATTCTGGACTTCTGCCCTAATTACTCTCGTCATCTGGTTGAACATGATATCAAGGGCCCCTTAAAAGAGAAACTCTCTTATGAAAATACCATGAACATTTTCTACTTCCTTTGATACTCCTCCCTGTTATCTCATATATAAACCTCAAATTAGTACATACATGTATAAACATGCTAGTCCTTTAGTATATAACCCTGTTTGTCTTCTGTTTATGTCCCTTGTTTTTACTAATATGTGTTTTAATATTTTATCTATTTATTTATATATTTATTTCTGGATAGCATACTAAGGAACGAAGTTTTATTTTAATGCTTTTCCTCTATGGACACCAAAAAACCCTCATGGGTTGACGTGTCTTTAATTAATATAAATCAATAAATCAATCGTTTTAACAAACCTTTCTTAAAATGTCTAATATGTTTAAAAAACATTAATTAACTGTTGAAAAGTATTGAGAGTCATCAGAAAGTGATTCTCACGGAATTACTGAAAAGTCGTTCTATAACTCAAAATTACATTGAAAACTTCAAGCTTTTTTCGTTTCAATCAAAATTGTTCTGGTTAGTAATGTTTGGCCTAACTGAATTTATCAAAATTAAATGTTTCGACAGGCATGGTTCCTTTTAACCATTGGAAAACGAAATTCTAACCTCGCATAGAAAGCCAGAAACAATTTTAAATATTGACAAATTGGTGAAGGAAATTTTAATATTTTATTTATGTTTACTCGAGTTGAAATTATGTCAGCTGTTATTCGATTTTATTCGCCATCATTAGTATGAAAGAAATATTATAATGTGACAATTTAATTTGATTTTGTGGACTTTATTTTGACTGCACTTATCAACTGAACCGCCGTATAAATATAATTTTTCTGTCTTAAAATTACACACCCCAATTTAGCAACATGTTCTAATTTTAACACTGATCTAAGTTGATAATAAAGGATTTAGATTAACTAGTGCAACTAGAAGTAAGTTTTAAACCTTGCACATAAAATAATTACCCAGGCGCACACATGGGCGTAGTTAGGGGGGAGCAAGGGTGGGCAATCAGTTTTGTAGGGTGGGCGCTGCGACAATATTGAAGAAATATACTGTTTTCATTGTTTTATCTTGAAATGGGCTCACAGTGTTTCCACACCTCGTTTTCTTAGCCAAAAAAACTTTTCATCAGCGGAATGCGACGGAAATGTGCATACCGGGATTTTTCGGGACGCTGATTTCGAAAATTCATTTGTTTTTCCAAATTCAAAATAGCGGACCCAAGATGGCCGCTATATTTGTTTAAAAAATTTGATTCATTGAAAATTTTAAATTTCCTTTATTTACTATGTTGAATCCGAAATTGCATTTTAAAAATTTAAAATGGCGGACGAGCTATAAATGTTTAATCCAAAAAAAAAGTGTTATTTCTCATTTAATTAAATGAAATAATCCATTTTTATTAAAAAAAAAAACAAGTTTTTATTGATGAATATATACAAGTACACTTCACACACTTATATTAAAATATTTTTACAATTAACTCGGGTAACTCGTCAAAAGATGATCTGAGCACTCCGCATCAGTCTTCGGAGGACATATCCGATAATTCTGCCGATATTAACAATTACAGTGTTTCCTTACTTAATTTTTAGCTTTTATTAGGTCGAAGTTTCTTTATACCCGCAATTAAAGGATCTGATCACACTAAAAGCCATTGGAAAACATCTTCCATGGTTTTTTCATTTGATATTGCGACACACTCATACGAATGCTAAACACAAACAGATACAAATCAGTTTGTTATTGTTAATACCTACATAATGAGTTATAATTGACGGAACTTGTCAAAGCTGCATTCAAGTAAAAATAATTTATAGTGAAGCGCTATCAAATTCTTCGAAGGCAAAAAGACTTTATACTAAAAGATTTTCAGCTCGAACATTGCTAAGCCCGAAAACCTTTCAAAAAGATGGTTAGAAAATAGTTATTAGAGTTATCGAATTAATGTTTTACATGTTTTATTCAGGATCATTTTTACCGCGATGTGGCGGTGAGGGCCCTACCAGGAGATCACGAGACCCTCATGCAGTGGAACAAATTTTGCAAGATACTGCTGACAACCTTCCAAAGAGCATAAGAAAGCTCACGACACAAAACAATGTTATAAAATGGATTATATATGAAACTCTCACAGTTACTTCACCCGTACCACGTTGAAAAAGTACACGCTATGTCTCCGGGTGATTATCCCGCGAAACTTCAATATTCCAACTGATTTATACAGCAACATAACCTAAATCTAAATTTTTTTATCCTTATTTTGTTTACCGATGAGTCTGGCTTTACAAGAAATGGCATAATAAACTCGCAAAATTTACATTTTTGGGCTGATGAAAACAGACACCAACAAAGGTTTATTGTAGATATGTGGGCTGGCATCATCAGAAATAATTTTATTGGTCCATTTGTTTTGGAAGAAAGACTCAATGGTGAAATTTGTTTACAATTTTTATAGCAAAATTTAAATAATTTATTGGAAGACGTACCTCCTGACAGAAGAATGCAAAAGTGGTATATGCGTGATGGTGCTCCACTTCATTTTGGCTCTCTATGGATAGATCGAAGTGGGCTTGTTTTATGGCCACCAAGGTCTCCAGACCTGAATCATCTAGACTTTTACTTCTGGGGATATCTAAAAGAACTAGATTATTCAACATTAGTAAATGCTAGAGAAGAACTAGTAGCGAGAATAGCACAGCATTCTAACGAAGTCCGTAATAATGTCGGAATATTATTTGCAGTATAGCTAAAAAATTTTCGAAGAAAATGTATTGAAGTACGTGGAGCTCATATTGAACATTTGCCAAAATAGCGCTTAAACCTTTTCACTATTTTTGCATTTTAATAACATTGTAAATTAATTGAACCCCGATCGACCCTTTGAAAGGTTTCTGGACTTCACAGTGTATGAGCTGGAAATCTTTCAGCATAACATCTTCTTGCCTTCGAAGAGTGAGACAGCGCTTCCCCCTAAATTAAAGCACTTCAGCATACCATGCGTATTTTATTTTTACATGTGTGTGTTTAGCATTAATAACTTTTGAGTTAAAATTTCATTAAATTACACAAATATCTTCAAAACTTAGAGCCGATAAGGTAAATCGCTGAATAGTCCTTTAGGGATATGTATCTCCGCTAAGGGGTACTTTAGGAATTTCTTTTCTATGACAAAATAGATTTATTTTGACCTCCCCTATATGCTTCCGAGAAATTAGGAGGTACTTACCGGACACCCTGTCAAAATATAACGAAGTCGTAATCACTGCTGCATGCTTCCTTCCGATCTGCCCTTGACACAAACAGGTGCATGTCGGTACCCTGATGAGTCTAGTGAGAGACGAAACATATACCTCTGCCGTATCACTGTAGCTGGGAGGGTAAGTTTAACTTTCTTCTCGATATGGTGGTACAGGTAGGCCATTATCTCGATGATGGTGGAATAGGATAAATTGTGTTTTGTAGAAATTTATTCAAATTGTGCAACCTCCAAAACGGAAAGAATATGATGGAGCGAAGTTTGCATTCACCGTTCGCATTTTTCTTCATTCACACACGGAGTTGCATATAGTTGTACGTTTGCTGAATGTGATTTCAGCAAGACAACAGCATTATGTGGATATAACCACTGCTATTGCATCTCACACGGAGGAATCCGTGAAAGCCGCATAAACATATAAATGCCAACCGGCGAGAAATCGGCGAAGCCGTATTCAGTGCTGTATGCTTCCTTCCAATCTGTCCTTTACACAAACAGGTGCATGTACCCTGATGAATCTAGTGAGAGACGAAACATATACTTCTTCTGTATCACTGTAGCGGGGAGGGTAAATTTTAACTTCCTTCTCTATATGGTGGTACAGGTAGGCCATCATCTCGATGGTAGTGGAATAGGATGAATTGTGTTGCATGGCAATTTATTCAAATTGTGCAACCTCCAACACGGAAAGGATATGATGGAGCGAAGTTTGCATTTACTCTTCGCATTTTTCTTCATTCACACACGGAGTTGCATATAGTTGTACGTTTGCTGAATGTGATTTCAGCACTACAACAGCATAATGTGAATATATCCACTGCTATTGCATTTCACACGGAGGAATCCGTAAAAGCCACATAAACACATAGACGCCATCCAGCGAGAGTCTAGTGAGAGACGAAATCACATTTTTAGAACAATTATTGTTCTTGTGCATTTTTTAAATACTGTTTGAATTAAAGAAACATAATCCTAAAGATTCAAGAAAGCAAATAAATATAGGATTCATTAAAGGAATACAAATTTGTTTTATGATATTTTATGTTGTACTGTGTAAAATCGTGTTAATTCTGCAAAATTTTAGAATTTTACCTAAAATAGGTTGCCCCAGAAGGGAAAAAATAGATGAAGCATGTTAATTTATGTTTTTAAGGAAATCACTATATAGACAATTTAGCTTTTAAAAAGTTTCTTTATTTTTAAATAAAGTTGATATATCGAGGTGAAAAAAATAACACTAACAAAATTCAGTGAGCTAATTGAGTCAACTTTTGGTAACAAAAAAGCTTTTTTACTTTGACTCATTTATTGAAATTATAAAAAGTGTGACTAACTATGATGCTACAAAATATGCTCAAGGCAGATTTATCATTTACCAAACGGTGAATTCCAAACGGCATAATTTGCAAAATTGTTAATTTTAATGGAAGTAGCTGAAAGCTCGGGGGCCCTCCTGCGAAATCTCAATGAGGCCCCCTGTATGATTTAGCAATATAATTTAGTTCAAATGCTAAATAAACTGTAACACAAGTTATTTTTGAGATTCATTAATCATAATATCGACGTTTAGATGTCAAGCTTCCAATCCCACATACCCCACGCGTGGCCAGATCGACATTCGTTACACAGCAGACAGGCAAACGGAGCGAGTTTTTAAAAGTGTATAGCCAAAACCCAAGCTCCTAAATCCACATACTCCTCGAGCAACGAGATTGATAATCGTTACACAGCAGACAGGTGAACAAAGCAAGATTTTGAGCCAAAATCCGAGCTCCCAAACACACATACTCCATGCTCTGCGAGATCGATAATCGTTACATAACAGACAGGTTTAGTAGTGAACATAACCCGATCCTCTCTATCCCCCCACTCCCCGACCTTGACCTTGACCTTGCCCCCACCCCTCTTTGGCCCCGCCCACACGTCATTGTCATTGACCTTGAAAGTGCACGTGTGCTTTGGCCTTGACCTTGTGTTCAAGGTTGTGTGTGACCTTGACCTTGACCTTGGTCATGACGACCTTGATTTTGTTGAAGGTCATCTTGGGTGTGTGACCTTGAAGATATGTTGCGTGGTTTGGGGTGACCTTGAATGGTTTTATATAGGGTATGGGGCAGTTTCATTCATCAGTTGGATCTGACTTGTATAGGTAGTACATGTGTTAATATTTGACAAATCATGGCATATGTTTGTGAAAATTGCGGTTCTAAGTTTACTAATAGTTATAATATGAGACGTCATCAAAGAGAATCGTGTGCGGCGAGATTTAATGAAGTGCCTGGAGGAAAACGGCTCCGAATTGAAGAGTATACATCGACGATTCCGGTAATTAATTGCGCTACATGTAATGTAGATGTTCCAATAAATCATATGTCGGCGCATAAACGAACACAACAACATAAAAATAATTCATGTTTGCCGGTATGTCATGGTGTGCAACTCGTTGAATGTGCCTTCAAAAGGAGAACTGCAACCTATCGGGTTAGCAGTGATATGGAGCATTCCGATTACGTAATGTTCTTTGCAGACATTAAATCCAAGGTGGTGGAACTTGTTAATAATTTATTGCGTGTGCATCATGCTTTAAAAGTTAACATGACAGCTGTTGGCGAGTACATGCTTCCATCACAAGAAATATTCAGTGAAAAATCCTTCAACACTGCTAATCAAATAATTAGTGTAGAAAGTGATTTGGATGCCGTTTACCATTCTTTCACCGAATTAATAAAAACGCAGGCGACAGAGTTCCAGGAGAAAGATTCAGGTATGGAAAAATCAAAACCCGATATATTAAACTGATTTTTATATATTATTTTTCTTGTTATAGGATGGGCTCTTGTGCGAATTTTATACTTGGAAGTTGGTATCAACAAGTATATGCCTATGGGTGGCTCATCATACATCAAGTTGCCGTGTTCTATTGAAAAAAAAGGAGCTGTCGTCAATGTGATTAACCAGGACGAATTTTGCTTTGCGTGGGCTGTAACATCAGCATTGTTTCCTCCAACAGCAGAGCCTTCACAGAAGACATCCTACCCCCATTTTTCTAGAGTGCTAAATGTAACAGGTATGGATTTTCCAGTAAAATTACGTGACATTAAAAAATTTGAGGAAATGAACAACATATCAATTAACGTATACGGTCTGGAATCTAAATATGAAAATAATGAAGTAATACATGAAGTTATTGGTCCACTGAGGTATGCGTCAAAAAAGTTGGATAGGCATGTAAATTTATTGTTAATTACAAAAGACTGTAGTAGTAAAGATGGCAGTGAACATTTTTGTGATACGACTTGTTCAAAGAGTCATTATTGTTGGATTCGGGATTTATCACGTTTAGTTTCAAGTCAAATTAGTTGTCAACAACATAAAATATATTTCTGTGATGGTTGCCTCATTTATTTTAGTACACCGTCAGCTTTAACTTTACATCAAAGCTACGATTGTAACCACATTTTCACGCAAACACCCTCAGTGGATTTAAAAATCGATAAATTTGGAAAGAGTGTGCCGGAAAATATTTTAAAATTCGAGGGTATAGAAAAGCAAATGCGCGTTCCATTCGTGGTTTATGCAGATTTCGAATCTGTTTTAAAACCCGTTGAAACGGTACAACCAAACCCACAAAATTCTTACACTGTAAAAAGTTTTAAACATGAACCATATTCTTTTGCTTATTTAATTAAATGCTCTTTTGACGACTCACTTTCGAAATTTGAGCTATTTCGGGGGAATAATGCAGCTCAAGTCTTTGTGGATCGTATCGAGTGTGATTTAAGGGCTCTATACAACACATATTTAAAAGACATTAAGCCTATGAAACCGTTAACGCCTGAAGAAAAAAGGGAGTTTAATGATGCTAAAATATGTGGTATATGTGAAGGCCCTTTTGAAGAGGGTGAGATTAAAGTACGAGACCACTGTCACATAACTGATGCAAAAAGATTTGGTGCTGCACATTCCGTTTGTAATTTAAATTATAAATTACCCTCTTTTATCCCTATCATATTTCATAACTTAAGCGGCTACGACAGCCATTTATTTATAAAAGAGTTATGTAAATATGGGGATTAAATTGGTGTTTTGGCTCAAAGTAAGGAAAAGTACATATCATTTACCAAAAGCATTTATGTGCACGATTATTTTGATAGTAAATGTGGAAAAGTCAAGAAGAAATATTTAAAGTTGCGATTTATTGATAGTTTTAAATTTCTGTCAACGTCTTTGGAAAATTTAGGCAGCGGTTTAAACGACGACGATTTTATTGAAACGCGGAAACATTTTTCAAATATCAACCAATTTAATTTGATGCGTCAAAAGGGTGTTTTTCCCTATAGCTTTATTGACTCTATAGAAAAAATGGAAAATACATGTCTTCCAAGTAAAGATGAATTTTATGATAATTTACGGGAAGAACATATTAGCGATGAAAGCTATAGAAGAGCAAAAGAAGTATGGCGCTTGTTTGGGTGTAAAACTTTGGGGGCCTATTCGGACGTGTATTTAAAATCAGATGTGTTGCTATTGTGTGATGTTTTTGAGCAATTTCGGAATAATTGTTTAAAATTCGATAAACTTGATCCAGCACATTACTATACCCTTCCAAGTTTATCATTTGATTGTATGCTACGTATGACTAAGGTAGAGTTAGAGCTCTTAACTGATATAGACATGATACATTTTTTTAAGAAAGGTATACGCGGCGGCATAAGCCAGTGTACAGAAAGGAAGCACATCGCTAATAATATTTTTTTACCAGACTATGACCCAACAAAACCTTCTTCATTTATAACATACCTTGATGCTACAAATCTATATGGTCATAGTATGTCACAAGCATTACCATATGGTGGTTTTCGATGGTTAAGCGAGCGCGAAATTCTGGATTTAAATATTATGGCTGTTGGTGATGATAGTTTACATGGCTACGTTTTGGAAGTGGATGTGCATTATCCGACTGAGTTGCATGATGCACATTCTGATCTTCCATTTCTAGTAGAAAATATCATACCGCCAACAGAAAACGCTAAATTACCGAAATTAATTCCTAATTTACAAGATAAAAAAAATACATTGTACACTATAGAACTTTAAAACAAGCCATCGCCAACGGCTTAGTGGTAATGCAAACCCATCGAGTATTACAGTTTAAGCAATCAAAATGGCTAAAATCGTATATTGATTTTAATACCAATTTACGTAACAAGGCCACCACAAAATTTGCGAAGGACACTTTTAAATTAAAAAATAACGCGATATTTGGTAAAACTATGGAAAATGTGGAAAATCGAAAGGATATAAAATTAGTAACACATTGGGATAACAGTGTAGGCAGAAATGGAGCTAGAGCACTAATATCCCGCCCCAATTTCAATAGTAGCTCGATATCTACCGAGAACTTTGTTGCTATACATATGAATAAAGTTAAAATATTGTACAATAAACCAATTTATATCGGTTTTTCCATATTAGATATATCAAAGACTGTAATATACGATTTTTATTATAATTTTATTAAATCCAAGTTTGGCGATAATGCTTCGTTACTTTACACCGATACTGACTCGCTTATATTAAAAGTGTATAGGGAAAACTTTTATCAAACTATATCAGAAAACCCCGAAAAATTTGATACATCAAATTACCCCGAAATTAATAATTTCAACATAATTAAAAGTAATTCTGTAGTTGGTAGAATGAAAGATGAGTTTCCTGGTGATCCGATAATAAGTTTTTATGGTACCGGCGCGAAGGCTTATTATGTAAAGTCCATTAATAATGAATTAAAAAAAGCCAAAGGTATCAAAAAATGTGTTATCCAGAAAGACCTTCATCAGGAAGACTACCAAAGAATTGTTGAACGGGGTGGTTTAATATTAAGAAAGATGAAGACATTTAGAAGTGAATTACATAACATTTATACCAACATAATAAATAAAGTAGCATTGTCACATAGCGATGATAAACGTTATGTAATTCCCAGTTCAACCAAAACTCTACCTTGGGGGTATGCAGACATAGATTTTTACAAAACAGACCCGGAAGAAAACTTAGCAAATTTAGTCACCGTGTTGGAATCATTTCTAAGTCAGGACAGCACGTAATCTGGAAAATCCATATTTCATTATTTGTTTTGTTTTTATTATTTCTATTAAACATACAACATTAATATGTAACGATAGTATTGTAATTTTTTTTTTTTAAATAAAAAACATGTATTCATTACTTGATTGCTTTTTTATTGAACCTTTATTTTAAAATTATAAATATAATGAAGTGTCGACAAATAACAAACTGTAAAAGTTATTGTTGAAAAATTTGTCTAATAGTAAATTAAACGCACAGGTCTACGAGTAAATGTTTAATGTGAAACAGGTTTGCTGACAAGATCCTCCATAGTCTTTTCAATTTTCAACATTCTAGAGTTAAGTTCATCACGCAGTTCGTCTTTCCTAAGTTCATATATTGCAATAACAGTATCATCAATGTATCGTCTAAGTTCTTGACCGGTTTCAATTAATTTCTTGCGTACGTAACCTTCAAGTTGGTTTCTGAATATATCTTTAATAACAATTGTTGAGTCATGTAAAGCTTTCTGCGTATCTTGCACACACTGAGCAAGGTTATTATCAACATAATTTCGTGTGGTCGCATCGTCTCCTTCAAGAGGTTCTGCTAAATAGCACAATCTTTTGCTTCCCATGTCGCAATCTCCATTAGGTGTAAGTTTAAAACCTATTCCTGAAGGACCTCGCATAAAGTTAAAATCCTTAAATTTTCTTTTGCGACCGAACTTATCAATAGTGTTTACTTCTGACATTGTTATGTGAGACTGATTTGAAACCATTAGATTTCACCCTAATATATGGTTCTATTTCATTAATAAACGGACTCTGCATAAAAATATGGATTGCAAAACGTATTTTAGGTGGTTTAATAAATACACGTACAGATTCATTTTACTATTGTTTTATTGAAAAAAAAAATTAAAATATAACAACAGATTGAGTTTACTTTTTATTAAAAAAAAATAAAAAATATAACAAACAAAAAAATTAAAAATTAAGAAATAAAATACATGTTAATTTCTTCTGTACAGGTAAGCTTCTTCTATGACCCAATTTCTTCTCTGGATGGCACGTTCATTAATGTCCTTGAACTGGTAGTAAACTAGTCCACAAAAGCCGCATTGTACAAATTTAACCCTGAAAAGGTCAATGTAGTTGAAGTCGTACGTAAGATCATTTCGCCAGCAGATACCTAGTCTTTTACAATGATGACAAGTTAAATAAAAAGCTTTTGGTATATGACTGTATGTTTTGGCTGCTTCACTAGGTTGTTCATCAGTTGGCAACATGATGTTTGAATATGTTGTACTTTTCAATCGCGGTACTCTAATTATGTATTACTTTTTAAAATAACCTTGACAGGGACAAAAAAAAATCCATGAAAATTACAACCTTGAAAACGACCCTGGTATTGCCGGTTACGTCGGCCTTGGTCTTGGCCTTGCATCTGACAAGTTTAAATATTATACTTAATGCATCGAACAAAAGGAATAAAGGTGGTGTAGTGGGGGAAATGGGCATAAAAGCAGACTTGCTGGCTCGAGCTCTTCACAGTTCATCAGAACACCAAACAGTACAGTGCTAAGATAAAGTTAATAGTGTGAGTTTTAATATCGAAGATGTCGAGTGTACGGTCTCTTTTAGATGCTCTTGACGTGAGCTGCGGTTCGCAACAAGGCATGCTGGATAACATGAGTGGTTTGGAAGTGTTAAGTCCGGGGGTATTCGAGAATTGGAATGGCATGGAGCATGAAGATGCCGAAGACAGAGCCCTCAATGATGGTCGCGACGAAGAGATAGTTCAGTCGGCAGCGCAATTCCTCGAATGCTGGACGGAGGAGAAGGAGCCAAAGATCAATGTGATAAGTGATGTGGTTGTGCGAAAAGCATCGCGGCCTAGGGAATCTTCTCTGAAAGCTTCTAAATTGAAAAAGCTCTTGACTATGTGGAAGTCGGAAATCGCCGATAAAAAAACATTTTATTCGGCGATTAAAGGTGTGGGACAAGGGAAGAAGAAAAAGTTTAACTTTAAGCGTCCCTCCACCCCTGTTCCATTACCCGACTTCCTGAAAACAGCACCACAAGAGCCATTGTCCGTAGAAGTGGAAGTGATAGAAGGCCCCGATGGACCAACACCACCAACGCCACCAACACCGGCCAGCGTAGAGAAGGAAATAGTGTCGGAGGTGAAGTCTTCCCCAGCACCACTGTCGCCGATATTGGGGTGCCGGAAACCTATGAAGAAGCGGTTTAAGCGGTGTTTTGAAAGCGATGAATTTTCCGCTGCTTCGTCGTCGTCGTCGTCGTCATCGTCTTCACCAAATGAAACCGCTTCTTTTTCGTTAATATATTCCGAGCCATCGCAACCGGAGTGGGTTGAAGACTTCACCAACTCTCAGAAGAGCAAATTAACAGACATTTATGAAATGAAAAAACGCTTAGTGAAAGAAGTGAACGCGTGTGACAGTGACATTTTAGAACTTGAAAGACAATTAGAGATAAAAAAGGTGAAATCTGCGCGGTTAAAAAGACAATTAGAGGACTTTAACAAATAATGTAGTAGGTGTTAGGTAGTTGTAGATATTAGCTTTTAATTTATAGTATTAAGTTTGTAAATATATATATTGTAGTTAATAAAAAAAAGTGTTTGATCAAATTTTTATATTTTATAATGAGAATAAAAATGACTTAAAAATTTATTTTTGTGTGTTATTTCATATAGGCCCTGTCCCACATAATATTAGGTAATAAAAAAAAAGAGTGAATAATCCACTAAAACTACGCAATAGCAATAGTTGTAAATATTTTCTGATAATATTTACAAGTATGCTAAAACATGGTTCGGTTTAAGAAGTTAAGGTTCTGTCGCCAGAACTTCTAATACTTTGTATCTCAATATTGTATGTTTTTATGAAAAAAACATAAAATATTGGTTACAAAGTATTATAACCAACTAAAACTACGATCAAATTATTTTGTGGTCCTGAAAAGGACCGTTTGGTTGTAAAACATGCGACTCTTTTATTGTGTTGTGGAGTCGCACGGCCCGTCATCATCAACGGGGGTGGTGGTGGTGCTGTCCTCTGTATATTCGATGATGAACCGCCAAAGTTCATCCCATCTGGGATCGTCCGACTCCCACTCCAGACAATTCTCTATGGTAGAATCTACCACAGGGCATTGGATGGGTTGTTGTTGTTGTTGTTGTTGTTGTTCAGTCGCAGACATGTTGAACTAAAATGATTGTAATAAGTATTGGTGGTCGTATATATAGAGACAAATTAATGGTGGGGGGTGAAAACAAATGTCGTATTACGTATTGAGACCAAAAGTTGTTTGCGGTCTCAAATACGAACGAACGATTTAGCTGGGTTCCACCAGCACTTAAAGTTTTAATACTTTGTATCTAATATTGTATATTCTATACATACAATATTAGTAACAAAGTACTAATATGTACTAAAACTACGATCAAAGTATTTTGTGGTCTTGAAAAGGACCGTTGTTGTGTGCCCTTAAAAAGGGCCAGGGAGAGTGTGGGGCTTATGGTGCCCCATCCTCGCTGGTCGACCACCAGCTTGACGAATCGCAGGGGCCTTGCGGGTCGTCGGGTGTTGGTGATCCTGGAATTTCCAGCACCGCATCTTCCGTCGAGTCCGGCTCTGGCTGCGGCGACGGAGTTTCGAGTCTTTGTAAGACCCAATCGCCCGCATCGTCTAATTCCACTAGACCCGGATCATGGTCATACACTAGCGGAATCGGTTCATCCAAGTCGTCCCAACGTAGGACGTCAATTTCAAAATCCACCTCTTCGTCGTCGTCGAAGACTTGCAGGTCTCCAACGTTGTCGGCTACGGTGTCATCACTAAAGATGGATGAGCCTCGGCTGGCGGGTCTTTCTTCCTCCATGTTCATCGTATGAGGGTTGATGAATATATGACTGTGTAACTGGCCCAGTCTCATATATATAGAACTACCCCCACCCCACCAACGGATTCTAAATGTTATGTATTGGTGAGAGCTTATAGAATTATTGATTTTTTCAAAAACTTTAAATAAGGAATTAGATTTGTTTAGACAATAAGACTTATTCTTAATATTTTGTGAAGAATACATTACAAAAAAAAAATAATAGAAACCTTGTTTGGACTGTTAACATTTTCATAGGTTCTCAAGCATATAACTTGGCACTTAAGCTACGAGACAAATCGTCGTTAAACGAATATCTCGCCCCATAAGTGACGATTACTAAACTACGATCAAAATATAATGTGGTCCTGAAAAGGACCGTTTTTGTGGCCCTAAAAGGGCCTGGGGGGAGGGTGGGGTGCCTACTGTGGAGTAATACCCAACGATATTAACACCGACCTAGGTGCAGCCCTTGGTCTTCTCATTGGCGGCACCGTCGCCGTCGCTGGTGGTGTCGGCGTTCCAGTCGGTGCCGAAGGTGCCGCTCCTGGTGCGGTACCCCCGCACTCCTCACACTTGCATATTTTGCCGGGCACGAATGGCCTGACAATGCCAATGATCCTTTTTGGTGTATCTTTCATCTTGCCGATCGAATGTGTAATGATGAAATAATTCTAATACCGGCCTCTATATACATTCAAAAAGTTGGAGGGGGTAAGGTGGAGTGCATATATGCATTATGTAAGTTTGAGAATAATATGATTTTATAACTCACCGTATCTCTGTTATGGACACAAACTACCCCCCTCCACTTTTCTAGCATATAGTACTAGACTTTCTCTACATTTTTTTCAAATAAATTTTTTTGATATTTCTAACCATTACTTTGCTACATATTTACAAAAAATGCAAATTATGCATATATTTTAATTATTTTCAGGCAAGGTAAGGAAAATTTTGAAAATGTTTTGACGGAATCGTAATAAGGAAGAGTTGAAGTATATCACAGTATTTTTCCCGATTCGCTAATATAAAAAAAATTTTTTCATCTCATTTTGGATGAGCTCTGGCGTCGTAACGCTTGACGATAAAAAATTGGAAAAATACATATATTGTGGGAAATTTTCTCTAGAATCCAAAAAAAAAAATTTCCGAACTTCTGTCACCGGAAATAAAAAAATCGAAATCTCAAAAATTGCGAAAAAATGGTGAATGAGCCGCGCAATCGCTCTGAAACCATCAAAAATCGATTTTTTCGCCCTCCGCAGGTGGGAGGGTGGTGGAGGTGGTGGTAGACTTAGAAAAAAAAAACCCTCCCCTGCATCTTCCACATACTCCCGTTCGGCGGCTCTAGCCTCCTAACTCGAGAATTTAAATTTTTTCGTCTAAATTTTTTTTCATTTTTAAGATTTTCCAAATTTTTTTTTCACCATTGTATTCTACTCAAAATTCTAGGTAATTAAAGTGCTTTTATTTTTTCTCTATCTTGAACGGTTCCCGAGCTACAGCGCTTTAAAGAATTCAAATTACTAACTTTCTATAACCCTTTTTTTCAAATTTCATTTTTTCAAATTTTCAAAAATACTACAATATGTAGAAAAAAATTCTCTCTTTAATTTCCCAATACCGTTTTTTTCTAAATTTTCAACTTTAGCGCGTATTCAGCATTTTCAAAAAAAAAAAATTATAATTTTTTTACACCATCGCATTCTCCTCAAAATTTTGGGCTATCAAAGTGCTTTTATTTTTTTTCTATCTTGAACGGTTCTCGAGCTACAGCGCTTTAAAAAATCCAAATTACTAACTTACTATAACCCTTTTCTTAAAATTTCATCTTTCCGAATTTTGAAAAGTACTACCATATGTAGAAAAAAATTCTCTTTCTAATTTCCTAATATCATTTTGCTCCAAAACTTCAACTTTGGCGCGCATTCACCATTATTCAATTTTTTTTTGAAAAATTTTTTTTTTTACGTTTTTACTATCGAGAAAAATGCTTGCTTATAGTACTCGATTTCCTCTATAATTTTTTCTTATAACTTTTTCCCTATTTCTAACCGTTACTTTCCTACAAATTTTCTAAATCGTTGTTTTCATATTTTGCCTTAAAAATTTTTTCTTGTGTTATTTAAGCTCTTTTTTCCACTTAATAAACCACCATTTTCTAAACTCCCGTACTCCTTTCTTAAAGAGCGGGCTTTTCCGCCAGCTTTTTTTTGGTTGGGTTTCAAATAAAGATAAAACTACTACTTCACTCATTACAAATTTATTGATTCAAGAACATTATTTTGTGTTACATATAATAGATACATTAAAATATAGATTTATTGGTCACCGAATCGTTTAATACATTATAACTAAAAAATGAGTCGTGAATAACTAATGCGTACACTTTAGTGTCTTTGGGGAATTTATTCTTTCTCGTTTGGAACTCCAATTTTACATCCACTGTCGATGAGTTAATCGCCTCTGGTTGATGACTGCAATTGATAATAAAAACGGGGTTTTTCATATATTCCGCGAACGTTATCATCGGATCGTTTATCTCGCGCCCGTAGTAGCTGCTTTGGAAGTTTTCGTAATTGTAATAGGCTGCTGCGTACAGTTTCTTGGCGAAATCTAAATTCCATCTTTCGTATGGATAAACGGTTGAATTCAGATACAGTCTAATGTCGCATACGTCGGCGTGGGTAAACTGGGTTGCGTTTTTTTCTTTCTTGTCGCAATTATTGCTGTCTTGAAACCCGACGATTATATAGCGCGGTCTTTCCAGACTTGTACTCGTTCTCAAGGCCCACACGTCGGAAGATGTTTGCCTTAAAGCTGGTAATTCGTACAGAT
The DNA here is from genome assembly GCA_034092305.1 of Diaprepes abbreviatus. Taxonomy (NCBI): domain Eukaryota; kingdom Metazoa; phylum Arthropoda; class Insecta; order Coleoptera; family Curculionidae; genus Diaprepes; species Diaprepes abbreviatus. The sequence goes on from JASJET010000139.1 coordinate 10,338,704, forward strand.
CCCATTTACGATATGCCATTTGAATACTGGCATTGTTTCCTCCTTTATTAATGCGAGACAGTATTTTCAATTTTTGCTTGTCGTCTGGAATGATGTGACGAATTTTCCATTCGATTTTGTCGATACTAATTTCTGCCTCTACTTCGCCGACGTAACAATTGGTAAAAGTGCGAGCTATAATCATAATAAGCTCTTGTTTTACGTTGAAAACACCTTTTGCGTAATCTTCGGCGAATCCCATAAGATATTTTAAGGGTAATTTCCCGGAGAATACGTTACTTGCCGTGTCTACGATATCTTGGTTTGCTTCGTCGAGACCCCATCCGCACGTCATGAGAGATCTTTGTTGCAAACTTCCGAATGAAACCATGGTTTTTAATGTCGTCGTAACTCCAGGTTTACGAACCACGGCGACCTGCTCACCTCCCATCTCGTAGCGAATTTCATCGAACAAAAATGCGAGGGCATTATTTGATAAAAAACATCTTTTCGTTGCGTCTATGGGTTTAAATTTTCCTTCGATATATATGTAACTTTCGGCGATATCCAGTATAATATCTTGAAAATTAATGGGGATACGGACTTCATCCGAATTGTTGAATGATGGAGATCCGTATGGTTTATACGTATGCTCTTCTAGACTAATAATGGAATTGTCCAAGATGGGCTCGGAGAAAACCTCTATTTTATCGCTGGTGGTGGAAATCATTTTCGCACTTTAAGGCCGATTGATTTTAAAAATTTATAGTCTTCGGCAGATAACTGTGGAGATGTTTGTGATCTAACGTCTGGACGACGACTAACCTTGACGTTAACTCTTCTTTTACTTTTATTATGTTTCGGCGGTTCCCCCATCTTAGTCGACAGCACACACAATTGACGATTGAAGCAAAAACCCATTTCTATGAAAGTTTCTTCAGTTCCAATTTCACGATTATTTTCTCGCCTTGAAAATTGATTAGATCACCGCTATCGTCCAAGATGCGAAGAGTAATGTTGTCGATAAACTGACGTCCTGCCGGCATTAACGGCATATAAATATTATTTTGTGGTTCTTTACTGATTTTGTAACCGGGCTCCACGTCGATATCGAATTCGAACAAGGTATGACCTTCCACCGAATTCATATATGCTCCGGAAATTATATTACAATCTACGCGTATGATGCGTACTTTCATTATTTCCACCATCTCGGTTGATTCGTGCTTTTTGTCTCTTTTTAACACTGTATGATTAAATCCTAACATTTTACCGATACTCGCCTCTCCCCGGAAATCTATAGTATATTGGGATTTCAGTTCACATTTCAGCGTATTATTATTAGCGACCAAGTAAAAGATTCCATCGTTCTTTTCTTCAGTTGAAATCCTCAAAGCCTCCAACATAGCTTTACCTATCTCATCTATTTCATAGGCCCCAGGTGGAATCTGCAATTGTATCGACTCGGTGGTGTAACCCTCCTTCATGTAGGCAAACTTATTGTTGCTTTCGTCCACATTAAAAATTGAATTGTATGTGTCAAATCCCAGCAATGCCAGACCATATTTGTTTTCTCTATTTAATTCGACTGGTGGATAAAAATCGGCGCTTAAGACGCTCGAGTGACCTGTTAGTGTGAACGTATAAGACATGACTAACCATTAAAACATCACACATCTCGGTTTTATTCTTAGCGGCAACATTTAAAAAGATTCATCTTCACACCTTTTCTCACTGCATTAGATAGTGATGTTTTTATGCTATTTTCTGCTTTTATGCGCACATCGCTGATTTTGCAATAACAACAAAATATTTTTCTAGCCGTAAGATCCTCATCAGCCGTAACCTCGTTTAAATTGCTGCTGCTGAAATAATGTTTGCAACCGCACTGATATTTTAACATATCGATATCGCTTTTGAGGTGCTCGGGCAACTTTTCCCAAACGAATGGAATTTCATTTGGGGCTAATGCAATCATTACTTCCTTGGGCATGTTTTCTAACTGTTTCACGGTCATTTTCCTTAATCCACCGGCTAGATGAAATGCTTTCAGTGATTGCAACATTTTAGTATAGTTATTGCGATCCATTTGCGGTGTTAATGGTGACGATGATGATGATGACATCTTTTACGCTGATGATTCGACAAGAAACTTTAAGCACAAATGTCCACACCAGACTGTTCCAAAATACTGCTGACGATCGTATGTATAGTAAATAATTTTTGATGGTTCCGATCCCGTTTGTAGATATCGTACCAATTCGATCGGTGGGGGTAAATCGCCGAAGCTGTCATAATATGTTACTTTGGAATTATTTTTTCTATAAGCTACCCAATGAGTCCCTGCACCACGCGTACTATCCAAATTCACTATTGCTGCTTCGTAACGTCGAGGACCTTGTCTAGGTAATAAATCCCTCATATAAACGCCTCGAAAGTGTCCTATTCTTTTCTTTTTGGCATATTTTTCTATATCGATGTTAGATAGTGGTCTTCGAGGTAGGGATTCAATTAGTGTTTTGATCTACGATTTAAAAATAATCCCATACCTTTACGATATGGCTTTAGAAACAAACCATTTCCTTTCGATTTTAAATACAGGCCGGCACCGGTTTTATCTTCGCTGCTTTTTTTTACTGCTTTTATGGCACGCACAATTCCCGCTGCCCCACAGGCTAATGAACCCAAAGCTGATAACCCGGCAAAAATTGGTATTAATGGTAATATTCCACCAGTTTTAGGAATCGGTATTATTCTCGGTGTACGAACCTTCCTTTTGCCACCTGCTGCTTTTACCGATCTACGTGCTACCGACAGAGCTATTTTAGATGCATTCATGACATTTTTTTCCAACACATTTTTACTTCCGGCTTTTAATAATTCCCTTCGAACTGCTTGTCGAATAGCTGTTCCGAAACTGGCTTTCCGAACATGTCGATTTTTATTAACACCTTTCCTTTTTGTATGACGTGTGCCTTTACTAGATGTTTTTTTTGTTGATAATGATGATGGTACACCCATACCAAAACGTTGTTTTCCTTTCATAATGTTTGTAACTAACCAAGCTGCTGTTTTTTCACCTAAACTGGAATCTTTCGATTTTACTCTATTCCAAGCACTTTGTCCGAGCTCGTAATCCGCTCGATGTCTCGCACTTATGTTGTCTTTATTATGTAAATAGGCTAAATCGTGTTTTTTGCATGCGGCATCCAAAGGATTAATGCCTGGATCACCTCTTGTTACACGTTTTATTACTTTTGTTCCGGGTCCGCAATATTGATAACCAGGAATGTGTACCTCGAATGGTAATTTATTTATTAACGAATTCACAATACCGTATCCAGTTTTGTTGGAAACGTGAGACCGTCCACTTCGTTTGACGCTCGGCATCTGAATGACAATTTCCTATTGACAATCTCGATGAAAAAGTCGGACTTGGATTTGAAAAGAAGATAATGAAGAGACACGGTCCTCTACTTCCTTCCTCTATTCGCGGCCTGTTAATTGGTCCATCCAATTGTGGAAAAACTAATGTCATGATTTCGCTGCTTACACACCCCCTTGGGCTACGTTTCGAAAATGTCTATATTTACTCGAAATCTCTGTATCAACCGAAATATGAGTATTTAAGGAAAATTTTAGCGCCCATCAAAGGTTTAGGCTACTATGCCTTTAGTGATTCCAGTAATATTGTGGAACCGTCCGATGCAAAACCAAACTCTATATTTATCTTTGATGATGTTATATGTGAAAAACAAGATGTTATAAGATCGTACTTTAGCATGGGACGTCATAAAAATATCGACTCCTTTTACCTAGCGCAAACATATTCGCGAGTGCCTAAACAGCTTGTGCGAGACAACGCCAATTTTATTATTATGTTTAAACAAGATGAGTTGAATATGAAACACATATTTTCCGACCACGTTTCACCGGATCTAACTTTTACTCAATTTCAAGAAATGTGCTCAAAATGTTGGGATAATAAGTATGGATTTTTAGTAAGTAAACCCATTTCTAAGCCGTTGACAACTATATCTGATGTGGTTAAGCAACGCCAGCAGCAGCCGCAGCAGCAGCAGCAACAACAACAACAACAACAACAACAACAACAACAACAACAACAGCAACAACATTATCCACCTACAAAGTCACATAGTCTCAGTACATCAGTGCAGTCGACTCAGATATCAGGTTTTCCCCAACCTACACATTCCTTTCAAACCTCCACACCTATTCAGCAGCAGCAGCAGCATCGCATTTCAAAAGAAGATATTAGCCAATCGGTGTTTGATACACCCTCGGCATCAACTAATACATCTCTCGCATCCGCTGACACCACAACTTCCGATACTTTAAACGCACACCTGAAAGGATTACGTTCGAAACCATCTCTATACGATACTGTATATGGTGTACGTTTTGGTTCAAAAACAGATTATAACAAAAATTTTATTGGTAATTTATAGGTGCGTTTTCGAAATGGAAATATTGTCTTATACAGAAAAGGGAAAAATATTGCAGAATATGGTGGATCACCGGCACTTTATGATTTGTTATTTCTTAAAACACCCTCAAGTGTAGGCAAGGAACAACAATTAAGTGATAATGTACTTTCAACGTACAAGGAAATTTTGGAATCAACGAATGCTGTCTACAACAATTTTAAAAAAAGTGATGGTTTACGGGAGACCAGATGGAACAAATATTTACGAATTATTAAACCTCTGATAATGGGCACAAAATTAGGTGGAACTATTACAAGAAAAAATCTCTCGGAAAAACTACAGTTACCCACAAAAAAGAAAATATCTTCGAAAAAACTAAAGAGTTGGTGGATCGTTTACGTTTGTTGTGGAGTTCCAAAATGGCCGGTCACACTGGACACGAAAATGAAATTATGTCAATCATAGAGGAATTACGAGAAGAAGATATAATATATTAAGCTCAATATTTAATGATATTATTCAGTTCTTCCTTCGATCTGAAACCTTTAATATTACTAATAATATGGAGCCCAGTCTAGAAAAAATCAAGATTGTTAATGAACTACATAGAACGGCTAGAAAAAATTTTGTAAGACGGCGCACGATAATAAAAGGATACAGAGATTTGTGGCAAATTGATTTGGCTGAAATGCAACAGTATGCTGATGAAAACGATGGTTATCGTTATATTTTGGTCTGTATAAATTGTTACTCTAAATTTGTCTATGCCAAAGCCATAAAAAACAAGACTGGTATAGAAATTACTAATGCGATGAAAAGCATCATTGAAGAGGCATCATATACACCAACAAATCTGCAAAGTGATCAAGGAAAGGAGTTCTATAATACAAACTTTCAAGCCCTGATGAAAAAATATAATATAAATCATTATTCCACTTACAGCACAAAGAAAGCTGCAATTGTTGAGCGAGTCATAAGGACTTTAAAAAATAATTTATATAAACAATTCTCGACAAGAGGATCTTACAAATGGATACATATATTATCGGCAGTAACAAAAACCTATAACCATTCGAAATATCGCACCATTGGAATGAAGCCTGCAGACGTGCAAGAAAAAACACATATTAAAGCATATGATTATTTAAAAATTGTACCTAAAAAATTTAAGTTTTCCATGGGTGACATTGTGCGTATTAGCAAGTACAAAAGCTTATTCGAGAAAGGATATACGCCCTCTTGGTCAACCGAATTGTTTAAAGTTGTAAAAGTTAACGTTACAAATCCACCTACTTACTTGTTGGAATCGTTAGAAGGTCAGCCTATAAGAGGGTGTTTTTACGAATCAGAACTACAAAAAACAAGCAGTCCTGACGTTTATCTAGTAGAAAAGGTCCTTAGACAACGCAAGAAAAATCACATCGATCAATTATTTGTCAAATGGCTAGGATTTCCCAACCACTTCAACTCTTGGATAGATAAAGCTAATATTGTTTAAATAACATATTGTATGACTGTATTTTTAATTTAAAATGTAAAATAAATAAACAATATATTGTAAAATAAAGTTTTTTATTTCAATCTTCATCATTAAAAACAATGACAATAAAACATCATACACATAAATAACATTTCAATATTCTTGGAGGGAAGGTCCAATTCACCGACGACTACGACGTTATCTTCAAGGCTATGCCACTCGGAGTGCGTTCTTCTATTCTTTAACCTGCTTTTTTTAGATTTTTTTTGAAGTCGAGTAGTACGACAGTGCGCTTAATGAGTCATTTAAAGGCTGATGATAGAGTATTTTCTGCATAACTTCAATTTTTGTTTTAAGCTCACTATTATTTTTGTATATCATGGGGAGGACATCCTTGTTAAATATGTCACATATTACAACTGCAAAATTGTAAAACTTTCTATTAACAAAGTGTTTTGTCACAGCATCGTCATCATCTTTAGGTTCGCCTAAGTTGGTTATGATTTTTCCACCCATATCATACTGCCCATCCGCTGTAAGTTTCAAACCAATCCCTTGTGGCCCAGATAATATATGATATTTTTCATTATATTTCTGACGACCAAATTTATCAATTGTGTTGTTTCCTCGACTCATTTTCAATCTTTACTAAACTATTTTATTTTTATTTGCCCTACTTATATTAAATATTTCAGCTGAGAAAAAGAAACACTGACTATGATCTACTGGGTTGGTATGTTTATAAAAGAAATAAAACAAATCTGTGATTGTAATAGATATTTATTTACAGTTATTTAATTGCACAAATACAAAAATTATAAAAAATTAATTTTCCATGTCTTCGTTTTCGTTGCTCAAAATTCTATCCCATCCGACACTATTTCGATCGTCAACGTCTTGGGCTGTTGCTGTTGCAGAAACCAATCCATATTTTGCAGCAAGCTCACCTGGTAAATGTGGAATATTGACGAGGTATTCTTTTAATTCTTCTTCAACCATTTCAGCACAAAATGTATCCATGTCTATGGAACCATATAAAAATTTGTCGCACAAGTGTGCCCCAGCCATAAAATTGATTGTATCCCTGATCTCGTTCTTATATTGATCTTTGGTTACATCAATATGCGACCAATCATTTACGCTATCTAACATATCGTGAGCCCTATTTCTTAATTCTCTCCCCAACCAAAATATGTATCTATCTACACATTCGTTGGCGGTCGTCGTCGTCGTCGTCGCATCAGCAGACATCTTTAACAGAAATAATGAACACGCGTAAGTATTCTGACATGTGCAACTATATTTTAAATTTAATTACATCCTTTTTTTCAAACAATTTACATACAATTTACTCCAATGAGCCAAAACGTAATAATGTTCGAGTATTGTTTCCAAAAACTCTAGTGCCCTGCCCCAAATAAGTTAGAGTGTATTTACCTTTAGTTTTACTCATAATATCTACAATATCGTCAGATAGTGTTTCGGCCACACGTTTTGGCAAAAAAGTCTCAAATGTGCTATTATCACCGTCATCGTGTAAAGCCACTAAAAGAGTTTTACCAAATCGTGTAGTCATTGAAACCATCTTTACAATTTTATACACTTTGCCTACAATCATTTCGGTAACCTTTTTTCTCTCTAAAACCTCGAAATCTTTGCTGAACATTTCATTAATTTCATCTAGAGTTTCTTTTGCAATACTCATTATTGAAAAAATGGTATATAAATCCAAAAATTACCGTGAATATAAAAGCACTTTCAGAACACTACACGAACACAATATTTGATGTTTATGCTACTGATATCTGCGACTGTTTGAAGTCACTTCTTTTCCCACGAACCTTTATAGCGAGGTTTCAAGGTCGAATTGTAACAATGGTGGGGGTAGCTTAACGATAGAAATAGTGGGAGGAGTATTCAAGGTCAAATGACGTCACACATTTAAATTGGTATAAGGATAACTTCAAGGACAAAATATAATGAAAAAATAACTACATTTTATGTACTTTATTGATTGATTTTTTTCTGCCATTCTTCTATACGTGTAACATTACCACCTAAACCTAATTTTCTTAATTTGTTCAATAATAATTGTTTGTTTTTATTTCTTAGAAAATTCTTACAAACTATACTAGCTAAAAGACACACTTCGGCATGGTCCATATACTTAAAAAATACACTAAAATCCTGAGCCTCCGAATCTTGCATTTCATATGCGTAAAATTCCGAACAGGCTGCAGAAATTAGAAATTCTTCGTACATTTCTCGCACTAAACTTTCCATATTAACTACTACTACGTTAAACTTAAGTCCTACACTCTAATTTCATCTAACACAACCGGATCTGCAATGAACCTAATCAGTTTTTCCAAACAGTCACTAAACCCCAACTTTTTTATTTCACGAACAAAGTCTTGTAAATTTATTGTTTTGCTGCAATATTTACGACATGCATTCGCAGCCTTTTCATATTCATAAGCCAAATCACAATAGCGCGACGCCCATTCTGCTCGACTTTTCATTGCATCATTGAAATAATTACTAGCCGTTTCAGTGAACTCATCGCCCAATTTTTTTACTGTCTCTTGCAAAGCACCATTCATATTATTCACTCATTTTTACATTCACGACACTTTTTTATTGCTGGTGGTGGCCCATCTATATAATGACGATATATTTGTTCATAGTGAATGTAACAGGGTAAGCTTAACTGTAGTTCCTTGTCACACCGATATGGCGCTGGCAGCTTATCCCAAATTTGCCGTAAACTCAGCGTATCAACGCAAGTTTTTAAATATTCGAGAGGAAAAAATGCTAGATCCTTCTCTTCAAAATCACACAAACTTTTTAAATTACTCTGATATAAACAAATTACTCTGCCGACTTGCTCTATAATTTTTTCTTTAGATAGTTCCGTATCTGACATTTCACACTGAATGAATGCAAATAGACTCACACAATTTATAGAACAATTTGCAAGGTCAAAATCATTTCAAGATCATCCCACACTATTACAATGCACAAATAACTACTTCAAGGTCACACACCCAAGATGACCTTCAACAAAGTCAAAGTTGTCTCGACCAAGGTCAAGGTCAAGGTCAAAGACACCCTTGAACACAAGGTCAAGGCCAAAGCACACGTGCACTTTCAAGGTCAATGACAAGGGCATGTGGGCGGGGCCAAAGAGGGGTGGGGCAAGATCAAGGTCGAGGTGTGGGGGGATAGAGAGGATCGGGTTATGTTCACTACTAGGTTTTAAGCCAAAATCCAAGTTCTCAAAACCATATACCCTACACGCAGCTAGATCGATATCCATTACCAGCTAACTCTCCCACTCCAAGCCTATATCCATTTCACAGCAGATAGGCGAGCAAAGCAAGATTTTAAACCAAAACCCAAGCTCCCAAACCCACATACCTCACGCGCTGTGCCTGGGGTGTGTTCTTGACAACTTATGTTTAAATAAAGGTAATACGTCAACTTTCTAAAAGCACATGTAAAAATAATGTTATTTGATAAAAAAAACAGTTCTTCATTCATTTAAATGAAAGTAATTTTATTCATATACATCAAAACAAGCCTCAAATACATCATAAAATATTCAGTTTTAAGTGTTATTTCGAAATCATTCCAAACGTTTCGCCTTTTTCAAGTTTTTTAGTTCTTTCGCATTCTATGGATAATTTAGCTAAAGTTGCTAATTCTTACTTGCGTCATTCTGCTGCTTTCTCCATTTAAAAAGCATTGTAATGCAAAGGCAAGCAAATACTCTAACTTCAATCGCCTTCAGAATCCCGAGTTTTAGAGCTTTTTTAACGGTAAAAAAAAATTGCACGTCTCTTGAAGATACTTCTTTCTATTTTTTAAACGTCCGAAAAGCTCTAGTACTTGCAGTCCTATAAACAAATAAAGTATAAAAGATCTAAAAGGTAAATGCATTTATTTCAACTTTAAATGATTGTCAAATCTCGAGACTTAGAGTTTTTTAGACGTTTAAAAAAAGGAATTAAGCGTTTTAAAAATACGCAAAATTTCTTTTTTTGAATGTCTACAAGGCTCTAAATTTCAAGATTTGACAATCATTTAAATTTAAAATGAACTCAAGTTTTTCACAACTTTATCTGACTGTTGAGGACGGAGTTTGGGAGCTTTCTGAACGATTGAAAAGCAGAAACAGCGTCTTCAAAAGATGCGTAATTCCTTTTTTTATGCATCTAAAAAACTCCAAAACTCGCAATTCTACAATTGAATTGTGAATATTCGCTTTTATTTTATTTACAATGTTTTTTAAATGGGAAAAATTTTACCCCGCTTTTGAAATGGAGAATATTTCAGATATATATATATATATATATATATATATATATATATATATATATATATATATATATATATATATATATATATATGTTAGTTTTTAGTGTTTCACGGATGGAGAAATATGAGTTTGTGTTTATCCGGGAATATATCCATTCGTTAGCTATTTCCATAGTTGGAATTTGCAGACGTTTCGCCAAAGTCTCATTTGGCATCTTCAAGTGCTCGTGTCCGTAGTTTGCAGTTCATCGTCAACTACGGACACGAGCACTTGAAGATGCCAAATGAGACTTTGGCGAAACGTCTGCAAATTCCAACTATGGAAATAGCTAACGAACGGATGTATTCCCGGATAAACACAAACTCATATATATATATATATATATATATATATATATATATATATATATATATATATATATATATATATATAAATATATAAAAGGCAGACGCGGATCCAAGGGAAGGGGGGCGGTGAGGGCGATCGCCCCCCCCCAAGCGCTTTGAGTTATTATATGACATATTTAACACAAATCACAACTCTATTTTTATTGTTTTTAATTTTGACATAGAACCAGTTTTAGGCACATTCAGACTAAAACGTAGCCTTTTTCTCTCAAAAAATTGTAGGTTATAATTTAAATACTTACAAAATACCCATTGTCAAAAATACAAGAAGTTAAATATATATAAAAAAATAAATTCGTCAATATATCAAAATTTTTTTGGGGCTACCGGTCATTTTATTATTAATTGAATACATTTTTAGGACATTTGACGTTTCAGTTTATTTATTTCTTAAACCATCTGCAGAATTACTCTTAAACACTAAAAAGGGATTCAAATGTAATTTATGTTTATATGTTACCGAAAATTTAAATAATAAATTATGTTTACGCTGGTAAACATTACGTATCTAATTCGTGATCAAAGTCAGTGAAGCTTTCTTCGTTCAAAGTAATTATAATTAGTTCCTCGATCTCACCGATCATGAGATCGAGTTTCCACATTTTCTTTTATTCTTTTATTATATAAATTTTTCCCAATTTTCTGCCGTAGCTTTATTCAAAAAATTATTTTCAAAAGTTCAGTTATATTACTAATTTTGTAAGTTGTGTTATTTCTAGCAACTCTACCTTTTACTTGAGAGAGATATTTTCTTCTCCAACGGACATTTTCTGGACGATCTATAATAACAGCGTTTCTATCTGGTTTTTTCCAGCAAAAATAAAGTTCTTTGAGCAATTTTCAGAGCTCAGTTCTTTTAATTTCAGGTAAATCCCGATCTTCATCCATTTTAGTTAGAATTTTGTCGATGGTTGGGATGCGCTTCTCATAATAAAATGTATGTACAACTCCTTTTATTGCAGTTTAGATCTCTTCTTCCAACGAGGTTTTTCGTCTGCCTGTCTGGCTTGGGAGTACTAAGAATTCCAGTTAATTTTTTCTACTTCAATATTCGGTACATAGTAGATTTTCCAACTCTTGTCATGTTGGAACACATCTTAACAGAGCTTTTAACTTTATTATCTAGATATTGATATCTTAAGGCATCATAAACATTCATCGTAATATATTTTTCGTTGAGGAAAAAAAGCCCTGATTTATCGATTTTGGAATAAATATAGATGTGGAGCCATATCTTTTGGGTATCTCAAATAATATAAAAAACAAGCACAAACAAAATAAATCACTAAGGACACACTATAAGGTGTACTTTGCTCACTGACAGATATTAAATTGAAGTATCAGAAATTTTATTCTTGCAGTTTTATAAAAGCTTATAATATTTAAATATAATTAAATATAATTACATTTACGGCAGTCCTCAGTTACCTGCGGCACTGGAGCAGATACATTGGAGGTTTCGGTAATAGTTTTATTACTCTCTCTAGTTCTTTAATAGAGTATATGAATGTGTAGGTTTGCGATCGCCCTCCCCTTCCCAAGCGCTTTGAGTTCAGGAAAATAGAACCGATTTTTCCTTTTATATTAGGAATGTGTATGCTGCTGGTACTTCCTCCCCGTTGACAACTTGTTTTTCTTGTTATACCCCCCCCCCCAAGAGCTTCAGGAAAATAGACCCGATTTTGCCTCTTATACTAGGAATGTGTATGCTGCTCGCATCCTCACCCCCCCCCTTGTCGGTAACTTGTTTTTTCTTGTGATCGCCCCTTCCCTTCTCCAAAAGTTTCAAACTCAGAAACATAGACCCGACCCTGTCTTTTACACTAGAAATGGGAATGCTGCTAGTGTCCCCCCCCCACCCCCGTCTACAACTTACTTTCGCTTGCCATATTGTACTTTTCTGACATCACCGCCCCCCCAAAGAGAGAGGCTGGATCCGTCCCTGATCTCAGGTAAACGATAAGCTATGATTTAAAACAAGAAAGTTTTGACCACTACAAATTATTACCTAAGTCTTTGTTAAGACTAATTTTGTTGACATTTTACTTTGAATTAAAGTTGCTTCCTGTACGTCGTGAGTATATATACTAATAAAGACTGTCACAGAGGTTTTGCATTTAATGGGTTTAATTAATAAGTCTAAAAGTGATTTCTTAACATATGTACATTTAATATAAATCTAAACGCCCTGCGTTTCATACGTGTATATCAGTACGTTTATATCGACAGTTTTGAGCGCACTTGAAGTCAAGCGCTTTCTACAAGCGGCTTAGAAATAACGAATTAAACGGTCGAGATTATACTTGAAGCCGGCTTGGATTTGTTAAGTCAAACCTGAAACGATTTAGGGTTGACTTGGCCCAAGCGCGCTTCCAGTGCGAAATAAACACCTCAAGTGCGCTTGAAATCAGCTGTTGACTTCTGAACGATTACGTCATGCGTCAAATGGGCGTTAGTATATTATTTCGAATTAGTTTTAATGTTTAAAAACACCTAAGTTAAAGGCTAAATGCAGAATAAAACATTTCACCCCTCACAATAGTCAACAGTTGGTTTTTAAATAAGAAAAATATCAAAACAAGGTGTTAATTTGAGGTTAGGTACAGACAAGACGTCAACTTTTTGCGAAAATGACTTGAAACCAAGGTCAAGTCATGTTTAAGTTTGTGAAATAAACGCCTAGATTTCAAATAAGATATGAGGCGGCTTCAGTTTGAAGCTGGCTCGAAAAATGTCGATTTAAACGAAGTCTATAATAATTACTAACACCTTGCGTTAAATGGATTGTAAAATAGCAAGTTTATTGGAGATTGATTAAATTGAATTCTAAAGATTTTTTTAGGTGAGCGGGACCCCCCGCTTTGCGGGCCCTGCCGATCCTTCGCTACGCCACTGAATGCAGGTGACTAGAAAAGGACGAATTCAGATAAAATTAATATTAATATTGAAAGGAATGTAATACAACAAGATTCATCTGACGATGGACCACCGTCAACTGGTAAATTATTAAAACATCAAGCGACTGTATTGGCATCGTCAATTTCCTCAGGTTTTGAAATAAAATTATAAAATACTGTTTACTTGACTGCCTTCTAGCTATTTTCAGTTCTGAATATATAGCTTACTTATTACTATCAATTTTAAACAACATGTCTACAAAATAATAATTTATTTAATTATTAGCTAAGAACAATTTAATAGCACTCCATTATCTACCCCATCCATTAGCATAAGTTGGACCATAATTCCAACCCTGATTAACTTTTATTGGTACAGGAACTTCTTTTATAACGGGAACTTTTACATATTTAGTAACATGTACAGGAACATGTACTGTTCTTGTAATATGTACTGGTACTTTCTGAATCACTGGATAAGGTTGTGGGACTGAAACTGGCACCTCCACTCTTTGTATAACAGGTACTTTTTGAACAACTGGATAAGGTTGTGGCACAGGAACATGTACTGGAACCTTTTTCTCAACTGGAACGGGAATATGTTTAGGCACGTAAACTTTTTGGACAACTGGGTAAGGTTGTGGAACTGGTACTTCAACCCTTTTTTCAACGGGATATGGTACTGGTTGGGGTACTGTCACTTTTTGAACAACCGGGTAGGGCTGTGGGACCGGAACGCGTACTTCAATCCTTTTTTCGACTGGTACTTCAACTTTTTGATACACTGGATAGGGTTGTGGGTATGGTACTCGAACAGGAACCTCAACTCTCTTTTCAACCGGCACTATTACTGGATGAGGGACCTTTTGGATAACTGGGTATGGTTGAGGGACAGGAACTTCCACCCTTTTTTCAACTGGGACTGTTACTTTTTGAATAACAGGATAAGGTTGTGGAACTCGAATGTGTACTGGCACTTCTACTCTTTTTTCAACAGGTACTGGTACATGAACTTTTTGAACGACTGGGTAGGGTTGTGGAACTGGAATCTTAACTTCAACCCTTTTCTCAACTGGGTATGGTTGAGGGACAGGAACTTCTACCCTTCTTTCAACTGGAACTGTTACTTTTTGAATAACAGGATAAGGTTGTGGAACTCGAATGTGTACTGGCACTTCTACTCTTTTTTCAACAGGTACTGGTACATGAACTTTTTGAACGACTGGGTAGGGTTGTGGAACTGGAACCCTAACTTCAACCCTTTTCTCAACTGGAACTTCAACTCGTTGTATTACTGGGTAGGGCTGTGGTACTGGATAGGGAACTTTAACTTCTTTTATAATTTGGCGATGAAATTCTACTGGTCCATAAGGAGCTGGTTGTTGCCATCCATGGACATATCCACGTTTAGCCCTTGTTGGATTCGATTCACTCTCAGCATATGCCAGGTAAAATATTGTCAGCAAAATTAGTCCCTAAAATTTAAATAATAAATTTAAACCCATAATAATATAATCTGGCGGTATTGTTATTGTTATTATTATTGTTGACAACATTATCATGAATTAAAACACCTTTAGCAGAAACAGAAAGCATTAGCCATTTCTTAGATCGTGGAAAAATATTGCTAAAGATAAGTTCAAAATTTGAGTCAACCTGAAATATCCGGATAAAGTGAAAAATAGATTTTACTTTACACCGAGTTTTAATACCATTTTTTAAAAATTATATATTAATTAATAACTACAGATTATTTATTTTCCAATTTCTACTGTGAACTATATTTATATTTAATGGTAGTTAGTATAAACACCATATAAATATCATAAATGTGTTGTCCATCTAAGCCGAATTTTTTGCCTTCCTGGTAACTACACTAATTTCCGAAATATATTTAATGAAATCATTAATAAATTATGATGCAAAAAAATCTATCATTATGAACAATTACTTATATAAATGATTCCTTGCAAAAAGTCTAAAATTTAACCTAAGATTGTAATCTATAAGACTGATACTTACGGTTTTCATATTGTATTAACCTAATCTTCTAAAATTAAACTGATATTTTTTTTCGGCAATACATCATTTTATAGTAACCGACTAATAAAAAACCTTGATAAAATACTTGGAAGACAGTGTAGTTGATCTTCATTATAATATCTTACGAAAACCAAAAGTTGTGAAAGAAATATGCACTTTTTACAACTGGTTTAAATTTATTGCAACACGTTTGTTCCTAAAATGTGCGTTATTTTAATACGATTCGGAATGATTTATGCTCCAAAAAAAGATGTCGATTATTATTATTACATTTACCTTGTACCCACCCTATTGAATAACTTTGCATATTTTTAAGAAAGCTGAATGCAGAATTTCGTTGTGTGATGAATTTTAAATAGGTATTTTGAACATCAACACATCAAATTATCTTATAATAAATCATTAAAAAAAAGATTTTAAAAAATTATTAATGATTAATTTTTTACTTTTTAAAACGATTTTTTGGGGTAAGTTTAATTGAAGGTCGGAAACCAACTACCGGAAATGAAGAAAATGTGTTTTTAGTTATGGGATTTCTGGTCGAAAATTCACATAAAAGTCACCGAAAAATTTATGAAACCACAGAAATATATAACCATAGCATTGAAAAAATATATAAATTTTACCAATATCGCATTCAGTTTTGGAAGTAGATTGCGATCGACGATTCAAATTTTGTTTACGCGTTTTAGAAATTCATTTAAATTTGTCCATTTTTCGGATAAATCCACTCTTCATAACAGGCATATCTAGAACCATTGATCGCCAGCACAGATGATCTGTCAATGAGTGGGATTGAATAATTAGAACGCGTGTGGTAGGTCTATACTTTTTCGATCGCCCCTTAAACATGTTTCTTAGATTTTTAGGCACAATTGGCATGTTGACTATTTTTGGGAAAGTATTTAAACCCATGCATAAGTACCTAATGTAGCCGAAAACATTAAATTTTTTTAAATACAATTAGTGCTTTAAAAATCATTAATTTTAAATTCAATTTAAAATTTCCCGCCAAAACGCAATACTTGTCACTTAACCAATGTGGCATCAAACTGGTAAACTGACAAGGACCTATAAATTTGTTTTGTAATTTTTGTGATATAAGATGCGTTCTAAGTTATTTTAAGTGTTTTGCGGTGCCTCTGTGTACCATTACTACAATTAAAACACCTGAAAAGTTATTTATCCATATCCATTCGGAAAATAATAGGAAAATGGGGCTTCAGCTAGCCCAGAACTACTCGTTTTATTTTAGTTTTGAGCTTATAAATACCGATTATTAATATCATGTATTCATTATCGGTTGCGAAAATAACTTCTTGATAAAGTACTTACACGGAGGTCTTCATATTTCTAAATTCAGCAGAGTAGAAGTTACTGTTTGTTGCGAATAAATTGGCCATCATAAAACAATCAATTCTCGGCAATTTCGAACTATTTACCTTCCATACTTCCTTCATGAGAAAATTTCTTATAATCGTTTTCAAAAGGAAAAGTAAGCAAATTTCGAAGAAAATACGCGAAAATGACTATAAAATATGAACTAGGCAACATAGCTCTTGACAGTGATCACGAATATGACATAAAACCAAAAAATTTATATATCGAGTTTGTGACAGCGATGACCTTGACTGTTTTCTTTAGAGCAATTATCTAATGATCAAAGTGAAAAAAGTGAAACTGATAACCATGTTCTTTTGAATATGCATTTACTTGTCATTAGGTCGAAGTGATCATGATTACGTCAAGTGATAGAACTGAAAATAATAATGACACAAAAGAATAACCATATCAGGACGGAGTACCAGCGATGACGTTAGTATGGAGTGACATCATTCACTTTGATTGGTGTTCGTTGTCACGTGAATCGAAGGAGATTTAATTACATTTTTATAATTAAATAAAAATAAAATTCCTTAAAAATAAAGAAAAATATTATGTTTTTAACCGACTTCTAAAAGAAGGAGGGTCTCAATTCGTTGACTATGTATTTTTTTTATGTATGTACACCGATTACTCCGGAACGGCTGCACCGATTTGAATAAATTTTTTTACGTTATATTCAGGAAGTTGCTGCTGTGGTCCCATATTTTTTTAGAAGAAATTAGTGCAGTAAAATCCAAGATGGCACTTACAATATGGCGGCCAAAAAAAATGAATTTTGTCCGATTTTCTCCAAAATTGGTATGGAGGAATTGTCGGGGTCGTACCCAACGAATCTGAAATTATTTTTAAAAAAATTCAATATGGCGGATCCAATACGGCGGACAAAAAAATCGATTTTGTCCGATTTTCTCCAAAATTGGTACGAGGGAGTTTTCGGGGTCGCACATGACGAATTTAAAATTATTTTAAAAAAATTCTGATTTTTTTCAAAATTGATATAATAGCACATTACGAGTTTGATATTATTTAAAAAAAAAATAAAAATGGCGGATCTAAGATGGAGGATTAAAGATTCTACATCTCTCGATTTTGTCTAAAGTCAGTATTGGGAGATTTTTGTTAGTGTTAATTACGAAATTAAAATTAATTTTTTCAAAAACTCAATCTGGCGGATTCAATATGGTGTCTTAAAAATTTTACATTTTTCGACTTTCTCCAAAACTGTTATAGAATGTTCTTGAGCGTGTAAATTATGAATTTAATAGTATTTTTTTGGATTCAATATGGTAAGCGTAATATAGCTGACTAAAAATTTTACATTTTTCTATTTGGTCAAATGTGGAACTGAATCGTTTTTGATAAATTATTTTAAGAAAGTCTAATATGTCAGATGCAATATGACCGTTTAGAAATTTTAAATTTCTGGATTTCATCTAAAATTGGTACTAGGGGGCTTTGAATGGTTTAGATTTAGATTATATTAAGACGTTGAAATTATTTTTTTGAAATTCAAGATGGCGGATCCAATATGGTGGGTAGAAAATTTTACCTTATTCGCATTTTTTCATTTGGTATTAGGGGGTTGTTAAGTTAATTTTTTACAACTTTTAGGTTGATAAGATACAATATGAGGGTCTAAAAATGTTACATTTTCCGGTTTTATCTAAAACTGACATTGCGGGGTTCTTGGGGCGTATACAAACTCAATATGCAATATAAAATATATCGGGCTAATAATTTAACGTCTCAAATTCTTTAAATATCGATATATATCAATATAAGATTTTGGGGCCTATATTACAAATCTAAAATTAATTTGAAATTTAAAATAGTGGATTTACTATGACAGACTAAATTATTCTTTGACACAATTTCATTGGTATTTGGACAACTCTAAGAATCAAAGAATTTTTAGTCGTTCATTTTAGGGTGATTTACAATTATGGATAAAATGGGTACTTTTTTGCCACCTTGGAGTCATTGCGAGGTACACTAATCTAGATTAGCACTTAGTTCAAATAATTTATGAATATCATAATGAATTCAAAACTAAAAATCGAAAAATAAATTTTGATTGAACCGACTTCTAAAAGTGCGCTAAAAAGTGAAAAATAACTAGAAATTTTTATATGAAATTGAAATTTTTGAAGTCGACGCCAGATTATTTCTAAATGAAATAAATAACTACTAATATATACAAATTATGGTAAGAAAGCCATTACAAATAAAGTATTTTTAATCTGTGTATGCGAATCACATTTTGTCAGGTATTAGTTTGGCGCCGACTTTTAGAAGTCGGTTCAATTTTTTTTATAAAAATTTTATTTAGGATTTCTATTGTGGAAACTACCGTTTCGCGGCAAAATTATATTTTTATTTGAATACAGTCAACATCTCAACTTATATGTACTTTTGGAGAATGTTCCACTAAATATTCGAGAAAGAATGTGACTGTAACTAGACTGTGCTCCTACGCACTTCCAAGTTAACGGCAGAAATGAGTTAGATACTTAATATCACAAGAGATGGATGGGGCGTGGAGGCAGGCCTGACGACATGGGGGACGAGGTGATTCCTTCCCCTCCCCTCCGGCCCAGACTAGTTTTGTGAATCCATAGCTTAAAATTTGTAGAAAAAAAATTATAAATAGAAAAAAAAATTAAGTCAGTTTAATAATCTGGACATTAAAAATAATAAATCAGCAATACTGTGAATATATTTTACTGATTTTTATAACGTTGTTATCTTCTTTGCACCGATAAATAATCATTTTATATTAGTTTACTCTTCAGTCACTATACTAGAGAAAACGGAAAAGGTTATAGTTTATACTGTTATAAAAATTGTGACTTGGATCTTACTAAGCCGTTTAATTTAAACCTTAACAATGTGGATTTTGTCTCTTCTGGCGCTTATTTTACGGTTGGTTTGGCCTACGTAAGATGAGCTGCACTTTCCGCATGGAATTTCGTACACTCCCTGGTTTTCTAGAGGGATTCTTTCTTCAAATGTTGGCAAGATATCTTTTACTTTACGGTCTGTAGTGAAAATGGTTTCAATGTTGTGCCTCCTGAGAATTTTTGCGATCTTTTCTGTGCCCGAAAACCTTCGATT
Organism: Diaprepes abbreviatus; assembly: GCA_034092305.1. Taxonomy (NCBI): domain Eukaryota; kingdom Metazoa; phylum Arthropoda; class Insecta; order Coleoptera; family Curculionidae; genus Diaprepes; species Diaprepes abbreviatus. Next base: position 10,358,779 of record JASJET010000139.1, read on the forward strand.
ACATATCACAGCCGTGATAATATCCGACATAACGTGTATATATATATATATATATATATATATATATATATATATATATATATATATATATATATATACAGGGCATTAATTCCTGCTTCGATCGAAATGAAAATTAACCAATAAAATAGTAATTACGTGATTAGCATTATTTGTCATATTTGAATTTTTTTTCAAAAAAAAAATCAATAGTGGGTTTATATCTCAAGATATTGAAAAAAAGTTATTAGAAAACTATGGGAAGGTTGACATGCTTCTGTTGTACGAGTTTTGCGAAGAAAATGTGCGTCAAAGTATTAAGATTTATGTGGAGAAACTTCTTAACCACCGTATATCAAATCATCAAGCATCTGGCAACATTGAGCGTCATCTGCAAGAAACGGGCAGCTTTGAAAAAAAATTTCGAGGTAGTGGTCGTACTGGAACAACTCGAACAATCGAAAAAGAAATGGAAATTTTGGAAAAAGTTGGAGAACAACCAAACGTTAGTATCCTCCATCTAGAATATGAGTTGGATATCCCTAAAACTATTGCAAATGATATTTTAAAAGGACAGTTTTTATATCTATATCACGTCCGAAAGGTTCAGTGTTACTAATTGATCCTCTATACGCCTTACATTTGATGTATTTATTCGAAATAAAAAAATTCATAATCCAAATTTTGGTAGAAAAATTTTGTTTTCCGACGATCTATACTTTACAAGATCTGGAGTCATCAACCTGCACAGCAAACATGTTTATGCGGATGAAAATCTATATGCCATTAAAATTGCACACTATCAGCATAACTTTAAAATAAATGTTTGGGCAGGTATTATTGAACGACACCTTATTAGTCCTGTTGTGATTCCAGACAGGATAAATGGAAAAATTTATCTAAATTTTTTGGAAAAGACATTACCAGTTCTTCTGGAAAATTTTATTATTTTACTTCAGCGAGAACTATAGTAAATGCATGATGGTGCCCCACCCCATTTTTCTGTTGTTGTTCGGCAATATTTACACGACCAACATCCGAATTGATGGATTGGAAGAAGCGATGAGGTACCAGTATGATGGCCAGCAAGTTTTCCAGAGTTATATATGTGAACATCCTTGAAGAATTTTTGATGCATCTTTTAAATGATGGCAACTTTTTTAAAAAATAGAGAAAGTCCAGTTTCATTTTTTCAAAAGTTTTATTAAATGTATTGCTTAATTAATGTTTTCTTTCTAGTTAGTTTTTTCAATCTTTGTAAAATGCATACATGTACTTCCGACATTTATTTTAAAAATTGTTTTATTATTACAGCAAATTGGTTTAGGGTAGATTGAGTACGGTTGTGTCAGGATACGGTAGTGATAGTCGTCATATTAGCGGAAGTATAGGAAATAACGGGGAGTGTGCAAGCCACGCACATATAAAAGTAACTGTACTGATCCTCTAATAAACAGAAAATGTCCGGACCATGCTATGCGCCATTTTGGGTAAAGCGACGTTATAACAACAGTGAATACGCTGTCGCCACTGAAAAATTATACCGACTAAACGTCATCGTTTACCTCCAACTGACACGGTTTGATGCAATTTGCCTACCTTTCCGAAATTTCATCGACATAAGTAGTTGAACGAAACGAATAGTAGAAAGAGATAAGTATTACCTTATCACCTCACCCAACTGATCCAATTCGTGTCAATTGATTGTAATCTGTGGATGTCTGCGATACTATTGGTCGGTCGTAAAAATAGATTAAAAATTTTTATATTTTTGGTTGTTAAAAATAAGTAGTCATTAAAAGGAATAATATGTTGACGAACCGTTTCTTCAAAACGTTTTATTTTTTGAAAAACCAGTTGAAATGTTAATTAGATGGTACCCCCCTTATTTTCAGTATTTTCTAATTTTTAATTAAAATATCCTTAGAAAGTTGAATGCCTCGCAAATTTCAAATAAATTTGAAATTATAGACATACAAAATTATGACACTAAATTCTGTTTTATTGTTTTCCTATGGCTAGTTCTAATTATGGACACTTGTGTCCTTAACAGCCGAATATATTGCTTTTAAACAGTTAAGTGTAACATAATTGTTTTCATCAACACAATTTATAAAAAATTTGAGAAATAACAATTTGTAAGATATTTGAAACTTTTATATATATATATATATATATATATATATATATATATATATATATATATATATATATATATATATAGGTAACATTAAATTTTATATTCAAATAATGTTATATGCAATATTTTACTTCCTTACGCTGTGTTAAACACTATAGTACACTACAATTAAATAAATATTATTATGATTATAATTTATTAGGACATATAAATTTGAACACTACAGGCTAACGAACGAGGTCCTTCAGAATAAAAACCTTATTTATAGTACCTTTGATCTTCAAGCCCCTACAAATCTTTGCAAAATAATAAAAAAAAGTATTCTAAAGATTGAATGTGAGATCTGCCAGTATCATTAATGGAGGTCTTCTGGCTGGCCTATGCTATGCCACCAATCAAGTGTCAGGTTTTCTTTGAAACTTAGTTGTCAGGAAAGGAAGTCTTGCAATAAGAGGCTGGATGTTTAGTGAATTCATACAATAATTGATTGGTGGATAGCTAGGACGATGGATTTTAGTCATAGTACATAGAGCTGTGGTTTCTACCGTTTCAAGATTTATCAGTGCTTGCTTCCTGCAATTACTGTACGTAGGAGGCATATATTCTTATTAAAGTCAATATATTGCTTTGTATATATGAGTTGTTTTTCTTGATATGCCTTTTTATTTTTAATTTATATTAATTTAAAGTATTTGGCCCTTTGTATACATTTTTGTGTAACAGTTCTAAAGTGCCAATTTAAGATAAGTTTGTGGTCAATATTTACACCTAAATATTTGACTAATGGATTGGTGCATATTACTTGGTTATTAAGTTGTATAAAATAAATTTAATCCAAAAACAAAAGATTTTAAAAACAATCGATAACTTCACAATAATGACAACAATGACACTATTTTTTTGACTTTTGAAGTTTAATTTGACGTACCAAAATGTCACTTTGCCCAAAATGGAGCCGAGCATACTCCGGACATTTTTCGTTTGATAGCTCCATTACAAACTGTCATCCATTTTATTTTCAGAAATCCGTGGTGAAAGCGGAGGGAGAAGCCGCTTGCATGTCTGAACCTGTGTCACAGTATTGCGTCAGCTGCTGCGCGCCGTAAACGCTAGCAGAGGGCCATATGTTTTCAACAGTCAAAAGCAAGTATTTTTGTTCGATTTCTTTTGATAATTGTTGTTACATGTATACAGCTATAATATTGAGCATCTTTGATATAAGCAAAGATTAGCTAGAGCGTTAGCTATAATAATCTTTGATATAAGTTAACCAGTAGAAGTAAAATAGCAGTGATTACTTTGTTTGTAGGCTATTTTGTATTGACATGGTGTTTGTCTTCTGCGAAAGAATGCGTTGAGTACGGTTGTGATATTTTTCCTGGGTATGGTTGTGACATAAGTAAAAGTTGTTTTTTTAGATATCCAGAAAACGCTTGAGGAAGACCGAAAGAGGACAGCTTACAACGAAGTGATACGTGGGACATCTTTGCGGAGAGGTGCGGAAATGTACAAAGTTAATCGCATGTCTTTGTTAAATACGTTCGTCAACGCGATGGTGCTGACACGGACGATAATGAAAACAGTGTCAGCATAGGGTATGTCGTTAACAACAAAGTGTTTTTGGAAGAACTAGAGCAGCAGCTATCAAATTACATAACACGTTGAGTGGACATTTATTTTGGTCTTTCTCCTAAAGAGTTGTGGAAGTTGGCTTTTAAGGTTACAACTAAATATAATCTGAAGCAACCTGCTCTTTGGGTTGAGAATGATATGACGGGCAGGGAATGGTTCCGTTTATTCTTGAACAGAAATCCTTCACTACCTGTTCGAGTGGCTCAAGCTACCAGCCTTTCAAGAGCAACAAGCTTCAACAAAACAAATGTGGAAGCTTTTTACCATAACTTACAAATTGTTGTGATCAGACATACCTAAAAGCCACAAGATATATGCAATGTCGACGAAACAGGCGTCACACAATCCAAAGGCCTGACAAAGTCGTAGCAAAACGTGGCATAGGGCAAGTGAGAGCCGTTATTTCAGCCGAACTGGACACGTTAGTCACGATAGCTTTTGCAGTGAATGCTTTGGGATATAGCATTCCTCCTTTATTTATTTTTCCATGTGTTGGATATCACTACCATTTTGTTAGGGATGGGCCAGTAAGATCAATTGGGACTGCAAATCCTTCAGGCTGGATACAAGATGCATCTTTCCTAATATTTTTCGAACATTTTAAGAAATTCTCCAATACTTCACCAAAGCATAAAGTCTTGCTAGTGCTAGACAATCATTCTTCGAACATTCATAGAAACACATTGGATTTTTGTAAGGAAACCGGAATCATTTTGCTTTCATTTCCTCCACATTGCTCGCATAAACTACAACCTCTTCACCGGTCTGTCTTTGGACCTTTAATAAAGCTATAAATACTGCTTGCGATGGATGGATGCGGAGTCACCCAGGTAAAACAATGATCATCTACGATATAGCAGGTATTATCAAAACTGCTATGCTATATTGGTATTTATCGTGCTGTATATTTTGTACCAGACAAATCAAACCCTGACACCGAAGAGAACAATCCTGCAGTACCATCTTCTATAACAGACAAACCAAACCCTGAGAGCATTTCTGCTGCACCATCTTCTGTAACAGACAGATCAACTCCTGCATTGCCATTTTTTATAATGAGCATGCCGAACCTTGACTCTGGATAAAACTTTGCGGCTGACAATGAAATACCGCCGCTTTCATCAGCAAGATTTAAATTTTCATCAGAAAGAAATGCTAGAGAGAACAATTCTAGACCTAACTATAAAACACCGCCACTTTTAACTTTCTTATTGGGCAAATTTCAATTCGGAACTCTAGCAATGTTTAGCCAACTGCTTCATCTTCGGCCACGCTATTTTTTTTTCACTTGAAATTGTTTCACCCTTCCCGAAGGCTGGCTAAAGAAAAATAAGAGATGCTAGAACCAAAAAGTTCACGATCTACACAGATACGCTTCAAAAAAGAGGTAGTTAGACAAGAATATAAAACAAAAGAAAAACGGTTGAAGGCGAAGCAGGTAAAGAAAAATCTTAATGAAACAAAAGGAACAAACAAAGAAAAAGGAAAAAGCAAAGCAAGTAAAAGGAAGAATCACCGTCATCAGATAGGAAGAGTATTTTTGTCTGGTTTGCGTAGTCGCATATTCTGAAAGTAAGCCTGGAGAAAAATGGATCAAATGCCAAGGAAAATGTGAACTTTGGTCCCATTTAGTCCGCACAGATGGTAGTCGCCATTAATTTCTCATAAGTGTGTTGAGTCGGATTAGATATCAATACCTTACTTTTTAATTTTTCGCATATTATATTTCTTTTATTTTGGATGTTTATTTTTTCTTGAAGAAACCGTTTTGAGTTTTTCAAGAATTTTGATATCACAGTTATTAATATTTGTTTTGTATTTTGATAGAGTTCCTATAAAACATAACTAGAAATATCTAGTCAACTTTTTGACTGATTGTAAATGAAGACTGATATAATAACTATGGAGTGTAAATGAAGACAAACATAATAACTATAAATGTTATAGTGCCTTATTAGTTGTAAGTGATTGAATGTTCCCAGATTTTATTTCTTTTGTTACAAAAGGAGATTATGTTAAATTATGTCAGATATTACTTGCAATAAAAGTGATTTTAGGTTATTTTAAAGTATTTTTGAATCTGTCACTACCGACCCCAAGTAATGTCTAACTTGCTCCTATGAGCTAACCACTGCGTTTAGGGATACAATTTTAATATTTATACTTAGACCAATGTACATATTACATTAAAAAACACTTTCCGCTCAGGTTAGTGAAAATTTTTCAAGAGGTAAAGAAGCTTCCAAATACATGCGATTATCCGATTGATTTTTCTAAGCTGTCATAACGTTGATGACATAACAAATCAGAAGCGATGTTTACAAGTGATGACACTTTTATAACACTTAGGCTAGTTTATAGCCAATCGCTATACCACTAGAAAACGTCATATAGTGTTAGACCACACACCAAAAATCATTCCAATCATTCCATTTGTGAAAAATCAATATTTTCTTTAAACTTTAACGTGTTCTATCATCTGAATGAAGCAGTATTGTCCTAAGTTGGCTTAAATCGACCTCTGTCATTAAACCTTGTACACGTACTTTCCGGACATCCTCTAAACTTCTTAACTAGTTTTTTGCAGTTAAATATTTCAACATGTTTTTACCACAAGAGGCATTTTTGTTTGAATGAATCGAATTTCCAATTTTATTCTTTAAAAACTTATTATTGTATAAATTATATCAAAAAAATTATTATTAACCTAAAAGCAGACACTTCCTTTAAAATTATATATCTTTGTCTCTAATGGTGGTAGCTTTGTTACCCGATTTGGTTAAAGTTCAATACACTGTCAATCGATCAAATACTTTTTTTTTACGGAACTACGGCAAAAGCGAAGGAGGGTAATGTTTTTGAGGCGTGTACATAGTACATGTATTTATGTATAGTCTTTTGTTATCCCCTAGAGTCCATACAACTGAATTGGTGGTATCGGTTAAAATAAATTTTACAAAAACGTTAGGCATGACGAGAATTTTTTATCATATAGCAGCCAGCTGACAATGGACAGAATTATAAAACGATTACAAAAATAAGTAATTTGTTGAATTTTAAAATAAAGATTATCATTTAAATTAAAAAAGCAAGTGTTTTACCATCGGTGGTGGCTGACGTCAAGGATCTATTGATATAATACTTTCTTAACAGTATATTTGTTTGTTTTCACGCATTTATGTCATGATATATGAAACAAAATCGAGCGAAGCCTGATTTGCAATATCTGGAATAAAACGTCACATTTTAAATAAAGATTTGGATAATGGCCATGTTGCACTTCTTTTTAAAATATTTTTTAGAATCATTACAAGTCCCTAGTACGGGGTCAGCTGGGCTTTATCTAATAACACGCGTATGCCTATTATAACAGCGTAATTTTCTGTTACTTGATCTTTGTTGTGATTTTCTTCACTAACAATTGATGTTATTTAATAATTGTTGCATGTTTTATATTTGTGCTTGTGAAAGAGAGATGTATTAACATGATATCATACAATCTGCTTCGATAACAGAAGAATTAAGGTACATATAAATGGATGCCAAGTTTGGTTCCAAGCAAAAAAACTAATAATCGTTAACTATTGGAACTAATATGTATTCAGGTTTATCGGGATTTTAAATTGAGATTCAATCATAACTTTCGGTGATACTACAATAGATTTCAATAAACACAAATTTGTTTGTTAGAGAGGCAGCTTTTTTATGTTTAATTTACTGGATGAGTTATTTTAATCTAAGGGTCCAAATATCTTTTAAAATACTTCATTTTTTAAAAATGTGGTTCAGGTAAAAATTGCTAAAGACAGAAGGGTCATTTATTTATACTAATGACCTTGAGATCAAATTTCAAGGTCATTTAAAGGTCAAGGTGATTCTTTAAATAGAAACCCCCATTTTTATTGCACTAATGAAACGCGGAAAAAATATCCTATCCAACAATATGTATAAGGAGAAGAATCACATCTAAAGGTTATTTGAAGGTCAAATGTCCTCCTACCTTGAATGAACCAATAATTCGGAAACTAAGAGTGGTGGAAATTTTTTTTTAATTGTTTCTGGAAATAAAACCGTGTAGGTTAAGGTAACCATCAAATTGACTTTATAAATGGGACTTCATACTCTTAATCCCGAAAATGTTCTTGTCTCTTAATAGGGAAAATATTTTCCTTAAAAGTCTCTTAAAATCAAACTGTGTATGCTAAGGTGACCTTAAATTTGACCTTAATCTTGAAGGTCATGTCAAGGTCATGATATTTTTTTTTTATGGGACTCCATACTTTTGACCCAGAAAATGGAGATAGCGGAATAATTTATGATCAGATATGACCCTGAAATGACCTCGAAAGTGAACGCCATTTCAGAGTCAAATGTTAAAAAATCCCGAAATGGCAGGATGTCAGAGATTGTTTAGGGCTTAGGGATAAATTAGAACACTGGGCGTTGGGATGGGCGTTGGACGGAAATGACCTTCCGTGATTTCTCTTTGACCTTGCGGAACATTCACAATGAAACTGCGAAAAATTCGCTAAAGTGGGACATATGGAAGAATTCAAACAATAAGGGAAAATAAATAATTTTTGCACATTCTGAAAGCAATTTCTTACAAACTTGTACATTTCGTCTAGTAGTTGTTGAAGGCATCTTCAACGTTTAGCATGTTCAGAAAATCACCGAAATTCATCAAAAAACTTCTAAGCTTTTTAAACATTTGAGCTTTTCCAAAACAGAATACAAATTTTAAACGGCTATTTCTGACGTTAAATTTCCCGTTTATTTCGAATGCGTTGCCAAAAATCTGGGTTTCCATTACAGGAAAACGAACTTGGCCTGCACTGGCCTTCAAAATTTACCTGTTACTTGTTGAAAACGCCTTCAACGTTTGTTATTTCCGGAAACAATTTTTTTTTTGAATCAACTCGTTCTTATTTATTTTCTATCATCGTATGAATTCTTTCAGCTGTCCCAGTTTAGCGGATTTTTAATTGTTTCACGTTGTGGATGACCCTCAAAGTTCAAGAGGGGTCGCTGAAAGTCATTTCCAAGGGAAAAATTTTTCACTCTCATCCATACCCCCAGTACTGTCATTTTCCCATAAGTCTTGAAAATTCCCCAATATCTTGCCATTTCGGAATTTTTTTATATTTGACTTTAAAATGACCTTAACTTTTATCTTCGAAGTCATTTCAAGGTCACCTTCGATCCTAAAATTTTCCTCTATCTCGCTTTTCGGGATCAAAAGTATGGGGTCCCATTTAAAAAGTTAACATCACCTTGATATGACCCCCAGGGTCAAGGTTAAGGTCAAATTTATGATTACCTAAACATACACGGTTTGATCCAAAAATTTTTGTAGAAAAAGTTTTTCTCTATCACTATTAACTTCCGAATTATTGGTTCATTCATGGTATTTGACCTTCAAATGACCTCTAGATGTGATTTTATCTCTTATGTTATTCATACCATTAGATAAGAATTTTCTCTGCGTTCCATTTCTGCAATAAAAAATGGGGGTTTCCAATTAAAAAATTACCTTGATCTTTAAATGACCTTGAAAGTTGCCCTCAAGGTCATTAGTACGGATAAACGGCCCCCTCTGTCTTTGATAATTTTTCTCTCAGCCATTTTTTTGTAACTGGAGTAATTTAAAATATATTTCGATCTATAGATTAAAATGACTATCATTAAATCAATAAAAAATTTGACAGGCGTAAAGGGGGTACATTTTAAAAATCATTTAGTTGATACATGGTGGTCCAAACAAGCATGACGAATCATTTTTATTTTTTAATGCAAAAAACGTCAATAAATTAAAAGAAATTAATTTAATTCAAACACCAAAAACCAATTAATAATTCAAAAATTAGACAATTAAATTATTAATTACTCTTGTAATGGGTAATTTCAAAAATGAATTTTTAATTTACTCTGGTAATGGGTAATTTTATTCCTAAAATGATCAGTTGCAATTTTCAATTGATAATTTCAATTTTAAAAATGAAATTATGAGTTACTTATTAATAAAATGACTAATTACTTTATTACTTGAAAATTTTAGAAATAATATCTCCGACTACTTAATTAATTGAGAATTTATGGAAAAAATCTACAATTACTTCATTAATTGATAATTTTATTATCAAAATTAATGACTGGTAAAGAAATTCTTAATTTCGATTTGCTGATTAAAAATTTTCCAGTAATTGATTATTGGTTAATTATAAATTATTTACCGGTCACTGCTACATACCAAAGACTATGGTTATACATCGTTTTTGTATATACCATACGGATCCGCATTTAGCAAGAATTACTTTTAACTCATAATGTAAATAAATTTCTCAGCTTTGTATAAACAAAGATAAATAAAAATAATAGGAAACAAAATTAAGTAAAGAAACTAAACTACAGTATAAATTAAATATACTTCTGTATCTCTAAATCAAGTGAAGTCATCGAATTTGACCTCGCCCTTAATGGTCTTGAAGGTTGTCATAAGTTAATGAGTTTATTTTTTTCTACAGACGATAAGCCTTAATTAATTTTTAGCCCCATCTATTGAAGTCTTATCAACACAAATTTTATATTTTTTAAATAGTTGACAAAATAGTTTGAAATGTCTTCATATTGTGATAAAAACTATCTAATTATTAAAAACATATAATAAAATATTATATTTATTATTAAAAATGACAATAGAATTAATTGTTTTGTCTAATGATGGCGTCACTATCATTGTCGCTAAAAAATTACTGGTATTTTGGATTATAGAGTAGGCGCAAGCGTCATTCATTTGTTTTCGATCGACTGCCTGGAAAAGCAATGTGGGTGGAGGGCAGAAGGGGATCATTTTTCACGAGCAACAGAGTTGCCATATTGTCAATAAATTAGGTGCTTGAAATAGTTTTACATTTTCAATAAACAACCGTTACAATGATCAGTTGTATCCATTCATAAGATGCAAGTGTTCAAAAATTATACTCCTCATTCACTAATATGATCTAAGTTTAAAACTAACGGTAAGAAATACAAGATTAAAAAATCTTTTCTTTTTACTACTAACAAAAATAGAAAATTTTGTTTTATTTTTGGGTAAATGGTATTATCGATTTAAAGGCTTCATCAGGTCCTTATGGTTGATTTTCAAATATAAAGCTTTGTTTGTTAACTTAAGGAGGTGCGATATTGAACTTATTATGGTAAATCAAGACCGAAAAAAGTTAATACAATTAATTTAGAAAAACGTTAAAATTGGAGAGCGAATAAAATGGTATAAAAGGTATTAAAAGGTTGAGAAAGTTTCTGTCATAAGCAAAAAAGAAGGAGATGACATAATTTTCGTAGTAACTAGATCCGGTTTAAACACTAAACCCTTTCAGTAAATCTGGTTGGGTATGGTTTGAAATTTTTTTATATACTACGTTAAAGGAATAAGCTAATCGAAATATTGTAAAATAAAACAGGCACAATAGAAACTCAATACATTTAATTTAAGCGCTGCATTTTAAAAACTTATAATTAAAAAAAACCTTAGTTTTCAAAAATTTAACTGCTTATTCTAAAACTTTCAGTTCTGTTTATCAAACACCGCATTTTCTTCCTAAAAATTAGTAAATTGGTAACAACAAATTATTTTGTTCAATCTGACAACATGGTTTACAAGCACGCGTTGCGTGTTTTCCACCGTTTATTTTCTTTTCCTTCAGCATTTCCTTTGGACCCTCGATTCACACAACACCGGAAAACCTTTTATAAACACCTTTTATTGTTTTTATTAATGAATCATCATATAAATAACTGAAAACGTCCATAAAATCCAACAGTTATGTTAATTTACGTCGGAAAATTCTCTCAGCACGCGTTGTCAAGTTGGCTATGGGTATAGGTTTGTCGTTAGTGTTTTGTTTTTTATCTGCCTTTGGTGCTTCGAAAGTTAAGGCAGTGGGCATTAAAAAGTAAAATGCAAAATGAAAGTGGAAGTGAAAAATGGCGTGGAAAACAATGCAGCATCGAAAAAGGCTGAGGACAGCCATTCGTGGGTAAGTTTATATAATTTGGTTTATTTTCAAAAAAAGCCTGTTGAAATTAATAAAGTCCACTGGTTTATTGTTATTGAGTAAGCATAAAAGTGATTGTGTATGATGAATAATAAAGTAATTTAATCAAGAATTCAGTTTATTGTTCGACATTATATGTGTTATGAAATAATCAATTAATAATTTATGTAAATTCTCAATTGGAAAAAAATCCACACTAAAGATAAAAGATGAAGAATTTTCAAGAAAAAGAAAGTTTTGAAATGAGAAACTAATTTTAAAATAATGTGTTTTTAACTAATCTTAAAAAACTTCTTGGTTTTATTTAATTTTGGTATTTTATTAAATTAAAAAAAAAATAGGTGCACTTTTGACTGCACCTTTTTATTTCAGTTATATAAACATTTCAAATGTTAAGACAGGTTCTGTAAACATAATCTCTTATAAATTTATTTTTTAACGATTCTACGCAACAGATTTTTTTATAGTCCTCTTAAAGAGTGTGTCCAAGCTATCTCGTTCTTGCGGATTTGGTGTGTGACAGCTACACGTGCTGATCCGAAAATCAGTGGCGTCGGTAGAACACGTAACCTTCAGGCTGAAGCATAATTAAATTTAACCTGTTAAAATGCGTGAAAATAAAAAAGAATGTCCTATAGTAATTTTTTCTCCCCCGATAAACATTAAAAAAAGTTTATGTTGTATTATCCACTTCATAACTACCTAAAAACTAGATAACAGTTGTTTGGTCTGTAATCCAAATATATATATATATATATATATATATATATATATATATATATATATATATATATATATATATATATATATATAAATATAGGCGTATTCGACAAACGAATTTCAAAAAAAAATCTATTTCAGATTCCGTTCTTACTCTAAGACTGGGTGAAACAAATTCATAATAGACTGTGATATTATGATAGTGGTTAATGATACGATGTTTAAAAGTACATATATCCTGGTTAATATCAACAATATAAAAAAAATAATACTTTTTAAAGCATTTAGTGTCACTCTTAATCTATGAGTGTGATAAACGTTTTTCTCGTGCTCATCACGTTCTTATAGAAAATATTTTTAATTTTACTTACTTACTTACTCCATGGCTTACAACCCTGGGTAGGTCTTTGCCGACTTCACAATACTTCTCCGTTGCTGCCTGTCTGCCACGGCATCTAGCGGATTATCAATATTCATTTCCTTTAGATCTTTGGCAATATTGTCTTTCCATCAGAGGGCAGGGCGTCTCAGTGGTCTTTTCCCTACCGGTGCTTCCTTCCACGCGAGTTTGACTGTGCGACTATCTGGTAGTTTTCTTACGTATCCCGCCCACTGCAGTCGCTTAGATTTTATTTCTCTTACAATATTAGTGTCTCCATATAGATCCTCCAGTTCTTTATTGGTACGGATTCTGTATCGTCCTGTTGTTGCATCCACTGTTGGGCCATATATTTTTCTAAGAATTCTTCTTTCGAAGACTCGGAGCCGTTCTTCATTTGTTACCGTTAATGTCCAAGCTTCGCACCCATATATCACTACAGGTCTTATTATTGTTTTGTGTATGTTTATCTTGGTACGTCTTGTTGTTAACTTGGATTTTAGGAGGTCTTGTATTGCGTAGAGGCATCTATTACCTGCTTGGATTCTACAGTTAATTTCTGTCGTTCCGTCAGTGTTTTCAGTAAACATCGTTCCCAGATATTTGAACTCTTTGACGCGTTCAAAGTTATAGTCCCAAATTGTGATGTTTTGGCCTAGCCTGCCTCTGTGTTGGTTGTTTCTAGTGGAATACAGATATTTAGTTTTCTCTTCGTTAATTTTAAGCCCAATGCTACTCGCACTTTTTTCGAAGTTATTGAAGGTCGTCTTGATATCCAGCGTGCTGTTTCCCACAATGTCTATATCATCTGCAAAAGCCAAAAGTAAGTTGGGACTGTTATGATTAAACATCGCTGTTGGCGGTTGGATTTTTGCCTTTCTGCTGACGTATTCTAGAGCTACATTAAAAACAACGGGGATATAGCGTCACCCTGTTTGAGACCGTCATTTATATTGAGCACCTCTGAAAGGTCTTGTCCAATTCTCACTTTGCTCTTTGAGCCACCAACACACACCTGGGTTAGTCTGATTAATTTCTTTGGGATGCCAAGTTCCTCCATTGCGTGCCACAATTCTACCCTATGGATGGTGTCGTACGCCCGTCTAAAATCCACATATATTTGATGCAGGTGTCGATTGAATTCCCAGCATTTTTCCATTAACTGTCTAATCGTAAATATTTGATCTACGGTGGAGCGACTGCCCTTGAAACCACACTGATAATCCCCTATAGTTTCCTCTGCATAGGGTTTAAGTTTTCCTAAGAGTACAATGCGAGTACTTTATAGGTCGTATTAAGCAGAGTAATGCCTCGATAGTTGGCGCATTTCATCTTGTCACCCTTCTTATGTATGGGGACGATGACCCCTTCTTTCCATTCATTTGGTATTTCTTCTGTGAGCCATATAGCTTCTATCAGATGGTGAGTAATTCGATAGAGGGCTTCTTCACCATAATTTAGGCATTTGGCGGGAATATTGTCACTTCCAGGCGCCTTGTTATTTTTAAGTTTAGTTATGGCTTTTTGGACTTCTTCGTATGTTGGTAAAGGATGTGGAATTTCAGCTGTTTGTACTGTGCTTGTGAGAATGTTGTTGTTGTTATCCGGGTTCAGTAGTTGATGGAAATGTTCACGCCATGTGTTCATGACCTCTGTACATTCCATTATAAGCTGCCCATTGTCTGTTCTTATAAAATTTCTTGCTGTTGGTTGGTATCCTTTTTTTTATATTTGAGATTCCCCTATAGTATGCTCTTATATTGCTGCTTTGTCCATTTTGCTTTATTTCTTCTATTTGTTTTTAATTTTAATTCCCTATTAAGAAACAAGAACTTTTTCGGGGTCAAAGGAATGGACTCCCATATAAAAAGTCAAATTTATGGTCACCTTAACATACACGGTTTGATTTCCAGAAACAATAAAAAAAAATTTTTTCCATCACTCTTAGTTTCCGAATTATTGGTTCATTCAAGGTACGAGGAAATTTGACTTTCAGATGATCTCTAGAAGTGATTTTACCCCTTTGTTATTCATACCATTGGATAGGAAATTTTCTCCGCGTTTCATTTCTGCAATAAAAAAATTGGGGTTTCTACTTAAAAAAATCACCTTGACCTTAAATGATTTTGAAAATTCACCTCAAGGTCATTAGTACAGGTAAATGACCTCCCCCTGTCCTTAAAAAATTTTTGTCTGGAACATATTTTTATAACTGGACTATTTTAAAATATATTTGGATCTATAGATTAGAATGGCTCACCCTGTATATTAAAATTTTAATTTTATTTTTCTGTTTAGTTTTCTAGTTGTTGCAACTCTTTTCAATATTTTAAGACATTAAAATTACCACAAATAAGAAGATTATAATTAATGTCGAAAAAACAAAGTTACGAAAGTTTTTTTTTTGATTGATTGATATTGCTATATGTTATTTATACAGGGTGTCCATTTAATACACCGGTATTCGATTGCGGCTATATATTATATAAACATTTCAAAGGTTCTGTAAATATACTCTCTTAAATACATATTTTTGAACGATTCTATGCAACAGCTATCTTCCGGATCGGTGTGTGACAGTAAGACGTGCTGAGCCAAACATCGGTGGCGTGGGTAGAACACGGAACCTCCAGAGTAGAGTATAATCAAATTTAACTTGCTAAAATCCGTGAAAATAAAAAATAAAGCCCCATGTCCTATCTTAAAACCTCCCCCTAAAAAACACTAAAAAATTTAATGTGGTATTATCCACTTCTTAACTAGCTGAAAATCAGATAACACAAGTAGTTGGTTGTTTGGTCGGTAATCCAAAAAATATATATTTTGTTTTTCTGGTTCAATTACCCTTGTTTTAGGCCTCATCGAATAAGAAATTTCAAGAAAAAAATTTCTATTTTAAGATTACGTTCTTACATTAAGACTGGGTGAAACAAATTCATTTTTCACTATTGGAATCTTATAATCCATAATAGGCTGAGATATTGTGATAGTGGTTAATGATATGATTTACAGAACATATATCATAGTTAATTTCGAAAATATTAAAAAAAAACTAATTTTTAAAGCATTTAGTATCACTCTTAATATATGACTGTGATGAACATTTTTCTGTTGCTCATCGCGTTCTTATAGAAAATATTTTTAATTTTGTTTCCCTATTAAGAAACAAGAGCAAATTAAAAACGAAAGTTGAAAATATAACTTGTTTCCGATTATTTCCAAAAATAGAACATGTAAAATTCCTAAATTTCATAACTATGTTAATTTAACTTTCGCGGTATATCTTAGTATTTACGATATCTCAAAGTTAAGTCAAGAATTGGCTTCATCCTATATACCGGGTGTCAACGAATCTATTAGACAAGTCATAGTTTCTAGAGTATAATGGGTATCAAAATGAGAATTGGTGCAGGTAAATGGTATGTGAAGGGGAGAGTTTTCGCATATTCTCCACTTTCCGGCCACTTCCGGTTTCACCGGAAATGGCCCCGATTTTGAATTCTTAAATAGAACACCCTGTATATTTTAAGATCTTTGGGTTTCTGAGACAATTCTAGATCAGAATGTGACATTTTAAAAACTTTTTACGTCTACTTCATTTTTTTAGAGCAACTTTTAAAATTGCATCTAGGTGGTCATGATCGGACGCAAACTAATCTAAGGGCCTTAGGTGATGTCAAAAAAATACAATCACAAAGTTTTAGTGACTAGTATGAAAGACAGGAATTGGATTAAAAATTTAACAAAATTAACAAAAAACTAATAAAATAAACTAATAACTTAGACGACGCACTTAAAATATTTGAAAGTACAGTAGCTGAATTTGTTAAAAAGTTTAGTGTAGTAAATGTTCAAAGTGCATTCCTTCTTTTTCACGACACATTTCAGCTCGTTCAATTGTTTCTCTCAACACGTTTTGTAGCATTTGGGGCGTTATACTTCTAAATGTCCGTAAAATTCTTTCTTCTAATATTTCAAGAGTAGCTGGGGCTGCTCCATAGTAAATCCTTTCTTTAATATATCCCCAAACAAAGAAATCAAGCACAGTAAAATCCGGTGAGCGGGCTGGCCAGCGTACCGGACCATTGGTTGCAATAATTCGATTATTAAAATGCTCTATTAAATAATTAAGAACTTCTCTAGTATTGTGAGGCGGTGTTCCATCTTGATGAAAGTAAATTCGCCGTAAAACTGCTAAAGGTATATCATTGAGATGATTTTCGATTTCATTTTGAAGAAAACCTAAGTATCTAACCCCTGTTAACTGACCTTGAAACAATATTGGCCCAATTATTCTGTTTCCAACGATACCAGCCCAGACATTGCCACCAAATCTTTCTTGAAAATTGCCCTCTCTCATTTCATGTTGATTTTGTAGGGCCCAGTACCGAGTATTTTGCTTATTGAACATACCATTATTTGTAAATCGGGATTCGTCGGAAAATAGAATAAAATCGATAAAATTTGGGTTAACTCTATGATTTTGAAGCAGCCAATCACAAAACACTACCCGTCTATCGCCATCCTCAGTATACAAATGTTGATGTAACTGATATTTAAATGCTCGATATCCATGCTTTTTCAGTATTTTTCTTGCTGATTCATAACTTATCTGCAGTTCTTGACTAATTTTTCTTAACTAAACGGTTTTATCAACCTCAACCATAGCAAGTATGTTAATCTCAGTCTCTTCATTTATGATAAACCTCTGTTCCGCCTCTTGATTTCCTATTTGCCTAAAACGATTCTCGACATACGGAAAATACTAATGGGCTGGATGTTGACGATTCGGATATCTATGAGCATACAACTCGGCAGCATTCCTTGAATTTCTATGACACTCTCCAAATATTAATAACATATCCACTTTTTCACTTTGAGTATACATTATTTTAACGAAAATTTAAACTAAACTTAACGAAAATGAAGAAACTTTTACGTCTGTTCTTAGAGCGTATGTCACTGTCATTAACTACTTAAGTGAGTGCTTTGTTTTCCAAAGAAGACTTGATAAAAACAGTTGCAAATTATTATGCGTCATGGCTGTCCATGGCGCACTTGTCATAAGTAAATAAATTATCCAGTATTCTGCTTAATAATATTTAATTTCTGTTTTTATGTCTAATCCAATCGCAAATAAATTAGTACCGTTAGATTCGTCAAAGAATGCTTTTTTCGAAAAGTAGTTGTCAAAAAGGGGTCGCCATTTGAAAATTAATAGTTAGAAATGAAAACGTAATTTTGTCAACTTGTCTTATTCCTGTCTTTCATACTAGTAACTAAAACTTTGCGATTGTATTTTTTTGACATCAACTAAAGCCCTTAGATTAGTTTGCGTCCGATCATGGCCACCTACATGCAATTTTAAAAGTGGCTCTAAAAAAATGAAGTAGACGTAAAAAGTTTTCAAAATGTCACATTCTGATCTAGAATTGTCTCAGAAATCCAAAAATGTTAAAATATACAGGGTGTTCCATTTAAAAATTCAAAACCGGGGCCATTTTCGGTGAAACCGGAAGTGGCCGGAAAGTGGAAAATATGCGAAAACTCTCCCCTTCACATACCATTTACCTGTACCAATTCTCATTTTGATACACATAATACTTTAGAAATTATGACTTGTCTAATAGATTCGTTGACACCCGGTATGCAGATTTCTTTACTATAGAGAATATTTAAAAACCCTCCTCGTATTGCAATATTAATTTTCTTTTAAATCTATTAAAAATGTGTTTAGTAAAAATGACGATATAATTATTCTTTAAAAAGGTTTATGTTAATTCGAAGAATAAATTTAAAATATTTAGTTATTACAGAATTATAAAAATATTTGAAATTAAAAAATTTCAGTGTAAATTAAGAAAGGTGAAGAGTAGTTGAAATCTGCACAGTTCAAGTATAACAAGCTCCTTCTGTCACAATAGTTAAAATAGTGTATCCGGCAAATACCGTGATGTTGAAGTAGCAGGAGGAGCAATAAAAAATGCACACATTTTATTTTGAAATGAGATAAATTCACCTTTAGTCAACATTAGTCTACAAATATAAAAAAAAATGCGACTGATGTTTTGAAATGGCTGTCCATGGGAATTTAAAACATCCTCATTGCGAATTCAACAATGGAAATTTTCCACCACGTATAGATTTTGAATTATAGAATGTATCAGTTATTTTTATTTAATACAAACATTTTATATTAATATATATAATATTAAAAATAAATTAAACATTGAATCGGTAAGTGATGAATCAACCAAAGACTTGTATAAAAAGAGACTTGCAGAAAAGATCAAAAACAACTCTATTAAAGATTCAGATGATGTTGAATAAAGCTGGGGAAAAATCAGAGGAAATGTAGATAAATCGGCCGAGGAAGCATTGGGATATAGAGAAGTCAACACAAATTCTAAGCCTTCAGCTAAGCACTGGTATACTCCTGAGGTGAAATCATTGGCACCAGAGAAACGACAGGCTTACCTCCGATACAGAAATAACAAGTCAGAAACAGAACACAATCGATACAAAGAAATAAGAAACAGAGTAAACGCCAACATAAGACAAATCAAAAACGAATATTGGCGAAGGTTCACAGAAGATATGGAACATGACTTGTACGGGGCACAAAAGAAGGTATGGAACATGATCAGAAGAAGGAAACAGGATATAAACGAATATACACAATCCCAAAAAATTTCTGAGCACGAATGGGAAGAACACTTTAAAACACTATATAGAAATACAGATCAATCACAACAGAACAACTACCCACCCGAAAATGCATCTGAATATGACGAATACACCAAGGAAGTAAGCCTCCAAACGACGAAAGACACGATAGCCAAATTAAAAACGAGAAAAGCCCCAGGACCCGACAATATTCCCAATGAGCTAATTAAATATGGTGGAAATGCATTACACGAAGAACTAACAAAACTCTTTAACGAAATAATTAAAGACCAAGAGATACCCCGAGATTGGAAGAAAAGTATAACAGTACCTATTTTCAAGAAGGGTGATAAGAAAATCACGGAAAACTATAGAAGAATAACTTTATTAAATTCAATAATGACATTATTCACCAAAATCCTTGAAGGTATAAGTGACTATTGCAGAATATCAGAAGAACAGCAAGGTTTCCGCAAAAACAGATCTACAGTAGATGCCATATTTATCGTAAGACAGATACTAAGCCGGCTTTTATGTGTTTTATAGATCTCACTAAAGCCTTTGATAGGGTGAGACTGGATGATATTCTGCAAATAATGCGAATTAAAGGCATCCCAAACAATTTAATTACCATAGTTGAACAGCTAAACTCCAACACCACAACACAAATCTCAGTAAGCGGCAACCTAACTAAGGATGTACCGATAGCTTCGGGCATACGACAGGGGGACTCTCTGAATCCATTACTGTTTAACATAGTAATGGACCAAATAATTGAGAACGTCAAAAGAGCGGCATCAGGGTACAGAATGAATACCGGGGAAATAACAATAATATGTTACGCTGATGACGCCGTTATAGTTTCCACACCATAAGCAAGCAATTCAACATGAAAATATCCATCGATAAAACTAAGTCAATTCTAATAAGCAAAGTGCCCTTAAGATGCAAACTAGTAGTGGATGACAAACCAATAGAACAACTCACGACCTTTAATTACTTAGGAGTTGAGATATCCGCAAACCAAGACAGAACAAGAGAAGTAAGAAACCAAGTAAACAAGGCAAATAGAATCTCAGGAAGTCTGGCGGATATAATATGGCACAACACATACATGAGCAAGGACGCAAAAACAAAAATCTACAAGACCTGTATTCGACCGATAATGACGTACGCAATAGAGACGAGAGCTGACAACACAAAAACAAAATCAATTCTAAGAGCTGCCGAAATGAAAGTACTAAGAAAAATATCGGGATGCACATTAAGAGATCACATACGCAATTCAACAATACGCGAGGAACATGGAATGCAGGATATAGTAAGATGGGGACGGAAGCTCAGAAGAGCCTGGAACGAGCACGTAGGAAGAATGGCGCAAAATAGGATAGCGAGAATCGCCCGAGATGGAACACCGGAAACCAGAAGACCAATAGGTAGACCACCTAAAAGATGGAGAGAGTCCTGGATTTCAACATCAAATGAGATGAATGATTGAGTTGGAAAAAACCGGCTGTAAGCCTATAACAAGAGGAAGAAGAAGAAGAAGACAAACATTTTTATATTATATTTATACACAGGTTCAAAATAATAAAAAAAAACAAGATATTTTGAGGGTAACAGCATTTATTTACAAAAAAACACATGAAAATAGACTTATAGTGTCTTTTGTACATAACTTTTTTGCGAATGTTGACTTTCATTTATATTCCTGATCGTTTTCTCTCATAAGAAACCAACAATAATACTCCATCATTGCTGGATCCTATCTGTCTTGTTGGCATTGCTCCATTGCTTTTAAGTAGTTCTTCTACAAGTTTTTCGTGGATTTCTATTTTTTTGTTTCCTAAAAGCTTCGAAACAATTGTTTTAAAAAAATTCCACCCAGCTAATTTAACATCATTTAATTTTTAATCAAAACTGTTGATCCCTTGGCATTTTTCTAATTTGTTATCTAACAAATATTCCTTCCTTAAGCTTAGCCTCACTTAGTTTAGGAAAAATTTGTTTAAGGTATTTAAACGAATCTAATGCTTTAACGAAATTTTTTAATCAATCCCAGTTTAATGTGTAATCGAGGTAACGGTACTTTTTTGGGATCAACAAGAGATATATTCTTTATGTTAGCTTGACCTGGAATATATTGATCTCTCGGAAGCCATTTACGTGGTGATGGCTCTGTGTTGCTCTACTATCCTAAAGACAAAGAAAACAGCAATACTTCCTAAATTCACCCTGATGCCCTAGTAATAGTCCTATGACTTTTAAGTCACCACATATTTGCCCCTTATATTTAGAATAGGTGACATACTTTCGTATATTTCCTTCATGTCAACTGCATGTGCAAGGGAAATAGAGGATCTTTTGTTGCTATTATGGAGCAAAACTGTTTTTAAACTTATTTTAGAAGAATCTATAAATAAGCGCTATTCGTCCGGGTTATGTGCAAATCCTAATTTTTCCATAACAGTGTTTGGATTAACACAAACACACATTTTATCCCACAGCCAGCAGATACTTTTGTTATGCCAAAATAATGGTGGTTAAAATGATTTGTTGGTTGTCGCCAAATCAATGGAACTACAAAAGGCATAGAAACTTTGTTATTCTACTTTTTAGTAATTCTGTATAGATGCACTCAGATCCACATGATTTTCCATTTGTTATTTTTTATAGCTTTAACGACATCATTACTATCTATTTCGTGTTCTTCTTGTATATTAATTATAGATATTTTTCAATATACTTAACTCTCTTTTTAGTTAGGAATTTCTGATAATGCACAATCCATTGGTTTTCAGATATTATTTCGGTAGATGCTGTTTCCTGTCCTGTATTCTTTATGAATTTCCAAGCTTCAGAGCTTTTTCTTTCGCTAGTATATGTGTCTATTCCTTTACATTTATTACCCCACATTTCGTTTTTTCTCAAGTTGACAGTTCTAACTTCTCTTCTGATTTCCTCTTTTTCTCTTGGATTTTTTGTACTTTGTACTGTTTCTTTATTTTTAATATATCTCCGATCTATTTCGTCCACGAAGGCTTGTTTTTCTTTTTTTTGTCCTAATGCTTTTCTTGCTGCTTTGTGTATACTTTCAATAATGTTTTGGTATACTTCCGAGAATGATTGTTTAGATTGATCCAAGTGTTCATCTAATCTCCGTTGGTGTAAGTATCTAGTGCTTTCTTCGTCTAAGCTATCTAGATTATGTTTGGGGTAATTCACTGCTTGTTTATCTTAATCGATGTTAATTTCCTCTGGTCTGTTTGCTGTTATAACGTAAATATATCCTTGATATTAATAGGTAGTGATCGGATCTCTATATACTCTTATATCCCCACCTCTATATACTCTTACTTCTTAACTCGAAGTTGTGTGTTTTGTCTTATGATTCTATAATTGATAATTGATTTTTGTTTTCTTGTGCGTCGTTCTTAAGTAAATTTGTGGATTCTTTTTATGTAGGAAGAATCCATTGGTTATTTTAATATCGTTAATTATACAGAGGTGAATTAGTCGTTCACCATTATCATTTGTGACTGTTTCTCCAAGTGGTTCTATTACTTGATCATGCGTTTTACGACCTGTTCTACTATCTAGGTCTCCTAATATATTTAGTTCTATAGTACTTCCAACTTCCAGTGCTAGTTCATTTAATTTTTTAAAGAAAGTGTCATTTATTTTTACAAGTTAACTTTTTACAATTTAATATGGCAGATGCAATATGGGGGACTAAAAATTTTACATTTTGGTAGTTAGGGCGAATTTTATGGATTTTAAATTAAGATTATCAAACTCAATATGCGGGCTAAAATATGTCAAATTAAAAATTTTACATGTAGTTTTGGACGCCTACACTGTTAAAAATAACTTTAAATTTAATGCAAATTTAATGTCCATTATACATTAAATTTAATGATTTTGTACCAAAAATCGTGAATAATTTACATTAACTTTAAATTTAAACAATTCATTCAAATATCAGTTCATTGAACATTAAATTTGATTTAATCGTATCTTAAATTTCAATAAAGTAACTGAAAAGATATTTCAACTTCTGTATATTAAAATTAATTCACATATATCCTAATACTAAAGGAATTTACATTAATATTCATGGTACATTGCATTAGATTCCGGGAGATGGCGTAACTTGTATTGAACTTTTTGTTTAGTATGATATAAGTTGCTTAAAGAACCTCAATTTTCTTATACTGAGGTGTACACATCTGTCCACAATGTCCACCTTTTGCTGGTAGTTTCGGAATTTTTTGAACTCATGTGCATTAAATATATGATAACATATCTCAGATTTGATGGACACTGGCTGTATATTTAATGTACATAGTCAGCTTAAAAAGTAATGATCAAACTTTACATTTAATGTCTGATTACATTAAATTTAATGGAATAAATTAATTTAGATTAATGTAAGTTATTAAATTAATGCATTACATTAAATTCATTTAATAAACATTTGTGAAATTTGCTTACAGCACATTTACATTAAATTTAATTCATTTCCTTTTTACAGTGTAGGTTACCAATCTAAAATTAATTAGCGGATTTACTATAGCAGAATCAATATTTGTATGACACAATTTCATTCAAAAATGGTATTTGGGGAATTCTTAGAATCAAAGAATTTGTTGTTGTTTAATTTAGACCCAGACAAAACTGAATTTTTTATATAAATATCATTGATATTGTTTAAACAACATAAATAATTCCCCGTTCCAAAAGGTTTCTGATTTTAAATATTATAAAAAAAACAAAATTAAAAAAAAATCTACAAAATCGGAGCTGTTCTTTAGGACTTCTAAGGAAAAGACTTCATTAGCGCATTATATCGGCAACTACTGAAGCTTTTTTTCATAGTTATTTTTTTCATTTTTTAATATTGTGCCTGTACTCCTTCTTGAAATTTGACGGAACTATGGATTTTTTAGGATGCGCTTCAGTTTTTCCAATTTTTCTAGAGTCAATTTAATTATATAATAACGCATTTTAAAAGTTTATTTTATATTATCGATAACTTTTCTTATCAGTACTATAATTGCTCTATCAATTTTAATTTTAGCAGCAAAAAAATACGAAATCACGTTTTATCCACGTTTAAACATTGAAAAATTACAAACATGTGCATTTTGACCTATAAACCTTCTTTTAAATCATGGTAGGTAACATTTTTGGCACCTTAACATCTCTATTTCTTGGCCTATAGTGATAAAATTAAGTCAAAGAGCTACTATTTTAAACGTTTAAAATTAGAGCAGATGATAGCATAGCCATAAAGTTTATTGTAGTATAAATATCTTTTATTGGCATAGATAATAAATAAAGCTGTATAGAATGTGGCTGTTAGACTAGATATTTGTATATTTCAGAGTATTCCTAAGTATTATTCCCAAAACATTCTGTGCCAAATGAGTTGACCCGTTTTTTAATAGGCAGTAAATTGTATCCAAATGGTTATTGGCTAGTTTAAGCCATAAAAATTGAATTGTTTAGAAAATCTCCAAATAAATTAATCTGTTTGAAGCATATATAATTTCAGTAAAGATATTTTAAGGAATAATATGCTCGTCATATGTTTTCGAAATAACCAATCTGAAATGCCAAGAAAGTTTTAATGAAGTTAGAACGACAAACAGTTTAGTGGAAATATAATTTGAAACCCAGAAAGTTCTTAAGTACTTTATGATGGTAATTAAATATTTTGGAGCAGTAATCTTTTTTATTAGTTTATTTCCACTTTGTAACAAATTTCACGCAAAAAATACTTTTTTTGATATTTATAGTGACAAATGAATATTACAAAAAATATACATCATTGAAAAATACATTTTAGTTGGATGTATGTTCAATTTTTATCATATGATAAAATATTTAATTTTAATAAGCCATTGCAGGAAGGTTAAGACCCGACCTCTCCTCCTCAATTAACTTAACAATTTAAAAAAACTTGCGTGTTGGACATTCATGTTAGTATTTCGTAGTAACTATTCATTGTACGTCATATTTCTGTGAGCTAATTAAAAGCATGTGCCTACAAAATTTTATGAAAAAGGTAGGCTATTTCTTGAAAAGTATGTTGAAATATCAGAAATTAAATTTTAAGCATTTTTCTTGTATATTATAAATTAGTAAACTTAACTTAATCTTACCAAAGTGTTACTATGTCGAATTTTTCCAGTTTTTAAAAATCTAGGAAAATTAAAACGGAGCACATTAAAATTTCAGAACTATGAATTTTATTAAAGAAATCCTAAGTTTGAATATAAACCGATATTGAGATAGTTATAAATATAAAAATAACAGATATAAAATACTGGAGAAAAATAACCTAAGAAATAATGAAGCATATAATTTACACCGCAATCAAACCTCGTAGGTGCTCAAAGACTTACCAACAACTCCTAGATAGAAGACACAGCGCTGATTCGTGACGTCATTATTCGAGGGCCTTCAAATTCTCATATTATTATCTATTTTGTTGGATTTATGTGTTTTTACTTTTAAATTTTAAGACAAAATATTCCAGAGTTTATAGTCCCCCAATCGAATCTCCAGGGGGAGGGAAGAAATGTGACTAGGAAATGTCAGAAGGAGTTAAAGATTGGTACATGAAACATCAAATCCATATATGAAAATCTACAATGTACTTCAAGAAATGCAGCGATTGAAGATAAACATAATGAGACTGAGCGAAACAAGGTGGCCCAACCCAGGAGAGATGTAAATTAATCAAATTAACCAAGCAAATATATACTATTCGAGAAACAACGACCCACAACATTGGAACGGAGTAGCAATAATAATTGAAAAGGACTTTTTCCAACATGTAACGAATTTCATACCAATATCAGACAGGGTAGTCATGGTGATTGTGCAAGTAGCCCAAGTTATTTTAAATATAATTCTAGTCTATTACCCTACTGCTGATAAAAGCGAGGAAGAAATAGAACGATTCGATGATAACATACAACAGGCCCTGAATATCATAAAAAGCAGAGACATCAAAATCATTATGGGGAATTTCAACATGAAAATAGGAAAACGGAAAACGGAAGACATTGTGGACGAGTTTGGATTGGGAACAAGGAATGAGTGGGAAGATAGATTGGTACAGTTTTTTCAAGGTATATGGTAATCACGAACATATATATATATATATATATATATATATATATATATATATATATATATATATATATATATTTATGAAGTAAAAAGCGAACAGTAAATGCAAACTTCTCTCCATCATATCCTTTCTGTGTTAGAGGTTTTATTACACTTTATTCTAACTGTGCAACCTCTAACACAGAAAGGATATGATGGAGAGAAGTTTGCATTTACTGTTCGCTTTTTACTTCATTCAAATACGGAGCTGCATATAGTTGTATGTTTGCTGAATGTGATTTCAGCACTACAACGGCATAATGTGGATATATCCACTGCTATTGCATCTCACACGGGGGAATCCGTGAAAGCCGCATAAACACATATACGCCATCCGGCGGGAAGTCGGCGAAGCCGCGTTCAGTATTTGCATGCTTCCTTCCGATCTATCCTTTGCACAGCCAGGTGCATGTCGGTACCCTGATGAGTCTAGTAGAGACGAAACATGCACCTCTGCCGTATCACTGTGGCGGGGAGGGTAAGTTTTGACTTTCTTCTCGGTATGGTGGTACAGGTCGGCCATCATCTCAATGGTGGTGGAATGGGATAAATTGCGTTTTATTACAATTTATTCTAACTGTGCAACCTCTAACACAGAAAGGATATGATGGAGAGAAGTTTGCATTTACTGTTCGCTTTTTACTTCATTCAAATACGGAGCTGCATATAGTTGTATGTTTGCTGAATGTGATTTCAGTACTACAACGGCATAATGTGGATATATCCACTGCTATTGCATCTCACACGGGGGAATCCGTGAAAGCTGCATAAACATATATATATATATATATATATATATATATATATATATATATATATATATATATATATATATATATATATATATATATATATATTGAATGGTTTGGTTATTCCGGGTTTCAATCCGTTAGTTCAAAAAATCGTTTTCACGACGTTTCGCCAAAATCTCATTTGGCAATTTCAAGTGCGGTTCGTCTCGTTACAGTTCTCAGCGAGTAACGGATTGAAACCCGGAATAACCAAACCATTCATTCCACCATCCGTGAAAACCCACAATATCACATATATATATATATATATATATATATATATATATATATATATATATATATATATATATATTAAACTATATGAAAGAAGACGTTATACATGGAAATCACCAGCAGATAGATCTAACAACATTACTAGAAACCAAATTTGTTTTAACAAATAAGCGATATCGGAACGCCATCATTTCAGCCAAGGCATATCCTGGTGCTGACGTAAAGAATTACCACAGCCCTGTAATAGTTAAATTTGAGGTTCGACCGAAAAAACATATTCCCCACCAAACGCGTAAACAACTACAATTGTCACAACTTCATGAACCCTCGATAAAATGTCAGTTGGCTGAAAAGATTAACAAAGAACTAAGTAAGATACAATTACATAGCAATGAAGACCCGAACAGTAAATGGGAATCCTTTAAAGCAGCGATAATGTCACAGAGTAGGGAACTATTAGAAAGGAAGACAATTCGGGGAAAAAAATCTTGGATGACCGATGAAATACTGCTACTAATGGAAAGGAGTCTACTATTTAAAAATAAAGACCTTAAGATATATAAAAACATAGATAAAGAAATAAGAGACAAAATAAGAGAAGCCAAGGAAATGATACGGAGATAAATGTACTGAAACAGAAGATATGAAAGAAAAACATAATAAACTCAATCTACACAAAAAGATTAAAAGTTTAAAAAGTACAAATAGATGCAATATCCTTTTAGACAGAGAGAGTCGCATAACACCTGACTAGAAAGGTGAAAAAATACATACAAAATCTCTTTAAGGACCAGAGAGAGAGGAATTGGAAGAAGATGGAGGTGATAGTAAGACAGGTCCAAATATAACAAGGGCGGAAGTAAAACACGCTATCAAAATATCAAAAAGCAATAAGGCACGTGGTTTTGACGAAGTTCCAGCTGAATTAATTAAGTTAATTACGGAAGAACAAATCGATATATTAGTAGACCTGTATAACACGGGAATTATACCTACAGAATGGCTTAAATCATCATTCATTATTCTACCAAAAATACCTAATGCAAAAGAATGCCATGACTATCGGATGGCCTAATGAGTCACACTCTAACAATATTTCTGAAAATTATATATCAAAGAATCTTTAGAAAAATAGAACGAGATCTTGGTGACTCCCAGTTTTGATTCAGGAACGCAATGGGAACAAGAGAAGCTCTATTTGTGTTCAACGTGTTGGTTCAGAGATGTATGGATGTCAATCAACCTGTATATGTCTGTTTTTCGGACTATAATAAACCTTTTGATAAAGTCCGACATAACATCTTAATGCGGCTATTCAAAAATAAGAATATAAATAGCAAGGATACTCGGATTATAGCTCATTTGCACTTTAATCAAACTACTGGTGTTAAACTTGGCGATGAACTTTCACACGAAGTAGACATAAAGCGTGGGGTAAGACAAGGATGCGTAATCTCACAGCTACTTTTTAACTTGTACATTATTCAGAAAGCACTAGCAGAAACAACAATTGGAACAAAAGTAAACGGAAGAGTTATTAATAACATCAGATACGCAGATGACACCATTCTCATTGTGGAGTCATTAGGAGATCTCCAATAATTAGTAGATCGGATAATGAGCAGTGAGGAATGTGGTTTCAGTTTGAATGTAAAAAAACTAAAGTCATGATCATAACAAAATCACACCAACACCAAGAGAGTCTATGGATCAATAAGCAACTAGTAGAAAAGGTAAAGAAATATAAGTATTTGGGAACAGTTGTTAATGAAACCAATGAATATACAGAAGAAATTCGGATACGATACAAACCAGAAATATATTCAATGAGAAAGATACTTTGTGGTAGCTCAAAATCAGGATGTTAAGGTGTTATGTATTCTCGGTGCTGCTTTACGGGATGGAATCACTAATAGGCTGGAGGCATTCGAAATGTGGGCATATAGGGGGATTTTGAAGATACGATGGATAGATAAAATATCAAACATGGCGATACTTGAAAGAATTGGGAAGGGGAAAGAAATATTAAACATAATAAAAATAAGAAAGTTACAATATCTAGGTCATGTCTTGGCTTTATTACTAGAAATTCACGAGAAATTTCAATATCTACTTTTAGAATTCTGTATCTTACTCTTATCCGTAGTATCGTATCTTATTCATCTATAGTATGGTCACCCTATTATTTTAATCACATTTACACCTTGGAAAGGATTTAAAACACATTTCTCAGAACCTGTGCTTATAGATTGAACTTACGAAATTTATCCATGGTAGATCTGAGGTCACGGTTAAACGTCCCTTCCCTAGAAGACTACAGAACTAAGCGTGATTTAATTTTTTTAAACTACTTAATTTTTTTAAACTACTTAATTTTTTTTTAAACTACTTAATGACAGAATTGATTGCTCTGATTTATTGGATCTGATTAACTTTAGATGCAACAGTCCAATTCTTCGAAATATTCAATTATTTTCAGTAAAACATCATCATACAAATTATGGTAAATTTTCTCCTATTAATAGATTTCACACACTAAGCAATGAGTTTAACCAGAACTTCGATCTGATTGATGTTGGATTTGCAAAATTTAAGCAGTGTCTTATTGAATTTATTAGGAATAGAACATAATTTATATTAATATTTTTTATTGTTAAGGGAATAACAATGTATAAAGTTTATATTTCTGTTTTTAAGAATGCTTAGGCTTTTGAGTTTATTAGTTTATTTACTTTAGGACATTTTATTTCTATTGTAAATATTTGAAAATAGGGACATCCCGTAAATAAATAAATAAATGTTATAAGAGGAGAAAAATATGCTCTTTAACAACTGATCATTCGGGGCAAAATTCGTGGAAAAAGGAACATAGGAAGACGACGAATTTCACGGTTGAACAACCTGAGAAAGTGGTACAACTGCAGTTCACTTCAAGAAGAAGGAAACTTTTAAATTTACTTGTGAAGTTTAGATGATAGTTATTTAAATATTTTAAAGTTATATTTAAATAAATTATAGCAGATAGCAGATTTACTATAGCAAACTAACTATTTGTTTGGTACAAGTTCATTCAAAACAGGTATTTGGAGAATTCTTAGAATCACAGAATTTTTTGTTGAACAATTTTGTGAGGTCTACAACTATGGATAAAATGGGTACTTTTTTGCGAACTCAACTCAATTCAAAATTAAAAATCGAATAATAAAACTATTATAGAAAAATTTTTTCAAAAGCGCTAGAAGCAAGAAATAACTATAAATTTTTATATGAAATTTCAATTTTGAAGTCATCGCCAAATTATTACGAAATGAAACAAATAACTACTTACACAATGTATATATATATATATATATATATATATATATATATATATATATATATAATAATTTGGCACCGATTTCAATATCATATAAAAATTTTTATAGCGCATTTTTAGAAGCCATCTTTAGTAGACCAGGGGCATGCGGAGGTATTCCGACTTGCCGTTTCGTGAACTTAATCTTAAATTATAAGATTTACCTTGGAAATATAATATTTGTAAGAATTCGTCAAATTTCTGATATGTTGCATCACATTATTTATGAGTAGGTCATTGATTATATCCGTCAAGATTACAGGGTGAGACAAATTCAAAATGGAAAGGATGTAAAGAGTTGCGGTAACCAACAAAGCGTCATCGATAATAAGGCAATAAGATTTATTTAGTCGATTATCGATCGACATTCCTTATTACATACTAGAGGCTAAATTTATTCTAAAACAAATAAAAATTACACAATTCTGCTTTACTAACCGTTACGAACTAATTAGTTAATATAAGAATATTTCTTTGGAATTTTTATTAATGAAAACGTAACATTTTTTTTTGCTTATTAGACTCTAAATTTATGTGATAAATATTTTTTTTCAGGTTCCAATTTCCTGTATCATACTGGGGTTAGGAGTTGTTGCATTAGCTGTTTTTTTAATTCGAAAATGCAGGTAAGATTAATTTAAACAAGTAGCGCGACGTTGAATAGTTAGTCAAATCTGCGAAAGAAGATGGAAAACAATGTTTCCTAAATATTGGTGATTTGCATTGTTTTCCGTCTGGATTTAAAAACAATTTAAATCTGAAAATCCGAAACTTTTTTGTTCCGTAGACCAACACAGACCAATTTAACATGTTTAAGATAGACCCCTTGTCTTCCTAATGTTGCATTTACAATTTTACTAGTTTAAACCTGTTTTTGACAACTAAAGCCTTAGTCTGGTGATCGAACACACAACGCGTTGTATCTGTAATAATTTAAAATATTTCAACGTAAGAACAGACATTGTTGACATTTTTCATAATATTCTAGCACCGCTGTATTTTGCGTTTAATAACCAGACTAAAGTTTGACACAGAGCTACGCAATTTGATAGGGTTTACTCTAGACTGGACAATATCGATATAAAAAAATGTTTAAGTTAGAACTCATACCTTTATTAATTAAAATAGCACAAAATCAAATATTGTAAAAGTCTTGCATAAATTAAATACCCAAAAAAAGCAGTCCTTATCACCGTGGGTCACTTCTGAAATTTTTCTTTCAGTGTTGGACAGTATTTTAAATTATTACTTGTTTTATCAAAATGAAACCTTATCACATAATCCAATAACTTGATTGGTTTCATAGCATCATTGTTTAAAACTCGTGCAAATAATTCACTGCTATGCACCATTCCTGCTGATTCTTATGTAAGATAACCTCCTGAATCCAAATATGACACTGGTTTTCCTCCATCATGGATGAACTTGATTTGGTGGCGCTGTTTATACCTCGCGCGAATACTATAGTCCTGCACTATTTCTTATCTTCCGTCAGTACATCGCGATCGTAGAGTCAACACCGTTGTTCTAGGCAGGGATTCTGAGTCTCTAAGTTGTGTAAATCATGTAAAATCATGGAAATTTTTCCAAGTGAATTACAATATGTGAGTGTGAGTTGTGAATAATATGGAACATTGATTTACTGTTTAATATTATTATGCCATGCGCATGTAAAAATCATCCCGATAGTGTTTATGAAGAATTGACTTTAAAAGTGCTACGAAAGTCTCTATCTTCGCCTCTTAAAAGTGCTTAAAAATATTACTTTCATTGCCAAGTTGGCGATCAGCACAAAGATTAGACTCCGAAAGTTTTCTGCACTAGATGTTACAGTAGCTTAACCAAATGGCTCAAAGATACCTGCAAATCAATATCATTTGCTGTACCCATGATTTGACAAGAAGCTCGCTGTCATCTCACAGATTGTTACTTCTCTATGACTCTCACCGTTGAGTTCTCTGGCAGAAGTAAGCATATAATTCATTATCTTAATATAACTTCAGGTCTAAGTCCAGTTCCTCACAATTAATCTTTGGCAACCCCAGTACCTCCGAAAACCCATACTTTACAGCCAGAAATGGATTTGGAAGAGTTTAGGCTATAACCTAGAGCATCAAATGGTATGTCCACCGATGCTGAAGAGTTTTCAGCTAATTTAACTCATCGACAGTGTAACCTCGTTACTCAAGCGGAATTTAATGATCTTGTCCGGGGTTTCGAAGTACCTAAGAGCAAATCTCAGCTTCTTGGATATCGCCTTCAGCAGTGGAATCTCTTAAAAAGTGAAGTAAAAATCTCTTCTTACAGAACCAGGCAGTCAACCCTGAAGTTACTTTTCTCAGTAGATTAAGGCTTACTATTCTGTCCTAATTCAAATGCTGATAGAACTGAACATGCCATTTTATGGCCTAGACAAATGGACACTACTCATTAAAGACAAGCTTGAAAGTTGTCTTGTTAGCCAATTGGAATGAGTTACCATTGATCCCAATTGATATGAAGGGGACGTATGAAAACATGAGCCGAATCCTTAATAAAATGAGTTATCGTGATTATAAATAGAAACTTTGCGCTGACTTAAAAGTTGTTGCTCTACTCACGGGTCCGCAATCAGGCTTCATAAAATACTGCTCCTTTTTGAATGTTAATAGAAACGAACCATAAATATATGGCAATTGCTGTTGTATTCAGCTTAAATTATGTCTCATGAACACATTTTTTTTTTTCAGATATTTTATAATTTATTTCAATTTTTTTGCCAGTACACTTTAAAATTAATATATTTAAAGGAAATCAATGAAGATATATTAATAAAAATTCTCGATCCAGTTTAACACTGTCTAAGGGATGAATTTATCAATTTTTGATGTCACTGACATTTTTTTGATATTCTTTGTGATATAAGCTTTGAAATGAGATAAGATAAACTTGTTTATCTTCTTCCATTGTCGATATATTAGATTTTTAATGTCAATATTTTTATTTAACTGAAACATTATGCAACTCAATTTCATCAACTTTCATAATTAATTTCTCAAAATTGAAACAGAAGTTAATCTTTTTTTAGAGCATTATCTTGTCATAAACTTTCAATTATCACACAGTTTGGTTTGAAAGACAAGGTCCACGAAATAAGCTAATTTTACGGGCATTCTTTTTTTAGGAAGGTTTGCTCTATTGTAACATGCAGCAAATTTAAAACAAAAATGCATAAAGTATTTAACGTTTTTCTTTTTAAATTGAATCGAATTTTTTTTAAGTATTAAATGTATGTTTTGACTAAAAAATGATATCTTCGAGGATGTTTCAATAAAAATCAATATTTTTTTTTTCGTCAACAGATGGGGCGGATACGAAAATGGTCGTAAATAATATTTTATGGATGAGTCAAACAAAAGAGATTTTTTCGTGACACCAAGATTGTTATGATGCTAACTGTATCATCACATTAAAAACAATTTGTAGTAATGTGTTGTTATGGTTTTCACTTTCTAATTTCTTATAAAAAATTAAAACTAAAGATTGTGCCTTTTTTTTGTTTATAAAATCAAAACTAATAAAACAACCTCGATAGTCTAAACAGATGAGTCGTAGAACATAAAAATACCAACAAAATGTCCTGTTGGAATATTAATAACGAAGGAAACCAAAAAAAAAAACCGAAAATTCGGCATTTTTTGAAAAATTAATATCTTCGCTGGCGCTTCGCGTAATAATAGTAATTTATATGTACTTTATGCGTGTCAAATCCGGGCATTGTCGGGTTATTAGTTTTTGCACAATTGCCATTTGAAATTTTTAGTGTACTATTTTTCAGCGCG
Organism: Diaprepes abbreviatus; assembly: GCA_034092305.1. Classification (NCBI taxonomy): domain Eukaryota; kingdom Metazoa; phylum Arthropoda; class Insecta; order Coleoptera; family Curculionidae; genus Diaprepes; species Diaprepes abbreviatus. Next base: position 10,393,753 of record JASJET010000139.1, read on the forward strand.
CCTCGATGCGCCAGGGATGGTCCGATTTTAATTATGTAAAAATGTTTTAAAAGTGAAAGTAATATTCTATAAGCCTATATTTTCATTTGTGAAATACGTGAAAAATTCTAGCAAACAAACGAAAAAGGCCGAGCGCAAGAAGGTAGTAGTTGGAACAGCGCGGCTGCCGAGGGAAGTGGTATGTATATACATACCAGGCCACTTAGCAGCCGCGTTGCTCCTACCACGCCTCTAGTTACAGGCTCTCCGCCTTTTACGGTCATGTTTGCTAGCATTTTTCACGTATTTCACAAACTTTTTATTGTAAAATGAAAATACAGGCTTGCAGTATGATACTTTTACAGTAATAATGTGCAATTTATTTCCAAATATCTTTTTAAATAAAGCCAAGAAGAAAATAAAAGCGAAATTGCATAACTTCGTTTATTTACAGATACTCATTTTTCCGAATTTTCTTATTTTCTCAACGGCGTAATTGGGCATTATAACACTCAAATTTGCTTTAACTTATCCGACTTTATTTCGCTTAAGGTATCTGAGAACCTCATACAGAGACTTGAATCTGTTGCACCCAGTATGTCTGTGGCAGTAAAAAAATCATATATCCATTACTTTTACTAACACGATTTTTATCTCGAGACAACCCACATAATTTTAAGTATCTAATGTAATTGCAGGCTATGCTTGTTTTTCACATTGTTATTTTATAATAAACTAGGTATCTAAATATCAAGTACCAATCCTGTTGAATCTTTATTAGGAATTTGTTGCAGTAATCATCAAAAGTTAAGTCAGATGCAACTAAATTTATGTAATACGGCTCTAGTTTTGTTCTCGGATACATTGAACCTGAATTTATAGACTTTTTTGTTATAAATTATTTATAGTAATTTTTCGAGTACGCTAACCATACTGCCGGTAATTCGGGCTATGATTTAATAGTAGGGTAAAATAATCGATGTTTTCAATCTGATAAGGTCGAAATTAAATGATCTGGACTGATCACAATTCGGAAGTTAATCAGAGGTCAGAAGAAAAGTCCCTTTATTTATATGCCTGTTTCTGTTAATTTTTGATACCATAAATCAAAATCTGAGTAGGTACTTAATTTTAAAATCCCCAAGAACATGATAATACAGCTAAAGAAGCCCTTAAAATGATTACATGAACTCAAATAATTTCCCCACAATGGAAATTGATATTTCTAACAGTGGCGACTCGCGAATTTAGAGAAAAGTGAAAGACTTCTTTTTAAATATAATCTTATTGTTACATTTAGGAGGTTAAGCACGTAGATTTAATCCTGTATGCAAAGCTTACCTAAAACTCATGCAGAAAATCATAACCAAAGGGAAATTAGCTATCAAGGCAGTAAAAGGGGCCTGGACAGAAGATATGGGTTATACATATCAGTAGTAAAACCCATGATAACCTATAGCTCTGTTGCATGCTAGACAAAACCCACTTAGTGGGTAGCTCTGAAGCTCTCTAAACTCCAGAAATTGGTCTACCTGTGCATCAAGGGAAGCTATAAAAAACACCTCGACAGCAGTCATAAAACCTAATAAATCGTCCTCGTATTCGTTGATATAATAGTCAATACTGAGGCGAAGATCGTGGGATACAGGCTGGAACAAAATAAGGTCTGGCGGATGAACCTGCTCTTGGGCACATCAGCAGGGAAGGCATGATCATGAACTCATTATTGGAGATGAGCACTGATACCATGCCAAAAACTTACATCTTCAGCAGGCCATATACACTATTCAAATTGATTGGAAGGCAACATAGGATTAGACAGGAAACCTCGTCTGATCTATAGCCGGATCTTAAATTGATCATGGCACAAAAGTCAAAATGCACAGTGCCAATAGAAATGAGACATTGGGGCTGCACACCACTGTATTCAAGGGAGAAATATATGCGATTGATATCTGGATATCTTCGAGAGAATCTAACTAGAGGTTATAGGGGCAGTGCCGTTCTGAGTTTTTTCGACAGTCAGGCAGCGCAGCACTTATATACCATCAAAGAAAATCCAAACAGATATTGGGACTGTCTTAAAGTTACTCTAGAGTGAGTATAAGGATATGAGGGTATCCTAGGCAATGAAAAAGCGAATCAACTTGTAAACGAGGGTCTGCTATCACATTTATTGGACCAGACCCAATATTTGGTATCATTAAGGCTACTAATAAGGTAGATATTCTAGTAGATAAACCATTAACACCAAACCCATTGAAGGCCACAAATACAGCAAATTATTGCTGAAGACACCATTCGAAAAATTAGGCCGCTGACGGAACTGATAACCAGCCACTTAAAGAAAAAACTACGCACAATGGAAATAAATGATAAAGAAACAACATGTAGACTATGTGACGAAGAAGACGAAAAAACTTCACACATCAGCTGTAACCTACTAGAGACACCTTCAATGATCCATCAGTCCTGAAGGACTACAAAATGTAGAGTTGGACATATCAAGTGTTTACGTCTCTGCGACCTCTAAGATTTGCCGTGACCCTTCTAATGTTGAGAAACCTGGCTTAGGTGGGTTTTATTAATGAACCTCTAATGTTTCAAATGAGTTTTTCTGTTGAAATATTATGCCAAGGAAATTTGCTTCCTGAGAGAAATGTAATTGATGTGGCTTACACACATAAAACCCAGGTACAGCAATATTATATTTTCTCTGAACGTCCTAGGGCAACAAAATAAAAGACTAATGTTTAGAAGTGTTTGATAGGCATTAATGTTCTTGATCTATTTCTATGAAATACGATTATTGATATATTTAATTTGTAAAGATTTAACTAATCTCAGTACTCCTTTGTTGTACAATAAATTCTTGCTTTTCCAATTTGAAATATCAGTTTCGGAGGAAAAAATCTTTGGGAATATAATATAAATATGAAAAATAATTTTAAAAAGATATGATCCGCCTTTTATGTCAAGTTCATATGAATTTTGTACATTGGGCTCTACGTTATATCTATCTTATTGATATTAAAATTACTAAAATCCATTTAACATATATAACAAGATATAAAAAGGAAATCTAAATATTATATGAATAAATTTAAGTATTACATTGAGTTTTCGATATTATTAAAAAAAAAATAGATTTAAATTTAATGAATTTTTGAAAGCTCAGTGATGATATTTTTAAATTATTGTTATTCGAAGTAAAAGTTTAAAACAATGACAAACAGATTCACTAAAAGGGAATAGGTTCTAAATGAATTTTGTAGTCATAGAAGTTAAGTTTCCTGCGGTCCATTATGTTTAACATACGATATTGTTCAAATCTATTGGTTTGATTGAAGATAAATTTGTTTGTCAATTGTATATGGATGGTGGGTGAGGATCTCTTTTGATGTTTGACAGACACAAATATATTTATTTAATTTTGCTTTCAGTTTTTTTGGTTGCCGTGACTGCTCTGAGTATTTTTAAGTGTTAATAACACAACGCAACAAATTTTAGTTTATTCCTTGTCTCTTGCAAAAAAGTGTATTTTTTTGTTAATTTTGGGACGTGAACACAAAAATGACATTGAAATTATAAACTTAGGTGCAATTTTCAAGAACAAGTTTTTTAATTTTATTTTTAACAAAATAATAAAAAATACATACTTTTACACTTGTAGAGACACTAAATATCCTGTCTTTTTGCTTTTCTTTTATTTCTGGAGAATCCCTAACAAGGGTTCAACAGTAGTCGGCAAGCATGGAAGCATTCCACTTTCCCTGGTACCTCTTCTCCATTGTTGATATATCCTGATGTAAGCGTTTGCCGTGTTCATCACACACAGTTTCGCAGTTGTCAATCTGCGGCCCAACAAAAATAACTTCTTTAATTTTTGCTTCACTTAGCCTTGGGAATACCTGTAGGTATTGAAAAGCTGGCCCATCTACATACAGTGCCTTAACAAAATTTTTCATTAGGCCCAATTTAATATGGAGTATACCAATGGCATATGTTGTACATTTTTTTCATCTGGCTTTAATGATTGGTGTAGCCTAGCTGCAACCCAAGTAAAAGTGAAATCATCTTTAAGTCACCATAGATCTACCATTGGTGCTCATCGTGTTTTATATTTGTCAATAGGTATTTCATATTGTCGTATGATTTATTCATGTTAACCACATATCCAACAGGAATAGACGGTAAAATAATTCCCATATGCAATCGTACTGCTTTTAAATTCAATGTTGAACTGTTTATAAACAATCTCCATTCTTCTGGCCTGTAGTTTTTATTTAAAGCCACCAATAAACCGCTAATGTTATTGTAGAAAACTAAGTTCTTTTCCATGTTAAAAAATTGTGCTAGGCCTTTATGGCGTTTACAAAAAACGCATACTAAAACATCGTTTTCTAATAAGATCCACTGCTGCAACCTTGATCGCAGTAACTCTGCTTTACTTTTTAGAAGTTCTAAGTTTCTCACAAGATCCTTTAATTCTGATTGGGTTATTTTGTGCGGTTGGCGGTATAACGTGCTGGGTGTGAAATCAGGATCTCCTGATGTTGATGGCATATCTTCTTCTTGAGAAATCGTTGTATCGTTATTATCTGATTCGTAAGTGAATGTTTCTAGGGGTTCTGGAATAGGAAGTGCGCCACTATGAGGCACAGATTTCATGGTAAATGGTATGGATAGTTGATAACTGGCTTTTTCTTCTTGGATATACCTGTGCCTTGACCAACACGAGGTATGATGCAAAAATAGCAATCATTATCATGATTTGAAGGCTCTCTCCAGATCATTAGAACATTAACCAGTTTCTCAGAAGCGTATGTATTACAGCAGATATATGACGTTTACTGTTTGTCTTGATCCCCAATATTGCAACCGAAATAAAGCTGATATCATGGGGTAACTATAAATAATTTATAGCAAAAAAGTCTATAAATTCAGGTTCAATGTATCCGAGAACAAAACTAGAGCCGTATTACATAAATTTAGTTGCATCTGACTTAACTTTTGATGATTACTGCAACAAATTCCTAATAAAGATTCAACGGGATTGGTACTTGATATTTAGATACCTAGTTTATTATAAAATTTCGAGGCATCTTACAATCTCAACTATTCGATTCGACTCACTAACTTCGACTGACTATCCCTTCCGTTTTGTAGCCGCTTATAAACCCAAATACAGCTTCTACATTTTTAGAGAATATTCGATAATTTTCTATTCAATTTAATAACATTCGTAATAGTGTCCTTTATCATTTATTCAATACAAAGCAGACATAAAAGTCGATTTACATGGGTTAGAAGGCTATCTTTCTTATTTTAATACCTTTTTTTAATCCCATGCGATGTTGCCAAATTGAGTTAGTTCCTTAACTTGGGGAAAATGTATATTTAGCAACGTCGCGTTCCTCTATTGTAATAACAATACAAATATACCGCGTGCATTCTTGCGGTTACATTGTTAATATATAGTGTGACATGACCGCACGTGTCTCTAAAACTTGAACTAATATTAAAAAGGTTAGTTTCGGTTTTAGCACATCAAAAATGGTAGAATTTAGTCGATTTTATTTTATATACATTTTGGCTGTTGTCCATTACCATAAATTAGAAGTTTATAATTAATATCAACAAAAAGAGGATTTAAAAATTTATTTTTTTCGGTAAATATTGTTGGATAGCATTTACATATTAAAAATATTATAATACTAAAGGCAACCAGAAAATGACACATTTATTTTATTGCCCGATTACTTTATTCTCGAACTGACGTACCGATTAGTGTATTATAATAGTTTAAATAATGCAATTAGAATCGGTGTGGGTCTCAAGAAATTAAAGAACTCGCACTATTCATCAATATAAATAACAAATTATCACATTATTCAGCAATCCCACTGCGAGCCCTAGTTCTGACGATATGTTAATTCTACGGGGTAATTCGTTATTTAAGAGTTGTACATATGTCAACAAAAAAACTTTATATGGGAAAAAATTAAGGATAAAAATCTTTCTATGCGCAACGGATAATGTGGATATATCCACTGCTATTCCATCTCACACGGAGGATTCCGTGAAAGCCGTATAAACATGTATGCGTCATCTGGCGGGAGGTCGGCGAAGCCGCGTTAAGTATTTGCATGCTTCCTTCCGATCTGTCCTTTGCACAGCCAGGTGCATGTCGGTACCCTGATGAGTCTAGTAGAGACGAAACATGTACCTCTGCCGTATCACTGCGGCGGGGAGGGTGTTTTGACTTTCTTCTCGGTATGGTGGTACAGGTAGGCCATCATCTCGATGATGGTGGAATAGGATAAATTGTGTTCCTTAGCAATTTGTTCCAACTGTGCAACCTCTAACACGGAAAGGATATGGTTGGAACGATGTTTGCATTTACTGTTCGCACTTTACTTAAATATATATATATATATATATATATATACATATATATATATATATATATATATATATATATATATATATATATATATATATATATATATATATATATATAGAGGAGGTGACTGGACTCGTTAAATCCAACTAAACCGAAAGGTTTAAGGCACTTTTGTGGGGCTGCAGTCAAAAGAATGCTTGGCCAGAAAATTAAACTCTTTTTTGTTGGTCTAGATTTCGAGAAATTTTATTCTCTTCATCAGGACTTCTACAAAAGAGAAAATACCCTTCCTTAAATCTATTTATCGTAAAATAAAAATAAAGAAAAACCTGCCAAAGTGAGTATGTATAAAAAGTCAGGTTTTGTTCAACAGAAAGAGACATCTATACACTAGGATCACATATTATGGTAACAGTTAATGTTTAAAAAAAATTAAAAAACTATGTGGATTTCTAATAGAAATATGGCGACAAGCCGCTACTGTACAATATCATTAACTTAGGAAGTTATGGTAGCAGTATAAGGTATTTTCTCTAAATTGAACCTAATATTAATTTATCTGTATATACTAAGTAAAGGTAAAACCATAAAATGAAAATTTCATCAGCGAGCCGCCTATGATGTCCATTTTCGACTAAACAAGATTAAAACCATAAAAATTACCTTTGGTTTATTTTGCTATGTTGCTTACTTATAGCAACACATTTGGTTCTAAAATTGTCTATTATCAAAATGTGAATCACTTGGTGTTACTTGTGGTGCGTGTTAATAAATTATTACTAAACAATTGGTGTCAGTTTTTTTCTAAAATATCTTGTGCGTGATTTTATGAATCAAATATTTTGTTGGATAAAAAGTGATAAAGCAATAACTTACTTCGACCCTAAAATACTATATCCCTAAAAGTATATAAAATTGGGGCGCCACATATGGTCGAGTGTATCTATTAACCTCTTTCGTACTTTAGAACAAAAAAAACATAAAAACTAAGTATTTTCATATTTCCCATTCAAAAGCTTAAAATACCATAAATTTCAGAAAGCACTAAAATAGTTTTCTTGCGAATAAAACTTTTTAAACCATCTCAGAAAAATATCAATTTGTTTAAAACAGCCAGCAGTTTTTATGATTTCCTTTGTTTTTCCAAGTTAAAATCGGGATTAGTACACTTCCATTGAGTATTTTCTAATAGTCTTAGTATAACTCAAAAGAAAATAAAATAATTTGTAAAACAAATGATGTATGTGACATAAAAATATGCCTAGTAAATTTTTATGAAGTCATAATTAATTATCTTAGTAGTCGGAATAATATATTTACCATTAATTCTTGGTGTCTAGGTTGTGCCAGTTCTAGATATTTTAATTATTTATAATTAGCGATCTGCCCTAGCTTCGCACTATATTTTTACTTCTTTTTTTTATTAATTTTTCAACTACAGATACAGTTAGGCTTGATTCTCACTAGAGTGCCGCTCTGGATACGATCTCGGTTCGCTCTCGATTCGATACATTTTATTTAAATGAAAAAGAGTTTACGAAATCGAAATCTCCGCGAAACTGATAATGTTCCGAGAGCGTGTCGAGATCGTATCGAGAGCGACCCTTTAGTGAGAATCTGGCCTTATTCTGTTTCGCGGACATATTTAAGGAACTTTTTAGACCTACACGTTCGTCATTGTTTCGATTTATTTCCACTGATTTAGTCAGCATCTGGACTTCTGTTTAGTGAACCACTTAATTTCAAACCAAAGAGATTTTATATTAAGATGGAGACCGTCAAGCCTATTTCAAGCTATTCCATTATATCCAGGCAAGATTTTTATGAATATGTGAAGAAATACTACACCGTTTTATGCATCAAAACAAAGTCTAGTATTTCACCACGGACCTCTTGTTTTTTTTTAGATATGTGTACACCACACATTTATTATTCTTGCCAATATACAATATTTTACGATTATTATTCGCAATTTATACTTAGCTCCCCACACGCAAACCAATATCTTTAAAATAGCATTAAAATCGATTAGAATCAAAATAAAATCACGAGTGAAAAAAAAGTAGATTGTCACAAATTCCAGCACAATCACAATAGGTAACATTGCCGGGTTTATGCAGTTAATATGGAGAAGTTGTAATATTACGAATTCTGGCTATTTGTTGGACTAACATTTTGTGAAGAAGTCAAGAACTTTTAGGTAAAAGTAGTTGTTTAGAAGTAGAAAATTCGATATATTCCACAAACTACGTTATTTCATATTTTGTGATATTTATTGTCTGTGCCAGTCTCTGTACATCTTTTTGCTCAGCTATTTTATAATATATATATATATATATATATATATATATATATATATATATATATATATATATATATGTATACTTCTATACTTATATACTTTTTAAATACTATTATTTATCCTAAGATATTAAATAGGGTAATTCCTGGAACGTATGGAAATTTTCGACTTATAAACAATTGCATTTATCTAAAAGTTTTGGGCTTCTACTTATAATGTTTGTCCAACAAATAGCTAGACTTAGAAACGTTATACTTTCTCCAAATTAACTGCACAACCCAGAAATCATTGTTCATTGTGCTACAATAAGTGACACTTAGCAATTTTTATTTTTCTTTCACTCGTGATTTCATTTTGATTTTTATCGATTTATGAATTCTTCTTTTGAAATAAATTTGGCATAGTAAATCTGACGTATTGAATTTTCATTAATCTAGGCCCCTGAAAACTTCTGAATCTCAATTTTGGAAAAATTTGGGAAATATACGTTTTTTTCCTGGCAATAGTGGATCCGCCCTACTTAATTTCAAGAAAGTAATTTTAGTAATCTACATCATCAAAATCCTTCTATTCTGGAAATTATTCGAAAATGTAAATTTTTTAGTCCAAAAAATATAGCGTTTTTGTAAAAATCAAGATGGCGGATCCAATATGGCGCTCCTCAAAATTCTTCTATTCCAGAAATAATTCCAAAATGTAAATTTTCTGATTCAAAAATATTAATAGTCTGATATTCTATGCAATATACAATAATATATATAGATATATATATATATATATATATATATATATATATATATATATATATATATATATATATACAATTATTTAATTTTTTTTAAACCGTGACATTTTTGAAAAAACCAAAATGGAGGATCCAATATGGCGCTTTCAAAGAACAAACTTTTGAAAACGCAGAAAAAAGCAATTCATAGAATTTTTGTGACGGCAAAATATTTCGTTTTAACGCTCAGTATGTTTGGGTGCGTTGTTCACGAATCTGACATCGGAATATCGAAATTCATAATGACGTATTCGGTATGGCCGCCGTTGATCACCGAAATGTTTATAATGACTATAAAGATGGACAAAATCGAGTTTTTTCATATATATGTAGACATGGTTGCTTTTACTTAGTTCATTTTTGAACATTTCATTTCAGAAAAAGAGAAATAATTAACCCGCGAACGACCTGACTCAACGATCTTTTGAGATAATTAAACAACATGTAAATTCCATTTTTCATTATCGTTTCCCAAAAGTAGTTCTCTGAATGGCAGAATTTTTTCCTCTCCTGAACCAAATGTACGAAAAGTTAACACTTTTTCGCAGGATTGTCAACAAAGAAAAATAAAATTTGATATAATCTTCCCCAAAACAGATTTTTTGAGTTGGTCATAGATCTTTTTTTTTTCGAGGTATTATAGATGTTGGTTCTACTTCGGTGGTATTACAGTGAATATAAAATGTTTCTTATCATCGTTTCCTCAACCAAAAGTAATCATAAAATGTTTTTTCTTCAGTTAGTCGTCGCTAGTTCGTTAATTATTTCAAGGCTTATAGCGGAAATAGGGACATTGCTTTCCAGAATTTTAACTTCAATCATTTTTTGAAAAGATATTTTACAAATTTTTTTCTAAGCTACCTATTTATTGACTTATCCTCAGAAGCAGTGAACTATTAAACATCTGTGTCCTTATCTTCATCCTGCAACTACATAGAATTGTAATAGATTTTTCAGATCCTAATTTTGACACTTCTTTTTGTTGTGAATAGAAATACATACTATTTCCACGTTCCCTCATTTTCTTTTCTTTTCTTTTATTGTCTTTATTACTTCATTAATCTTGTTATTATTTTTTTTAACAACAATAACCTGCTCAGCCTCGAACACTAATCACCCTTCCGCACCTACCATCAGTTCGAAAAGCCGGATGTCTAATCTCTATTTTCTACAAATTAAGACCTAAAACGGAATTTTTCCATCACAAAAAATTCTGGGATTTGTTTATGGAAGCACCATATTGGATCCGCCATCTTCATTTCTCCAAAAATACCACAATACCAAAAACTACATAACTATGCTTCAAAATGATTCAATATAGAACTCTCTATCTACGTTGCGTCAAATTTATATATATATATATATATATATATATATATATATATATATATATATATATATATATATATATATATATATGAAGTGAAGAAGAGACAGATTCACCAGAATATCTAGAGCTCTAGTGAGAACAGTTCTCATCGCACTCAATGTCCCCACACGTCGTTCTTTGACCTTGTCAAAATCCGCATCCTATGGAATGAATGGAAAAGTAGTAGTCACGTGATCTTTTTTATTAAGGGTTTACTATAACAAAACTTTATAGTTTCTGAGATAATTAAGTTTAAAGAAAAAAAGTCACATTTTCAAGCATCAATTCAATCCTAAATAACGTTTTCAATTTTGTGACAAATATATTCAAATTTGGAATTTAGCAAGGCCAAGGACAATTAACATAATTTTTACCTAATATTTGCAATAAAAGCTACAGGGTGTTGAACACATCGGCTCAAATTTGAACAAGTTTATATGAATAAATATCTTTTTTTTTTAAACGGTACACCCTGTATATTTTCATGTTATTTAATAGAGTAATAAAAACCCTAAAAGTTTTGTTCAATATATCCTATACCTATTTATAATAGTTTTTGAGATATTTCAGTTTTTCTTATTTTCCATACTTTTTTACAGAAATAGTCTTCATTATCATAGTAGCCATGGCAAAAACAATGTAAAAGAACATTTTTCTGTGGGTCAAATTTATAACCGCAATCGCTTCTTTTGGTTTTTATGTAGTGTAGTTTGGTTTTTTTTGCATTCATCTTATATTGTAAAATGAATTTTCTAAAGAATGAGTTAATAGATATGATTTATACAATAGGAGAGGCTCAAAAAAATTGCCTTCTTGCTCAAAGAATTTACAAAATGAAGTATCCTGATCGACGCCAACCTAATACCCATACTTTTCAAAACTTAATGCAAAGATTTGGTTCTTCTGGTACTGTTGATTATCCAAAACGTAAAGTGGTCAACAAACCAGTAACTAATGAAGAAAAAGAACTACAAGTATTGTTAAATGTTCAGGAAAATCCTTATATTGGTAGCCGTCAGTTAGCAGCATTATGTGAAACATCACAATCCATGTATCATCCATATCACATGGAATTACACCAAGAATTGCATGGACAGGATCTTGAAAGTCGTGTAAACTTTTGTCGTACAATAAATGCGGAGATTCAATTAAATCCAAATTTATTATGCAAGGTAATGTTTAGTGATGAAGCTACTTTTAGAAGTAACGGTGCCGTAAATAGACGCAACATGCATTATTATGCCACAGAAAACCCATTTTGGATTAGAGAGGTGCAACATCAAAACCACTGGTTCTTAAATGTTTGATGTGGTATTCATCATAATCGAATTATTGGACCCCACTTTTTTAATGAACCACTAAATGGCCATAGTTACCTGAACTTTCTACAAGAAGAACTACCCCAACTGCTTCAAGGTCTCGATAGGGATGAGCTCGACAGTATGTGGTTCCAGCACGATGATGCGCCTCCGCATTACCATCGTGAAGTTCGTGCGTTTTTGGACCAACGATATCCGCAAAAATGGATTGGACGTGGGGGTTTCATTGAGTGGCCACCAAGGTCTTGCGACATCACCCCATTAGATTTCTTCCTATGGGGTTATATTAAAAATAAGGTGTATGTTAATCCACCAACAACAGTGGAAGATATGCGAAACAGTATTAGGGATACCTGTAGAACAATAACGCCACTAATTTTGTCCAGGGTCCGAGAAAATCTGCAAAAAAGACTAAATGTTCTTTTACATTGTTTTTGCCATGGCTACTATGATAATGAAGACTATTTCTGTAAAAAAGTATGGGAAATAAGAAAAACTGAAATATCTCAAAAACTATTATAAATAGGTATAGGATATATTGAACAAAACTTTTAGGGTTTTTATTACTCTATTAAATAACACGAAAATATACAGGGTGTACCATTTAAAAAAAAAAGATATTTATTCATATAAACTTGTTCAAATTTGAGCCGATGTGTTCAACACCCTGTAGTTTTTATTGCAAATATTAGGTAAAAATTATGTTAACTTGTCCTTGGCCTTGCTAAATTCCAAATTTGAATATATTTGTCACAAAATTGAAAACGTTATTTAGGATTGAATTGATGCTTGAAAATGTGACTTTTTTTCTTTAAACTTAATTATCTCAGAAACTATAAAGTTTTGTTATAGTAAACCCTTAATAAAAAAGATTTAGAATTATAAGCTAAATCGAAAATACGATTCGTATATAGGGTGTTCTATTTAAAAAAATACAACTTTATGCTGTCCTAGTTTTTTGGCTCACCCTGTAGAGTCCTAAATATTTTTAAAATCTGCGTAAAAATAAACTGTATCAAACAATAAATATAGTTTCTTTGTTAATTTCACCGAAAAGGCACAAACCTACTTCATCCAATCGTTGACTCACCCTGTACATTATTTTCTTAATCAATCAAAATTTTTAGAGGCCCTGTGCAAATATTTATTTCTTGCTTAAATTCAATTGTGAATAAGAGGTTTTTATTCAAAATTCCAATGAACAAAAGCTTGTTTTTCTGTTAAGTAACCTCATTTTACATCTGGACCTTTTAATATTTTTTAAAAAATGTTTTAACCTTTAGAGAACGGACTTATTATATTTTTTGTGTTCTCTAGGCCGGCATAAGTTTCATTCCAGCGGCTTCTGTTATAACCTCTTGACCTAGTAAGATGCTGCCACAATATAGTAATCTAAAAACTGGTGTAAGTTTTATAAAGGATGAAATGACTAGAAAAAGTGAATTTTTATAATATAGGTATAGCTTGCCGACAAAGTGCATATATCTTACAACATGATTTAACTTATACAGATCACTTCTACAGTATAGCAAGAGATGTATAGAAGAAAAGATTTTGACTTGACCCATCACATACAAATTTAAATTGGCCGCCTTTTTTACATACTTTATATTTTCTTCTTGAATTAATTGGTATCTTATACACTTACAACCTTTACTATTGAACATTCGAGAAAGTCACCGATATAAAGGTATTTAGGTAAACCCTTTGAAATTAAACATGATAAAGAATGTTAAGAAATATAATATTCTCTAATTTTCTTTCCGCATGCGGAACGTTAGGACTACTATGTGTTAACAGGTAGTAGTAGTAGTAGTATTTGTTTTGCCTTTTAAACTTCTATTTTTCTTTCCCATGTGAGACTTTCCATTCAATATTTTACCTGATCCCGACTCGGCGCACAGGTTTGATAACTTTTCTCTTACTACTTGTATGATTTTTTCCCTTTAAATTTTTTCCCCGAGGGCTTTTTTGGCTACACCCCTTCGTATTGATGTAAAGTTTGTTGATTAATTAGCGGTTCGGCCTACTCGATCGATCTTCCCGCTAATTAATGAGGCAGTACTGCCTCGTGAATTTATTTGTGAATATTCCTAAAATGAAATTTATTATGTATCCTTATATTCCTCGTTATTTCAAGTCTTGTTGTTTTTTGTTCGAAGAATTTTCCTGTTCTCTCCAATAGAATTGTCTTGATTGGCGTCAATTTGGCTCTATTATACAGTTCTTCGTTCCTTGGGAATTCTGTCCAGTCTATGTTCAGGATGACTCTTAATACTTTTGTTTCCAATGTGAAAAGTTTCTTTTGAAATTTTTGGTTCGCAGAACTCCATACCGGGTATTCATATCCAATTACTGGCCTTATATAGCTTCTGTAGAGTAGTGTCTTGATTTTTGTTTCTAGTCTTGACGATTTATCGATGTATAGATATATAAGGTTTGTTGCTAAACCTGCTTTTCTTCTTACTTCATCACAATGGTCCCTGAATTGCATTTTCCTGTCCAGGATTATTCCTAAGTATGTGAGTTTGTTTTTGTTTTCTATTCCTATGTTGTTGATTTGGATTTCTTCTGGTGCTATGGTCCTCTTTTGATTAAAGATGGTAAATTGCGTTTTGTTTTCATTTATCTTGAGTTTCCATTTATTAAGGAATTGAGATATTCTTCTTAACTACTGTTGTTGCCACTTCTGCTCTTGTAGATCTTGTTAAGACCGCTATATTGTTTGCAAATAGCATTGTCAAGATGTTATTCTCTTTGGGTAGATCATTGATGAAAATATTGAACAGCGTCGGTGATAATACACTGCCTTGCGGTAATCCCTGGGTTTGGGTTTTCCTTGTGATTTCTGCCTGTCCACTTCTATCTGAATTTTCCTATTTTTCAGGTAGCTTGCTATTATTTTAATACTTGCTTCTTGTATGTTGTATCTTGCCATTTTATATACTAGGGCTTCATGCCAAACAGTGTCGTACGCTTTTTCTAAGTCCAGCGTTACTAGTGCTGTACTTGTTTTTATATTATTGTTGTTCATTATCTCATTGATCACCCTTGCTAGTTGCAGTTCCGTCGATCTCTTTGGTCTGAATCCAAATTGCTCTGGGATACATGAGTTGTACCGTGGCCTTTTTGGTTAGCATTTTGAGATCTCGGGCTATTATTTTGTCATGCCCTGGTGCTTTATACGGCCTGCTTTTGTCAATTATTCTTGTTATCTCTCCTGGGCTTGTGAATATTTCTATAGGGGTGTTGGCTGGTTTGTTCATTATTTCTTTGTAGCTTCTGTTGACTCTCTTTGGTGTTACGTTGTTTGATAGGTTCCTTTTTTGGTTATTTATTTCTATGAATTTATTTGCGAAAACTTCTGCCTTGTCTTTTGGGTCTGTGATATATCTTTCTTTTCCATTTTCTTCTGTTTTTAGTGGCGGATTTATAATTCTCTTCCAAGGATTTTTTGCATTTTTTACAAACTTCCATATATCTCTGTTCTTCTCGGCATCTTTTAGCATGTTGCTCCAGACATGATTATGGTATGATTGTAACATAGCTTTTATTAATTGATTTTTGTCCTGCAGTTTTATCTGATTTTCATTGATCCTGAATCTTTGGTACTGTCTCCTTGCTCTATCTCTTTCTTTCATGACATTAGTGATTTCTTCAGAAATTTTAGAGTTTATGTTGGTGTTGTTTTTTGGGACGTATTTATCTCTGGTTTCCTGGATTATTTTAGTGAAGTTACGAATTTCTTTATTAATGTCCTCTTCTGTTTCCAGGTTCTTGTTTATTTTTACTTTTCTATTTAGTTCTTTTTTGCAGTTGTTCCAGTCGGCCTTGTTATAGTCGTATGTTTTCCTGGGCAGATACATTTTCATTTTCCCATGTATCGTTATTTGAACTGGTTGGTGGTCCGAGCTTGAACTTCCTATTCGGCAAATTGTGGCGTAAACATTCCTGGTTATTGCAAAGTCCAGTACTCCGTCTTCGTTTCTCGTTCTTTTTATTCTTGTTGGTTCTTCTGTGGCAATTACTTCAATATTGTTTGCATCTACGTAATTTTTTAAGTTGTTTCCATTGTTGTTACTGTTTCGATTGGTCCAATCCCGGTGTCTTGCATTCAGATCTCCTATTATTACCACTTTTTGATGATTGAGTAATTGATTGATATCTTATACACTTACAACCTATACTATTGAACATTCGAGAAAGTCGCCGATATAAAGATATTTAGGTGAACCCTTTGAAATTAAACATGATAAAGAATGTTAAGAAATAAAATATTCTCTAATTTGCGTTCCACATGCGGAAAGTTAAGACTACTATATGTTAATAGGCTGAAAATAACTAATAGCAAAGATTATTATAGCTAACGCTATAGCTATAATAATCTTTGCTAATAGTTAGTTATGTAAGCCTGTTATTACAATTAGATCATTTTTTACGTGGCTTGATGATTGGTGCTTTTGATTGATTGATTATTGAGTGATTGATTGGTATCTTATACACTTACAACCTATACTATTAAACATTCGGGAAAGTCGTCGATACAAAGATATTCAGGTAAACCCTTTGAAATTAAACATGATAAGAATGTTAAGAAGTAAAATATTCTCTAATTTTCGTTCCGCATGCGGAAGGTTAGGACTACTATGTGTTAACAGGCTAAAAATAACGAGCAGTTGGTTATATAAACCTGTTTTTACATTCAGCTCATTTTTTACTTCGGATAACCATTTGGTTGTCCACGTACTGTACACCATCTTACCTCCGCTATGACCGGCCCTGGTTTCATAGAGGGAGCATGTGGTTCTGTATTAATCCCGAAGTAAACTCAGATACTAAGACGCTCTCACATAATAATATATTTTATGAATTTATGTAAACCGATTATCTAGTACCAGATTCATCAATTGATTAAATGTTACCTTAAATTCGGGACGTTGCTGCAGTGGTCCTACATAATTTTGGATGAAAATATATCAGTAAAATTCAAGTTGGCGGTAAAAAATTAATATTATCCGATTTCTTCCACAATTGTTATAGGAGAGTTTTCGGGGCTGCATATTATAAATGTATTTTTTTAAATTTAATATAGCAGATTCAATATAGCGTACTAAAAATGTACATTTCTGATTTTTTTCAAGATTAATAATGGAATATTTTTGACGATGAAGATTACGAGTCTAAAATATTATTATTAAAAATTCAGCAGGGCGGATCCACTATTGCCGGAAAAAAATCCAATTCTTCCAAATTTGAAATTGGTAAGATTTCAGAGGCGTAGGTAGATTACGAATTTTAAATTAACATTTTAAAATTCAACATCACTTATTTAATGTATCTAGTTTCTTTCAAACTAAGTGTTCGGCGGATTCTCAGAAAAAAAAGTCTAGGCAGACTTCCCGCAAATCTAAAAATGACACAGGAAATCCCATTTTTAACACAGCGCTTGCCCTTATTTTGAAAATGCGTACAATTTACATACGTATGGCTTAATAAATATCATTTGTTGGCAAACGTTACATATATAGAGCTAATCATTAAAATCTCGTAAATAGTAGCATAAAAACCGCTCATTAATATGCCATCCTAAAAATTAAAAAATTCTTGCACTATGAAAATAAAGAAAGAAGGTAAAGAAAAAACGAAAATTAATATTTCCTTTTTAATTTTATTCTACCATTTTCGTAAACTTGTATTTTACAAATAAACTGTATAAACTTTATATCACATAATCACTGCTTTAATTTATAAGTACCCTTTAAACCTATGAATATTTATCGTAGTATAAAATAAAATCTCCACTACTGAGCAGATTTTATTCCAGTTTTCACCAATAGATAGAGTCTTTCATGAGGAAGGTTAAGGTGTATAATTTGTAGGTTAGACAGTAGTGTAACAACAACTTCTAAGCGAGGCCGGGGCGAGTTGCTAGGTATTTAAATATGTAAATTCTTTGAGAGTAATAAAAATTTAAAGATATTAAAAAATTTGACTATTATATTAACCTATAACCTTAAAATTTTAAAATTAAAGGGATATTTTAATAAAAAGATACAAAATTTTATCAGTAGATTACGGTTACTGAAATTATCACTGGAAATTCTCCTACATTTTCCAACAGTTAAATTTACAGAAACCAATTATTATTAATGCCAAGAAAATTATTTTTTTTCTCGATATTCCTGAGATATTTTAGCGAAAAACTACCCACCCGTTTAACCGCAATGTTCAACCTTTACCAAACAATAAACAAAAAAGACCAAGAAGAAAAAGAACCCCAAGTGATCGGTCACGAAAGGTGGTACCAAGAAAGAACGTCACGATCCAGCGTGAAGAAAAAGAAAAGGGCTCCTCGAAGAGCTCATAGTGCGGCTGAATTTTCTAATACAACTCTCTCCGCTGCCAGTAAAAGAGCGGCTTTTAGAAATAGGAGTCAAAGTTCGGAAAATAAAAGTGATGGAGAAGTGGGAAAAAGTACTCCTCAAAGAGTGGATTCTTTAGCCAAGGTGTTTTTCGGTTACAAAAGGTAAATAGTAATAATTTCACAATACAAATAAATGTTATTTATTCATAAAGAGATAATATTTATTTATGCATGTAATATAAAATCATCGTGTAAGTGAGGCACTACCTGAATAATAGATCAAATATTATGAGCCTTCTTCAACATTACATCAAGTAAAAATCAAGCAAGAAAATGCTATTATCATCTTATTACACTAATTGAGCATCAGCGTTCAGCATTAATTGAGAAAGAGAAAATAAATTTCATGCTACACGTGGATTATGATCCTGAAAGATGACAAAACTGTTTTAAATTTAAGAAAATAATTATTTAATGACTTTTAGGTGTTATTTTGTAAATTTGTCATATGCATTACGCTAATTATGTGGTACTATGCATACACCTTAACTAAAAATTTTTGAAAAAAAAAATGTATATTTTCGAAGTCACAATTTTTTCTTTACATCTGAAATATTTTTCTCTTTTGCTTCCTTCTACCAACTTTTATAATTGTTTTAACCTCATTCTGTTTCATAATTTTTTTTCACAACTTTTTTTTGCCATTTCCTTTATTTATAGTTTCTTTCACTCTCTCATCCTTTTCCTTGACAAAAGTGCAGAAAAAATATTTTCAAAGATTTCAAAGAAAATGCTAAAGTTTTTTATCCTTAATGCAGTGGATATCTAATTGCATCGAGGTGAAGTTAACGGAATATTTTGGATAAATATAAAGCAAATTCACTCTGAAGTGAGATATTAAATAGTTCAACTTGTAAAACTAAAAAGGCGACAAGTGATATACTCCGTTCTTCTTTAAGCCCCCATAATAACTGAATCTGGAATTTGAAAGAATATCTAACCTGGTTATATTGCTGTTGTTATCTCGAGCTTTACACTCTTGGTCATTGCACTTAATGCATTTATTCAAACTACCCCTTGCCTTGTTCTTATATGGCAACCCTTTTGGGGTCTTTTAACATTCCTCAGATTTGGGGGCTTTTGAAGGAATCTTTGAACCGTCGGGTATGTACACCCGAAAACTCCAATTATAACAATTTATTTTGATCACACGTATGACCAATTTTCACTGCACAAAATTTTTAATCTATTCAATGCATAAAAATGCCGAATGCAAAGATGACCGCCCGCCATAAAAGGACCTCATTCGTGGGATAACACTTCCTTCACTCTCCATAGAGCACGCAACCACGTGCAACATTTACCTTATGCACCATAAGACTCACTTCACAACGAGCGTTACACCCTTACCTTGTTCATACTGTCCGAACTCCTGCTTTTGTACTCAAACTTCAAAACCACATTTTTTTCTTGTTTTAACAGAGCGAACAGGCCGAAACGTGTCGTCGGTTCCACGATCAAAATGAAAATCTATTTAATCAGATGAAGGATAAAATGTTACGAAAAATACTCTAGCCTCCTTTATTCGCAAAAAAGTGAAACGAAATACAAGCATGATTTACTCAAGCCAAAACAGAACTAAGAACCAACAGTTTAGGTGCGCAAACAATGAGCTTTATGTTTTTATTCCGTTAAATCTGGATTGATTGATATAACAGCCTGGGTTCAAGAAGCCCTTCTGCAGCAGCCTAGGGACTTGATTGAATGAATGGCTGAACAAAAAGTGGTAATACTTAATCATCGATGCCTAGGCCTCACTGGATTCTTTACATCCCACCACAGCTGCAGGTCTTTGCAAATCCAGGCAGCTTCGTTAATTGAACTTGCATAACTGCTTGCGGTAACGAAACTGTATCTAATCTATAAATAAGCGCCATTCGTCCGGGTTATGTGCAAATCCTAATATTTCCATAACCTATTTGGATTAACACAAACACAGATTTTATCCTGCAGAGTAAAAAAAGAGGATAGTTCCTGGTTACGGTTCTAAATATAGTAATTCTGGTTCCAGTGACTAGTAAATTCCATTGTTATAATCTAGACCCTAATACTTCAACATGCTCTTTGGACAAGTGGAGGTCCCGAACTAGATCATTTAATTCAGGTTGTTCGATGGAGCGCTCTTCCTTCAGTTTTGGAAAAATATGAATCGTCCTTTTCTGATACATTATCAGGTTATGCCTTATCATCATACATTTCTAAATCTTTCTCCCATTTTGCCAGGGATGCTGGAACTGGTAAAGCTTCTCCATGAAGAACCGGCTTTATTGATAAGAGAATATCCGTATATTCAATATTATGTTTGTTCTTTCTTGAAAAACCAGGCAATTTTGTCATGTAAAAGTAACAGTCGTTAAAACGATTTGTTGGTTCTCGCCTTCGATCATACCCTATAGATTTAAGCAACAACAGATTTGTTTGAAGGCTGTTTGTGGTCGGTGGGGAAGAGGCTTTTTTGATGTTTGACAGACATAAACATGTTTACTTATCTTTTCTTTCAGTTTAATCATTTGTCGTATCTCTTTTCAGAGTTTTTAAGTGTTAGAAATTACTATAAAGGCTAAGTTTTCAATTAATATTAACAAAAAGAGGATTTAAAAACTTATTTTTATTGGTAGATATTGTTTACATATTGGAAATAACAATAATAATAATAATTCAGGCAACCATAAATTCATTTCTAGAATTGACGTACCGATTATCATATGATACTCTTTTAAATAATGCAGTTAGAAAAGGCTGGGATAAAATCGGTATGTGTGTACCAAGAGATGAAGTATCTACTGTTTACCAACACTTTTACAAATATAAATAAAAATATTATTACATTATTCAGCATTCAAACAACCGGGCCCTAGTTCTGACGTTATGCTAATTCTATAGGGGTATGTTCGAAGGTTCTCACCAAATCATTGGCACTTCAAAAGGCATAGAAGAGCGTTTACCATTTAACCAGTCACTTAGATTTTCTGCACAGGTTTGGCAACATATGTGAGGAACCCAGTCCCGATCTTGATCGCCAACAAGACATCCAAAATACTTATGATAAGCTACTTTGGCCATTTTATTAATTATCCTCTTCTGCAATTTAGGGGTAAACTGACCATATATGTTTCTGTATTTTAGACATTTTTGTACTATCGCGTCCAGCGGTTCAGCGATGTGATACTACCTTCACAGGAGTCAACTAACTTTATTCAACACAAAAATAACACTAGTACGAAGCCCTTTACTATTGGCTTGTTTGCGCACTTCGATTCTCTATTTAATACTGACCCCTACTCGTGGTAAACCAGTACTGATGATACGACTGCCGGCCAGCTACTTTTATAACCGTTCCGTATATGTAGATTCGGCTACGGGGCAGAGTGAAATTTGGAATTCTACGGGTTTAAATGGATGCTTTTACTATTTTAAGCCCTAGAGGGTTGAGACTTCGTTGTTGACTTGTCATCCCTAGACACCCCCACGTCGTGTTGCCAGATTGTACAGAATTCCCCACTTATGAAAAACGTAAATTTGGCAACGTTCCGCTCCGGTATATTACAAATTACTCTTTAAAATGATGTTATTAAAATACTCATTTATTTTTGCTGAAACAAGCATAACTCAAAAATCTTGCGTCTTACGAAGTTTTTACCGTAATTTTCGCCTTTAGAGACCAAAAATTAACTACTGCCTTTTACATTGCCTTCGCAAATTGGCTGTAATGTAGTGTTATCATTAAGAGACGTTCAAAAACTATTTGGATATTTGTTATTTCTTTATCAGAGCACCATTTAAAGGATACAAATATTATTTATTTAGGAATAAATTTAATTGTTTTTTTTTTTCATTTTGTTCCTTTTGCAATATACAAAACCAGACATATCCTTGAAATCCAGTCCTAAATTTTGTCACTAATGAAATAGTAATTACTTTAAACTAGAAATAAATTAAAGCCAAACGATTATACCTATTTTTAGTTATGTGTAATGTGTCACAAAAAATATAAAAACTTATCATAATATCACTGCAAACCAAAAGGTATCATCGAGGCTGGTTTGGGAATGTCAGAGTGAGCTGGAAACTCTGACAAAAGACAACAGAGTTATGTTAAAGTGGGTACCAGGACACGAAGGCATACATGGAAATGAAAAAGCTGACGAACTAGCTAGAGCAGGGTCAGCATCTCAATACATTGGTCCAGAACCGGCCTTTGGGGTGCCGCGGTGTGCGGCACGAGAAGCAGTCAAAGAATGGATCAAAAGAGAACATAAAAACCACTGGATGACCAGACAGGGTTTAAACCACAGCAAGCTATTTATTGGGAATCCGGACCCGAAACTGGCAAAGAAACTACTACAAATGAGTAGAAACCAATTAAGGACTATTACAGGTATAATGACGGGACACATGGCCGTCAAAGTACATCTGAATAGAATGAATCTATATAACGGAAACCTCGGCTGCAGACTGTGTGGACAAGCCGAGGAAACGGTGAAGCATATCATATGTGACTGTGAGTCACTGGTGAGATTTAGACAACAAACTTTCGGGTCAGTAAAACTGGAACCGGAAGAAATACTCAATCACTCTTTAGCAGGACTGTACAGATTGAGCCAGGGGGCTAGGTTGACAGAGTGGCTATAATGTCTAGGGTGAGCACAATAGGCCTACTCTGGTCGCAGTGCATCCGGCTTTAGGACGGACCCGAGAATATATAAAAAAAAAAAAAAAAACTGCAATGCATGTCTTTACTATTCAAGTACATTAATTACATAAGTATATATGGAGGCACACAAATTAAAATGGTTTTATTGCTTTTCAAAGTATTATCCACCATGATCAATACACTTTCGTATGCGTTTGAACCAATCCGAAAAGTATTTTTGTCGCTGTGAATATGATCTTCACATCAAGGTTTTTTTTTGCCAGTTTCCCTCAAGTCAGCCACAAGTTTAAGTTTCAATAGTTAGGCTTGCGACCATATTGAATTTAAGTTGTAATGGGCCACCACTGTCAAACCAACTGCCATCAGATATATATATATATATATATATATATATATATATATATATATATATATATATATATATATATATAAATATACTAGTATTATACTGAATGTGTCATTGTACAATACGTTGTTTTGTGACTTATTACAATTGTATTTTTCTGTGCAAAATGTAATGAAATAAATTTATCTATCTATCTATCTATATATCTATCTATCTATCTATCTATATATATATATATATATATATATATATATATATATATATATATATATATATATTTATAGATAGATAGATAAATTTATTTCATTACATTTTGCACAGAAAAACACAATTGTAATAAGTCACAAAACAACGTATTGTACAATGACACATTCAGTATATTTTTCTTAGATCTCTCCAATATATACCTCGAAGGCCTAATTAAATTAGCTGCTCTAGTGCTACAAGAGTAAAAGTGGGTATTTTGGTGGAGTTTTCCACGGTTTTTATGAATATCCAGTAGTTGGTATAAGATAAATCAACTAGGCAACGTTAGTACCCGCAATTTTATAAAGTGTGGCCTACAGTGGTCCCTATAGCCGATACCAGAGACAAGTCGAATAGCCTTCTTCTGCAATCTAAAGATTTGAATCGCTCCAACACAGCAACTCCAAAGGTGAACACTGTAAGAAATATGAGAATGCAACAAGGAATAATAAATAAGGGTGTTACAGTGAAGAGAGCCACGAAGTTGCCTGAGAACAAAAATAGAGGATGCCAACTTATTCCTCAATAATGCGATGTGAGAATTCCAGTTCAAACTATCGTCCAAACTGATACCCAACAATGTCACTGAAGAATTATCAACCACTCCACGTCCATTCATGAAAAACAATTTCCGTGTTTTTTCTTCATTCAATTTAAGGGAATTATTAGCACACCAACATCTCGCACGCTCTCCCATAACAGACATTTCATTCAATAAACATTCTGGGTCTCTACTTTTACAAATTAGCGCGGTGTCGTCAGCGTAACAAATACACAGACCCGGTGACAAATACCTAAAGAGATCATTGACATATATAATGAAAAGAAGTGGTCCTAATACCGAACCCTGCGGCACTCCACATCGTACCGTCGTAGGCTCAGAAAGCTCTCCACCATATGCGACTGCCTGCCTTCCATTTTACAGGAAAGATGAAAGCAAATCGAGGGGAACGCCTCTTATACCATATCTATGAAGCTTTCTAATCAAAAGTTCATGAGAAACACAATCAAAAGCACGACTAAAGTCACACAGTGAGAGCCCCACGCTTTCCCCACCTTCTATTCCCTCAACCGCGCCCTCCACAACCGCAGCAACTGCCTGAATAGTCGAAAAATTCCGGCCAAAACCAAATTGTGAAAGATGCAAAAAATTGTGATGTTCAAAATAACGACTCAAGCTGTTTTTCAGTATTACCTCAAATACTTTCCCTAATAACGGAATCAAAGATATAGGTCTATAATTTTCCATGGAATCGACATTCTCTTTTTTAAACAAAGGAACAGTCCTTACTATCTTTAGACAATCCGGAAAATTACCCTGAACCAGACATTAGACACTAATCTCCTTCAGAATAGCGCTACTCATATCATATATGTCAAAAGAGTTCGACCTTTTGAGAGCATGTATAGTACTCCAAACATCACACTCCGTCACGGGTTAAAGGGCAAAAGAATGCACCGAATTTGGGATCGACGAAACCATAGCATTTTGCATTTCTGTGTCAATCTATAGATCCTTTATAGTGTCGGATACTATTTTACTAAAGAACTCACCAAAGTTCCCAGCGCTGAGCGATGCACTAGAAATATTATGTGAAGTTCGATTTCACGAATGGTGGAATGTGCACTCGTGTTTTTCCGGTTTTCAATCCGATTGTTAGTAGAAAAATCTTCACGACGTTTCGTCAACATCTCAGCTGGCATTTTCGAGTGATACTTCTCCCTCGACTCTTGGAAGCCAAGCAGCCGGCTTCCAAGCCAAGCATCCGTCAAAGAAGCATCACTTGAAAATGCTGAGATATATAAGGGCTAATTTTGAAGTTTGACTAAAAAACTACAAAAAATTAACATGGTGGCATCAACAGGCGGGCACAAAATTTTGAGAAATTAATCGAATCACTGCTGCCTTCAAAATTTGGAGATAGCGACATCGATATGACGACCACAAATTCAGAAATTTTAAGAAATGTGCAGACTCATTCCTGCCGCCCAAATCCTTCACAAAAATCAAGATGGCGGCACAGGAAACAGAAGAGGAAAGAAAACTACATTTGCTAGATATCCTACTGAAAAGGAAAGAGGATGGCTTGCTTTCACACACTGTCCGCAGAAAACCCACTCACACCGACAGCTACCTCAACGCTGATTCACATCACCACCCGACCCAATTATTTGCCGTAGTGAAATCACTTGCGTTTCGATCGCGGTTCTTTACAGATCAAGAAAATTACCACAAAGAAATGAACATACTGCAAGACAGCCTAACAAAAATAGTTATAAAAAGAACATATAGACAAGGCTCTAAAAAACAAAAGCTAGGCCCTAAAAAATCGCGAAAACCAAGCTTTTGAGCTCCAAAGCTTTTGTTCCGTATGTCTGAGGCAGCAGAAACAAAATCGCAAAAATGTTCAAAAGACACAACCTTGAAACCATTTTCACCACAGACCGTAAAGTAAAGGATCTCCTGCACATAAAGAAAAAATCCCTCTAGAAAACTAGGGAGGGTACGACATTCCATGAGGAGAATGCAGCTCATCTCACGTTGGCCAAACCAATCGTAAAATAATCGCCAGAAGAGACGAACATATAAACTCTCTCAAACAAAAAACAGTTTCTTCTGCGCTGGCCCAACACTTGTTAAGCACAGACATACTTCTCATGAACAAAAATGCTATCCAGATGTGAAAACCTGTCCACAAGAGTTATAAGGAAAGCTATCGTAATTGCAAAGAGGCCCAACAACAAAGATGATAGCCAGCGATTACCTAATACGTGGAAAAACCTGCTTATGAAACATCAACCAGTAGTAGGTAGTAAAGAAATGGATTACAATTCGGCAACACGACCCCAAATACTGTCAACAGAACTCACAACCTGATTGGCCAGAACCAACCAACCAACGAACGCGCCCCACATACACACGGGACCGAGAGCATCCGAGTCGCAAGCGTCAATTCACCCACAGACGCCATACGGTGAGCTTCGAAAATGGTAAATGAGATTTTACCGAAACATCAGCTGCCTTACTATCCTATATATATATATATATATATATATATATATATATATATATATATATATATATATATATATATATATATAAATAGTGATATATTGTGACTATGTAAAAATACATATATTTGATAAAGAACTTTAAAACTGAATAAGTACCCACAATGTTTGTGGAACGCAGTAATCGACTCTTCTGGCGTAGAAAATTATTAACCACGCAATTTGAAGAGTCCCATTTTGATGACCTTACTTGCCTCGCGACTCGCTTTTATACTAGGAATAATTGGTAGAAATTAGAAAGAAAATTGGAATTATACTGATTCCATTTTAGTATAACAAACTAGTTATTTTTCGTGTAAAAGTGTCATGTGCGATTTTAAATGTGTGTGCGATTTAAATTCAAACGTTTTGTTTATTTTTGGACAGAAAGATTACATTTAAAATGATACTACGTCGCGCCGTCTTTTTTTATCGTCATTTTAGTCCATGATGAGGATACAGGCGTCGCTTTGTGTTATAGGGAAAGATTTACAACTTTACTATTTTGACATAAAAAATTAACATGGTTATTACTAATTAAAAAAGCACTACACCCTAATATTTCTTGATATAAAGTCACGCGTATTGATTGCCCTTTTCGCTTTTGTGGTTTTAATAAACTTTATATATAAAAGGTCGACTTTACCTCTACAATAGAGAACTATTTTGATGTAAAGTATATCGAGTCAAGTATTATATTCCGATTTTGTAACAAATGAGACCAAATTTCAAATTTAAATATTCTGTTAAATTAAATGTTATGTAACAATTAAACCTGATACATGTATCCAGATAGACTTCACAATTTGGTTTTGTACTTTAATACGGTAATAGTAATAATATTATGTGAAAAGACAAAATATCCCGGGTCATAGTAGATTAGGGTAACGTACAAAGGATCTTGTAAGACGAGGTGCTTGAACAACCCACTCATAATCTACAATCTATCAGGTAATAATGAAACATTAATAATTTAGTCAATTTAATTATTCATTTGCTGACATAAAAATTGCAAAAGATATTGTGTTGGGTTTTTAATTAAACAATACTGCATTGATGTAAAATGATTATTATCTGGATGTTTACATAATAGTCATAATGTAAAAGTTTATTTAATTGCATAATTATTAAGTATTTATAGAGATGACAACATATGAGCACATATATTTGCAGTACAACATGTAACATTCTAACTATTAAAAGAAATTTATACCAATGGTGATTCATAAAAAAAAACCGAAAATATTCTTTCATCACATGTGGGGTTTTTGAAAGGTATCAACTAACAAAAGGACATTCTCAGGTATCCGCCTCCGATTTGTTTCATTCTGTAATATGTTGAAATATAGCAAAAAATATCTAAAAAGTATTTTTACGTCCTAAATTGCATTTCAAAGGGGTTATAACTATCCCCAAAGTTCATTGTTGAAAACGTTTTTTTTTTCAATTATAATTTATCATATTTTTCAAAAATTAGTTTTAATAGCGTTACTTTAAACGAACAATACCGACTCGACGATTTTTTTGTGGTTTTGCTTTGTAAATTGTGTACTAATTAAATAGATTTATAGTGTTGTATCTTTTATTTAGTATAATGAGGTTCACAAAGCATATACTTACCTTTTATCAAAACAAGGGCAAATAGATTTTCTAAGTGCAGTCATGTCAACGATCAGCGGAACATTTGACAAAAATGCCTAATGTTACTAAAATTTGTTTGCATTTTATCATCGTAAATATATCATTTTTGATGTTGAACTTAGCGGATCTAATAAATATTTTCTCAAGGAATCCTATTCATCTTTGATATATCGTAGTTCACCTTTCATGGCCTGATTCATGTCTATGAAGTAAAAATCTTTCCCAAAGTTATCTTCTTAAAGTTATATTTTTTAATGTTTGTTTGAAGGTCAGAGACAATGACGTGTGGAATTTTTTTAAATTTTATGAAAATATTAATGTAACAAATTCATTACCAAGTAACTCATTAGTCATGAACATTAATTAAGGAAAGCATCCATGCATGTAAAAG
Organism: Diaprepes abbreviatus; assembly: GCA_034092305.1. NCBI lineage: Eukaryota > Metazoa > Arthropoda > Insecta > Coleoptera > Curculionidae > Diaprepes > Diaprepes abbreviatus. Next base: position 10,422,665 of record JASJET010000139.1, read on the forward strand.
TGTTTACTACTGCCTTAAGGTCTGCTGTGGAATTTTTTAAAAAGTCTGTGTTGACAAGTATATTTATACCCTGAGCTTTTTATACTCTGATCTGCAGTGTAAAATTTTATTTTAATGGGGAATTCTTTTTTGTAAAAACGCTTGCAAATGCGGCCTTTAGAACGTAGTTTTGAACACGAGAATGTTAGTTAGTAAATGTTGTACAAATAAATTTATTTTAATAGATTGATAATTCATTAGTTGTGATATTGAAAAATATTATTGCGAAGTAGTAGATATCTGTTGGACTTCCATTGTCTTTATTTTTGTTGAATATCACGACGTTTCGGCTAGTAGTTATCTCTAGCCGTTTTCAAGTGAAACTAAATAAATCCCTTAGCTACATGACTATTTATACTAAAAGTAAATGCAGTACAGTATGACTGAGATGGGTGCAGTGGCAAAATCATACTACGAGAAATCTTACAAAAGAGGAGACGCACATCCAGATTCTACGATAAGCACGAGATCAGGGAATAATACCAGATGGTTTCCGTATCAAATCTCCAGTTCCAAGACAACGGACAAACAGGATATTGGAAAATGCTAGTAAGGCATTAATACGTCCACAGATAAACTATCATCGTTTCAAGAAAGCAACACTACTAGAGGACATTCGCCAACGGTTCGAAGAAATTAAAGAATATACATTAGAAGAAGACTACGCCCCCATCCTAAGAAAAATTGACGCCACTTGTGACAAAGTGAGAACAAAACAAGAAATCATACACCAAAAGAAATTTTCCAAATACCAGAGCAGACAAGAACGACAACAGCCTTCTCAGAGCCAGAGGACAATTGTTAATATATCTGCCAAAGAATTAACCTCACCGGAAAACTCACTATTTGCCAAAGGTTTGAACTTCACGGTTGCTCTAAAAGAGGTTCCCATTCTCGATATAATTAGCGCCGCAGACTCAGCGAATATCGAAGGCCCTTTCGCAGATGAGTTCAGGTGGAAAATAAGAGAAACTCTACAAAAATCTAGAAAAACCGAACCAAACATCAGCAAAGACGAGAAAACCTACCCTAGCCAACCTACAGAAGGACTCCAGTATTAAAATTCTACCAGGGGATAAAGGAAATGCTACAGTCGTAATGAATGCTGAAACATACAATCAAAAAATTGACGAAGTTTTAAGCAAAGGAAATTATACATCTCTTTCTAAAGATCCCACATCTACAATTGATGGAAGAATCTATCGCGTTCTTAAGAAACATGAACGGTATATTCCTGAGAGGAGCCGGACTCAGTTGACGCCACACCATAGCAAAACTCCACACCTTTATGGACTCCCGAAAATACATAAGCAAGACATGCCCTTACGACCTATCACGAGTTCCCGGAATTCTTCGACTTCTGAACTTGCCAAATTTCTTCTTCCAATCCTGATACCATTACAAGGAAATACATCGTCCTGGGTTAAGAACTCGCAACATTTCGTAGAAATTATACGTGAAATAGAATTACAACCAGAAGACCATTTTGTTAGCTGTGACGTAGAAAGCCTATACACCAACGTTCCAGTTAAGGACTCACTAAAAATCATAAGAAAGAAACTTGAAGAAGACCAGACCTTAGCAGAAAGAACATCTTTACCACCGCACGCCATTATGGACTTGTTGGAAAGTTGTTTGACTAATTCCTATTTTCAAGAAAAGGAAAAATTCTACATCCAGGATAATGGACTACCCATGGGATCTTCACTCTCACCGGTGGTCGCAAATATTTTCATGGAATGGTTCGAGACGTTTGCAATTGAATCCACATCTAAGAAACCAAAGTTATGGCTCAGATACGTAGACGATACTTTTATTATTTGGAGTGGAAACGACGAAGAACTTCGAAACTTCCTTTTTCATCTCAACAATATCAGCCCAACTATTAAACTCACCATGGAGAAAGAAGTAGAAAATAAATTACCATTCTTAGATGTCTTGGTTGAAAGAAATGGCAGACAAATTCGAACTTCGGTTTACAGAAAAGCCACGCACACAGGACAATACCTTAATTATTTATCTAATCACTCTAACAACACCAAACAAGGAATTATAAGAAATCTCGTAGATAGAGCCTTAACTCTCTAAAACTCCAACGAGAACTTGATGAAAGAGATTACATTAAAAATGATCTGACAACCAATGGATACAGGACAATATCGACAACGAATGAAGAACGAAAACCAGTACTGAACATCCCCTATGTTAGAGGCATTTAGAAAAAGTTAGAAGGGTAGGAAAAAGATATAAAATAAACGTCGTTTTCAATTCAAATAACTCTCTGAGATGTCGGCTCACTAGGGTCAAACCAACAACTCAAAGAGACATGAAGAACTGTATATATCAGATACCATGTGAATTTGGCAATTCCTACATTGGCGAAACAAAGAGACCTCTTGACGTAAGGATCAAAGAACACCAAAAATGCACATCTCGAGGAGAAATAGAAATATCTGGTGCCGCCAACCATGCCTGGACTCATGGACACCACATAAAATGGTCTGAAGCTAAAATACTACGCCGAGAACAACATTGGAGAAAACGGAATTCAAAGAAGCCGCGGTTATACATCACAACCGGAGTTGTTTTAGTAAACCATTTTTAGATATAAGAGAAGTGTGGAAACCACTTCTTAGTAATTGTAAACTAAAACTAAATGCAGCATAAAAAAATATGATTTTGCCATAGCAGGCATCTCAGTCATACTCTACTGCATTTACTTTTAGTATAAATAGTCATGTAGCTAAGGGATTTATTTAGTTTCACTTGAAAACGGCTAGAGATAACAACTAGCCGAAACGTCGCGATATTCAACAAAAATAAAGACAATGGAAGTCCAACAGATATCTACTATTTCGCAATAATATTTTTCAATATCACAACTAATGAATTATCAACCTATTAAAATGAATTTATTAGTACAACATTCATTCTAACTAACATTCTCGTGTTCAAAACTACGTTCTAAAGGCCGCATTTGCAAGCGTTTTTACAAGAAAGAATTCCCCATTAAAATAAAATTTTACACTGCAGATCAGAGTATAAAAAGCTCAGGGTATAAATATACTTGTCAACACATATCACAGAATAAGCGCTACCAGAAACAGACTTTTTAAAAAATTCCACAGCAGACCTTAAGGCAGTAGTAAACACTTTTTCATGGATGGATGCTTTCCTTAATTAATGTTCATGACTAATGAGTTACTTGGTAATGAATTTGTTACATTAATATTTTCATAAAATTAAAAAAATAATAATACATTAGGGGTAGTTATCCCCTTGATCAATTTTATTGTGAAAAAAGCCAATACTCGTCAACTTACTTTTTCCAATTCTTATATAACTAACGAATTTCTGACCGAACTAAGTAAATTTTTATTTTTGTTGAATAAAAAATTCAGGATATAAAAATACGTGTCAACATATCACAGAATAAGCGCTACCAGAAACAGACTTTTAAAAAAATTCCATAGCGGATCTTAAGGCAGTAGTAAACACCTTTAAATGAGTGGATGTTATCCTTAATTAATGTTCATGATTGTATTACTTGGTAATAAATTTTTTACATTAATATTTTAATAAAATTAGGAAAAAAATAATATATTAGGGGTAGTTATCCCCTTGATTAATTTTATTGTGAAAAAAACCGATACTCGTCAACTTAATTTTTCAAATTCTTATATAACTAACAAATTTTTGACCGAACAAGGTAAATTCTTATTTTTGTTGAATAAAAAACTCAGGGTATAAAAATTCGTGTCAACATATCACAGAATAAGCGCTACCAGAAACAGACTTTTAAAAAATTCCACAGCGGATCTTAAGGCAGTAGTAAACACCTTTACATGAGTGGATGCTATCCTTAATTAATGTCCATGACTGCATTACTTGATAATAAATGTTTTACATTAATTTTTTCATATAATTAAAAAAAATTATACATTAGGGGTAGTTATCCCCTAGACCAATTTTACTGTGAAAAAAGCCGATATTCAACTTAATTTTTCAAATTATTATAAAACTAACGAATTGTTGACCGAATTAAATAAATTTATATTTTTATTGAATAAAATCATCGAAAAAATAAAATTTCCACCCCTCTAAAAAAAAACAAGCCCTTACTGAAAAAATTACATATATAAAGCTCTTTTCGCAAACTTATTAATATGCAAATGATTTTACACGAGAAAAATCAACATTTTAAATTTTAATTGAGAAAAAACAGTTTTTATCTACGAATTTTGGAGGTAGCTGTCATCCTCTAGAAATGTAATTCTGGATATCAAAAAAAATCCTGTCGAATTATTTTTCATGTAGTTCAGCATATCACAGAATAATCGAAATGACTTTTTTTTATTAAGCTGTAAGTCGGTAATTTAATCCTTCGAAATTGTAAATTTTTACTATCTGCGACATACTTAATGTTTCTGATGATTTATGTTATTATTTTAACGGATTTTTTAGAAAAAAAGATGTATTTTATATTTTTTTTTTCATAAAAAGGGATAGTTTACCTCGCGATAATTTTTATTGTAAAAAATCCGATAGCCGTTAACTTAATTTTTCAAATTGACTTACAATTATGGAGTTTTTGACCGAGTTAACTAAATTTAAACATTTTTTGAATAAAAGCAACGAAAAAATAACGTTTTCACGCCTATAAAAAATACAAGGCAAGCCCTTCCTGAGAAAATGATATTTATCAGTCCATTTTCGTAAACTTAATAATATGCATTTGACTTAACATAAAAAAAACAGCTTTTTAAATTATAATGGAAAAAATAAACGTTTTTAGCCTCAAACTTTGAGGGTAGTTACAAAAAAAATCCGTTTAGGTACTTTTAGGTTTACTACAACTTGTTACAGAATAACACAAATCGGTGGCGACAAGTTCCCTTGTAAGTCTTGAAAAAAATATATTAAACCTGATCAATAAAAAATAAATCGAGGTTATTTCAATGTAGTAACAAATTTTTAATGAAACTTACAGTCTCGTAAAAGGAAACATTATTAAATTACTTATTAATTTAAATAACATCTAAAAACTAATAGTAATAGTATAATGTCCAAGAAAATGTTGAAATGGGAAATGATGAAAAAAATGGTGATCAAACAATATGACCAACCTAGTGACGTTATAATCCGGGAGCCCATGATTATGAATAGCATTCATTCCCGAAAAGTGTTCTAGTAATTTTTTTTTAAACAAAAGATTTTTAATAATTAAAAAATTATTTTTTTGGTAAAATAGAAAATACATTCATATTCGTCGGCCGACTTTAAGCAAAAAATGTCTGTTGTGATGTTTTAGTCCGACGCATAAAAATTCATTAAACGTTTGAAAAATGGCACTTTTAGCAACATTTCAACATGAGTAACTTTTGATTAAATAAATATTTTCAAATTCTGCGCCCAGCAGTTGATAGCTCAAGTCAAGAGCTACAAGCTGGGATTAATTGCAATGTGAAAATGTAATTTTTTATTACTTTTTAACGCTATAAACAAACGGCGTTTTATTAATAATAACGTACGCCCCTATATGGAAATGGAAGTCTACTTACAGGCGCTCACCTAGCGCATAATCCATTATAGTTTTCGTTGATTGTTGCATTAATATTTTAAACACATTTTAATATATTTCTAATTTTATTTATTAATTATAAACTTCTTATCATAAAATAAACTACACAATAGTACAAGGAACTTCAATTATTATCACCAGTTTTGCATGTGTTAGTGCGTTGCTTTAGTTTTTTTTTTAATTTTTATACTTTCCATTTATTTTTTTTTTTTATACGATATAAAGCATTGAACGTCATACCCGATTTTCAAAGTTAATAAACTTTTTGACTAAAATGTGGTTGTCGGACTTGCATTGTGTTCTACATATATATATATATATATATATATATATATATATATATATATATATATATATATATATATATATATATATATATATATATATATTTATTTTTACGACATTTCGATTAGGTTGTATCTCTAATCGTTATCAAGTATAAACTGAATGTTTTGCCTTAAGACTATAAGCTTTTATAGGGACTGTGTCCACTCAAGCGCAAAGTTTCGCTTCACTGTACACATCTCAATGATTTGATGTTACAAAGTAGTGGTTGCCAAAGATTAGGTATCTCAACACTCGGTTTGCTGAAAATTCCATTATTGTTTTTAATGTAAGCTGCTTCTATAAATTTTCTTTTTTTTTCATGTTGGGTTCCATATATATTGCCGCAGCCTCAGGCCATTTTATATGGTGTTGTTTATCCCAGACGTGTTCTGCAATACCTGATTTCGACGTTTCCCTTGTTTGTGTATGAGTTTTATGTTCCTTAATTCTAACTTTTAGTGGTCGTTTGGTTTCTCCAATATACATTTCACCACACTCACATGGAACTTTGTAAACACATTCTTTCTTATCGGTACTTTTTGGTTTGGTTTTTGTTAAATGAGCTCTAAGTGTATTTCTCGATTTAAAGGCTGTTTTTATATTATAACTACTGGCAATTCATCTTATTTTCTCCGAAGTTCCCTTAATGTACGGAATTGTGAAGAAGGAATGTGTTTCTTGCTGTCCAGTCTTCCTTGTTCTAAAGTTATTTATAACATCGTCAGATAGTTTCAAAGGATAACCATACTGTTATAAATCGGATTTAATATTTGCTACCTGTTTTTATAATGAATTCCCTGTTTTGTTACAACAGAATGATTGGAACTATTATTAAGATATTGTCCAGTATGTGTTGGCTTTCTGTATACTGAAGTTTTAATAGTTTCGTTTAAGCGATTCACCATGGCATCTAGGAAAGGCAATTGATCATTTGCCTCTTTTTCCATGGTAAACTTAATTGTAGGTCGAATGTTATTTAGATGTTTCAAGAAATCATTGATCATTGCCCTTCCATTCGATGAAGGTATCATCGACATATCTCAACCACACTTTCGGTTTTACTGTTACCTTTTCTGTGGCATGAGTTTCGAACCATTCCATATATATATATATATATATATATATATATATATATATATATATATATATATGTTATGTCGGATATTCTCACGGATGTGATGTGCAATCGAAGGTTTTCGGGCATCCCGTGTATGTGCTGAGTCCTTCTCGACTGTAAGGCAGCTGACGTTTCGATGAAATCTCATTCACCATTTTCAAAGCTCACTGTATGGCGTCTACGAGCGAAGTTCGCTCGTAGACGCCTCTACGTAACTGGCAAACGCACTTCTATGCCTTTTACAGTTCCAGTGATTTGGCGACAACCAACAAGTCATTTTAAAGACTGTTACTTTTGCATGATAAAAGAACAAACATAATATTGAATATCCGGATATTCCCTCAGCAATAAAATTGGTTCTTCGTGGAGAAGGTTTACCAGTTCCAGCGCCCCCGACAAAATGGGAGGAAGATTTATATATATATATATATATATATATATATATATATATATATATATATATATATATATATATATAAGGCAGAACCCGATAATTTATCAGAAAAGGACGATTTTTATTTTCCCGAAAGTGAAGGAAAAGCACCCCATTTAATCGAACAACCTGATTTAAATGACCTAATGGATGTCCATTTGTCCACAGAGTATGCGGAAGTATTAAGGTTTAGATTACAACAATTGAATCTACTAGCCACTAGAACCAAAGTTACAATATTTAGAAACCGTAATCAGGAGCTATCCTCGTTTGTTATTCTGCAGGATACAATGTGAGTTTGTGTTAATCCAAATAGTGTTATGGAAAAATTAGGATTTGCATATAACCCGAACAAATGGCGCTTATTTATAGATTCTTCTAAAATAAGTTTAAAAGCAGTTCTGGTCCTTAATGGCAACACAAGATCCTCTATTCCTCTTGCACATGCAACTGACATGAAGGAAACGTACGAAAGTTTGTCACTTATTCTAAATGCAATAAGCTATGATACGAATAAGTGACAAATATTTGGTGACCTAAAGTCATAGGACTATTACTAGGGCTTCAGAGTGGATTTACGAAGTATTGCTGTATTCTTTGTCTTTGCGACAGTAGAGCAACACAGAGCCATTACGAAGAAAAAGAATAACTTCCGAGAGATCAATATATCCCAGGTCAAGCTAATATAGAATATACCCCTTGTTGATTCGAAAAAAAATTGTGTTACCTCCATTACACAATAAACTGATTGATTAAAAATTTCGTTAAAGCGTTAGATAAAGAAGGAGATACCTTAAATCTAAAGTAAGTGATGCTAAGCTTAAGGAAGGAATATTTGTTGGAACACAAATTAGAAAAATACTAAGGGATCAACAGTTTGATCAAAAACTAAGTAATGTTGAATTAACTGTGTAGAGTTCTTTTAAAACAATTGTCTACAAAACTACGAAAAACTTGTAGAAGAACTATTTGAAAAATACTGTAAAATAGGTTGTCGCATTTCTCTTAAAACATTTCTTGCAATTCCATTTAAATTTTTTCCTAGAAAATTTGGGTGCGGTTAGTGACGAGCAAGGAGAAAGGTTCCGCCAAGACATATTAACAATGCAGCAACGCTACCAAGACAGATGGGATCAAACAATGATGGAGGATTATTGTTGGTTTTTTATGAGAAAAAGCGATCAGGAATATAAACGAAAGTCAACATTTGCAAAAAAGTTATGTACAAAAAACTTATTATAAATGTATTTTTATATGTATTCTTGTAAATATATCTTGTTATCCTTAAAATATCTTGTTTTCTTATTGTTTTAAACCTATGTAAAAATATTATATAAAAATATTTGTATTAAATAAAAATAACTGACACATTCTATAACGCAAAATCTATACGTGGTGGATAATTTTCTTTGTCGAAGTAGCAATCAGGATGCTTTAAACTCCCACGGACAGCCACTATAACATCAGTCGCAATTTTTTTTTTGTATTTGTTGACTGGTGTATGCAGAATAGATACCAACCCGTCCGCTCTCAAACAGTTACAATAATTAAAATTCTTTACACTAATATATTGTTTATTTTATGATTGAATGCTTATCATCGAACGCTATAATTGATTATGTGATGTCCACCTGTAACTAGACTTCCGCTTCTCTTCATACACAGCGACGCATACGCTATTTGTTTATTACGTTAAAAAACATTACATTTTCATATTGCGATTAATCTTAACTTGTAGTTATTGACTTGAATTCTCAGGCTCAGAATTTGAAAATATTCATACTAGGGGAACCCACGATGTTAAATGGTGATTTACTAGAGCGTCGTGGGGACCTATTGGGTTTTGAAGATTATATAGTAGAAAGAAAAAAAGGTCACATGATGTATACCTTTTCATCGGGGAGTTGGGCATCTACAGGCTTTCAAAAATGTAAAAAAAACAGCCACATGGAAATACTCGAGCGCGTCAGATAAGTGTATATGCTCCACGTGTCTATGATGACGGAGGTATGTTAATCTGCCAGTTTGCATTGTAGGAGTGGCCGTACGGAAGGGTAAGAATGGGAAAAAAATTATTCGAGCGCGTCCTATTTTCAGAGTGGATATTAAATAAACCCGAAAAAAGCTCCCATTCAAAAGACTGACGATTCGGACGTGACGCAAACTCGTGACGGCTTTTTGAAAATGCAAAAAAAATCATTATTTTAAAATACTCGATCGCATCAGATTATTATACAAACAGTTCAGCTTGGTGTCATAGTTGGGCTGACCCATAATTTGCCAATTATTTGGAGGGATTTTCTTAATATGACAGTTTGAAAAACAAAATTTTTTTTTTTCAAATTTGTGATCCTCTCACTGTCTTGTTTCACGCTCAAATCGTCAGATTATTGAAATGCGCACTTTTCAGCATGTAATTTACCCATCATACCTTAATCTGATACGCTCAAGTATTTTAAACCATTTTTTTACTATTCTTGTCGGCTGCCCTAGACGCGCGGCCCTATGTAGAAAGCTAGAAGGCTTATAAAGGGTGTTTTTTATAGAGGTATAAAACTTTAAGTTGGCAACACTTTTTTAACTGGCGGCCATTTTGTCAGCTGTCAAATGATTTATGTTTAGTTTAGTTTGGCATTTGAACATGAATAGACTGACGCCTGAACAACGCTTCCAAATTGTGCAAATTTATTTTGAAAATCATGGTTCTGTTCGGAATACGTATCGCGCACTACGTCCATTTTACGGTCAACATAATCGTCCATCAGAGCAATTAATTCGATTAACTATGGAACGTTTTCGCACCACGTTTACTCTAAATGATAATACGCATCCACAGAGACGTCGTACAGTGCGTACAGAAGAAGTCATTGCTGCTGTAGTGCGTAGCGTAGAGGGAGACCCGAATTAGTCTATCCGCCATCGTGCACAGGAATTGAATATGTGTCCATTCACTTTAAGGAAGATTTTGCGGAAAGATCTTGGTTTGCGTGCTTACAAAATCTAACTCGTGCAAGAATTGAAGCCACACGATCACCTAGCAAGGCGTAGATTCGGTGAATGGGCCCAAAACAAGATTGCCGTTGATCCCGATTTTCATAAGCGAATTTTGTTTAGCAATGAAGCTCACTTTTGTTTGAAAGGATACGTCAATAAACAAAACTGCCGTATTTGGAGTGATGATAATCCTCAAGTGTATCTTGAGACACCATTACATCCAGAAAAACGGACTGTTTGGTGTGCTTTATGGGCTGGTGGAATCATGGTCCGTACTTCTTTAAAAACGATACTGGTCAGAACGTTACAGTTAATGGTGACCGCTATAGAGCCATGATTACTGACTTTTTCGTTCATCAATTGAACAACCATGATGTGCAGGAGCTGTGGTTTCAACAAGACGGCGCAACATGTCACACAGCTTGTGCCACAATTGATTTATTGAAGGAAACGTTTGGCAACCGCATAGTTTCACGTTTCGGACCCGTGAATTGGCCTCCAAGATCGTGCGACTTAACGCCGCTAGACTATTTTCTGTGAGGATATGTGAAGTCGCTAGTCTACGCCAATAAGCCCGAAACGATTGATTACTTGGAGGACAACATTCGCCGCGTTATTGCCGATATACGGCCACAAATGTTGGAAAAAGTCATCGAAAATTGAACCTCCAGATTAGACTACGTCCGAGCCAGCCGTGGCGGTCATATGCCAGAAGTCATATTTAAATTATAATGCCAGAAGGTTATCTTTCGAATAAAGTAAATTTCATGTCAATTTAAAAAACTCATCTTTGTTTTATTCCATTTAAAAGTTCTATATCTCTATAAAAAACACCCTTTATATGGTGGAGGTGCTCAAAAGGGTGTAAGATATCCTCCCTTATGTTAATCTGCCGCGCTTCAGTAAAACCCAAAATTTCCTATTGGGCTCCCCTACTATTAATCAAAACAATTTTTAACTGAAAAATTACGCGTCGGACGGAGAAATTACAAAATTACACTTTTTGCTTAGAATTGGCTGAGAAATACGAAAAGATTGTTTATTTTACAAAATATATATATTTTTTATTAATAACAATTTTTTTGTCTATAATAAACTACCTGTCCATTTTTGGGGAATCTATCCTTGATATTCGTGGTTAGGGGGCCAAAATTCACTCGACTTCCCGTTTATTATGCCCCAGGTGGCGTTTATGGACCAACTGAAATATTCTAGTGTTATTTCTGAGTAACTGTATCACCTGGGGGTTTTATTATACAAAAAAAGTGACGGAATTGATGTTAGGTCAAAAACTCTTAAACATATAGTAAATGTACATATGATGTTTCTTAAAATACTGATTCATTTTCACATTGTGATTTTTCTGAACCTTACCTGGAGAGGTTAATTTTGTTTTGTGTTTTAGACATGTTTAAAAAAAATTTTAAACACAATATGCCAAAAACTGAGACTTGGATCAACTGTAATTTTTTAAATATCAACCCATATACACTGTCGGAAAAAGTAGAGCAACATTTTCGAAAGACGTAAACATCTTGATTTTATAATCTACTAAATTCATTGTATCACATCATACTTGACCTACGCCTATCAAACCATGACTAATTTATATGTTGAAAATTTTGTTATTACAGAAAACTTATGAGAAAAATATATTGAATAATTTTATTATTATATTAACAGATTTAGTTCTTCCACTAAAGTTCCTGGACGATAATTCAGGCCATCGCAGGGGAAATATCGGAAAGTAATTCTAACATAACATATTTCCAAGAGCCATGATTTTTAATCAATTCCATGAAAGCTTCCGTTGTATATTAGTTTCAAGTAATGTTAAATTTAATTAGAAATAAAAAGCTGCCATCATAAATTTTTTCTATGTTATGACGTAACTATTTTCAGGCAACCTTTGGCTGTATTTTAAATCTATTTCTACTTGTGGAGTATGTTGTTAATTTTTTATATCTATTTCTAATCCACTTATTCTATTTTTACGATGTAAAATCAATATAGGTTTATTTTATTTGCAATTTAAGGTCACCAGTAAAAATAGAGATTTGTATGGGTGTACTTTTACATAGGACTTTCAAAGTTAAACTTTTATTTTAAAATCAATTATTCAGGCTACGAACTCTTGATTTGTATATACTTTTGACATTGCACTAACATGTTTTTGTTGAAGAATAGCGAGTAGTATTAGTAAAAGCAGAGATTATTTCATCTTAGAGAAGTGACAAAAGGCATTCCCACCAAAATCAATTATCGTGACCTTGCTGGCCTGGCTACCCGCTATATTACATTGAGGAAAATTATAAAATTATTTATATGTATTATCTTTTCAAGCAGAAAAAAGGAAAGAATATATACAGTTTGTTTCCTGCAGGTGCGGATTTGTTCTGAATACCATTGACAAAACGTTACTCGGCGCTCCTCATTTCCGGGGAGTAAATATTGCATTATTTTAAATTTATATGGATTGTATTTATACTTTTTCAAAATTATTTCAGCGTCAGATTTTACTACCCCAACTTCTTCTTCTCTTTTTCTACAGGATGATGAAGTTGTTGCTGCTGCGTAAAATAACACATTTGTTTCTTTTCGCAGGGTCTTCTTTGATGTATGTTTTGGGATGTGGTCGAATAAAAGATCCATGTTCAACAAGATTTCTTTTTAAACAAGCAAATATGTCTGGAAAGGGTTGCTTTCTTTCTGGATACCTAACATGAACAAAAACGATCGCCAGATATGAGAAGTTATGTTAATGATAACGCTATAAATACATTACCTATTGAAATATAATTCAGAAATTTCTTGGGGACTTTCATTGCTTTATATGAAATTTATTAATATATAATACTTTTCATAATTAGCATAAACGGCCATTGTAAATGCAAAATAAATAAAAAGTGAAATTAAAAACCTACGTTACAAAAATATTTCATAAATAATAACAATCTGACAAAACTGTTAGTATACAAGCCAGCAACAGATTTTCCGGACCAATTTCCTCTTGGGTGATAACTTGTGAAATGCTTCAGATAGTTGTGCCATGAAGCCTCGTGAACGTCAGCTACGGCTGCGGGGGTGGGTGGAGCAGCGGCAGCCTCCCACTCACGTAAAAAAATTGTTTTTAATCATATCCTCCCTACTGAAAATTTGTCAAATGATAGTTAACACATAGAGAACACATGTGAGGACAACGCCGAAAGTATAAATAAAACATGGACATCCATTAAAGAAGCTGCAATGACACCATCATTAAAACATCTGAAGAAAGTAAAATGTGAAACAAAGAACTGGATGACAGAAGAAATCCTGAAACTCATGGACACTCGAAGACAATATAAAAATAACACCGGTAAATACAAAGAAATCCAAACCAAAATCAGACAGAAAATTCGAAATGCTAAAGAAAATTGGTTTACAGAGAAGTGCATAGAGATAGAAGAACTACAAGAAAAACACGACACATTCAATCTGTATAGAAAAGTGAAAGAGCTAACGGGAAAAATAAAAACGAAAGAAACTCCTTACCTGTTGGACGAGAATAACTCAATTGTAAGTGATGCTGAGGGAAAGATTGAATTATGGAGGAACTATATAGAAAAACTATTCGACGACAACCGAAAAGAAATCAAAATAGAAATCCAAAAAGATGAAACAGGACCGGATATAACAAAGACAGAAATTCAATATGCTTTGAAAAATATGAAAAATGGAAAAGCGCCCGGACCTGATAACCTCCCAATAGACGTTATAAAACTCATAGATGAGAAATATTTAAATATCCTAGTAGACTTCTTCAATAGCATCTATAGAACCGGCATAATACCTCAGGAATGGCTCACATCCATCTTTATAGCCATCCCAAAGAAACCAAACGCCAAACACTGCAATGAATATCGCACAATAAGTCTAATGAGCCATATTCTTAAGCTTTTCCTGAAAATCATACATCACAGATTGTACGCCAAACTTGAAGAGGACATCGGAAACACCCAATTTGGATTCAGACGGGGCCTGGGAACTAGAGAGGCTCTGTTTGCATACAACATACTGACACAACGATGTCTAGATGTAAACCAGGAGGTCTATATATGTTTTATCGACTACAATAAAGCATTCGACAAAGTGAGACATGAACAACTTGTACAACTTCTTAAGGATAAAAACATTGATTCCAGAGACATAAGAATAATCAGCAATCTGTATTATAACCAAAAAGCGGCAATACAAACCGAAGGAAGATTAACAGAGGAAGTAAACATAAAAAGAGGTGTCAGGCAAGGCTGTATCTTATCACCAACTTTATTTAATCTATACTCAGAACATATAATTAAAAAGACGCTTGAAAACGAAACGGCTGGTATAAAGGTGAATGGAATTCCAGTCAATAACATCAGATATGCAGATGATACCATCATCCTTGCAGAAAATCTCAACGACTTACAGAGAATACTCAGGAAATTAGTAGTAATAAGCGAAGAATATGGTCTAACACTCAACATAGAGAAAACTAAATTTATGATAGTATCAAAGAAAAACATCAATAATGTCAATCTCCAAGTAAACAACAAACAAATTGAGAGAGTTGAGAAATATAACTATCTGGGAACATCCGTGAACGAAAAAAATGACTACACGAAAGAAATCACAATAAGAATTGAAAAAGCGAGAAGCGCCTTTATGAAAATGAAAAATATATTAACCAGCCGACACTTAAGCCTGGAACTAAAAATACGTTTGGTAGAGTGTTATATTCACTCTATCCTTCTGTATGGTGTGGAGACATGGACCATGAATAAATACTGCTGCAATAAAATAGAAGCGTTCGAACTCTGGATCTACAGAAGAATATTGAAAATACCCTGGACCGATAAAATAACAAACGAAGAAGTACTTAGAAGGATGAAGAGAGAAAAAGAATTATTACTATCCATCAAAAGTCGAAAGTTGCAGTATTTTGGCCACATCATGCGTGGAAATAAATACCAACTCCTGCAAAATATAATTCAAGGAAAAATTGTGGGAAAACGGAGTATCGGGAGAAGAAGAATGTCATGGCTGCGAAACTTAAGAGAGTGGTTTGGATGTAACTCCAATCAACTGTTTCGCGCAGCGGTGTCTAAGATCCGAATAGCTATGATGATAGCCAAACTTCGAAACGGAGATGGCACATGAAGAAGTTAACACATTTATTTGAAGATAAAAAAAAGTCAGCTGGCTGTACCGTGGTGGATTATACATCAGCTGGTCACACGAACATGCAAAAAAAATTTTGTTTAGTGATTTTCTCTCAGTTAAAAATTTGTCCGATGATAGTTTACATGCTACTTTGAATAAATAAAAACGTCAGCTGGCTCTCTGTTGGTGGAAAAGAGACAGTGGCATTGGTGTTAATGGGTACGCAAGGACTTTGTCCAACTCGAGTTCTTTTTTTAGAGAAATATAAAGCAGTTGTCCGAATAAGTCGCGCTGCATTCGCAATTCCATCTCTTTTCGGGCAACAGTTACTTTTTTCTTGCTAATCATTTCTGTAAATGTTTGGCACTTTGTCTTGGAATTTGCCCGATCGAAGTTTTTCGGGTCGTTTATGCAACTTTCAATGAAATCTTCTCTTTGTTTGTTACCCTCTTCTTCGAAATTAAGCAAGAAATTTTCAATGGCTTCAGGTGCCGCTTCGCCAGTGGAAATGATGTACAAACAATCTTTATCTAAATTATTATCAAACGGATTGATGTTACGTTTGATACCATCGATGAGTCTGTGAAGCTGTGCTGTACTTCTTATCTTGCTATTTTGAAGATCTGCTGTAACATCTTGTAATTTAGTCAGAACAGTTTCCTTCATTGTGTGGCTAATGATAGTAGATCGAATAGTATAGCTGCGGCACCATCGCTGTCTAGCTGATATAGAATTGGTAATGTGCGAAATTCCAGTCAGCTTATTCGCAGTATCAGCATTAATAGTTTGCTCAAGAGTGAGATCAATCGCTTGTTTTGAGAAAGGTGTTGTTGTTCTTTTTGTACCAAATGATCTGTTCTCAAAGTTCTCACGTAATCCTGGAGGCATCTCGTCAATTTTCATCAAATTATAGAGGTATCTTACTCAATAACGCGCGTAATTTGGTTGATTAAAAGCAAAATATAAATTGACTATTTTTGATAATGCGAATTTATACAACTCAAAATTATCGATACAGATGCTTGTATTTAGTATTTAGTATTAAGTAGCAATCGATTCATTTGACGTAAATCATGTAATACTGTGCTGTCTTGCCGTGTTTGCCTTCCAATGTTTGCATTTTGAATTGCTCGTATTTTTCGAATATTTCTTTTACTTCAGCTTGTTGGATTGATGGTTCAGATGATATGATTTGCTTTTAAAAAATAGCTTTAAATTCAGTTCTCTTATTGGACAAATTGTTCAAAATGCAGCATTTTTAATGCTAACGTTATCATTGGATGTAGATGTTTTCATCTATTAAAGTGTTTGCCAGTAATAAATCCGTTGACGGATCCGTTGGTAATCATATCTGCATTCACCATGATTATCAACAAGCCACAGTTATCAATAAATTTAGCTACTGCTTTAAAGAATATCATTATAATACGGATCCAAGGTGGATAAATAAAATTTCAAAACATCTCTTCTCTGTAGTTTGAATCTGCAGCGCAATTTTCGCAATAGCAAAATCGTACGTAACTTCGTACGCCTGGCTCCCACGCTGCACTTTCACGGCATCAGCTGACGATTTTTCCACCAACATAGAGCCAGCTGACGTTTTTATTTATTCAAAATAGCATGTAAACTATCATCTGACAAATTTTTAACGAGAGGAAATCACTGAACAAAAATTTTTTTTTATGTTCGTGTGACCAGCTGACGTATAATCCACCACGGTACAGCCACCTGACTTTTTTATCTTCAGATAATTGTGTTAACTATCATTTGACAAATTTTCAGTCGGGAGGATATGATTAAAAACAATTTTTTTACGTGAGTGGGAGGCTGCCGCTGCTCCACCCACCCACGCAGCCGCAGCTGACGTTCACCAGGCTTCATAGTACCACTATCTGAAACATTTCACAAGATATTGCTTGAGTTGAAATGACCGACAAAATATACTATCTGGCTTGTATACTATGTGACGTTTTGGACATCTTATAAATTGGCCATGGCCTCCTGCTACAAATAAAGAAAATTATTGAAAATATCGAATTCTAACCTTGTTTTTTCAAATAAAATAAACTCATTATATATTTTTGAAAAACTTAAATTATACTTAATCAATATCTAAAATAATATACAGGGTGTCCTATTTAAAAAATCATAAGTTTGGTTAATATCTCAAAAACTAAACTTTTTAGAAAAAAGCTGACTACGCCACTGAACTCTACGTAAAAAACTCTGTAAAAGTCAGTTTTTACCTTTTTGATAAATTAATACATAACGGAAATATGAGGTGTGTCACAAACGAAGATTTTCAAAATTATCCTGTAGATTAAAAATTAAGAGGGCCATGATAAATTTGACACAGGAATCTTTCGTTTCGTTAAAAAGAAGGACACTAAAGTGAAAACCGCAACACTATATCTTTAATAATAGCTCCAATATCCCCAAAATATGTCGAAAATTGGGAACCGTACACAATATTACTGCTATATTATTTAATAAAAAAAATATTGATCAAAGTTTTAGAGTTGAAAATAAATGTATTTTAAATTAAGGTGGCCTATATTTACTTCCAGTACCTTATTTAATGGTAAAAAAGCAGTGAAAGACATTCTTAGTTCCTTTCTATTGTTTCTTTAAGTTTGACATCCAAGAAAATTAGTATTATTTTTAACCTTTTAGAAATTTTGAACAAAATGGTTAATGCTATTTTTCAAAAATCACCTTTCTTGTTTTTTTGTAATTTTCTTTATTCTTAGAGAATCGAGGAAGAACAAAGTCTAGGCCAAATATGAAAAAAAAAAAGAAAATCGACCCAATAATAGATTAAATGCTAAGTTATAAGGAAGTTACGCAAAACCACAGACATATTTTTGTTTGACCAACACTTCATTAAGAAATCGTTACAAAAATAGCAACATTCCTAGATACCTTTCAAAAATGATTATTTATAAAAAAAACTAGCCAGTAGTATTTATAATTTATTTAATGTTGTTAACTGGAATAAGATTAGTGCACTCAACCTTACCAGCTACTTGCTTGCATGCTAATGGTGTCAATGTTATTTTATATATTAAAATTATACCTAAACGCACCCTAACCATTACAAATCACACTACATTAACATCCACTATCTCTTTTATTAGCACCCAATTTTTTACCCGTCTATTTGTGAAATTATATGGAATTTAATTATTATAAATAGACACCAGAAAAAAACCATTAGCGTGCATAGTTATTTTTTCATGTTATCTGTTTTACGATATTAGGTTGGATATAAATTTCTATGAAACAGAAAAAAATAGGCAATATATCATGTAAATCATGCAAAATAGGTTAATTTCTCAAAAAATGAACAATTTTTTATATGAAATTCCATTAAGATTCTTTTGAAATAAAGGCTTTAAAATTTCATAGACATTCATTTTAATGTCTCATACACTATTTGGGCCGCTTCTATTACTGCCACTCTCCTACTCAACAGAATTTGATATTTTAGGAAAATCTTTCTTTTATAGAGTGTCTATTAATTCAAATATAATTGACGATTCCACGTCAATTCCAGTTGAATTAGCTTAATTCAATATTTTATTTTGTTTGTACGATGTTTCGATTAGGTTGTATCTCTAAAAATCCACGGGGGAGATATCGAATGCATTGTTTGAGGAAGAGGGCGGGAAATCTCGGAGAATAAATAAATCTTCATACATGTTCCAATTGCCGTTGGTAAAAGGGAATTAAAATTGTTGCTGAAGAGCAAATTTATTGAATCGTGGAGAAGAGCTTCAGGAATGGGTTGTGCCAAGGAACATATAACTGGACCTAGCGCACGGCTTACTGGGGAGCTTTTCTCCTTAGGAAGGAAAGAGCTACGATTTGTGATGGGATTGTTTACAGGACATTGTCACCTGAGGAACCATCTTCATAAGATTAGTGTCGTAGACGACCCGACGCGCAGATGTTCTAGAGAAGGATGAAAGCGTTGACCATATCCTCAGAAAATGTCCAGCACTCAACAGACTGACTCACGAAAGCTGTTAGACAAGTTCAGTTAACGAGACTGCTTGGAATCGCAAAGGCGATCGGCCCAGTAAGGCCAAGGCATCGATGATAAAATATCACCACCTGTGTTCATTCATTCATTCATTCATTCATTCAATTAAATCTTCTAGAATAACTAATTAAAATCATTGGTGAAATATTTGAAAGCGCAACATCTAATTTGCTTGGACGAGCGGCGAATTTCCATGATGATTACGAGTACAAAATATCATATGCCACACCTTGATAGGTGATGTTATGATAAGATGAAGAAAAGTATGATAATTAAGGATGGATAGTTCTCGGTGATTCCTCGAGCCCCATAACTAACTAGCGCAGGGCGAACGGCAAATTTCTGCTGCTAGTTTAGCGCGATAAATGAAGTTTTACCCGCTTTCAAGACGCGCTTCGCTGCGAATTCCCATAAAATCACTTATTTTGCGAATAAGCTGGGAAATTCTTTCACGAAAAAATCCCCAAGTTCACAACTAATTTATCCGGGGTGATTGGCAAATTTCTACGATTAATTCGAGCGCGATAAATGAATTTTTCCGGTGCGTGTTTTGCTGCAAATCCACAGTTCTTACGCGAATAAGTCAGGAAATTCAATTGCGGAAAAATACATAAAATAGCATTATGTATTCATTTTTAACCAACTTCTAAAAGAAGGAGGTTCTCAATTCGTCGACTATGCATTTTTTTATGTATGTACACCGATTACTACGGAACGGCTGCACCAATTTGAATGAAATTTCTTACGTTATATTCAGGAAGTTGCTGTGGTGGTACCATATTTTTTTAGATGAGATTGGTGCCGTAAAATCCAAGATGGCGCTTACAATATGGCGGCCAAAAAAATTGATTTTGTCCGATTTTCTCCAAAAATGGTATGGAGGAATTTTCGGGGTTGTGCCCAATGAATCTGAAATTATTTTTAAAAAATTTAAAGAGGCGGATCCAATATGGCGAACAAAATAATTTAATTTTGTCGGATTTTTTCCAAAATTGTTATGGAAGAGATTTTGAGGTTGCAAATAACAAATTCAAAACGTTTTTAAAAAATTCAATATGGCGGATCCAATATGGCGGACAAAAAAATCGATTTTGTCCGATTTTCTCCAAAATTGGTACGGGGGAGTTTTCGGGGTCACATATGACGAATCTAAAATAATTTTGAAAATTTCAATATGGCGGATCCAATATGACTGACGAAAAAAACAATTTTGTCTGATTTTCTGCAAAATTGATATGGGGAGTTTTCGGGGCCTCACATAACGAATCTGAAATTATTTTTTTAAAATTCAATATGGCGGATCCAATATGGTGGATAAAAAATTAATTTTGTCCGATTTTTTTCAAAATTGATAGCACATTACGAATTTGATATTATTTTTAAAAAAATTTAATATGGCAGATCTAAGATGGAAGATTAAAGATTCTACATCTCTCGATTTTGTCTAAAGTCAGTATTGGGGGATTTTTGTTAGTGTTAATTACGAAATTAAAATATTTTTTGAGAAAGTCAATCTGGCGGATTCAATATGGTGTCCTAAAAATTTTACATTTTTCGACTTTCTCCAAAACTGATATAGAGTGTTATTGAGGATGTAAATCATGAATTTAATAGTATTTTTTCTGGATTCAATATGGCGAACGCAATATAGCTGACTAAAAATTTTACATTTTTCGATTTTATCCAAATGTGGAACTAAATCGTTTTTGAGTATATAAATAGCGAATATAAAATTATTTTAAGAAAATCTATGTCAGATGCAATATGATGTTTAGAAATTTTAAATTTCTGGATTTCATCTAAAATTGGTACTAGGGGGCTCTGAAGGGTTTAGATTTAGATTAGATTAAGACGCAAAATTTTTTTTTTTTTTGAAATTCAATATGGCAGATCAAACATGGTGGGTTGAAAATGTTACCTTATTCGCATTTTTTCCAATTTGGTATTAGGGGGTTGGGGGTGGTGTATTACGAATATGAAGTTAATTTTTTACAACTATTAGGTTAATAAGATACAATATGAGGGACTAAAAATTTTACATTTTCCAATTTTATCTAAAATTAATATTACTCAATATGCAATACAAAATTAATCGGGCTAAGGAATTTATATCTCAAATTCTTTAAATATCGATATTGAAAAGTTTTGGGGCCTATATTACCATTAATTTGCAATTGAAGATAGTGGATTTACTATGACAGACAAAAGCATCAAAGAATTTTGAGTGGTTCATTTTAGGGTGATATACAATTATGGATAAAATGGGTAGTTTTTGCCTCCTTGGAGTCATTGCGAGGTACACTAATCTCGATTAGCACTTAGTTCAAATAATTTATGAATATCATAATGAATTCTAAATGAAATAAATAACTACTAATATATACAAATTATGGTAAGAAAGCAATTACAAATAAAGTATTTTTAATCTGTTTATGCGAATCACATTTTATCAGGTATTAGTTTGGCGCGGACTTCAAAAATTTCAATTTCATATAAAAATTTATAGTTATTTTTCACTTTTTAGCGCATTTCAATTTTTTTATAAAAATTTTATTAATAAGCAGATTTTAATACACAATTACCACTCCTAGCTCAAGTTTATATACGAGAAATTCGACTATTTCAGGAAATTCAGGCAAACAACGGGTATACAAAGTATCCAATGAGAAATCATCGCTTGATTTAGGAAAATTTGTAGTATTTAAGAATTTGTCGTAATAAAATTTTATAAAAATGCCCATTTTACTGGGATTTGATTAGAATGTCTATGCGCAAGATCTAAATGTGAATTTGCCCTTTATGTGGGGCGAATTGGTTGGGGACTTAGGAATCTTTTTGGGGATTTGCAGTAAAACTTGAGGCTCGAGAAATCACCGAAAATTATCCACGGAATATCACAGTTCCCTTCACTTTAGCAAAACACCACCCATAAAGGGGTGGCATTTGATATTTTGTACTCGTAATAGCTATGGAAATTGGTTGTTACGCATCTGAGTAGGTCGCCATTTTTTTTAGCTAATTTTTTCTAAAGATTTAATTGTTCTTCGAGATTTTCCGGCAAATACTCTACCACACAAACGGTGGCTTCGATGTCTCAACCGCAAATACATTATAAATGTTCTACTGAAGGGTTCATTTTTCGGGAATTATTCGGAAATAATACAGGGACTTCTCAGGATTAAAAAAAAAAAAATAGTCGCAATTACCATTGCGATTCTGTCTCGTAAAATATCGGCAAATTCTTAAAAAAAAATGTTTAAAAAAATGCATAAGTACCTAATGTAGCCGAAAATATATAACATTTTTTTAAATACAACTAATACTTTAAAAATCATAAATTTTAAATCCCGTTTAAAATTTCCCGCCAGAATGCCAATACTTGTCACTTGACCGATGTGACGTCACACTAGTAAACTGACAAGGATATATAAATTTTTTTCGTAATTTTTGTATTATAAGATGAGTTCTAAGTTATTTTAAGTATTGTGCGGTGCCTCAGTGTACAAGTAATACAATTAAAACATCTGAAAAGTTATTTATTTACGTTCTAAGTTCGGAAAATAATAGGAAAATGTGGCTTAAGCTAGCCTGACACTACTCGTTTAATTTTTGTTTTGAGCTTATAAATACCGATTATTACTATTATGTATTCATTATCGGTTGCGGAAATAACAATTCTTAATAAATTACTTACAAGAAGGTCTTCATATTTCTAAATTCAGCAAACCAAAAGTTACTGTTTGTTGCGAAAAAATTGGCCACCATAGAACAATCAATTCTTGGCAAATTTTGACTATTTGCCTTAATAAATCCACTTTCCTTCACGAGAAAATTGCTTAGAATCGTTCTCAAAGGGAAAAGTAAACAAATTTTGAACAAGTTACATGAAAATGACCATAAAATAAGAATTAGGCAACGTAGCCCTTGTCAGCGACCAGGAATGTGACATAAAACCAAAAAATGTATATGTCAAGTTCGTGACAGTGATGACGTTGGCTATATTCTTTAGAGTAATTATCAAATGATCAAAGTGAAAAAAGTGAAACTGATAATCATGTTCTTTTAAATATGCATTTACTTGTCATTAAGTCGAACTGATCATGATTACCTAAAGTGATAGAACTGAAAGTAATAATGACTCAAAAGAATAACCGTATCAGGACGGAGTGCCAGCAATGACGTTAGTATGGAGTGACATCATTCACTTTAATTGGTGTTCGTTATCACATGACTCGAAAGAGATTTAGTTACATTTTTATTATTAAATAAAAATAAAATTTCTTAAAAATAAAGAAACATATTGTGATTTTTAGGATTTCTATTGTGGAAACAACCGATAATATTATATTTTTATTTGAATACAGTCAACATCCCAATTGTCTTGGTTGTTTCGCTAACCTTATATTGGGTCAACAAAACATGCAATATTTTTTTAAAAACAAAAAACGACAAATTTTTTTCTTCCGCAACTAATTAGTGACTGTTTTGCGGCTAATTACCATCCGAACGATTTTTTTATTCGAATAATTTGTCTTGTTAATTTTAGATCCATCAAGCTTTTCAAGCGCCTTAAACTACATTTTGCCATAAGCTCTTATTCCATTGTCATAGCCCTAATATGATCTAGAAAGATAAAGCTTAGAACATAAATTCACACAAAATGAAAGTGGAATGTGTTTGTTTATCATTTTTGGGGCCAAAACAAAATATTATAAATCCATTTCTTTTGAATGCCATAATTTTTCTCCACGCCTACAAAACAAGACACTTTATTTCAAATAAATTCGTGGACGACTTAATGCAAAGAAATAGAAAACTTTTTTTTATTTTGTACATGCCTATAATATTATTTTCATTGTATTATAGTAGAGTTGTATCGATATATAATTAAGCAATTTTACAGTGCGACGTTTTTATGGGTTAACAATGGCACGTGTGTGAAAATGAGGATAGATCGTTAGAGATTGTACTCAATACACGCACATTTTAAAATAATATGGACTGACCACATCATAAACTGTACTGTGATATCCGCCATGTGGGGACAGTCCACTTGTGGCTACACTGAATTCGCAATCGCCAATATAAAAATTATAAGTGCGGGATATTATCGGGTATCTTTAGCTGACAAGGGTAGATGCAATTCGCATAAATTTACGAATTTGTATCGACATAAGTAGTTGAAAGGAATGGATAGTAAAAAGAGTTAAATTAACAATAATACGTTGTAAACTCGTCCGACTGATTTATATTTGTGTCAATTGATTATAATTTTTAGGTGTCTGCGATACTATTGGTCGGTCATAAAAATATATAATTTGAAAAACTGTATACTATTTTTTGTTGTTAAAAATAACTTGTCGTTAAAAACATTATTTTTCGGGTAAATACAATTTGCGCCTCATGAAATTTATTGGAAAAATATACAATTTACGCCTCAACTAAAAATATATAAAAATGATATATACAATATGTGCCTCGGGTAATAAAACACAGATCTATTCACATAAATTTATATTAAAAATTAATATATAATATAATTCATACAAATAATATATCCCGAAGTGCTACGTCTAGAATCGAGCATTGAAAAAAAAAAAGACAAGAACAAACATTATTTTGTGTTCATTAAATTTTAGGTGTGTTAAAATAGGAAACGCCTTTTTTAAAATTTTTATATTTATTTATAAGACATTTTAGAGTATCTTATTTCTTCTTCAATTTTTTATCTATATGTTTTGGTTCCTTTTCCAAACTTTGAATTTTTATATATGTTTCTATTTGAAAACCTTTCAAACTTGATTGTCAGGACAGGATACAGTGATGGGCTAAATGCTTAGTTAATTTGTATAATAAATGATGGGATGATTTATGTAGTAGATTCATAGAGTAACGGATTTTAGCGATACTTTCTAGAGCTATTGTTTCCGCCGTTTCAAGGTTTAGCGGTACTGGCTTTCTACAATTACTGTATATAGGAGCCATGTATTCCAATAGACGTCGGCATATTGCTTTGTGTATATAGGTTCCTGTTTTTCTTAATATCGCTTTGTCTTTATGTAACAGAGAGTAATCCAGAAAAAGAATAAAGATTTTAATGGTAATTAACAATTTCACAACAATAACAATGACAGTATTTTTTTTTACTTTTAACGGTTAATTGAACCTGTATCAGGATTAAATGAATGAATGAATGAATGGAGAAAAAGGTGGTGAAACTCAATCATCGATGCCTAGGCCTCGTTGGGCCCTTTACATCTCACCATTGCTGCATGTTATTCGTGGTCGATAGCCTTTGCGGGACCAAGCAGCCTCGTTAATTGAATTTGCCTAACGATTTCCGGTGACAAAATTATACCTCCGAAATGTCTCTGCCTCAGTCCATTGAGTGTTGGGCACTCTCTGAGAACATGATCAACAGTTTCTTCCTGCTGCAGACACCATCTGCACATCGGGTCATCTACGACACCAGCCTTATGAAGATGGCCCCTCAGGTTTATCAGCTGTCAACAGTCTCATCACAATTCTCAGCTCTTTCCTTCCTAAGGAGAGAAACTTCCTAGTAAGCCGTGTGCTAGGTCCAGTTATATATTCGTAAACAGTCCTCATTCTAGGAGCTTCTCTCCTCGATTCTATAAATTTACTTTCCAATAATAATCTTAATTCCCTTTCACTAATTGGGACAGGTAGACTTAATTGAGGTCCGTATGGTTTAATCGCGGACTCCATCTTTGCTAGACGGTCCGCTTCTTCATTCCCGTTTATACCCGTGTCACAATCCTTGTGTCTGAGCCTATGTTTATTATCCTATTCCTGTTTATGTCCCTCTGATAGAGATGACCACACTTCAGAATAATGTAAATTTCCACTGTAAAGATCGTCGCACGTTGTTTTAGAGGATAAAACTCTCTGTTCTAGCTTTTTTATCTTGTCGACATCTATCTGTAAACCACCAAGATTCATTTCTCCGAAGACTTTGCTCTACCTCCCAATCCTCTCTACTTGCAACAAGTATCTCAAGAGAGTGGTTAGGTTTCAAGAGCGGCGCCATGTAATCTGTTTGCGTACGAAGTAATAAACATCTCTCTACCAAGGTTTCCCAGATACCTGAGAAGCCGTCCGTTCCAGTTCCGAGATGCCTTAGGGAACTGAGTCGATACGTAGCTTCTAGGGCCTCGTTCTTTATGTATAAATGGAGAGGAGATAGATTCACCAGGACCTCTAGAGCCCTAGTGGAGGCAGTCCTCAATGCACTCATTATTGCCACATAAGCCATTCCTTGAACTTTGTCAAGTTGAAGACATGATCACCATAGTATATAACCAAAATAACACTCTCCGTGTCAGCCCTCATGTGCCCGTTTACAAACCCAGAAAGCACATATGGCCTACTTGGTTCGAGCCCCAATATGATCATTTCAGCTCAATCGTAAGTTCAGAATTACTACCAGGTTTCCTCGTATTGAAGGAACCCTCCCGTCAATGTAATTGTGGAAAGTCTCGCATTTTTTTTAAAGATAACATCGGTCTTGTCTGGGTATATTCCGAACCATTTCTTTTGGTACCATCACTCAGCGATGCGAAGGGTACGCATCATTGGTCCCCCCCGGGTCTCTAATATTGCGACCAGGGAACAAAATGACTGAATGAAACCAACCGGACTTAGTTCATTCAACAGGATGTTCACCACAAGGCTTCACAATAAAAGCAATAGAACTCCTCCCTGTGGACAGCCCCTTCTTGACAGTGATTTAACAGTAATATTGCTAAGTTCAGCATATCTTTGAATCTACATTGCTGTGATCCATGAGACTACTGTCTGTTCAGAGCTTCGTCTTTTCGCAGTATTTCTTCCACGCGTTCCTCCGTGAGTCTCTTATTAGTTTTTTGTATTCTCTCTGGACAGTTTCATATTTTTCTCAGTTAATTTCAATTCGATGTTTTAGCGCTTTTTAAAGAGCTTCCGAACATTTTTTCGGTAGTTCTTAATTTGAGAGTTCTACCAGGATATTTTAGAATTGATAGGTCTTCGTCTTATTTAACAGTTACCCTCGAAACCCGAAGGACATTAGTGATATTTTTGATAGCGATCTCCATATTAGCATGGTTTCTCGATAAGAATTCCCAGTTCCTCAAGAACCAGATCCAAGTTTGTAGTCCTAGGGTTTTGATATTCATCTACTGCTACGTCTTACTCAACGTCAATTTCAAATAGAATATATTGGTGATTTAATAACAAGAGTTCCAAACTAACTTTCCGTGTATCAGGATTATTAACAAAAGAAATAATTAAAATATCATTGTTGCCAAAAGTAATTTGTCTCCACAATAGCGACGAGCACACTACAGGCATTTTTTATTTCACAGCTCAGTTTCAGTCTATCATCCATTTTATTTTATAAAATTCATGACTCGATAGAAAACACAGCATCAAGAAAATAATTCCAGAATGATGTTATTCTTTATATGGCTTAATATTATGGGGAATATTATGATGAATATTGTAAATACGAGCCGTAACTACCATATTTTAATGATTGGTTCATACTTCTAAAAATTATTAACTACCACTAAGAATTTCCACTAAACCAAATTTAACAATCAGTAAAAATTAAGGACTACGAATCAAAATGCTCATAAATATTCTAACCTAAAAGTAAAACGAAAATTTTTGGGTCTTCAATTATGGTTGTTTACTTAATTTAATTCCAAAGTGTTTCGACTATTTTATGACAAATTTTTACCAAGATTTATTTGTTTTTTATGTTTTATTTTTAATATTTTTATGCACTTGTCAAATTTTCCGACAGTCGATAATATGCGAAAGCGGACACGAATTATGCCGATCTTTGAAAAGTTGAAAATTTACAACTTTTTAGTCAATAATGGATAATTGTTAATTTTTAGTTGGACTATGAACAAATGAAAGTAAAGTGTAACATTTAACTTGCAAGTGAAAGTTGATAGCGGAAATTCTTAGTGGTAGTTGATAATTTTTGGAAGAATGAATCAATCATTAAAGTATGGTAGTTACGGCTCGTACTTGCAATATTCATCCTAATATTTCCTATAATATTAAGTCATATAAAGAATCACATCATTCTGGAATTATATCATAAATATCACTTCTAGAAATACCTAGAAAAACTCTAATATTTTCAATACAACCCTGTATATATATTTATATAATTTTATTAAAAATAAAATTTCCCTTCTAATAAATCAAATGATGGTATTTGATTTAAGAATTAAGGTTAAATTAATTATCCTTTAAATATTAGATACTAAAATTTAAAAATTGTTTTCTGTTTACGTCAACCTTTATATTGCTTTTTAGCCCTCGTAAATATAAATTAGTTTAATTAAATATTTGCTTGGAACGGATAGGTGGGTAGTAAATTATGAGAAAGACCACATGGGCGTCATTGTTGGCGGAGAGTTAAAACCATATATTTATTAAACAAACTATAACCTTTAATACGAACTTATAAATAGAGCGTGTAAGGATATTACCATTATTACTTTACGGCAATGTCCTTGATTTAGAACTAAATAGAGCTTCTTATATTAAGTTTCCAGGTATCCGCTAGAAAATTGTTTTTTTAATTAAAACCTTTTGAACTCTAATTTTAAAAAGAAAAAAAAATACACATGGCCTACTTTAAAATATCGACCATAAACATATAAATATGCCGTTGCTTAAATTATTACTTTATACAATTATAAAAAGTTTTCGAAAAAGTTTTTTCCGAAAATGGTTTTGACTCGAAGTGATAGAATAGACGGAGACACTTTAGCGCAGCGGCATATTTGAATTTGTTGATTTTTGAACGTAACTTTATATTAGTCTATGCAACATTTACATTTTAACTTTGCCAATACTGTATATGTCAAACATCAAGACCCAGAGCGCGTGTGTTTATCTGTCCAATTGAATTATTTTTATGCCGTCCGCGTTTTAAAATAAAATAGATGTTGTAAGGAATTAACATTACGAACCACTTTATTCTTTTACAGAATTATTAAGCATGATTTTCAAGTCGACCGGCTTCGCATTCCCTCCAGGCAATATTGACTCCTACCACATATACAAAGATACCAAAACTATGGAGCTCTGTGGGGACCCTCTCCATGTTATCAGGTCCTAGGTGACGTGGTCTGCTGTATTTCCTAGGAACTTTCGGACGGTTCGCGCGGTTGCAAGGATAATTGTTTTCTGCATCGGCTTATACAGGTGCTCACTTAGGCCTAGTCTCTTAATGTTCTGCAGGAGGTTCTTTGATATCACTCCTGTTGTTGATACAATTATGGGAATGGTTTGAGCGCTGTTCATTGCCCATTGTCTTCGAATTTATACCTTCAGATCTCTGTGTTTGGCGATCTTCTCGTTCTATTTTGACTTTAGGTAGTTGTTGTTAGGTATAGCAATGTCGATTAGTGTAGTTTGCTTAGAAGTTTTATCTGTTAGTATAATGTCTGGTTTATGAATTGTCTCTGTTGTTTGATAGCCGTATCTGCATTGGTCGTTTTTTTTTGAGGGATCTCTGATGATGAACTTGCAATAGTTTTTCGTCAGAATAACCTAATCTTGGATAGCTAACAAAAAGTCTTCCGTTTCCAACGCTGAGTTGTCGACATTTTCCTGATTGACCTCATTTGGATGCTGCCTATGAAGTGGCTTCCGTAGCTAGACTTGTAACTTCTCTTTTTCTGCTTGGTAGAATATATATATATATATATATATATATATATATATATATATATATATATATATATATATATATATATATATATATATATATATATATATACGTTAATACATAATACCGCCTCCTGGCTTAATGTAAACCCATTCATTTTATGATCATAGATTTATACTTGTTGCGCAATAACTAGTATTAATTAAGAATAAGATCCTTCAATAAATATATAAAAATAATTCAAGGTTTGCCTGAGAAATGGCGTGTCTGCCAGTGTGTTTAATCTCTGGGCTGCAGTGTAGGCTCTGACGTAACCACAGGACAGAAACACGCATGTAGGGTGGATAGATGTTATGTTTTAACCCGTAGGGTGGACAGTAGTTATAAATTCAAACCTGTCGGATGGACTACGTAATGAGATAAACAGTAGGGTGGGCCTCGATGTCCGAAGGGTCTAACAGAGTTCCTTCGTTGACACGTGCAGACTGTCCAAAATCTCTGTCTCCAGGTTTATCCCAGTAAAAAAAACATTACTGCCAACCAGGCAAAAGATATGGTACTCCAAAAACTTAACAATACTACTAACTACATAATCAACGACTTTCCGCCTCAGAATCACCAAAAATTGGCAAATAAAAATTGCAATGGAAGTCTGCAGTTGCTTCAGTCGAATCAAACCAGGAAAAATTGAAAATCAAAATGACTTCCATTTATGACCAATGCCTAGCTTGCCGGCTTCAGTTAAGCGCGTTCAATTGCCATGTTTGAAAGAAGTGACAGCTCAAAAAAAATGACACTGGGCAACAACAGTCGGATGAAATGCATTTGTTGCATAAGCGCATTTTCCTCTCAAAAAAAAAAGAAAGAAATCAAATAAGTATCCCGGTAGTTATTTTTAAAGTAAAGAATTACGTTTCGAATAAAGGAATAAATTTCCTACAACCCAACATACATACAATTCCATTCAAATATTAAGAGCATGAAAACAAAAACGACATCTACTAAATAAAAAAAAAAAGGTAGCAGAAAGTTCAACATAGATAAGAAAATACCTATGCATAGTACAGTGAAATACCGAATAATGGTCAAACTTGAAAAATAAAATTAAACTAAATATATCCATTATGAAATACTTTTCTTCAAAGAATCTCTGAGGAATACTTGAGAAAAATGATACTATGTTGCCCATAACGAGAGTATTTGCGAAAATAAGGTTAAATTAACTGAATTAGCCATAGTGAACTTAAGCGGAAAATTAAACCGTGACAAGAAATCCATCCATTTAATCGAAACGCATTTAATGACGATAATTTCCAATATGCAGATGTGATGAATCGTCCTAAACCTGATATATCTACTGAGAATGAGGGCCCCATGGTAACTACTACTTCACTTGAAATATCCGATATTTTTCAACTAGCAATAGCTTCACATAGATAGTCACAAATGCCACAAACTATGTCTCCTAGGCCAAAATACGCTGAGCAAAGATGCTGTAGTCCAAGTGTCCTTGATCAGAGTAAACGGGAAATTAATGAAATGTCTCGTGGAGTACCCGGCCTCTTAACTCCAGAAATGATTAAGCGACGTTTGCAACAACAATACTTTGTTTTTGCTGTTAGACATTTTTAAGTAAAGGGGTAAACTCTAATTTTGGATCGAATTTTTTTTAATAAGGTTGAAGCTTGAACACTTGATAAGAACAAAGTATATCTTTTATCGAAACACACCAAATACATGATATAAATAAAATGAGGTTTTTTCGAAAACGGTTAGGTATGTAAAAAAACGTTGTCCAAAGTTTTTATCATACAGTGGCGTAAAAAAAGGCGATCATGAGTGTCATAGCTAGTCTGTCCCTGCAGCTGTGAGTAATTCACAACACTTTCTTGGATAGTAATTTGAAGGGTCTTACCTGGTACACATCGTATTCATCGGTTCAATAATTATGTGTAAAACACTTGATTCCATTGCAGTCCTTTAGAAGCCCATATCTCCGAAAAGAAGGCCTATACGAAAAAAAGTTTATATGAACTTGTAATATTCCTTTCACGTTTTTTTTTTCATATCCTGAAGATATCCCACACTTTCTCGGACAGCCTGTATAGTCATTGTAAAGTAACGTGTATTTATATTGTTTTAAACAAACCATAAACGATGTAATAACTTAAAATAATTCAAATTTACATTTTTTGTGAAATTTGAACATCACCAAATTTATTATTTTTAATACGTAAGCTACTAGTATTTTCTGTCTAAACATTAATATCTATACACATTTTATAGCCAGTTGAATAGCTTAGTTTATATTAGTTCAGATCCCCAATTCTAACAATTTTATTTTATTTTCAGACAATCAAGCCAATCAAAACACGAATACAGTGCCGTTAAAACTGATG
The DNA here is from genome assembly GCA_034092305.1 of Diaprepes abbreviatus. Taxonomy (NCBI): domain Eukaryota; kingdom Metazoa; phylum Arthropoda; class Insecta; order Coleoptera; family Curculionidae; genus Diaprepes; species Diaprepes abbreviatus. The sequence continues at coordinate 10,455,483 of JASJET010000139.1, forward strand.
GAGGCAACGAGAAATTTAGAGGAGAAACTAAAATTAGAAATGATGCTTTTTTGGCATGTAAAAGAAATTTAGATGATAATATAAGATACGATTTAATAAGTCAACTTGGAGAGATAGGATCCAGAGCTGATAAAAATTGGTAAGAGATTTTATTTTTTATTAAATTCGTCTTACACAATAGTAACGCAAAGACCAACAATTTCCAAAAAAACTTGTGTCTGATTAGGTCATTCATTAACAATTTTTGAAATATAATTCCCAATTATCACCATTAATGTCGGATTAAATGTAATCAGTTTTATTTGAGGAGAGATGAACTTAGACAAAGGTCCAAACGCATACAACAAACAAAAAATCTATTTCGAAATCCCATTTGACAATTAAAGTCAACAGGACACTTTTTAAGTCAGTTCATCATTTTTCCTCCCGTCAATATTTTCAAAAAGTCAAAATATGAACTAAATATCTACATATTTTCATTATTGTCATAATTTCTAATATATTTCGGCAGCACAGTGACGAAAACCCCTGAAAGTTTTCATTTTGTATTATATTTCGAATATAGAATACCTTTCCCAATGTCGTACTTTTTTTCCCAGCCAAGGTGGCCCAGTGACTACTAGGTTTTTTCGAGATTTCTAAAATTCTCAAAAAAAATGCATTTTTTGAAGTATCTTAATGCAAACCGTCTATTTTTGACTTTCTGTCAATAATCTAAGTGCGGAATCTTGTAATTCTAATACACAAACCAACAAATACCACCTAATTTAGTCGAAATATGAACAAAATGTATAAATTCAATTATTATTTCTTATTTAGTGCAAATTTGCAAAAGAAATTGACGCGTACATATTATCAATTTTTTATATTTTCAAGAAAGGTAACAAGGGCCAGTCCGACGAGCGATGCTCTTTTGTTACCTTTGCTCTTTGTGCTTTCTAGCTTTGTCTTCTCCCTTCGCTTGCGGCCCTATATATTGAATCCTGTTTGAATTCATAAATCAGGCTGGGCCTATAAATTCATTTCGAGTTTGACGTTACAACAAGGTATTGAAAATGTCAAGAATTGTAGTTCGGACTTAGATCAGAAATTTGAAAAATTTGACCATATTATAGCCAATTTCTAATGTATCGATGGCGGTGCAGTGGTGTGGCGGTTAAGTTGTGTAAAGTTTAGACTAAATCAATAGTGGAGCTGACGCAGTTTTTCATAACTGTATGCAGAGTGCAAATTATGCAAACTAAGCTCTTTGTGAACTGAAGAAAATATGCGAAGCTAAGTTAGTTGTGTATGTCGATGCGCCGGTACACGTGCTAAGCTAAGCCTCTTCAGCCTACTCCGGCACCCCTTCGTACTTCCTTCGCCAGTGCTGTCCAGTGTCGTACACACGGTCGTTTTGTATCTTAAATATGAAGCAATTTATTGAAACTGTTAAACAATTTCCTATACTGTGGAACACTGACTCGAAGGACTATCACAACTTGAATAAAAAGGATGTATGGAATAGAATAGTGGAAGAAATAAAGAATCCAGACATACCAGATAGTAAGTTTAATTATATTTAAAGTTTAATTTATATTTACATTATTAAAATAATTACAACTCTAACATGAAATGCTTCTCTAGTTGCTCGTAAGGTGTCGTGCCGATCTTAAAGTTTGCTGCTCTCAATTTCAACGATATTAGCGGTATAAGTTGACGTTCTTGAAGACATTAAATAATTGTGCAAGACACAGGCAGTTTTTGTAATAGTGTCCACTAGTTCTAATTTACATTCGAGGGTCGACGAAATATACGAAATCGCGCTAATGAGATTAACATGTACTCTGTGGGTACGGTCTCATAAAGTGTTTTTGTAAAGGAAATGCTTGATTATCTATAAACACAAAAGGTGTTGGATCGCCATCACGCGTTAAATGTTTGTGATTGGACAAGTTTAGTTACCCATTTTGTAATTTGTAGCCAAATGCACTGTCTGCAAAAACACCTCCATCGCTAAATCGGTCCATTGAACCAACGTCTATAATAATAAATCTTTTGAGCCCACCGACAACTGCGAGCAGAACTATAGAATAAAATTTTTTATAGTTAAAATAGTTATAATCGGAATGAAGAGGGCATTTTATTGAGATGTGCTTTCCATCCACGGCCTTGAGGCAATTTGGAAATTGGAAAATCTTCTGCGATTGCTTCCCATTCACTTTCTGTCAGTAACTTCATATACATTGGTTGCAAATGCATTGCACACATCTTTAACAATCAAAGAAACTGTGTTAGTGCCCACTCTGTAATTGTATCAAATTGTTCTAAAGGAGTCACCAGTCGCTAAAAACCTGAAAAATTTTTTTATTACTACATTTGTTTTTATTGTTTGTTACAGTGAAGACTGCGAAGAATGAGTGAAAAAAATTACGTGATGGTCATCGAGAGTCACTCAAATGGATGAAAGCCTGTACAAGTGGTCAGGCTGCTTCTCCGACAAAAAATAACTGAAAATACGCAAAGTTCCTCGAATTTCTTTTACCCTACATGAAAAACCATAAACGAACTGATAACGCATCAGTTAATAATCAAAAGACTTTGCCCAGTATATCAACAGAAAGTAAAAGTACATCTGACATATTAGATTTTCTTAAAATAATTTTATATTCGCTATTTACATCCTCAAAAACGATTCAGTTCCACATTTGAACAAAATCGAAAAGTTTAAAATTTTTAGTCATCTATATTGCTTCCGCCATATTGAATCCAGAAAAAATACTATTAAATTCATGACTTACACCCTCAAGAATACTCTATATCAGTTTTGGAGAAAGTCGAAAAATGTAAAATTTTTAGGACACCATATTGAGCCAGATTGAGTTTTTCAAAAAATATTTTAATTTCGTAATTAACACTAACAAAAATCCCCCAATACTGACTTTAGACAAAATCGAGAGATGTAGAATTTTTAATCCTCCATCTTAGATCCGCCATTTTTTTTTAAATAATATCAAATTCGTAATATGCTATCATATCAATTTTGAAAAAAATTGGACAAAATTAATTTTTTATCCACCATATTGGATAAGCCATATTGAATTTTCTTAAAAATAATTTTAGATTCTTCATGTGTGACCCCGAAAACTCTCCCGTACCAATTTTGGTGAAAATTGAACAAAATTGATTTTTTTGTCCGCCATTTTGAATCCACCATATTGAATTTTTTTTAAATAATTTCAGATTTGTTATGTGAGGCCCCAAAAACTCCCCCATACCAATTTTGGAGACAATCGGACAAAATTGATTTTTTCGTCCGCCATATTGGATCCGACATATTGAATTTTTAAAAATTATTTTAGATTCGTCATGTGCGATCCCAAAAATTCTCTCATATCAATTTTGGAGAAAATCGGACAAAATTAAAATTTTTGTCCTCCATTTTGAATTTTTTTAAAATAATTTCAATTTCGTTGGGTACAGTCCTGAAAATTCCTCTATACCAGTTTTGGAGGACAAAATTAATTTTTTTGGCCGCCATATTGTAAGCGCGATCTTGGATTTTACTATACCAATTTCACCACCTGTATATAACATAAAAAATTTCATTCAAATCAGTGCAGCCGTTCTGGTGTAATGGGTGTACATACATAAAAAAATACATAGTCGACGAATTGAGATGCTCCTTTTTTTTAGAAGTCGGTTAAAAAGATTTATTTATTTCTTACTAAAATTTTAATTTTCTTAATTTCGCACTACTCCGGTAGATGTATAAATGTCGTTGACAGTCTGACATCTAAAAGTCTACAGGTTAAAAATACCCTACCAACATGTCTCGGATATAAGCTATATATATATATATATATATATATATATATATATATATATATATATATATATTCGTATCCCGCTAAGGTCCCTGTACCTAGCGAGAATTACGAATAATCTAAAAATTTGGGGTGTTTCGTCCCGGTGCCAGCCTTAGGACTCTTCAGTGGGTTTCGACTGACACTTTCTCAGACACCCGTTGACGTACTATATAATATTTAATTGTGATATTTGAACTTAAATTGTGGCGGGAATTGACGGTGAGATGTAGTTTACACAACAATATATATATATATATATATATATATATATATATATATATATATATATATATATATATATATATATATATATATATATATTCCTTTAACTACCTTGAAAGGAGAACAAATATAGGGAACAAATTGTTTTTCTCGAAAATAGAGGATTTTTTTCAAATAAAAGTAGAATACTTTTTTCATCTAATAATTCGGTTTACCTCAGGAAACTGATCTCTATCAAAATTTGGGACTACTCGTTTGGTGGCGAGTCCGTTCCTGACCTCATGGTAATCATGTTCATGGTCTGGATTTCTGAGTTATGCAACATGCCAAAATTTCATTAAAATATACAGGTCTGATCAGAAGTTACAGTTCAAAAGGCAAACAATTGGTACCCATTTTGGGATTTTCATATATCCCTTTATGGGGTACCTTAGGAAAAAATATATATAAAACACTAGGGTTATATTGACGCCCCTTGTAAGCAGCTGAGGGTTTGATGTACAGACGTACACTTACCTGATACCCTGTATGTTCATATTTCTAAAAACTTAATAAAAAGAAAGAAATTCTGAAAAAGATTGAACCATTCAAAAGTGGTAACCAAAATACTTTTGACCCTGTATTACGTCTTATTGAATTACTGCCATGAAATTATTTTTTAGAGTTTAATTTTAATATTTGTTTTTCTTTCAGGTTTACCGTCCATGATAGAACCCTACGGGCAGAAAGACTGCTTACCCTGGTACCGCTGCCGTCCACGTGTCCAATAGCCCCTACCCCTGAAACACGAGAAATTCTTTTGGAACTTTTTAGGTAATTTAATATCATTAAATAATAAATAAATATTTAATATTTGTGATAATACTATGAAATAGCAGCGTATAAAATAAAAGCCATCAGAGAGACAAGTTCGAATAATATTTAACCGTGTATATGAGCTACTTTACAACTTGATCCACAGAATGTTAGTTATCGGAAGAGAACACCACTTACCCCCCTTTTCACCTCCAAAAGGGAGAGATTCCAAAAACATTGAGAAGTAGGTATTGGTTTATTTTAAATGAGGATAAATTCCAATTTTCTATACAGCTTTAGTGGATTTAGAGATACGCTGATCCTTTTAGAAAATACTTTATCCCATTTTTATCCCTGCATTGATCGAATTTCGAAACTTAACTAGCACTTAGGTATATTCGAAGAGAAATATCCTTTCCAAATTTTATGTTTTAGAACCAACGTTGATAAAGGCATCGCCAACGCCTTTACCGTCGAGATATAGAGTGTTATGGTAAAAAGTGAACATATTTAAACTAGTAAGTCCCTGAAATGAGTATGGACACATTGAAACTCTTTTTATTTTAAAATTTGACACAAATATTTAATATGCGAAATACAAGCAGGTTTGTATTTCGCGAATGAGACAACTGAATAAAAACTGTTTTAAGACATATTTAATTATATTTTTGAAACCTTATTTAACGACACCCCACGCGATGATGAACAAATGAATGAATGAATGAAAAAGGGGTGGTGATTCTAGCTCATCAATGCCTAGGCGTCCATTGAACCCTTTACATCGCACTATAGCTGCAGGTTATTCGCAGCCGGTCGCCTTTGCGAATCCAAGCAGCCTCGTTAGTTGAACTTGCCCAACTGCTTCCTGCAAATGTTGCAGTATTGTTTGTCTATGTTAGATATATTTTTAAGAATTCCATTCAGGAAGATATATTAGTTGCAAAACCATTAAAAACCTATACGACAAGTGCAGCAATTTTCGATATGGTCAATGACTATTCTGAAAAAAAAAACAAATTGGTGCTTTAGTTTGGCTGTATACAATGATGATGCAAAATCAATGACCTGACATTTCCTGGTCTTGTGGGGCCAAGATCAATGAGAACATTAAATAGACTCATTGCTGTATTTACAGACAAGCACTAGCATGTAAGCACATTCCTACAGAGTATTTTAAGCGACGCTGTAAAAGTTATAAATTTTATAAAATCATGTGCATTGGAGGCCTCCACATTTCTCTGCTATTTCATACAGAAGTTAGATCGCTTTTTCGTGGCAATGTTTTTAACCCACTTGTTTGAATTTAAGTCTTATGTTCTTGACCATCCATTTCATTTGTCCTCTTATGTATTTGATATTTTTTGGCTGCAAAAACTTGCATATTTATCCGATATTTTTTCTAAATTAAATTATTTAAAGCTGTCTTTACAAGGCCCAGTTATCACCATTTTCATAATGCATGGTAGAATAGCGACCATGCTGAAGAAGTTAAACTTCTGGATTCAATGTTTGCAGGTGAATGAGTACGAATGTTTTGGTTCTCTCAGCACCATTTTATTAGGAAATGAAATTCAATATTGAAAGGGATATTATGGAACATCCCAAATAACTTTAAATAACATCCAAGGACTATTTCCTAATAAACCTATTATATCTGGATTGAACAACTGGATAAGTAATCATTTTCAACTTCGAATCCTTCTTTAACTCTACTGGAATAAGGAAAGCTCTCATTGAGTTATCCTCTGACAATTCCCTAAAAAGTGTTTTTAAAGATCATTCTCGATTTGATTTCTGGCTCAGTGTAAGAAATGAGCATCCTGTTTTAGCGGAAAAAGCCATTAAAGTTTTATAGTCCTTTTATACAACATATTTATGTGAGAAAGGATATTGAACTAACCTGAAAGGTAAATTTAAAAACGGGTTAAATGCAGAACTTGATCCAAGGGTCAAACTTTCAGATATCGAACCAAATTTTGAATTTCTTTCTTCCACCAAACAGGCACAAATATCACCTTTTATTTTTTAATTTCTGTATTATTGTATTCTTTTTGTATTAATTCTTTTTTGTAGGTTAAGCTTTCACTTTAGTTTTATTAATGTTTGTCTCTGAATGCTGTACGATTCTGTTTTAGTTTTTCGTTATGAACTGTTATTCAATATGGAAAATAAATTTGAATAGCCCAATTTATTTAATATTAATTATATTCCAGGGGTTCGCAAGTAGGAAAAGGTTGGGAACCGCTTCTTCTTCTTCTTTAGGTGCCGTCTTCGTTCCGAAGGTTGGCGATCATCAGAGCTATACGTATTTTCGAGACTGCTGACCTAAACAGCTGGTTATTGCTGCAATTATACCATTCTCTTAGATTTTTTAACCAAGAGTTTCGTCTTCTTCCTACAGATCTCTTTCCCATAATTTTTCCCTGCATAATAGTTCTCAGTAGTTGATATCTTTCTCCTCTCGTAACGTGTCCCAGGTATTGCAATTTTCGTTTTTTAATTGTAAGTATGACCTCCTTTTCTTTATTCATTCTCCTCAGTACTTCAGCGTTTGTGATTTTCTCCATCCATGATATTCTTAACATTCTGCGGTACATCCACAATTCAAAGGCTTCCAACTTGTTAATATCGATCTTTTTAAGCGTTCATGCCTCCATTCCATAAAACAAAACTGACAGTACGTAACATCTTGCCAGACGAACCTTTAATTCAAGACTCAGGTCTCTGCCACAGAACACTCTCTTCATTTTCGTGAATACGGCTCTTGCTTTCTCTATCCGGATTTTGATTTCTTCAGAGCTATCGTTGTTTTCATTGATTACGGTGCCTAAATAGTTGTATTTTCTGACGTGTTGTATATTTTGACCCTGTATGCGTATATCTGGGAAATTTTGGGTTGATTTGGATATTAACATGCATTTTGTTTTTCTTATGTTTAGTGACAGTCCATATTCTTCACTGACTGTTGCTACTCTATTGACTAAGGTCTGGAGATCCTCGAGTGTTTCTGCGATAAGTACTGTGTCATCGGCCTATCTGAGGTTGTTTATTAAACTTCCATTTATTTTAATAACCGCTAGTTTAAGCTAAATACGAGCAGAACATATAAAACCTCTCATAACTCTAAATTTAATTATTTTCAAGATATTGACATCAGAAAAATTAAATTTTTAATATTTTAACAACGCGTAACATTCAAATATTGTCCATGATCTACTCGAAAATCTTATTTCATCCTTAATTTCCGAATTAACCGGATATTCGGTTTTTTAACTCTGGTTAACACTGGGGGTTGGCATGTTTAAATAGAACATTAGAAAATACTGTAGATCAGCTGTTTCCAAACTGTGTTTGGCGAAACAATTTAGATCTTCCGCGAAAAGTGCAGATTAGAAAGAAAAGAAATAGAAATATGTAAAAGGAACTATTTTTTGTTAATTGCCACATTTATTTAATACGTTAGTTTTATGGTGTTACATCATCGGATGTTAAACTTACAAACTAATTTACAATTTGGGTTTATATGCGTATTAAATAAAAGTAAATTATCATAAAATTATTTTCAATGTTACCTAAAATTTTTGGAGTTATAGGTAGTAAAGGTTGTACAGCTTAATCAAATGATTTAAAATCAAATTAAAATTTATGATTGTCAACTACATTACAAAGATTGCTTGGCGGTGGTCAAGTTAAGAATATGTGCTACATGTTCTAGCCACAATCGAACTAAGATAACCAGTAGGTTCACTAGGCTAGCTCGAAAACAGTTCAGTGTTATAACAAAAGCAATGGCGAAAGGTTTGAATTTTGATAATGATAATGTGAATATTTTACTTTGAATCCTTTCGAAATTCTATTTATGTGACGCATATATTTTCCCGTAAAATAAGTTAAAAACTTGGTAATAGAAGAACAATGTTTCATTTTCGCAATAATGAAAAAGTCACTCTTGACGTCAATTTGTGTCTAGTATTAAAACGTTTTTAATGCATAAATTTGTAATAGTTTGTATCATGATCGCAATACATATTCAAATTATAACCTTTTCTTAAATTTAATCGCAAAAGTATTTTACAATTTTATCATTACATTTAAGCTTCTAGCCTTTCTTCAAGTCATTTGTATTAAAAATAAAATTTATACCTGATTGCCTTTGCAAAAAATATATAAGTAGTTATTAATACAAAGTAAAATGATCTAATCGTTATAAAAAAGGCTCAAAATCAAGCATTGGTCTAAGTTACATTAGTCTAATGAACCTTTACATAATTTAGTGTCAGTAACGGACTAATTGCCTTAAGAGTAATTAACTATGGTAAACTTTAACAATGGGCCAGTAACCTGTATAAAGCTTATTTAAAACGTATTTTTAATAAGTAATGAATGTCGTGAATAAAAAATGCTTTCTAACTAACATAGTTCCAGTTGGTACAAACAAATGCTTTTTGTTGAGTACAATATAAGATAAGATAAGTTAATTTATTAGCAATAATATACAAATAGTACTTTTACAAGTCAAATAAATAAAATATTAAAATTTTGTCAATTAATTATTATCATTAAAACAAATGAAATATTACATAATATTGATTTTTCCTTAAGAAGAAAGTTTTTGTAAAAAAAGCTACCCCCCAAAAAAAAAAGCAAGAGAAGCTGACAACAAAGACAATATTACAGACTAAAATTAGATTCGAAATACTCCTCAAACGAAAAAAAAAACGCATTCAGCCCAAGGTAGCTCTTGATTTGTTTTTTGCACTGATTGAAGTTAAGAGGTTTAATTCTAGCTGGCACGCAGTTGTAGAACTTTATTGCTAAATATCTTTAACCATTTCAGGATCTCTCAAGCTGGCCAAAGTCTGATACAAGATTGTTGTTGTTTCTTGTTGGATAGTTGGTGAATATCTTCGTGTAATCTGTATAGATCAATATTTCGTTTAACGTACAATAAACACTGCATAATGTACACACAAGCTAAAGTTAGAATTTTTAAATTCTTAAACGCACTTCGACAGTCTTCTCTATAACCAAACCCAGAGATAATATGAATGCATTTTCTTTGTTGTCCAAATGCCTTATCAGTAAGACAAGAATGACCCTAGGGAATAATAGCATAAGCCAAAAGGGAATGAAAATTACTATGATATGCTGTCAGAAGAGTTTCTTTGGAAGTTACCCGTACAAGACTCCTGAACAGTTGTCGGGATAGTTTTTTTGAGAGATTAACAAGGTGCTGCTCCCAGGTTGATCCTGCATCTAGGTGTACTCCCAGAGATTTGGCCTCCATTGCACATTGAAGTAGAAAAGACGGTACTATTATACTGTTATTCCTTAGAGTAAAATTATTACTTTGTGACTTGGAGTTGTACAAAGATAGGCGACTGGCTAGAAACCATTGAAATAGTTTATTTTTTCTGAAGTTTGGTAATCAAGATTGTCAATTTCTGAGGGTGATAACTTATATAAAATGTCGTCAGCAAACAAAACAGTGTTGACTCCCTTATCCTTACAGTATGCCAGGTTATTTGTACAGATGAGAAATTATATGGGGGCTAATACCGACCCTTGAGGTATACCGTACCTTAAGGATTGTTTTTTAGAATTACATTGACCAAAGTGAACATACTGATCACAATCCGACAGATATGAATTAAGTAGCTGAATGGCATCAGCCTGAAAATAGTTAAATGATAGTTTTTTTAGAATAATGCTATATGTCACACAATCGAATGCCTTTGTGAGGTCTAAAAAGGGTGTAAGAGTGTCAAGATATTTTTCAAAGTCCTCTAAAACATTACTAGTGGAGTAATCAACAGCTAAAGTTGTGGTCTTGTTCTTTCGGAATCCAAACTGGTTCAAGGCAAATAATTTGTTTGACTCAAAGTGATCATTATCCTGATTTTTAAAAATTTCATTCATAGACTTTTGACAAGATTGGTAATAAAGATATGGGGCGATAATTGTTGCAGTCATCAGTGGAGCCCTTATTCTTGAAGAAGAATTCAGAAAGGAAATCAGAGGGCAGGAATTCCGTAAGAAACATAAATAAAGAGATCCATTTTATTCGTATTAACTGCCAAATTTTACATTCTGTAAACCAGATCGGTTGTCATCGGTTTAACCAGATAATTTCCGGACATAACGAGATAGGGGAGAAAATCTAGATGTCACTTTGGCAGTTGTCCTTGCTCGTATCACCAAATGAATTTTTTTATTCTTTTTCTAAAAACATTTTGTTTATTTTACGACTTTTTAAAAATAAAAACCTTTAAATCGGGCATTTTCTATTTTTTTCCTTTTTTATATTACTTGTATACAATTTTAATAATATACTAATAAAACTGAAATACGAATAAAAAAGAAGAAAATTAATTACCAAAAATATTTAAAACTAGAGATATTCGGTGGTAAATTAGAAGCCTTCTTTATTTTTTTTATATGTCACAAAAAACATTTAAAAATTTTTTGAAAATCAACGTTTTTCAACGTCACTTTTTATCAAAATCCGAAAAAATTCTTAAAATTAGATAACTAGAATATGGATTCTTGCGCGTCTCTTGGTAACTGATGATTGATTTATATTTTAATCGCTTTTATATGTTATTCTCAAGTAGGATATCTTTTAGAAAGGAGATGATGTTATTTATATTGCGTCAAGTGAGTGTCGCCTGAGGTATTATTTGTAATGTTATATCTGGTATGTTTATCTGCAAAGATAATGCACTTAAAAAGATGTGTTGTACATTAAGTGATTGGGTTGTTCTAGATTCTTTATTAAATATTCATTGGCAAGGCGGGTGTGTACAGTAGAAAATATTACTGAAGAAGATATTATTATATTATTAAGCTTATTTTTTCCAGATTAATATCTCATTCCAGTTGAATTGGATTCTTTATAAGGTTTGAAGATCTTCTGTATAGAAAATGTTGTCTACGAATGTGGGATTAGTGGGATTTTTCGCAAGAAAATCTGCTCATACCCACGTGGCTGGGAATCCAGAGACGAACTAAGCACTTGTTCGCTCGTCTCATTTATCAAACAACAGTAACGCAGTAAAAAAAAATTATTAAAACATTTATCTTACCACGATTTTATTAATTCGATTTTTTGTCTGTCTGTTTTGTTTGTTTGTCTGTTCGGTATAAATTTTGAAATCAATTTTAAACCCAACTTCCCTATTGGCTAAAGACTTGAAACTTTAAACATAGCTCAGAACTGGATCGCAATGCTTTATTAACTCGCTACCTTGTCTGTCTGTTTGTTTGTCTGTTCAGTACAAATTTTGCAATCGATTATACACTAACTTCTTGATGAGATGTATACTTCAAATTTTAAATAGAACTCAACTAGATAACAATGCAATACTAACTCGTTTTCTTGTCTATCTGCTTGTTTGTTTGTCTGTCCGGTACATAATTTGCAATCGTTTTTAAACTAACCTCCCGATGAGCTAGAAACTTAAAACTTTAAAAGTAGCTTAGAATTGGATGACAGTATAATATTAACTCCCTTTCTTGTCTGCCTGTTTGTTGGTCTGTTCGGAACAAATTTTGCAATAGCTCTTGATGAGCTAGATAGATAGCTCAGAACTGGATAACGATGCAGTATTAATTCGCTTTCTTGTCTATCTGTTCGGTACAAATTATGCAATCGATTTTTGTTTGTTCTGTACAAATTATGCTATGGATTTAAACTAAAGATTAAAAAGGAAAAAATAATCATTTAATTTTCAGTTTCTTGTTTCTGTTACAGAAATCTACCTCTGATAATTTTTCGGATTTCAAGTTTTTAGAGAAATTTTTAGGTATTTACAACTGAAGAAGATTAAAAACATTACCAGTAGTAAAATAAGTGAAATTACATGAAATCATAAAAGGATTACAATAACGTGAAAATCTTATCTACACTAAATAACATGTTAAAAAAAAACTTTAAAAAATTAAATGTATTCTTGTGCAGCTGATTAAGACTATAACACACTGCTTTTTTTCTTTCTTAGTAAAAAAGAACAATTATTATCCGTAAATTCTAGTATAGTTCCGTCTCTTTAAGCATTTATAATTACCTCGTGCCTTGTCAGTGGAAATATATCGAGCCTAAACCGAAATCCATAAAAAATACATGTCTTTTAAAAATTACATTTAATTAACTCAACTAGAAGGATGACTCTAAAATCCAACGACACTAAACCACTAATATATAACTAATCAGAAACTTTTTTGTTTCGTCACTTAAGTTTAACTTTTTTAGGAGTTTACAACATCCTTACATTCATCCCGTCCTAGACATTGATTTTTGGAAAGAGGGTGCAGCCATTATTAGTCCCTTAAACCCTACTGGTAGTTTAAGAGATCTTATTTATGGTACTTTTTGGCAAGATGATTATGACAAAAAATATGTAACGCGGGGGGAAGGTTTACCTTTAAGAACGGTAAGAAATGTGTAGAAATATTATTAAATTATATTAGACTTAGGCTTATGTTAACCTTTGAAATAGAGTATATTTCTTTATTGTATATCTTGATAAGGCAGATTTTAAAACTTTGCGAGAATGTGATAAATGTTTTTTTCATTGTCAATTCCAAGATTAAATTTCATAGCTTTAAATTTATTTTAGGTACAATGCCTGGGAAGGCAAATAATTGAAGCTCTTCAATTCTTGCGAAATAGGCAATTTCCCCCAATTTATCATTTACATTCAGGTAATAAATTATTGTATACTATTAGTTCATAGGTATAACGCATATTTTACTAGATAATTTTCATTAAAAAGTAAGTAACCTCTTGTGCAGTATGGAAAAATACAGGATGTATCAAGAAAAGTCAATTTAATTTTTTAAATTTCAATCTTACATTATTTTTTTGCATTTAAAATGCTTAATGAAAATTTAAATATTGATATTCAAAATTCGATTTCGCTTTAATTGGATACCATGCAAGATCATTCAGATAATCCCGCAAAAAATATTTAGCTTCAAACATGTGGTGCTTTGCTCCATTATGCTCCACCGATAAGAAACAATTTAAATATAATGTCGCCCTTCCCGGTGAATAGATAGAAGAATATATAATAATAACTTGCTCCCTCTCCAGATTGAACGTTATTTGATTGTTTGTGGAGATATCTCAAAATATGTGACAAATCCTTCAGCCTTAGACGTGAGAAATGCATCAAATTATGAAAATGGTAATTAAATGAATTTCCATCACACTTAGAATATGGTCGAAGTGTGAACGATCATCAATTCAACCATTTAATTTTCAATTTTTAAAATACAATATTTTGGTGTTTCCACGAACCAAACCATAATCGCTGGGTATTTTTAAGCTGTAGTATTTTAATGTATTAAATTTTTTAAAATAATTTTTAAAAAATTTAATCGACTTCTAAAAAACGCTAAAAAGCAAAAAATAACAATATAAATCGACTCCAAATTAATACGTGACAAAAAATGGTTTTGTGAAGGATTAAAAAAATTATTTATATGTAATTGCTTTCTTATAGTAGCTTGTATGTATTTCGTGGTAGTAGTTATTTGTTTTATTTAGTAATAATTTAGCACCGACTTCAAAAATTCCAATTTCATATATAATTTTTAACGCTGGTTCAGAAGTCGGTTAAATTGGGATGTTGAATATTTTTGGGAAAGTGTTTAAAACAATGCATAAGAACTAATGTAGCCGAAAATATTTAATTTGTTTAAATATAACTTGTACTTTAAAAATCATAAATTTTAAATTCCGTTTCAAATTTCCCGCCAAAACGCCAATACTTGTCAATTGACCGATGTGACGTCACACTGGTAAACTGACAAGGATATATATATATATATATATATATATATATATATAGATATTTAATCTCTAAGATAATGGAAAAACTCCGGGTCCGAAAAATGACGACAGCATTGTTTCGTCCTAGTATGGAACTCATCAGGCCATTGCATTCCGTACAAACCATCACATCGCATCTGTGTCCTATAAACAGACTTCACAGTTGAAACATAGTAAATAAGACACAGTGGCGACATCTCGATGGCACACTCAAATATATATATATATATATATATATATATATATATATATATATTTGTAATTTTTGTGATATAAGATGAGTTTTAAGTTAGTTTAAGAGTTGTGGGATGCCTCAGTGTACAAGTACTACAATTAAAACACCTGAAAAGTTATTTATTCACGTTCCACGTTCGGAAAATAATAGGAAAATATGGCTTCAGCTAGCGCGGCACTACTCGTTTTATTTTAATTTTGAGCTTATAAATTCCGATTACTACTATTATGTATTCATTATCGGTTACGGAAATAATAATTCTTGATAAATTACTGACATGGAGGTCTTCATATTTCTAAATTCAGCAGAGCAGAAGTTACTGTTTGTTGGGAAGAAATTGTCCACCATAAAACAATCAATTCTTGGCAAATTCGAACTATTTACCTTAATATATCCACTTTCCTTCGTGAGAAAATTTCAAAGGGAAAAATAAGCAAATTTTGAAGAAATTACATGAAAATGACCATAGAATATGAACTAGGCAACGTAGCCCTTGACCACGACCACGAATGTGACATAAAACCAAAAAATGTATCTGTCAAGTTCGTGACAGCGATGACGTTGGCTGTATTCTTTAGAGTAATTATAAAATGATCAAATTGAAAAAAGTGAAACTGATAACCACGTTCTTTTTAATATGCATTTACTTGTCATTAGGTCGAAGTGATCATGATTATTTCAAGTGATAGAACTGAAAGTAAAATAACTCAAAAAATAACCGTATCAGGACGGAGTGCCAGCGATGATGTTAATATGAAGTGACATCATTCACTTTGATTGGTGTTCGTTGTAACGTGACTCGAGGGAGATTTAATTAAGTTTTTATTATAAAATAAAATAAAATTCCCTTAATATTGTGTTTTTTAGGATTTCTATTGTGAAAACTATCGTTTCGCTGCAAAATCATATTTTTATTGAATACAGTCAACATCCCAATTTTTTTATAAAAATTTTATTTTTCGATTTTTGGTTTCGAATTGAATTGAATTTCTAAGGTCACAAAAAGGTACCAATTTTATTTAATGTTGTAGACCACAATAAATTGAACAGCAAAAAATTCTTTGATTTTGAGATTTCTCCAAAGGAAATTTTGCCAAACAAATGTTAAGTCCGCTATAGTAAATCCTCTATCTTGAATTTTAAGAAATTAATTTTAGATTTGTAACCTAGGCCTCTAAAATCCACCCAATTCCCATATTAAAAGAACTTGAGACATGTAAATTTTTCAGTTTGACATATTTTATCCTGCATGTTAAGTTTGAAATCGAGGATCCAGAATATACGCCCCAAGAACCTTGGAAAATCGGAAAAATGTAAAATTTTTAGTCCCCCATATTGTATTTGCTATTATAAATTGTAAAAAAAGTAACTTTAGTTTCGTAACCTATGATTCCGAAAACCTCCTAATATCAATTTTGAAAAAACGTGAATAACCTAATATATTCAATCTACTGTATTGTATCCGCCATACCGAATTTCAAAACAATTATTTTAAACTCTTAATTTACACCCTCGAAAGCCCATCAGTACCAAATTTGAATTTAATCCGGAAATATAAGTTTTTTAGATCACCCCGTCTTATTGATTTTTTTAAAACAATTCTAAATTCATTATTTACACTCTCACAAACCCCCTCAACGAATTTTGAGCAGCATAGAGAGATATTAAATTTTTTGTCCTCCATATCGGATCCGCCATATTGAATTAAAAAAAAATTTAATTCGTAATATACAGAGTAAAAAAAACCCTATACCAATTTAGGTCAACATTGACAGATGTAAATTATTAGTCCGCCATATTGAATTTGTTTAAAATAACGTTTCATCGCAAAAAATGTAAAATTTTAAGTCAGCCATAATGGATACAAAATATTTATTTTTTTTAAATAATTTTAAATTCTTAATATTGAATTCGCCATATTGAATTTTTAAAAAATATTTTTCGATTCGTTTTGCATGACGCTGAAAACTTCCCAATGTCAATTTTAGAGAAAATCGGGGAAAATTAGTTTTTTGTTCGCCATATTATCACCACCATCTTGGATTTTACTAAACCAATCTCGGCTACCTCAGCAACTTCCTAAACATAATACAAAAAATTTCATTCAAATCAGTGCCGCAATTTCGGAGTAATTGACGTACATAAATAAAAACAATACAAAGCGAGGAAATTGCGAACTTTTCTTCTTTTAGAAGTCTGTTAATAAGGTGTACTTCTTTAACATCTCCAAATTTTTTAATTAAGTAAATATTTCTCTAAATTGAGCACGAAAATGTCAATTATATTTTTTATCGAGTCAAATTCATTGGAAAAATTAAAACTCTTAAATTTTCTGGAGGTATTTGAACATGCCAGAATGTTGTAAGGTTGCTACTTAGAAAATTAAAATTAACATTAGTCCAGCTTTTTTAACAGACCCTGTAGGATATTGAAAGACCCAAAAAATGTAAAAAATAGTCTTTGTATTGAATAAATAACTCTTTTTCTTTAATAATTAATATTTCGATATATAAACATGTTACCATTAGAAGTGAAAACTTTTTAACAATACAAAGAAACGGACAAACTAACAAAATGAATACAATAAAACAGCAAATGACCACTAACAAATTAGAATAAGTATTAAACAATTGAACCTAACACGCATACTAAAATTTCAGGTCTAAAAATGAAGAGAGCACATTAATATGATTAATAAAGAAGTATTTTTTGGGTAAAAGTAATTGGTTCTTTTGTTAACCTGTGCTAATTAACCTACTTAAAAATCAACAGGGGTGTTAAAAAAGCTTTCCATTTCCGTATCCGTATATTTAAAATTTGATTGTCTATATGTATTATCCGTAAATTACAAAAGTTCCAATTTTTATAAAATAAATGAATTATTTTCAGGCAATGTGATAATCCAAAATGGCGTCGCCCGTCTAGCAGGCCTCGAGAATCCACTTTTGGGGCTTTTACCCAAGGCCCCTTCAGCACCTGAAATCCTTGCTTTCGGGTACCTTCTCTTTGAAATGGCAGCAGGTTATGAATTACCTGCTCCACCTAGTCCGGCCCATTTACAGTTAGAATTAGAGAGATGTCCAAAAGTGGCGGATGCATTGGAGTTGATATTTCAAAGCACAAGGTAAAAATTAAAAACGTTTCTATTTATTTATTTTATTTATAATCGAGGTCGAGTAACACTTAATCTTTCTTGGTATTTTTTATAGTTTTATGTATGAGACTATTGTAGAAGTCAAAATCCGCAACAATACTTGGAAAGTAAGAGACAAAGAGATTTTAAATTAAAAGAGTTTTCTCTCAACATTGCTACGAATACGTGAAGAAAAATCTATACTGTTTTATAGATCACAACTAGTCTGGTACTCCACCAGGCAAGTGTGAATTCTGTGGAGATAATGGGTGCAATTGCCCCATCGTTCTGCAAACTAAACCTATATACTTTATTTTTTGAACAAATTTTCTGGAAGATAGATAACATCGAACAAAAATTGCCCCCCGCCCTCACAGATTTCTTTATTTATTTGTTCTTGCAATATTTTACCATTGTTCACAATTTATATTCACTGTGTTTCACAAAGACAGACAGATATCTTTAAAATAGCACAAACAATCAATTAAAATCAAAATGAAACTCCCAGTAAAAGAGGAAGAAAAAGTGCCAATTGTTACAAATTACAGCAATATGACAGAGTTCGTTTCCGGTAATAATGCTGTTCACTCGCGGCCGGTGTGCGTCCCTTAAAGGTCAGGAAAATGCGTGTGAAGGATGAATCTACGGAAAGAATTCCAATAATTTCGAACAAAAAAAAATAGGCAATCGGCCTAGAACGTGTATTATGTCTGCCACAAATATGGCAAAAATTTTTGTATTAAAACGTCGGTCACACAAGTGACTAAACATTTTGATAAACTAGGATATTTCGGGGGTACATACCGGTTTATCCGAGAGTTTTAGCCACGATTATACCTCACACTCGGAAGACGTGTAAGTCTTCCCGAGGGTTGCCGGAAAAGAAGGTGTAAACGCGGGACAAGGAAAAAAGCTTGGCTGGATGCTGATAAGCAAGAAGCCGTTAGAAACCACGCACGTATAAAGTATATGTACTGATCGTCAAATACACAGAAAATGTCCGGACCATGCTATGCGCCATTTTGGGTAAGGTGAAGTTATAATAACAATGAATACGCTGTCGCCACTGAAAAATTATAACGACTAAACGTAATCGTTTACCTCCCACTGACAAGGTTTGAAGCAATTTGCATTCCTTTCCGAAATTTCATCGACATAAGTAATTGAACGAAACGAATGGTAGAAAGAGATAAAATGACAGTATTACGTTATAACCTTACTCAACTAATCCAATTGGTGTAAATTGATTGTTATGTGTGGATATTTGTCATACTATTGGTCGGTCGTAAAAATAAATTAATAATTTTTATTATATTTTTGGTTGTTAAAAATAACTAGTCCTTAAAAAAGCAATATGTTGACGAACCGTTTCTTCAAAACGTTTTATTTTTTGAAAAAACAGTTGAAATATTAATTAGGTAGTACCCCGTTATTTTCAGTATTTTCTAATTAAAATTTCCTTAGAAAGTTGAATGTTTCGCAAATTTCAAGTAAATTTGAGATTATAGACATACAAAATTATTACACTAAATTTTGTTCATATCTCAATAGTATGAGCGTGCTGCTTAAAAATTGTTTTCCTACGACTAGTTCTAATTATGGATTTAATATAAACACCTGTGTCCGTATGTCCATAACTTACTTTAAACAGTTAAGTGTAACATAATTGTTTTCATCAACACAACTTATAAAAAAAATTGAGAAGTAACAATTTGTAAGATATTTAAAACTTTTATTAAAATAAGTAACATTCAATTTTATATCCAAATAATGTTAAATACAACATTTTACTTCCTTAGGCTGTGTTAAACACTATACTACACTACAATTAAATAAATATTATTGATTATAATTTATTAGGACATATAAATTTGAACCATACAAGCCAACAAACGAGGTCCTTCAGAATAAAAAGCTTATTTATAGTACGTTTGGTGTTCAAGCCCCTACAAATCTTCACAAAATAATAAAAAAGTATATTAAGGGTTGAATAGTATCATTAATGGGGGTCTTCGGGCTGGCCTATGGTTCCGGCCCCTGCTCGTACTCAGTTCCTCTATCACCGGTCAAGTTTCAGGTTTTCTTTCAAACTTACTTGTCAGGACAGGAAGTCTTACAATAATCGGCTAGATGTTAAGTGAATTCATACAATAATTGATTGGTGGATAGCTAGGACGATGGATTTGAGTAATACTACATAGAGCAGAGGTTTCTACCGTTTCAAGTTTTACGAGTGCTGGCTTCCTGCAATTACTGTATATAGGAGGTATGTATTCCTATTAAAGTCAGTATATTGCTTTGTATATATGAGTTGTTTTTCTTCAGATTCCTTTTTTTTTTTGTGTATTAGACTCCTAAGGTATTTGACCCTTTGTATACATTTTTTGTTTAACAGTTCTAAAGTGCCAATTTAAGATAATTTTGTGGTCTATATTTACACCTAAATATTTGACTGATGGCTTGGTGCATATTACTTGGTTATTAAATTATTTAAAATAAATTTAATCCAAGGAAAAACAAAGATTATTTCACAATAATAACAACAATGACACTATTTTTGACTTTTGACGGTTAATTTGACGTGCCAAAACGTCACTCTTACCCAAAATGGCGCCGAGCATACTCCGGACATTTTTCCGTTGACAGCTCCATTACCACCTGTCATCCATTTAGTTCAGAAATCCGTGTTAGAAACTTTCGAACAGACGGAACAGTATAATGACTAATGATAAGTAACAATACCGCGTTATGTAGTTAATCTGAAGAAGTTATAATGTTACGAATTCTAGCTATTTGTTGGACAAACATTATAAGTAGAAACAAAGATTTTTATAGCTAACATCTAGCTATTATAATCTTAGGTAGAAGGTAAGAACTTTTAAGTGAAATCAATTGTTTATAGGTCGAAATTCTATACGTTCCAGAAACTGCGTTATTGGAAAAAGGAACATATCATTTTAAAAACAAAAGAATACCTAATAAAAAAGTACTCTTTCTTTGAGTCGTTAAACCATACCGTTTAGGTGAAAATTGGAATTAATTAGTTAATGGTTTTTATTATCAAAAAAATCAGTTTTTAAAATGGAGACAAAAAAATTACGATGCTTCAAATTTAGTTAAATCGGACAAATATTTAAAAAAAAGTTTTATTTGATAAAAAATAATTAATAAGTAAAATCTTTTTTGTATTTTAGTATTTTGAAATTAGTAAAAACCTTAAAATTAACATGGTATTTAATTATTTAAAGAATGGCTCATGAATAGTCAAATATTGAATATTTATGTATGTGAGGATGGGGATGAATACACTGCTACCTAATAGGTCTATTGTGTTCCCCTTCTGCTACCCAGTCGTTAGGGATACATTGCCGACTAGAGCAGGTCCTACAGTCCTATTTCTTTTAGGAACTTTAGAATATTGGACGCTTTAGAGTAGGTAGATCCCCTTCTTCTATTTGGTGTGCTCTGAATAACCGCATTCTTGGGTTTTCAAAAGCGCAGCACTCCGAAAGGACGTGAATAGGAGTTTCGCTCTCTTCTCGCCAAATCTGCACTCTTCTCTCTCTGCTAATTCGAGTTTCTTAAGTCACAGTCTATATACGTTTATTTCTAGTCTACCACTAGCGAGCAGCGATTGCGTGATTTGTAGCACGAAATATAAAATTTTAGTTAAATATCTCTAATTTAATAATACGCTTTGCAGATGCCGAAATTAGAAAAATTGTGTAATTATCAAATATAAACTGGAATAAAGAATTAAATGATTAAAATAAATTTTTTATAAAAAAATTGGACCTGCTTCTAAAAGTGCGTTAAAAAGTGAAAAATAACGAGAAATTTTTATATGAAATTGAAATTTTTGAAGTCGGCGCCAAACTAATACCTGACAAAATGTGATTCGCATAAACAGATTAAAAATACTTTATTTATAATTACTTTCTTAACATAATTTGTATATATTAGTAGTTATTTATGTCATTTAGAAATAATTTGGCGCCGACTTGAAAAATTTCAATTTCATATAAAAATTTATAGTTATTTTTCAGTTTTTAGCGCACTTTTAGAAGTCGGTTCAATTTTTTTTTTTTAATTTTATTTTTCGATTTTTATTTTTGAATTCATTATGATATTCATAAATTATTTGAACTAAGTGCTAATCGAGATTAGTGTACCTCGCAATGACTTTAAAGTGGCAGAAAAGTACCCATTTTAGCCAGAATTGTAAATCACCCTAAAATGGATCACTAAAAAATTTTTGATTTTTAGAGTTCCCCAAATACCAATGAAATTGCTTCAAACAAATATTTAGTCTGTCATAGTAAATCCACTATCTTAAATTTCAAATTAATTTTAGATTGGTAATATAGGCCCTAAAACCTTACAGTATCGATATTTAAAGAATTTGAGACGTAAATTTCTTAGCCCGATATATTTTATATTGTATGTTGATTTTGCCCCAAGAACCCCGCAATATCAATTTTATATAAAACCGAAAAATATAAAATTTTAGTCCCTAATATTGTATCTTATTAAGCTAATAGTTTTAAAAAATTAAATTCATATTCGTAATACAACACCCTCCAACCCCCAAATACCAAATTTGAAAAAATGCAAGTAAGGTAAAATTTTCTTCCTACCATATTGGATCCTCCATATTGAATTTCAAAAAAATAATTTTATCGTCTTAATCTAATCTAAACTTAAACCCTTCAAAGCCCCCTAGTACCAATTTTAGATGAAATCCAGAAATTTGAAATTTCTAAACGGTCATATTGCAGCTGACATATTATATTTTCTTAAAATAATTTTATATTCGCTATTTACATCCTCAAAAACGATTCAGTTCCACATTTAAACAAAATCGAAAAATGTAAAATCTTTAGTCAGCTATATTGCATTCGCCATATTGAATCTTGAAAAATACTATTAAATTCATAATTTACATCCTGAAAAATCCTCTATATCAGTTTTGGAGAAAGTCAAAAAATGTAAAATATTGATTCCGCCAGATTGAGTTTTTCAAAAATTATTTTAATTTCGTAATTAACACTAACAAAAATCCCCCAATACTGATTTTAGACAAAATCGAGAGATGTAGAATATTTAATCCGCCATCTTAGGTCTGCTATGTTTATTTTTTTAAAATAATATCAGATTCGTAATGTGCTGTCCCAAAAACTCCCCATATCAATTTTGAAAAAAATCGGACAAAATTAATTTTTTATCCACCATTTTGGATACGCCATATTGAATTTTTTAAAAATAATTTTAGATTCGTCATGTGCGACTTCGAAAATTCTCCCGTACCAATTTTGGAGAAAATCGGAAAAAATTGACTTTTTGTCCGCCATATTAGATCCGCCATATTGAATTTTTTAAAAATATTTTGAATTCGTTATGTGCGGCCTCGAAAACTTCCCCATACC
Source organism: Diaprepes abbreviatus (assembly GCA_034092305.1). Lineage (NCBI taxonomy): Eukaryota > Metazoa > Arthropoda > Insecta > Coleoptera > Curculionidae > Diaprepes > Diaprepes abbreviatus. The sequence continues at coordinate 10,478,977 of JASJET010000139.1, forward strand.
AATTTTGGAGAAAATCGAACAAAATTAAATTTTTTTGTCCGCCATATGGAATCTTTTAAAAATAATTTAAGATTTGTTATGTGAGACCTCGAAAACTCCCCCATACCAATTTTGGAGAGGATCGGACAAAATTGATTTTTTCGTCCGCCATATTGAATCCGCCATATTAAATTTTTTAAATATAATTTTGGATTTGTCATCTGCGACCCCGAAAACTCCCCCGTACCCATTTTGGAGAAAATTGGACAAAATTTAATTTTTTTATCCGCCATGTTGGATCCGCCATTTTTAATTTTTTAAAAATAATTTCAGATTCGTTGGGTACAACCCGAAAATTCCTCCATACCAATTTTGGAGAAAATCGGACAAAATTAATTTTTTTGGCCGCCATTTTGTAAGCGCCATCTTGGATTTTACTGCACCAATTTCATCTAAAAAATATGGGACCACCGCGGCAACTTCCTGAACCTAACGAAAAAATTTCATTCAAATCGTTGCCGCCGTTCCGGAGTAATCGGTGTACATACATAAAAAAATAATGCATAGTCGACGAATTGAGAACCTCCTTCTTTAAAATTAATAATTTATGTGTGTATTTTTAAAGGGTAATTTAGGTTAGTTTATGTAAAATGGGGCCACAATCATGGTTTGCCCTGCGATCCTCTGCTGTCTAAATCCGCTACTGATGTTATGATATTTAAATAAGGCCGATTATCACCTGACGGCTACCATAGCTACATGAGTACTCGTGAGACATTAAATATTTGCACAGATCGGACATTTTGGACAGGGTTTTTTTTTCTGCGCCTGTTTCCCTTTTAACTTAAAATCTATTTGATAAGAATACACAGCATAGAGAATTCATTGGCTTTGTCTTTATGCAGTGTTTGGAACGAATATATTTCTCCAATAACAATTTGATGTTAACACATCATATATTCTTAAACTTCTTTGGCGACAAATTAAATTCAGTTATTTTTGTTTAATTAGTATTAAAATAAACTTTTCTTTATTGCTATTTTCGATTTTGTATATCATTATACGTGCTCAAGAAAAAATTGCCCGGATTTTATTTGGGTTCACAAAAGTTTGTTCAAAGTAAAAACACTTAAGACATTTTCATATGTATAACAAAACCACTATATATTTCGTTGTCCACACATAACAAATGCGAAAGGCGAAAAACAAATGATCTTAAGTAGTCTCACTCGAAACGTCAAATCCGTATCATATTATTAAATTTTTACTCAACAAGTTGTTTATTGCCCAGCCTTAAGTCCCTGCGGTACGACTCATTTACTACAAAATAAACGCTTAGAATGACTTTTATTAACTTTGTACCTTAACTAATCTAAAATATGTTCAGGACACCTACTTTGGAAGAATTAATCCGCTGTGACCTGTTTAGAGGAGTAGAACTTAGAGAATTGAGAGGGGCAAGCATTCTTCAAATAGTATCACCACCAGAAGTTTTGCATCTTTTAGATATAGTGAGAAATCCTGCCATGCCAAGTCCATTATTAAGACGGTAAGTGAGTGAAAGTTTAAATAATAATAGGAATATTTTTTTACAGGAATTAGTTTTTCTTTATTATTTTGGATAGGAACCGTTTAAGAAGTATCTAATACTCTAGAGAGATAAAAATTATTTATTTTTTTACCAAAATGCTCCCAGCAGATTCTGTGGCATTTTTAAAAACACTCTTTAGATTTTTTTCTTAAACATGATATTAATGTTTATAAAATTTACTCATTTTTTAAATTCTATTTCACTTCTTAATCCTTTTAGAGTTATTTAGAATTTTTACTACGCCAATAAAAGTCAGTTAGGTGTGGTCAGTTTCTCCCTAAACAACAGCATACAATAAAGTCCTTGTCATAAACACTACCATTTGGAAGGGTTTGTAGCAATACAGCGAATATAGATTTACAGATAGATATAGGTGCTCACGGAATCGATCTGGCACAGAAAAGTTTAAGTTGATTTTTTGAGAAATGCTGAAGTGGGAACCTAACGCTGTTGAAAAAAACGACGAAATACCGTATCATAAGTTTATTTTCCGAGAAAACTCCTTTGTAACAAAGTATATAATTACTGCTTAATATCTAATATCTTATATCCAAAATTTTAAATTACATTTTTCAAGTAGTAAAAAATACGATATTTGAGATTTAGCATAGTGTTGTATGCCTTCCGGTTTCCAGTCCCTTCCAGGTATCAGATTGCGTTTCAACAGTGCTTTCTGTATCCCGACTATCCATGTGGATTTAGATTTCCCCTTTCTTTTTTTCTATTGGTTTTTCTATTTCCATTTAAGTACTTTCTTTGGAAGATATTCTTTCTACATGAACAAACCAGATCAATTATCGTCAGAATTAACTATTCTCTTCTATCCCATGACAAAAAATCTGCTAATCCTATAATATTAAGAAATGATTACAATTATCTTATTACTAATGAATTTTATAACTATAAAATTATATATACAGATGGCTCAAAATCCCTTACGTCGGTTGGAGCGGCTTTTCATCATTCCTCCTTCCTCCTTCCTGCAGGGAGATGATCCCCCAGAATGTCCACACTGTAACACAACACTGACTATCAAGCACATATTTACAGAATGTGCGGAATATTCTATGACTCTTCATAGATATAACATACCTACTGAGTCTATTAATCATTCTTTGTCCATTAATCCAGCCAAGATAATCAAAGTAATCGATTTCTTAAAAGAAACACATCTAAAATATAAAAGTTAGCACGTATTAGGCATCCATGATTTAACAGTTTAATCTTCCAATCAGTGAACTAAACCAAAGAAGTGAAGCTAAATATCGATGCGTCATTAATTAAAGTTCTCTCTCTCTCTTTCTCAATTATCGTCGATGTATTTCTTCAAGCATCGTTCTTTTAACTTTCATTATTTCTTTTATTTAGTCACGTGGGTTTCTATCCTTGAGATGCAGGCCAATCTTCTTCAGTTGTCCATTTTCAAGTCAAGGGGATGTCACATTGCTCTAAATTTTTGTTTAATTTTTAAAGGTTTCACATCCGTATAGTACTATGCTTTTAAAAATGGAATTGAATGATAACTCTCCCGTTTTTTTGACCATTTGAACATCATATTACCCTTTTTCCCTCTAGAACCCGCTGTTCCTTTTTTTTCCGTGAGTTTAACATTGTTCCAAGGTACACATACCGCTCATATGCATTTATTTTCTCTTCTTTTATCAGAAATGAACTCTTTTAAGAAAGTTTCAATGCATAGATATTTTGTCTTATCTTACATCGGTTTACTGAGAGACCCAATTCTTCATTTTAATTAAATAATTTTTTAGTTTTTACTTTTTTGGGTTTCGGTCATATTATTACTTTATAAGAAATTAACACATGTTTTTTTTCTGACGTTTCGGTTTATTTTTATTGATTAAACCATCTTCAGAGAATTACTGTAAATATGAAAAGGAATATGTAAATTGTTGTTATATAAACTGAAAATTTTAATTTCTTACTCAATGTTAACAGGTGGTTCACTTGATTAACTTACATTTAACTATTTTATTATTTTAATACAAATATAATCCAACTATATAGCCAAACATGCACTGGATAACATACACAACAGCGATTTTAACAACGTGGAGATTTTAGACAAAGAAATTAATTACAAAAAAAGAACAATTAAAAAATGATCCATATTAAAAGAACACCATGTGCAATGAATTTCAGAACGAACACAAATGACCTGAGAAATGTGTATACCAATCTAATAGGGCAATAAAATTGCAGATGGTCCAGAAACTTTCAAACTCTTTAGTAGTACTCTGTCAAAAGCAAAACAAACCAGATGTGTAAAAAATTCATTCAAAAAATAATATCAGTTCTCTATATTTATATTTATATTAAAAAAGAAGTTTTGGATTATATTTGTATTAAAATAATAAAATAGTTAAATGTAAGTTAATCAAGTGAACCGCTTCTTAACATTAGGTAAGAAATTAAAATTTTCAGTTTATATAATAACAATTTACATATTCCTTTTCATATTTACAGTAATTCTCTGAAGATGGTTTAATCAATAAAATAAACCGAAACGTTAGAAAAAAATATGTGTTTCTTATAAAGTAATGATATGACCCAAATCCAAAAAAGTAAAAACTAATTAATAACTACACGGTCAACAAAGAGAAACAAAATTAGATAATTTTCTCGCTCTAAGTTCAAGATCTTCCTTATCTTGTGTTACTACCTCTTGGTCGTCAGCAAAATGAAGCATATATAATGTAGTCTCATTACATAATGGACTGCCCATATCAAAGAAGGATCATCTCCATTTTTTCAAAGTATCATCCAAATACATTTTAAATAAGCTTGGTGAAAGACACCAGCTTTGCCTGAGATATTTTGTTATTTGCAAACTTTCAGTAAGATGGTTTCCTAATTTAATTTTAAATGTTGAACATTTATATAGTTGTTTGATGGCTACTATTATGGTATTATTTATTCGAGACTTCTCTAAAACTTGCCAGAGTTTTTGTACTAGGACGATATTGTTTGCCTTTGTTAAATCAAGGAACACGAGGTGAACTTCTCGGTTTGTTACTACTTTTTTCTCATTCGGGTAGGCCCTCTGGTCTGCAGGATGTTTTGTTATTTATATATTTTTTGTTTTATCTATCTCTACATATTTATTGGTGCTGTACATGATAACGGTAAAAAGTTGGTAATGTATTTTTCTCTGTCTCCAATAAGTTCTTTAGAGTAATATTCTTTTCATTTATCTGTTTCTACTGTTTATATGTTGATTTGTGTTTATTGATTTAATTAATTTCTATGCTCCTGACGATTTCGTTCCCTTCATATTGCAGTCTAATTTTTCGCATTTCCTTTTCTATGTTTCGTTTCTATTTCGATTCATAATTCTTTTAAATACTGCTTTTTTTGTTTCATGTAGCAATATTATTAGGATCTATTGCGTTTAGCTATTTTATATAGGGATTTTGTTTCATTTTGTGTTTATAATGATTATCAGTATCATATGTTAAATAGTTATCATTCAACCTCTCAACTTCTAATTAAACCGATTTTAAAATAGTGTTTTGATGTTTGACTTAAATAATTCACTGATTTTGTACATAATTTGGTCAATTTTGTTGGCGAGTATAGGGCTGACTTCCTCATTCATGCCATTAAGGAAGAAAATTCAAAAATATTTGCTTCCAGTAGGTATAATACTCTAAAATAATTTGCATACTTATTTACTTCATTTCTATCGTATTTTACGTATCCTTATTCTCCCGTTTTTTCAATGTATTTTGCATATTATTATAAACCATTTAAAAAAGTATTATTTAAGTCTTTGCGTGTCGGAATTCGATAACATAAAGTTCTGCATTTTATACTTTGCATGTTTATCATTAAGCGCAAAACCGGTGAAATATATAACAGAAAGAAAGAAACGACAAAATTAGCTTCATTATGGATATAATGTGTGAAAATTTTTTATTTAATTAAAACGCTGTGGAAAATCAATAATGACTATGAAGTAATGCCACCTATTACATTTACATTTTAATTATCATATGAGTTATCGAAGAAATTATATATGTGTGTAGGTTAATTAATTAACTGGATAGAGAATGATAAAATACATGTATATGTGTTATGTTATATGTACAAAAATAGTTTTAAATAATGTTAATCTAATTCTTACAAATTTTGGAGGGAGATACACTTAAGTGGAATTTTTTCAAGAAATAATGCAATAGATGTTTTTTTATACTTATCGCCTCAGTACGAACACAAAGTCTATGATTTCTTAAAGTTTTTTGCTATCTAAAATGGGGTAGGTACTAAAATATATTTCATATTTTAGTAGGGTTTTGAGACTTCTGTTGGACAAAATTCTATTAAAAATTAATTTTTTATGGATTTTGATGATCTTTTAAATCAAGGCCAACCTAACCTAAAAAAGGTCATTCAATGCGGTATAAATTAATTCGTGAAAAATAGCTAGGAAACCTCGAATAAAGTTTGGACACTTAATTGCGAATTTAAGATTGTTTTTACTTGCATACTGGTACGTTTAGATGTACCAGGGAACAATAAAACAGATGAAAGAGAACTTAACGTAATAATAAGCAAACGCTTCCATCAAGATGGAGAAAAAGTACCAGGACTCTTGTTAGAGATGCTTCAGAAACAATTCACGAAAGGAAACCAAAAAGACAGGATATTTAGTGTATCTACAAGTGTAAAAGTATTTTTTTTTATTATTTTGTTAAAAATCAAAATAAAAATATAGTTCTTGAAAATTGCAACTAAGTTCAAAATTTCATTGCAATTTTGTGTTCAGCGCTCCAAAATTAACAAAGAAATGCACTTTTCAAACCAGATACAACAAATAAACTAAAATTTATTGCGTATTGTAATCGCACGGAAATGTGCACCAGTTAATTCCATGTTTTGGCCGGGATGAAATTTTGAAGTTAGTGTACACAAGACAAATACCGTCCATAGTTCAAAATGTTCTGAGCAATACCAGTGTTGCTAGTTCTGGAAATACGATCGGCTACCCTAGTATATCCCCAACTTTTTAAGAATAGAGTAGTTATGAATCAGTAATTGCTATTTGCAACAAAATTTCTCTCCATACAGTCATTATTACCCATACTATTTTTTTATTTTTTAGCCGACATATTTCAGATGACTTAGAACCATGGTATTCATAAAACTTTTTTTCCTTGGGGTAAAGTATAATACAAATATAAAAGTACAGTAAGCTAAAATTCGCTTTCCCTGTAAAATTATTCAATCCAAACCTTGCCTTCTTATTTTTATTTTTTTATACTGTAAACTAAAAAAGTCATTTATAGTGTATTAAAGTGACAAAATTGAACACAACTGAACCAATTTATGAAAGTTTTCTAACAGGTTAATCTATTTATTTTTGTTTGCCAATAAAAAAAAAACCTTTAAATTTTTATTCCGTATCATGCCAAGGAAATATTTCCAATTTATTACCTATCAAATTTCGATATATTACCTTGCGTGCTAAGAACTTATTGCCAATGTTGATTACATCTCAAAGGAAGTCTTTATGTGAGCATAATTTATTAAGGGGTGAATTTTGATTTTGAAGAGTTTCCTGTTATTTAAAACAGCAACGCCATTACGAAATAAGGAAGTAACTTAACTGAATTACGTTTAAAATGTTTAGGTTATTAAAGTACATAGGAAAAATAAAAAGTATTAGGTTAGTTTGATTTATTTTTACCTTTGCTTGAAAATAACTTTGAATTAGTGCTGCAAACGTATTCATGTGCTGATGTTATTCACCTAGTAGATAGATATATTCACTTGTTTTAAAAAAGTTTACATTTTATTAATGTTATTCGCGTTTATTGCCTTTTGCGCATTTTATCATAAAAATTCCTAGTTTGACACTTTAATGAAGCTATGCAACATATATGATATTTCTATATAACGAAAGACAAAAATAAAGGGTGTTTTTTATAGAGGTATAGAACTTTAAGTTGGCAACACTTTTTTAACTGGCGGCCATTTTGTCAGCTGTCAAGTGATTTATGTTTAGTTTGGTTTGGCATTTCAACATGAATAGACTGACGCCTGAACAACGCTTCCAAATTGTGCAAATTTATTTTGAAAATCATGGTTCTGTTCGAAATACGTATCGCGCAATACGTCCATTTTACGGTTAACATAATCGTCCATCAGAGCAATTAATTCGATTAACTATGGAACGTTTTCGCACCACGTTTACTCTAAATGATAATACGCATCCACAGAGACGTCGTACAGTGCGTACAGAAGAAGTCATTGCTACTGTAGAGCGTAGCGTAGAGGAAGACCCGAATCAGTCTATCCGCCATCGTGCACAGGAATTGGATATGTGTCCATTCACTTTATGGAAGATTTTGCGGGAAGATCTTGCTTTGCGTGCTTACAAAATCCAACTCGTGCAAGAATTGAAGCCACACGATCACCTAACAAGGCGTAGATTCGGTGAATGGACCCAAAACAAGATTGCCGTTGATCCCGATTTTCATAGGCGAATTTTGTTTAGCGATGAAGCTCACTTTTGTTTGAATGGATACGTCAATAAACAAAACTGCCGTATTTGGAGTGATGATAATCTTCAAGTGTATGTTGAGACCGTTACATCCAGAAAAACTGACTGTTTGGTGTGCTTTATGGGCTGATGGAATCATTGGTCCGTAATTCTTTAAAAACGATGCTGGTCAGAACGTTACAATCAATGGTGACCGCTATAGAGCCATGATTACTGACTTTTTCGTTCATCAATTGAACAACCATGATGTGCAGGAGCTGTGGTTTCAACAAGACGGCGCAACATGTCACACAGCTCGTGCCACAATTAATTTATTGAAGGAAACGTTTGGTAACCGCATAGTTTCACGTTTCAGATCCATGAACTGGCCTCCAAGATCGTGCGACTTAACGCCGCTAGACTATTTTCTGTGGGGATATGTGAAGTCGCTAGTCTACGCCGATATGCCTGAAACGATTGATCACTTGGAGGACAACATTCGCCGCGTTATTGCCGATATACGGCCACAAATGTTGGAAAAAGTCATCGAAAATTGGACCTCCAGATTAGACTACGTCCGAGCCAGCCGTGGCGGTCATATGCCAGAAGTCATATTTAAATTATAATGCCAGAAGGTTATCTTCGAATAAAGTAAATTTCATGTCAATTTAAAAAATTCATCTTTGTTTTATTCCATTTAAAAGTTCTATACCTCTATAAAAAAACACCCTTTATATCGTATGACGTGTCAGTATTGAATGTTTTAAAAATATATCAAGAAACTGGAAGTTTTGTTCAAAAAACACGAACAAGAAGGTTACTCGTTAAGTATTAAAGTTAGCAAAAAATTACTGTAGCATTCACGAGCTGTCTTTTAGGGAAACTAAAAATGCCACAAAAAAACTTTAAAATTTTGTTTTAAAGATACAGGGCAAAATTCAAATGTTAACAAAATTTATAATGCCCTGTAACGTTTTTATTTGATAATATATTACATTTTAAACGACCTATTTTTATAATATTTTAAGTGTAATCTAACGAGGTAATTCAAAATTTAACATAAGGTGTGGTTTAAAAGTTATTCATTCCAATTTGGTGATTTTAAATGGAACTCCCTATATATTTTTAGATGAAGGGATCGAGTTTTTAATTATAATTATAACAATATACCACGAAAATTACAAAGGATAATAATCTCACTCACACATTAAAATAGGTTCAGATGTGGAGTTTTTTAAATAAGTCCCTTGGTAATTCTAATTATATTTTGTTTGGAATTTATTTTTTTTAGTATTTGTATTAATTCTTAGATATTGTCCTTTTGATTCCCTAATTTTAGGCGAACGATTTTTTTAGACAAGAAACTGTAGTGGTAATTGAAGATTGTAGCAGGAGGATGCTAGAAGATATAATAGAAGAAGACAACGAATTTAGCGATAGCAATAGCGTAGAAGAAGATAGCAATAGTAAAAATAGATAGTAGTATAAAGTTAAAGTAGAGTAAACATAGAAATAGTTATTATAATACTTGTGTATATCTCATTTCTTGAGATAAACCCGAATTTAACAAGGAAAGTTGTTATAAATTAGTTCTAAAATTTGTATAAATTATGATCACAGATACTTCAATTTTTTACTTAATTTTTGTATTATCTGAAAGAAGTAGGGATTTTGTCGATAGACGAGATATACATACCTAATTGTAATCGTTTATTTTTTTCCTCAGTAGCCATTATATGCATTGCATTTTCCAGAAATAGTATTGCTAGAAAAAAATTTATACATAGAATAAAATTTCGGCCTATGGACTTCTGAAGTAAAAATTTTTCAAAACATTTCTTTTTCTACTTGACTTGAACCTAAACCCATCATACACCTGTATTTTTGATTAAACTATTAATTTTTTCAGGTCTACACTAGTACGGGTTATATTAGTTTAATTCTGGCTTGTATAGATTGGTTTCGGTATTTGAAGATATTTAAATTAATCTGTACCGATCTAAATTTCAGTTTCGAGTTTTTACGTGTGACATTGGGTCACATTTTAATTTTTTAATGCGGCCTCTGTGTGACTGTTTTTAAATAAGCTGCTGCTTGAAAATATTAGAGTTTGATTACTAACTAGTAGCAGTACACCATGAATTAAGGCTTTTTCAAGCGCGGTTGGTCACTTTGGTAACGCTTTTAACAGATGCTATTACTTACAAATGTCAGAGGAAGATTGAACTGTTCACAAACAGCAACAGCTACTAATTAGCAACCCTACGGACATCCCAATTCAATTTAGCAGTCTAAGTAACACGCATCGGTGGGAGTAGAAACACACAATTTTTAAACCATTAAATGATGTTACAAACCATCAAATTTAGATAAAATCCTCGATACGTTGTGACAACATTTGATCGTAGACTTTTGCAAATGATATATTTTGGTAGCGTAAGGCCATTCTATGCACAATCAGGCTGTTGTCCCCTAGTAATAGCTATTCTAATAACCTATAAGGAAATATCACAAAGACATTGGGACTGTGGAAGTCTGGTCGTTCTTCCTGTCTCTTGCAGTTTTAATGCAAGACAACTCCGGGTTTTCAAAGCTTACCAGTACCATCATTCTCAAGTTCAGGACCCAGGAAAAGCTGCTGTCTAACTGGCCAGGTGACGTCTCTTAATTTGAAACTCACAAAACGGCGCGCCCGCAAGATAATTCGCGTGAAATTTTTTTAATTAAATTAAAAAAAAAAACAAGTTTCTCAAAACACTTAAATCTATTAACAGAAATAAATAGAAAAATGAACTATTTATAATGAGAAACTTAAACTAATAACAAATAACAGTTACGAAGAAACTAACATAATTGTTCTTATTGACCGTTCTATTAATAAAAATGTGAAACTGAATTTTGAAAAACATTTTTAAATAGCTCACTAAAACATTAAACAAAGAATAGAATAAAAACGCGGAGAAAACAGCTATTTATATTACTTAAACAAACAGTATTAAAGTTGCTAAATTCTCGAGTAAAATAACACAAGATTTCCGCCGAGTATACAAGTCACGTAATTTTCTAAAACACTGTTCTTAAAATGGTAACGACCTTAACAAATTCCAGGTGGTAACTGAAGTTTATTATTTCTTAAAAGGCCAAAATTGTACTCTCTCGACACCCCGCGGATCACGTTAGCACCCATATTACCCCATGGAATCCCGTAGACGTCAATTTGATTCATGAAATATAGAGAGCATTAGCCATTCTATACCGAATACTTAATTTCCGAATTGGCCCCTGAGCGTCTTAATATTATTTTTTATATAAGAGGACAGTAACACAAGCTAATCTACGTCTTTCTATAACGAAAAGAATATACGATAATTACTTAAAAAAAAACTATTTACTCTTCTTAGCTGTTTTGGCAGTAGGTATTTATCTCGTTATTGCTTGTGAATAGCAAAAAAACAGTTATTATACAAATTCTTTGTACATATTGTCAAACGATATGTTATATTATAGCGAGTTTATTTGATCATTCTTTTATTTCCTAATAATGGGAAAATCGTTCAATATTTTATTATATTTTAACGGTATTTTCATATACAATATGTAATACCTCCATTGACCCTTATCTTTTCGGCTTTATTTACATAATCAGGGTAGGATTTCTTCCATTTGTAAGTCTTAAAGATGGCCTTTCAGTTGGTCGTCATAAATTGACTGAGTTTATGTATTTTTAAGAAGACCTTTAAACGACTCAAAGATAATAAATTTGAGATTATGCTTAAGTACGATAATTGATTTATTTTTCCTTTAGACTTTCTTGGGTGGTATTAAAAAATATAAACTATTCCGTTCTCACAGATAAAATCTAGCCACAGAGTAATTACTTAATTACTCATTTTAGCAGAATATATTTCACGTTACAGTATAACATAACTAGTGTTTGTTCCATTCCAATGTTTTTTAAACCAGTGAATGCATCTAGCATTGTATTTTCATCTTTCAGCGTTCATTTTATCTCCTAATTCACTAAGACACATTCTTTAAAGGTGTTTTTAATTTCATTAATCCATGTAAGTAACAAATTTGGGCGCGATATTGATACTTTGTTATAATCAGGAACACCTCTGATGACAGCACTACTAATCTGTTTTAGCAACGTTGCTAAAGTGTTATGTCAAAAAAAATTATTTTGGTGTAACAAGAGTTTCTAAATTTATGATAGAGGAAAGTGATCAAATATGGAATACAAACGGTAACCGTAATCATATATTGTTACTTGACTTCGTAACTCTTATATATTTAATATTATATATTACATAGAATTAAATTGACAAAATGGCATCTATTTATGAGATGGATACCCAAATATGGAACACTGGAATAAAAAATACCGTTTCTTTTAAGAAAATAAGAAATGGAGTATTTATCTTCTAAGAGATCTTTGGTACAAGATGAGAAAGAACTTAATATATTCACAAAAATCGCAAATTTAAGTACATGGTGCAGTCATTATGCGTTCAGAACCCACACATTAAACATTAGACCCAAATTTCTCCTTAAGTATATTTAGAAAAAATTCGTTGACAGAACATACATTCTGTATCCGCAGAGGCGAGAGCGTCTTATCCCATTTAGGCATCAAATTCACTATCTGTATGAAACTGGACTTCGTCTCCATCCTCAAAGTTTGCAGGGTTACTATCAGTTTTGGTTTCTCGGTCTCCTTCCTTTTGTCTTTTTTATTATTATGTTTGTTGGTCAAATTCTTTTCTTTTTTCTATCAAGCCATTTTTATAAGTTGAAGTTGAAGATTCATTATCACTTACTGTTTCATGTCTAAGCCGGGAAACTGATGTTTCAATTGAAGTGAAATAACTATATTATATTAAGAGGCGAAGTTTAAAGAGCCAGATAAAGGTTCTTCTTTTATTTCAAACCTAGACCCAGAAACTGATGTTTCAGTCAAATTATTACGGTAAAATGAAATCTTAGAAAGCAGTCCTGAGACTAAATGAAAGTCTATTTTTTACCAGCGCCGAGCTTTCGGAAGTATGTTATTTCCTTCTTCAGGGCTACAATACAGAATAGGTTTGTTGATTTTTAAATATTAAATAATATAATATTAATTAAAGAAATGAATCCAAAGTCAAACACTTACGCGCAAAATGAGTTCATTTTTGGCTTTAAATTGGTAAATTGAAAATTTTTCATTTTGAATATTAAATTTTAAAACAAGACAAAGATATAAACCGGTTGTTAGTGAGCCATTTTCGTTGAACTGAATGTGTGTTTATCAGATAAGAAAATTCCTACACTTCTTTCCTTGCATATGTTTTGTAATTGGTGGAATTGATCAGTAATGTCAACCTTGACTTTAGCGGTAAATATGAATTTATAACCATCACATATTACAGTAAAATCTTACCTTTGAGAAGCTATGACATCATCGAATATTGTTTCAATTGTAAACCTCATTTTTTATTTCAGAATTGGAGAGAGCACATTTTTCTCTATACAACAACGTACACATCTATGTTTGTTACATAAATTGTCAAGAAAAATTACTGTAAAACTTTAAAATATACAATAAAAATTGAGACCATCTAATTAAATATTTAAACTGGGTCCCGTTAACAATCTGACAATAACCAACTCCTATAATAAAATCACCAGCGCATGTCAAAATATAAAGGTCAACCCCGTACAGTTTGTGTCGATGGGTTGGAGACTTCTCTTCTTTGTCAAATAACAATTATTTTATAAAATGTCCATAGAGCGAAATTATTGACTTTGTTTATTGTGCCGAATGTTAGATTTATTATTTATTGTCACTTATAGTCCACAGATAATATATGTACATTTTTCTCAGCTTGCATATAAAGTATATGTGTAAAATAGTAGTAAACAAAGATACAAAAATTAATAAAAATGAAAAGATTAAGCAATAATGTTTAGCAGGATTTTTAATTGTCTCTATAGCGACTAGTATCATACGGTGTATTTAACTTTTATATCTAATGAAATGGGATTTGATTTATATTTTTACTTATTAAAACTTCTCTTTTTGAAAAAAAAATTGTAAAGACTTTTTTATAATTTAATCATACAATTTAAAACAGATAAGTAAAAGTAGTTTGCTGCTCTGCTAAACTACAAAATACGTAAGGTATTATTATAGAAAAATTGTCACATTGGTATAACTGTTTGGGACGAAGTCCTCAGAGTGTGCAGAATTAACACTGCCCAAGTAACGTCGGACGTCGACTTTGCACATATCGTCTAGACAAAGTTCTCGAAGATCGATTATTAGCAAACTGTGCTCGGTTTACATTGGGTGTGTCTACACTGCTAAACTAGCGGTTGGCGAAGTCGAACATATCGAACAATGCCTAACTTCAAGTGGGCATCATTGTCTTAACTAACTCTTCTTCTTCAAGTGTCTTCTCCATTGCGGAGGTTGGCAATCATAATAGCTATTTTAATTTTTGATGCAGTTGCTCTAAATAGTTGTTTTGAACTGCATCCAAACCATTCCTTTAGGTTTTTTAGCCATGAAATTCGTCGTCGTCCTACGCCTCTTCTGCCACTTATTTTGCCCTGGATTATGAGCCGTAAGATGCTGTACTTTTATCCTCGAATAATGTGTCCGAAATATTGCAGTTTTCTCTGTTTTACTGTTAACTCGACTTCCTTTTATTTCCCCATTCTTCTCAACACTTCGGCGTTCATAACTCGATCCACCCACGAAATCCTCTGAATTCTTCTATAGGTCCACATTTCAAAAGAGTTAAGTCTTCTCATTGCCTCTCGATTCAGTGTCCATGCTTCCATTCCATAATATAGAACACTATATACGTAATATTTAGTCAGTCGTATTTTCAGGGCTAACGTTAGATCTTTGCTGCAGATAACCTTTTTCATTCTAATAAAGTTGGCACGTGCTTTCTCGATTCTGGTTTTTATTTCGACGGTATAGTCATTATTTTCTGTTATTAGGGTTCCCAAGTAAGTGTACTTCTTAGCTCTTTCTATGTGCTGGCCTTCTACCAGTAGGATTTCATTATTATTGGTGTTGTTTTTACTAATTATCATGAACTTGGTCTTTTTCGTGTTAAGAGAGAGTCCATATTCTCCACTAACTTTTAATATTTTATTCATTATCTTTTCTAGGTCTTTCAACCTATCAGCTATTATTATGGTGTCATCTGCATACCTAATATTGTTGATAAAACTCCGTTTACTTTTATCCCTGCTGTTTCAGATTCAAGACTTTCCAATATGACCTCTTCAGAATAAGCGTTAAATAGTAAAGGTGATAATATACACCCTTGTCTGACTCCCCTTTGTATTTCCACATCTCCGGATATTTCCTGTCCAAATCTTACTGCCGCTCGCTGATTGTAATACAGATTTGATATCAATCTTAAATCCCTTTCATCCAAATTTTTGCTTCTGAGAATCTCTATCAGTTTGTCATGTTTGACCTTATCAAAAGCTTTGTTGTAATCTATGAAGCAGACATAGAGGTCCTGATTGATATCTAAGCATCTTTGAGTAAGCACATTAAAAGCAAATAATGCTTCTCTTGTACCCACCCCGTTCGGGAAGCCAAACTGTGTGTCACTAATATCCAGCTCCAATTTGGAATGTATTCTAGCGTGTACAATTTTTAAAAGGTAACTAACTCTACATGTGCGAAATCTTATTTATTTTTGTATGAGAATGAGCTTGACACTTGGAATTGCACCGTATGTCCGCTTTCTTGCATTTAAATGGCCTTGAATCATATTTATTTTAACATCCGAATCCAGATTGATTTCATTTCACCACGTGAAGAGGTATCTGACGATCAGGGACATCTTTGGGCGTGAGATAGTGACTTCTAATATAATATCCATTACATTTCTAGCATAACCATTATTACGATCGGCACTTGGCAGTGGAACGGTGAAGTGAAGAAAGTTAGAGTGTGCAAAATCAACTCTGTGGAGAGAGTGTTAACTCTACACATGCTGTCGACTTCGCCCGTAACATAATAATGAAATTAAAAATAAACATCGTCTTAAACTCATATTCAAAAAATTTTGAAAATTATTTCTTTAACTTTATTTAATTAAATACAATGTAACCTTAAAACTTTCTTGGTTTACCACTTGTATATTAAAATCTTTATAACTGACATTTTCCAATTGCTTTATTAATAAACATAAACTCAATTGTAAAAAATATATCTGTAAGTATCAAACTGGGACAGACTTCAAAATATGATGCCAATAAAAATCAAAGTCATAGAAAATTGAATGTTAAAAAGTTTAACATAAAAAAATAACTTTTTTTTATCGGGCCTTTGCGCTCAATACATAATACAAAAACTACCAAAATCAAAATGTGAAAAATTTCAGTCTGCTATACTTAATCTGACTCTGGG
The DNA here is from genome assembly GCA_034092305.1 of Diaprepes abbreviatus. Classification (NCBI taxonomy): domain Eukaryota; kingdom Metazoa; phylum Arthropoda; class Insecta; order Coleoptera; family Curculionidae; genus Diaprepes; species Diaprepes abbreviatus. The sequence goes on from JASJET010000139.1 coordinate 10,495,471, forward strand.
AATTTATAGACAATTCTTGAGTGAAAATCAGGTTTATGTTTATTAATTAAGATGAATCCTCACATCTTTTTAAGAAAACTTCAATCAAAATATAACTTCAAATGGTACCTTATTAAAACGGCAGAAAGTAGGCAATCAAATAGCTATAGTACTTTAAAACACTTGTAAGGAAATCATTTGTTCAATTCAATCACCGTTTTAATCACTGGAAAAAATATTTATTCAACTTAATACAAATCTTATGGACTACAGATGCATCTCAGTTTTAAAAGTGTTCAAACTTTTCTCACAACGAGGCTCAATCTTTGAAAGTTTTTTTTAGCAATTTTTGGAAACGGTTCCAAAGTATACCACGTAGAGGCAACACCTCATTATATTTTGACTTTTTTTTAATTTTTTGTTCGAATTTTTCAATTTTTTATAATTTCTTTAATAATGTTTTTCTTTCATTTTATTTTTAAACAAGTATATGTATTGATTTTCGATATTTTTACATTTTTTTGCACAACCATAACAAAGAAGCACACATGAAAGGATAACGTGGTAATTACACTTAATAAGTTCTCGACAACCTTATTAAATATTTGACTGGTTAGACCATTTTAAAACTCAAAACGCTTCATTGCTATACTATCTTTATTCAGCTCGATGAAGGAATATTAGTTTGTAAATTATTACAATATTTGCAAGAAGTGTATTAAGTAAGTTAAATTTATTCCCGCTTCATTCAAACTTGGATTTATTAAATCTGAACTTCCAGCTTAATATTAGCAGTATTTCGAAGAATCAAATATTACATTACTATAAAAGAATCTTCGACCATAACGACCTTTAGTTGGTTTTATGGTGGCATCACTGTTCTTATGAAACAGATGTTTTTCTAAAGCTCTATTAAGTTTTAAAGCTATTTTTACTTTATTAAATAATTTTATTCTTCAATTTTTTTGCGAAAACGGGAATACTCAGCCTTCTGTAGGTTAAAAATAATTTTTTTAATATATTTTTTTCCACACTGAATGCATACTTATACTCTAAACTTGACAACTTTTATGGTGAGTACACAATTTATTCATATGTGCCCTCTAGTCTTCGATAAAGTAAATATTTTATTATTTGGTTTTAAATAAATAATACTTGGCCATTCTTAAATATTTTTGTCCACTTTTTGTTGATGGTTTGGGATTTTTATAAATTGAACCATTTTTTTGAAAAATTGTTATATATCAGAGTTTTTGGGATTATTAATAACCAATATAAAATCTGAATTAAAACAATTCTTAATCCAAAATTGTGACCCCAAATACCATTTAATATAATAATTTCTTAAATTTAATCAAAATTTCTTAATTTTAATCAAAATCATATATCATCATATTGGATCCGCCACCTTAGATGTGAATATTTCGAAATTATTTTTTCAAATTTATAATAAACAACCTAAAAACCCTTCAAATACAGATTGTTAAACGAAATTATCGAAAAAATAAGATCAGTAATTGAGCTTATTCGTTTTTCTATAAATGGCCGCCATTTTGTTTTTTAAAATGGTTCTGCTTGGCATAACATCTAAAATGACTTTAGTTATATTTACTCGAACACACATTTTCCGCTTATCTGAAAAACTGCAATATTGATCCCATTTTTTATATGACGAGTCCTACTCATACCCACAACATACATAAGATCTTCGAACATACCCCTGTAGAAGTAGCATAACGTCACAACTAGGGCCCGGTTCTTTGAACGCTGAATAACATAATAAAATTTGTATTTATATTTTAAAAAGTGTTGATAAACAATAGATATATAATTTCTTGATACAGACATACCGATTTTATGCTATCCTTTTCTAATTGCATTATTTAAACGGGTGTCGCAATTAGCAATGCCCCTGGTGGTAGGGACATGTAGCTAGCGATCTATTTTCGACCACCGTAGTAAATGTATAGATGTTTCGTCCCGATACCGGTGGTGGACTCATCAGTGGGATCCACCGGTATCTTTCCCAGACATCCTTGTACTTTCCACAAACTTAGACCTCTATTTAAGTGCAGTTTTGCCGGAAAGCGGTGGTGAGATGTTATGTTCCACAACATGCCCCCTCTAAGGCATTTGCTTTCCGGCTTAAACTGTCGGACAGTCCAAGCCGTTAGAAAGCACAGGCCTGAAAAGGAAGTGGAACGGACATCCTCGGTGGTCTTCCAATGGTCGGGTCAGGCTTAATCAAAGCCAGCGGCGGTTGAGACCCTCGTCAGCCGCCGTCCCTGCTCGGGCGCCATGTCGTCATAATGCTCCTGATGTTAAGGGCATATAACTAACGAAACATTTGCGACCACCTAAAATGTACGGATGTTTCGTCCCGATACCGGTGGTGGACCCATCAGTGGGATCCACCGGTATCTTTCCCAGACATCCTTGTACTTTCCACAAACTTGGACCTCTATTTAAGTCCAGTTTTGCCGGAAAGCGGTGGTAAGATGTTGGTTCCACAACATGCCCTCCCTAAGGCATTTGCTTTCCGGCTTAAACTGTCGGACAGTCCAAGCCGTTAGAAAGCACAGAAAACAAAGTATGAATATATGATTGCCTAAATTATTATTTACCAATAAAAATAAGTTTTTAAATCCTCTTTTTGTTAATATTAATTGTAAACCTCGCATTTATAGTAATTTCTAACACTTAAAAACACCGAAAAAAGTCACGACAAGCAATTAAACATAAAGACAAGATAAGTAAATATGTTTACGTCTGTAAAACATCAAAAAAGCCTTTCCCCCACAGACCATAAACAGCCTTCAAACAAATATATTGTTGTTTAAATCGAGGGTATGATCGAAGCATAACATCTTATCAATAAGATGCAGCTTTGGCCACAAATCGATAAAAAAAATTTTTGGCTGTTTTAGCACTAATAATAATGATTGTAAGGTGATCAAAATTTACTCAGAAGAAGAGTAGAAGCAAATCTATTAAAGACAGTATTTTTTTTCATCAAAAAATTTAAATAACTTTGTAGATACAAGATGCATCTGTAACCGTCAAGATTTTCCGTATTTTGTACGCACCATGTTTAAATAAATTATTCAAGGGATATATTATGGGCTGATATTACAAACATACAGATAATCATTAAATCATTATTATATAGAAAGCTTAAATTATCAATATTTTTAAAAAGCGAGTGTAAAATTAAAGTATTTTTATACTTAAATAAAAAAGTAGTTTGATTCTTAAAAGAAAATATATAAAGATTAGGTTTGATGGAATATATAGGCAGATTATTCCTAAAACCAATTTATATTATTCTTAGTCCATAATTTCAATAAAAATAATATTAGCCAAAATACGTAATTTATCTCATAAAAACAAAAAAGGTGTCTCTAGATTTACCACTAAACTTTCAAAACTCTTATAAAGAGGTAATAGTTTCGTATATTGTGTTAACAATTATTTCAAAGTGAAAAGAATATTTACAATATATTTCTACATATTTTAAAACAATTCGACACAACATAGGCTAATCCTCTTTTAATTATAGAGACATCTTTTTTTCTATATTAATCTAATATTAAATTTTTTCAGAAACTTAAAGCAATCAAAAAACCTTTAGACGCTCAGCTATAGTTACATATCTTTTACAAGAATATTAAAATAATAATATTAACAATATTTGCTCTTAAATGACCTACATTAATTCATATTCTGGGCATTGAAAAAATCTATGTGGTCCTATCATTAATATAATCTTTATTAAAATAGCGTTACTTTAAATAAAAATGCAAATTAAAACTAGGATAAAATTTATGTTACCACCTTCTGTTTATGTATTAAAAATTTAAAATCAAAGATCCCAATTTTATCTTTACTTACTTTAATTTAATTATCCCACCACTCATCTATTCGATCTTCATATTAGGTGAAATTTAAAATATACTCTGTTGGGTGGTCATAACATCTACCATACAAAATGTTAGCAATTAAGATCATAGAACATACATACAGAACTACAATACTGCTGTAAACGATCGACATCAAACTCATCAGCCATCGGCACACACTATCTTCATTTTATGCCTTCTGTTGCAAATAAATATTGCTTGCTTAAATGCATCATTTAGCTTCTTTAAAAGAGTTCTCAGGAATATCGTTACGTAACCTACACTTTCTATAAAACTTACTTCGGAAGAAAACGCATATCCGCCGCTCTTTCATGAAACTGGTTATTTTTCTTATTTAAAAGAGTTTAATTAGAGAACTCGATTTTGTTGCAACTGCATAATACCTGTGACTTACGAGAAGACGAAAATTAAACGTGAACGAACCAATACCGAAGTTCACCAAAGAGATATTTAATATCTCGGAGTAATGTATGTGCATAGAATTGGGGTTTGTACACTACGACCTGATAGATCTATTGTGCCCCCTTACTGCTGCCAAATCGTAATATTTACCTTATCAGCTAGAGCAGGTCCTCCAGTCCAGCTTTCGTTTTATGCCCTCATCAATCATCATCCTATAAATTGTCCTATTCGTTTTACTCTCTACAAGTATATGTAGAGGTTGAGATTTCGGATTATTTCCATGGAGGCTGTTGGGCAGGTTTTCATTGCCCCGGTTATACACGGACAGGCCAGTCTTTGAACTTTCTAGGTTAGCTCTCGTATTAGCCTTACTGGTTCTTTTACTCCAGATCACTGCCCCTCTGTGATCATTAATCTCACCATTGCAGTGTACATCCACTGCAGAATTTTTGGGTTTGTATCTTATTTTTTTCCCGCAAAGTTTCTACAGACCATATCTGGGAATAATAATCAAGCGCTAATCCGTAAAATCAAATACCTGGTATATACATGTTCACATGTACATGATATAAGATTCCCATTATTTTTTCAGCCCTTGTACATAATTTCTGGAGGAAGATATTGCTCCAATGGCCCCTGCGTTTGTTAATACACCGAAAACAGACATGAAATAACCACATTGCAAATATTCTCCAAAAGACAATATCGGTAAGCCGGGGATGCCGTAGAATCTTTGGAAAAACCTGGGGCTTGCAATCGAAGATAATCGTGTGGTCCTATGAAACAATCATCAAACCCATGTTTACATATGCCTCCTTAGAATGAGTGTCAAAGATACAGCAAGCAGCAGAAAGAAACCTGCCAAAAATGGATAGGATAGCACGTGTAGGAGTCACTGGGGCTATGACTATAGTGAAAATGTTGAACCTCACCCTTATGCACATAGCTCTTGCGGCAGCAACAAATGTTCTTAAGCTGTTTCAAACAGAAAACCTCAAACTTACAAACTGTGTTGGGTATATGAAGATTGGATACAATTCCAACAGAATATGTGTCAAAACCAACGCATCTTATGTCTATAAAATACGACTTTAATACAAACTATGAAGCAGTTACTACCCACATAAGACGAAATGTTTCAGAAACGTTTCATGCAGGGATCTAAACGTTTCAGAAAGGTTGTATTGAAAAGATTAAGAAATCACGATATGACAGAAATAAATTTTTCTGAAAGAATTCCAAAAAAGTTTTGAAAATATTGCATCAAACGTTTCCTAAAATATTATGGAAGATTTAAGAAATATTTTAACCAACTTTAATGCGAGCTATTTAATACTTCTGGAAAAGTTGACGCAAGTTTTTAGAAATGTCTCAAAAGCTTTTAAAAAATCTTTGAGGTATTCATTTGCATACAGAACACTTCGTAAAATATTTTATAAATGTTTCGTCAATTTAAAAAGAAAGGTTTCACGAAATATTTTTGAAAAGGTTTTGAGCTTGCTAAACTTTCAGGGAAGATTCCTACTATCTCCCAAGCAGAAATGCATGCAGTTCAAATATATACATACGAAGGCCAAAATATACATACAGTATAGTAAGGAACAGAGTAACCCTGATGTGGGTACAGTCTCGCAAAAGAAAAAGCAAAAAATCCTTTTTTCGGTCCCGAGGAGTTTTGTGGATTACCAAAAAGGCACATACAGGAGCCTCGGGAAAAATGCTTTCTCCCATAAAGGAATAGTCGATAATAACAAATCTTTTCATAAAACATTGCCCTCTCAGGTACAAATGGGCAAAGCTGAGAACCAGATTTGCGACCGTTATATATATATATATATATATATATATATATATATATATATATATATATATATATATATATATATATATATATATATATATATATATATATATATATATATGTAATCGAAGGTTTGTAAGGCAGCTGACGTTTCGGTAAAATCTCATTCACCATTTTCTAAGCTCACTGTATGGCGTTCGCTCATAGACGCCATACAGTGAGCTTTGAAAATGGTGAATGAGATTTCATCGAAACGTCAGCTGCTTTACAGTCCTGAGAGGGATATATATATATATATATATATATATATATATATATATATATATACAAGATCGTTATATTATGAGCAGAATTTATTGCAATACTACTTGTAAAAATATCCTTTTTCCTCATAAATAGATTATTTTAATAAAATTTATTTTGATATATCAGTGATACTGATTACTATAATTCACAAATTTAATTTATGGCAAAAGAAGATAAGATATGTAAGTCATAACGTCAGAAATTAAACCAAATTTTAACAAGCCTGAATCTGAATAAGTATAGGACTTTAAGAGCATTGTAATTAGTATAAAATATTCATTATTGTTGTGCCATTTCAAGTTTTAAGCATTGTCAATTAATATTTCTAAATATTAAGCTTGGGCTTAAGAAATAAACCATTTTTTCTAAAGCTAAGTATGTACTAGGATATAAATTTATTGTCGCATAGTATCATCGAGTCCTTACATATTCCGGCACAAGTCGCAGCGTGTTTCGCAACTTTTTTATCTGCGTTGATAGACACAAGAGGTTCACTTTTGATTATGAGTTACATTGTGACTTGTTTCGCAATAAGTGGCCTAGTCCATACGAGCCTTAAGGCATGTAATATATTTATCAGTATTCAGTAATTTTCAGTGTAGTATTGAAATATTAATAGTTAGGTAAATACTTATTTAAAACTTATGGCTTTTTTTAGTTAAAGTAAATTTTTTGGAATAAATTAACAGCTTAATTCATGATATTACTAAACTATCACGGTGACTCTACTGAGTCAAAGTAAACCAAATAGAATATAAAATGACAAACAGTAGGAATTTGGTAATGTCTTGAATTCCAGTTGTAGTTTCTTTTTATTTGCTTAATGTTTTTCGTATTAATATATGACTCGGTGTGACAATGATGTCAATATGGCAATAAGAATATTTTCTAGCATTTTTTAATATTATAATGCATTTTGAATAGATTTCCATTCTTTTGATGTATGGGTCTTTAAATAAAAAATTTAAATTTAAAACGACCGATGCACTGTTTTGTCTTATTACTTTATTATATCTATAAGATAACTCATATTTGTAACACTTAAAAGCGAATATTTGACTTTTAAAAATACGTAAATAAGACAATAAAAATTAAAAATTTTAATATAGTTCGATAAAGCAGAAAAGTAAATATTTTATCACAGTCACATTGGGTCGTCTTAGAGATTGATCTAAAAATTCAGAGTGTGTGCTCGATATGGGTTTTGAAATGTGGGAGCCACTCTAAATTTTAAGAAGTTAAATTGAACTTATTAAAAATGTCTAGAAGTTTTAAAGTAAAATTTAAAATTTCTCGATAAGATGTAAAAATGAAAATATAACAAATAAATATTTTACAATACACAGGGTATCCGGTAAGTATGTGTCAAACTCTCGGCAGTGTACTGAAAGCGTCAAAATAAACCTATGTTTCATATTTTTTTTTTCGAACATGCCACATAATTAAGATATGGGACTCAAAAGGACTACCTTGTGATTTACCTCTTAGGGTGTAGCCTCTGAGCAAAAGAAATGACACGCCACTAAACTCATAGGCCCAAAATTTTGACAGGTGTTAGATGCCAAAGCTAAACTCGATTTTTTAGATCCTTTGCCTCCTTAGTATGATGGTCAAAGATATATCAAACAGAAGATCAAAGAAACCTGCAAAAAATGTATGGATTAGCACGTGTAAGAGTCTCGGGGGCTATGACGATAGTGAAAATGTTGAACCTCACTCCTATGCACATAGCTCTGATGAAGGCGGCAGCAACACATGTTCTTAAGCTGTTTTAAACAGAAAACCTCAAATTTGGAAACTGTTTTGGGTATATGAAGATTCTGGATACAACTCCAACAGAATATGTGTCAAAACAGACTTTAGACAATTAAAGAACGAAAGCTTTTACGGCTTTGCCCAAGTTGAAAATCCTGCTACTTGGGTTTAGATCGTGTCAAACTGGATTTATTTTCGGACGTTTCACCTACGATTGTACAAGCCGATGGCGACAATAGTCACAAATATTTAAAGGCACTGGACAGCGAATCCTTAAAAGCACTTGAACAACATTTGATTCCGAAAAATTTAACATCTCCAATACTGGTTCAATCTTTCTTACTTACTTACTTACTCCATGGCGTTACAACCCTGGGTGGGTTTTAGCCGAATTTACGACATGCCTCGATTCATTTCGATCTCTCGCAACCTCCATCCAGTGTTCGATGCCCATAGTTTTGAGATCTTTTGTTATATTATCTCTCCACCGGAGTCGGGGTCGTCCCAGTGGCCTTCTCCCAGTCGGTGCTTCCTTCCAAGCTAGTCTTATTATTCTGTCGTCAGGAAGCCTTGTGATATGTCCTGCCCACTGGAGTCTTCTGGCCTTTATTTCTTTTACTACATCTGTATCTGGGAATAGTTCTTCTAGTTCCTTGTTAGTTCTTGTTCTGTATTGTCCTGTCGTTTCATCTATCGTTGGTCCCGAGATTTTTCTCAAGATTTTTCTTTCAAAGACTCGTAGTCTCTCTACTGGTTCAATCTATTCACGATATTCTAGGATCTTCTTCAGCTGCCCATTACATAATACTCACGATCAATCTGAACCTTCAACATTGTCCAGGATTCAAGATATTCTGCATGAAATTTCATCGGTCGGTAATGTCAAAGGTTGTTTATGATCGCGATTCGTAAATCTTTATCGGGTATACCATACGCCAAAATTTGTTTAAAATATACAAGTCTGCTCAAAAGCTATAGCCCAATAGATAAATTACTGAATACCCATTTTAGGCCCCATATCTCCGTTGTGAGAACCGTAAGAAAAAATGATATGAAACATTGCGGTTATTTTGACTCTTCCTGTACACTATCGAGAATCTGACATATACTTTACGGGATACTCCGTATATTTAGAGAGATGGATCAAACCGATATATGTCTTTACGTAAATTAAAAAAAAAATCCAAAAACAGTTTTATTGCGTCCAATTTTAATTTTCTAAAATTTGGTGTTTAATGTACCAAGCCGGGATATGGCACTCCACTAATTTCTAGATCTATCCACCAATATATATTTCGACTATTTCCATTCACAGTTAATTGACGGTCAAAGAATATTCTAGACTAATACCACACCGACAGATAATTCTTCCAACATTAAATTTTGAAACTTTCGACGAATGTCATCTTTTCACACTCAGATAGTGTCTGTAGCTAAAGACCATGGAAATATTTTTCAATTTTTAATTTACGGTATCTTTAGACTTTAAAATGTATTACTGGATGATTTTTCCAATATATTAGTCCATAGTAATCTTTGATCCAACATTGTTGTCGCATTCGCCATTTTTTTGATGCCTGAATTAATATTCATCGATTTCAAATGATTTTGATTACGATTATGGTTGAGAGATGTATTTAAACTACAGCTGTCAACAAAAATTAAAGACCAATCGGTTATAGAAGGAGAGCCAGCGACGGTATTTTGTGTTGTTATTTTAAAAGTCATGATACTTCCTGCGACCGGGCTAGACTACCCTAAAATTACAAAGAAGATAACAAATAAAATTCAAGTAGCAGTCATGAAATTTCAAAAGATTACTTTTGATAATATTCTCTATTTATAAAAATTCATCCCAGAACATTTTCCCCCTCCTAATTGTTGAGAGAACGCTGTAAATATTTATTTAAAAATATATTATTTTTGCTATTTCATTAGTCTTGAAATTTTTATAGAATAATTAAAATATAGGACCCGTAATATAAAAATCCAGAACAAAATTTCATCTCAACTGTCTGCCAGAGCGAACAACATTACCATGTGACTGCGAGCGAGACAGTTATATAGGAATCTGCATGTTGATGAGCGAACGCATATTGGGCAACTGTGAACTTCCATTAAACGTAGATTTAAAATTATGTAGAAAGAAATGAATCTTTGTTAATTTCGTAGAAACGTCATATTTAGGAAGATTTGTCTGTACTTATGATCTAGTTATTCTCCGAGTCATTTTGAAGCCCATAGTAAAAATATCGGAACACTCTAGAACGTACCATTTTGAGTATTCTTAACTTTTAAATTATAAAAGGGTACAGTACTTCGAACCATCAATAAAAAGTTATTAAAAGAATATACAGTAGTCGGAGCAGATTCAGAAAGGTCATTTGATTTTACAAAGAAATTAAGCAACAATAAGTTTAAAGAACCAACAGTTAATTTTTTCCTCCGGCACTAGGCAAGTGAATGCAATGAAATAGCTCCATTTATTAGTAATAAAATGATTTATGTCAACTTTCAAGAATGCCATCGTTATGAATGTATAAATTATAGTCATCTTAACAGTTCATCCACAAATATTCTGCAGAGATCAGGAAGAAGTCGACACCAAAATTGTTTCATCATATTTGTAAAATAGAAGATCAAACAGATATTCTTATTATCATGTTTGGAAATATGAATCACTTACTAAATAATAATCTAAATATTCAGATATACTAATTAGTGCAGGCAATAACCATATTTACGTTTCAAAAAAATACTATAAAATTGGTCCAGAGTTTACCAGCATATCACGCCTTTACTGAATGTGAATATGATTATAGAAAACAAAAATTCGTTCAAACTATTAATGAAACCTAAAATTTATCAAAATGCCTTTACAACCTTACAAACTTAAATTACGATTTAATGTATCATGAATTTTTATCAACAAAAGGAAAATTTGTATACCAAATATATAAAATAAACAACTGTTCATTAAAATTTTCACGGCTGAAATATCAATAGACCATTTGGAAATAAAGTTATAAAATTTGTTGGGTCTCATTTGCCTCCGTATAAAGCTGAATTACATCAACACGTATTGAGAATAAAATATATCCCTAGTATATGGAGAAATGCACACCTGGGGATGTGTGTGTACGTATATATGTATCCTTCTAAGGACTATAAAGCACTGGCCGAACACAGGACATAAGATAAACTTTTCAAGAACAACGCTATCGAGATGTTAAAACCTGTCCACAAAAGTTATAAGGAAATCCATCGACATTGCAAAGAGACCCAACAACTTACATAGCAGAGATAATAGCCAGCGATTGCCTAATATTTGGAAAAACCTGCTTACGACACAGCAACCAGTAGTAATTACTAACCTGATTGGTCAGAGCCATCCAGGCAACGAACGCGCCTCGCGTACATACGGGACCGACAGTACCCGAGTCGCAAGCGTCAGTTCGTCCACAAATGCCGTAGAGCGAGCTTTGAAAATGGTGAATGAGATTTCATTAAAACATCAGCTGCCTTACAGTCCTGAGGAGGACTCGACACATACACGGATGCCCGAAAACCTTCGATTACACATCACACCGGTGAGAACACCCGACATAACATATATATATATATATATATATATATATATATATATATATATATATATATATATATATATATATATATATATATATATATATATGTAACCCGCAGATTCCTATATAGCTGTCTCACATCACAGTCACATGATAACCTTTTTCTCTCTGGCGGATAGTTGGTAATGAATTTTGTTCTGACTTTTTATTTAATTAAATTTCAAAACTAATGAAATAACAAAAAAAAATAATATTTTTTTAAATCACAGCGTTCTCTCAACAATTAGGGGGGGGGGGGGGGGGGAATTTCTGGAAATAATTTTTTTAAATAGAAAATAATCTCCTGAAATTTCATTACTGCTACTTTATTTAACTAAATTGAATTTATTTCTTACCTAACTTGTAATTTTAGGGTAATACACCCCAACCGTAGAGGGCTGTCAGAAATTATTTTCATTGTTCAGCAGGTATATGAGATTTAGTGCGTAAATTAACTTTGGTTTTGAAATGACAACGCAAAATACGTGGCTGGCTTTAGGTCTATTTACAATTTACGTTGGATATCTTATTTAACTGTCAACAATGTCAGACACAGGCAAACCTAAACCATTGAATGTGATTCTACTTTTAGAAGACTCACCAAAAGAACAATAAAGGTTAATCGTTTTCAAATCCTCACACAGTTTAAATTTTTAATAAAAATCCCACTTATCTTCAAATTAAATATTTCCTATGGAAATATCTACATAACAGAAGCAATAAGACGTCCGTAAAATAAAGAGAAATAGTTGTTTATAATCTCATGACAAACGACTGATCCATTTATCAAAAAATATTATAGACAGCTGGTAATAATAATAAATAACGAAAATTTACGATGCGAACAGCTGTTAATTAAAATGTCAAATAATTTGGTTTATAGCTTTTGAAAATCGATTGTTATTTTCCAAATTTATTTGCCACTACTTTTTCATATTGTTTAATTTATGGACTTGTAGTGTTATGCAATGACGATAAAAATACATAAATTGTTCCAAGTGGAGCAAAATTATGATGAGAATACAAAACATATACGCCATTCCTATTTTTGTAAGTAGTTCACGACATATTTTGTTCAGTACAATGCTATCTATAAACATAGTACTGAATAAACTTAGAAATGACATATGACATTAGTGACAGTTCTAATTTATATAACTTTTTCAACTGGTATAAACTTGAGGATTGGACTTTACATCTCCACCATTTTATATCAAATTGATCCATAAAATAGACAGAGTAAAAGATTCAAGTAACTAATTTTTTTGTATTCATTTACACACAAAATTATTAATAACGAATGATGTCACTTTCAAGTCAATACTCTGTCAAATCGATGAGTTCTCCCAGTACTTTGAGTATAACAAATTAAAGTTACACAAATACACGAACCATAATACTTTAAACTTCAAATGGAACCATTTACTTAAAATTTAAGAGAGTAACAAAAAAATGGTGGAGGATGAAATTTTAAAAATAACCAGAGCAATTAAAAAATGGCGAATGATGATTGCGATATTGAATTTTGAATAGTTGACAAATATATTAAAATATGATTTCTTATTTTCTAGCTTGCCTAAAAGAAAAAGTGTATTTTTAAAACGAAGAAAATCCAAAGTTATTTATTACCATTTTTATTATGGCAAAAGTAAGTTCAGTAGTAACAAAATATTTTGTAAACATGGTTAGAAATTTAGTTTCTGAATATTCAATTTATTTAGATATATGTTTGTTAGTAGTCATATACGAATTATAAAAGTAAAGGTTTATTTGCAGAAAAATCATGAAGTTTTATTTCTTTCTATTATTGGGTATAATCGAATAGGCTATAAATTCCATTTAGACATAGCTTCGATGATACTACTCCATTTCCAATACGCAATATCTAAGTGTACTTACCGATATTAAAATTATTAATTTCTAGTTTGTGGTAACTGTTAACACTCATAAATTCTTAAAGAAGTCACGACAACCAACTAACCTGAAGGAAAAATGAAATAAAAATATTTGTGTCTGTCAAATATCAAAAGCCGGTCTTCCACTGTCCATAAACAATGACCCTTCTATCGTACTTCCGCAAATCTGTTTGGCCGTTGTTTATAGTTACAAACGTAGTGAAAATATCGGTTGATTTAACTACGTTTATTGCCGTTCGGCACTGGTGTAAACCACTATGATTTAGAGCAGAGATAATTATAGCTACGCTACTATAATTTTCTTTGGTAATCGTAATATTTTATTTATTGTATAAATTAATATGTAAATACTGAGAGATTGGTCAACTTCAGAAAAGCAACCCTACATACGCGAGTTATTTTTTCTACATTACATCCCGGCAGGAACCATATCGGAACCAAGATCCCATCTAGACTATTATTACCCTTTCTATATCATTAACCAATAACACAGAGTAGTTTTGTCATTACTAATGGGGGGACGATTGAGAAATACTCTCCAAATCGGAGATGCATTGAATGTTCACTATCGGCAATCTTTTTATGATTTCACCGGCTATGACCCAGCGATGGGAAAAGCCTAGATATGACTACATCATTACTTTCCTAAGGAAATTAACATATCATTAATGTGTAATGAAAAAAATGATCATGGTGATCGAAAACCAAGATCACAATCAGATTGTAGGGACTCTCAAATCGTTACCCTGTAAAATTCTTGCAATATTAAAAATCCTGTTGTAGTGGACAGTCTGTTAAATGAGCTAAACGGGGCTGGCTTATATACACAGGCCTATGTTGACGATCTGGTCTTGTGACATGGTCGCTAAGTCCGGAACCTGGAGGAACTGACGATGCAGGCCTTACGAATCGAGGAACGATGATGCCGGGTAGAGGGTTTTGGAATAAATCCAGGCAAGACCGAAGTTGTACTCTTCACAAAAAAGAGAAAAATGGGAAGACTACCCACAATTATGCTGCCGTAAAGGATTCTTCAGTATAAAGGAACTGTTAAATACGGGGGGAGGGGTAATTCAGGACTCACGACTGAGCTGGAATAATCATATTAAGGCTCGAGCCAAGAAGGTCATATGTGCTTTTTGGGCTTGTAAATGAGCACAGGGGCTGACACCAATACACACCATGGTGATCCGTCCTATGTATAGTGGCCTAGTACAATAAAGCGCAAACACCGTCTTCAACTTGACAAAGTTCAAAAAATGACTTGTAGGAGAATGAAGTGCGATGAATTGTCCCCACTAAGACGCTGGAGGCTGTAATGAATTTCCTTCTTCTTCATTTGTACCCGCGTAACTGGAAGAGCGTAATGAAAAGATGCCCATCACTCCCTATATAAACAGAATACATGGGGCCGGTTTTGGAACCAAACCACTCTTTGAGATATGTTTACCAAGCAGAGAGGATTCCAGAAATTAATCCTCGTCGTTTACAGACGGATCTCAACAGAATAAAAGAGCTGGAGCCAGAGTGTTTGTAAGAAGAACGGAAGTCAAAGAAACAGCACGCAACAGTCCTTTAAGAGGAGATTTATGATATTCTACGATATGGTTATCTCTGTGAGAGAAACATAAACAAATAGGACTATTAACATATGCTAGAACAATAGAGCTGCAATATTGGCCCTGAGGTCCAATGTAGTATCTTCAAGACTAGTATCTGAATGCAGGGAGATAATGGACAACCTAACAAAGAAAGGCTGAATAATCAGATTCCTATAGGTCCCAGTTTACTCAGATATACACACAAACATGAAAGCGGATAGTTTGAGAAAGATGGGGTCTGCGGCTAAACCATACGGCCCCCAAACTGTTGCAATTACTATTGGGAAAAATTGAAATTGAAAACAAATTTAATAAATACTGATTGTGAGATTACTGACGAGACACTGTCACCTGCAAAACCATCTTCATAGGATTGGCGTCGCTTTTGATCTGGTGTGCAGATGGTACCTGGAGGGAGATGAAACTGTCAACCATATTCTCAGAACGTGCCCGGGGCTCAATGGACTGAGGCAGAGACATTTTAGGAATACGGATAAAGCTAGGTAATTAGGCTGCTTGGATTTGTAAAGGCGATCGGCCAAGATTGACCTACAGCCATCGTGGGATGTAATATGTCCAACGAGGCCTAAGCATCAAGGATCGAATATCACCACTCTCATTCATACATCATTCGTTTTTTTATTCGTTCATCGGGTTGTTTGAAGATTTCTACATAGAAAATGTAAAGTATAGAGGAAAGTGGCAAAGCACACAATGTTGTAAAATATATGCAGAGATTGAAAATAGATGTCTTGCAAGTTAGCGGAACTCATTGGCCAGACTTCGGAAAATGCAACCATACAATCTGCTACTCAGACAGTGAAAGTCTACAACATACAACATATATTATTAACAGATATATGCGCCAACTGCTGACAGAAACGAAGCAACCACTGAAGCATTCTATAAACAACTATAAATATTGATAAAAATTACTAAAAAAGCATGAAGTAACGCTCACAATGGGTGACTTCAATGCTAAAGTTGGAAAAAGAAAAGGGACAGACGTCGTGGGGAACTTGGAATTTGGAGACAACTTAATTCACCTAAAAATATTATAAGAAATCAAACTGATTACATTGCCGTTCCGACAATCCAATAGTCTCAAAATTCGAAGTTAAACTGAGGGATGCTGATAGAAGAACTCTACTGTCAAAGAACAAATACAGAAAATTAAAACGAAATAAGGAAAATCAATGAATCAACAAAAGACGAAAATAAGTAAAATTCAAGAAACATCAACAAAACTATTAAGAAAATTCATAATTAAGAGGAAGGGGTGAACGGCGGAGGAAATTCTAATTATGATGGAACAAAGACGAAATCATAAAAACAGAAATAGAGAAAAATATTGGGAAATTCATAACAGCATAAGGAGAAAAATAAGGGAAGCAAAAGAAGAATGCTTATCCGAAAGCGACAGAAAAATCAAGGAATATGAGACTAAATACTATTACCACAACATGCGAAGAAAAATAAAGCGAAAAAGTAACAACCCAACTGCAAATATAATGAACAGAAATGAAAGAATTGTATCAGATCCCTTAAAAATTCTTGAAACATGGAAACTAAATATTGAAAGGCTTTGTGGCTCAGAAAGAGCGAAGCAGCAGGGATATAAACAAACTTTCTTGATTTTGATAAGCCTCTCTACAAAGTCAAACATGAACAGCTGTTACGGATCCTTAAAAAAAGCCAATATTGATAGCAATGATATCCGTATATATTACCATATTTATATTAGGGACAATCCGCTAACGTACACAAAAATCTTTTAAATCAAGAAGGGTGTACAATAAACTGTAGAGTATGTCAACCAAGGTAAAAAAATATATGGATAAATAGTCGTTCGATACACCGAAAAATCGTGTAGGGGGAGTGCAAAGAGTTAGTGAGGAGTTTCAACTGTACTTAAATAGATCAAAAACAAAATGGATAAGTAAAAGTCTTATCTAATCAACTTATAACAAATCAGCAAACAACAGAATTCATGGAATTTTACACATACCTAAGGCTGATCGATACAAAATAGGATCATTCTATTGAAATAAGGTCACGTCAACATGGAGAGATTGTTTACAACCTTCAACATATCCCTTTCCCTAAAAATAAGACTAACTAGTTGTTACATATTCCACATGGTGTTGAAGCATGAGATGCTCTCATGAAAAAAGTGAAAGCTTTCGAAATGTGGGTATATCGTCTCATCTTTCGAACTTCCAACCGATTATATCAACAACGTAGAAGTTCTCTGCATAATCGAAAGAGGAAGAAATTTCTTTAATTGTAAAAAGCCGGATATATTGGCCTCATTATGAGACATGATATACATATTTGCTATGGTTGATAATAATTATGGCTTCATAAACTGAAACAATGGTTTGGACTAGCAGCGGATGGAGCCTTTCTATTTGAGGGGGGAGGGGATTGCCAACAACATTAACATTCCAAGATAAGAGGCAGGGTCGGATCTATTTTTCTGAATTCAAAGCTCATAGAGGGGGGAGGGCAACGATCGCAAGCGAGTTGTCGACGAGGGGAATATGCCAACAAGATTAACATTCCCAGGCAAGAGGAAGGGTCGGATCTATTTTTAGCGAACGTGAATTATCGACGATGAGGGGGAGATGCATTCATATTCCTAGTGTAAGAAGCAAAGTGAAGTATTTTTTCTTGAATTCAAAGCTTTTGGGGAGGGGCAATCGCCCGCCACTGGTTGAAACTTCATTTCAGTTAATAAGAAGTGTTATTACAAAGTAAGAATTGCCATGTTGATAGCGAACGTCCGAAATCGATAGGGCAGAGGAGAAAGAAGAATTCCTTACGCCCTCAAATTTTCAAAAATATAACGTAGTGTTTGATTGGATAGATGGCGCCTTAACGCTGAATGTCTACTTTTATAATTTTAATGTGTTAAATAAAATCAGATAGATATTATAATAGTTGGCGTGATGAACACATAAATATATTTCATCACTTTATTTTAGAACTGTTTCTGCAATCTGATAACCCACGTAAGATTGACGACTTCGCCAATATGCCATGTTTTAATATTTATATTAAATAACGATATCTACAAAGTATATGTTTTTATGTAGAACTGATAGGAAGTTGGCGACCGCCCCCCCGCCACACACACAAAAAAAAAAAGCTTAGAATTCAGAAAAATAGATTTGCGTGCCTGCCGCATTAGAAACGCGAATGTCGCTGACACTTCCCCGTCGACAACTCGCTTTCAGTTGTCATAGGCTGTATTTTTTAGAGTAATTATTGATCAAGGTGAAAAAAGTGTAACTGATAACTTCATGTTCTTTTGAGTATGCATTTACTTGTCACTGGGTTAAAGTGATCATGATTACTTCAAGTGATAGAAGTGAAAGTGATAATGACTCAAAAGAATAGCCCTATACTGTATTTTCTTGTATATAAATGGGGTGGGGATAATTTCGATCTTTTCTTTACTCTTCTAATATTGCCACCCTCCCTCAGAGAGAGGAGCTGGATCCGCCCCTGCACACAATTTCTATAACTATCATCGCAACTATGAGTGCAATTGGATATCTCGCCATAAGATATCGAGAGGTGATAAAAATTACCTACACTTTACACAAGTACCATATATACATATATCAGTAAATATCTTACCAGTAGATGGCGTAAGCTGATAAAAGTCACGATGCATTTTACGTGATAAATTTCATACTTCACAGGATTATTTCTGCAGAATATCTTCACAACCTCTCTACGCAGAGTTGAAGATATCGCAAGCATAAGGACGAGACGGTCTTATTTTTTGAGTGTGAGATACGACTTCAAACTGCTCTTTAAGGACACATTGATGGACGTCCAGTGTCACCACCTCTACCGGTTTTTCGATAGATCTACCGAAATACCATTGAATTTATACCCAATTTTGAACTCAAACAGTGATAGGCTGTTTTGGGGGAAAAACACAATTTTAAGATCGATTTCTTGAAAAAAATATACCAATTCTCGATGTATCGATCCAGAACCGAAGTATCAAATTAAAATAAATTTAGAAAGTTGTTCATTCGCAATACAAACCTGTTTTAAAGCTTGCCTAATGGAACAATAATAGTGTTCTGCCTCCTGTGAACGAGTTAAAGACAGATTTATTTCATTATTGGGAATCCCCGGAACACTTTTATGTAAAACTTCTTGGTGAATCTCCGAAATATATCTGTCTGAAACCCTTCAATGAATTCCCGACTTATAAAAGGATGAACTTACTTTTTAACGTTTACGACATGAGAATTAATTAAATGATGTTTCAAAAAAATCGTTGTGTCATTTATATTTAGAGCATCCATTATGGAGGCAGCATGCAATGCTCCGCCCACATTACACGGCAAAGAGAGAAAGGGAGAGAGGGCGAATACGAGATCATGCTATCTCTCTCACCGTGAACGTTTCGTTTTGTTCATCACCCTCATCGAAGCATTGCATGCTGGCAGTGTACGCTCGAAGGATTTATAATATCAAATAAATAATTAACTATAGTGGATAATATGCTATTTTGAAAATTCACTGAACATTATCGAAATCTACCGAATTTCTACGAAACATCTACCAAATTTGTTACATCCGAGGGTGGCAACACTGTGGTTGCCGATGATCATTCAACATATCGCTTACGACTGGGTATGAAAATTAAATCTTTAAAAAATGTAAATAAAACTTTGTTAGTACGAAAATTAGTAATCTCCAGTAAATTTGCTACACTACTTTTTTAAATAGAATTTGTTTAGAATTGTAATACATTTACACATTTTAGGCTCCTGAAATTGAAGCACTTCCAAAAGTAGTTATGGCGTAATTTAAAATGCATGACATAGAAGTAGCATAGCTACAAATACGTTTGCTTATATTAAAAGATTTATGATAAGCTTACAAAATTCTTTCAATGGCTACGACTTTTATTTTCACAATTTATTATAAATTAAATCAAGGAGAGTTGCCTGAAATTTCCACTATATTTTATTTTATGTACCAATGACGCATTTTGCTACACAGTAGCTTCTTCAGATAGGTTTTAATGTAATAAACTTACAAGGTGTCGCTATAAAATAACGAGACTATTACTGTAAAACATTCTATTTTAAATTTAGACCTTTTTAGTTATTATAACTCCTCCTCTACCCTACAATGCTCCAAGCGAATTTTCCATTGTTCGAAACAGAGCTGGAAATCTTATTTTGTGAGCTCCTTCATGGCGCGTACCACTTTTTCTTTCACAGCTTCAGCAGGCAGAAATCTTGGTCGTTTTAATGGAGATCTAACCTTAGGGAACAGATCAGGCAGAAGACAGACAGAACAAATCCAAGAAATGCAAGTAAGTTGAGTTCAAATTAGAACCAAACATCCAAATTCAATAATTATTTCGTATTTCTTTATTTTCATAGAGAAGTTATAACAAATGAATCGAAAATGGAGGATTTTTAATATATTACTCTAAATAAAACCAATAATTTTAGAAATATTTTCATATTTCCCATAAAAATGGATAACATGGAGATTACAGAACAAAATACGAAGAAATCATTGAATTTAGATATTTTGTTCTAATTTGAGCTTCAAAACCCATTTTTAGGGAAATTTGAATAGATCTCTAAGAATAATAGTATTATTTTGGTAGAATATTTAAAAGTCTTGCATTTTTGATACTTCTTTATAAGTTCTTTTAGAAAACAAGGAAATAATAACACCAAATAAGAAATAATCATTGAAATTAGACTTTTTGTTCTTATTTGG
This sequence comes from Diaprepes abbreviatus, assembly GCA_034092305.1. Lineage (NCBI taxonomy): Eukaryota > Metazoa > Arthropoda > Insecta > Coleoptera > Curculionidae > Diaprepes > Diaprepes abbreviatus. The sequence continues at coordinate 10,516,549 of JASJET010000139.1, forward strand.
ACTAAATTAGGTCGCATTTCTTGGTTTTTGTTTTTGAAATCCAGTAAATAAAATCTTACACGAATACTTAGGTGATCGTAAACTTGTTTCGCGTTGGGTCCCCAAACTACTCTCGAAGAACAAATGTATTGGGCATAACGGAGAATATTTTGATCAATTATAAATAATTTTTTGTTCTAGTAACAAATGTGTACTTGTTTGTTTTGGATAACATTCCTGGAACACAAACTAGCCACCCAAAAGAATTTGTTAAAATTACCTCGCAATGAAGGTTTAAAATGGAAATTATGGAATTAAAGTTAAGTCAATTTTGGTTAATGCTAACAATAAATATCGCGGACTAGAAAAGAATTGATGTTTTTAATTCTGTTTACAAGCAACCTTCTTTGGGAAGTTGGATTTACCATATAATGAACTCGATTTCTCCCTGTTTGTTTCAAGCATGCATCAACATCCCTCTCACACACTTTTAGACTTTAAAAATATTGTAACATGTATTTCATTTTAAATAACAAAATATTTCTAAAACGGTTGTAATCTTTTATTACTTTACCATTCTGATACATACTTTGATCTGCCCTCATGAAATTTTTAATAATTCAGTGGTACACGACTATTCATAATAGACATGAGTCGTACGCGAATAAAGTTTGAGAACCACTGTTTTAAACAATGATATCCATAGATCTTATACGTGCCTTATCCTAAAACTTCTATACTATTGTAGTTTTACACTATCCATCGTTTCTGGAAGTTTATTTAATACAAAAACATACATTTTAAAATAACACTATACAGGGTGATTCAAAAATCGATCACGAAACTTAAGGGGGTGATTCTACTTGACAAAATAAGGGTAGAGCTTCATATAATTTTTTTTCAAAATGTCATTCGTTTTCGAGTTACAAGCCGTCCAAGTTCAAGTTTTTATTTTTTGTTTTTTGAATTACTCGCTTACAGGAAAACCGATTTGACTAATATTTGAAAGATAGGCTAAGTCTTCTGCGCTTCATCATTTTGGTAACAATTCACATTGATTGTTTGCCGCTAGAGGGCACTTTACCTACATTGAAAATTGTTTTTTTGTCATAATTTTTTAGTGTTGACAGCTACAGTAGTTTTTGGCATAATTTCTGAAAGACTGATGCCAGGCCTTTAAAAAAGGTGCTCTTTATTTACATCGCTAAACCCAACGGTTTAGACGTAAATCACCCTTAAAAATTAAGTGGTAAATTTACTTTTCTCATTTCATTACCACCAGCTACCAGGTAAATAGCTATCAAAGTATACTAGAGCTGTCAGTTTAACATCAAATAAATTCGCTTTTTAAACTATTTAATTTATAATCTTAAAATAACTAATAATGGCTAATCACCAATATTCAAATATCGAATATTGTGATATCCATTTTTGTTATGGAAAAGCAAATGGTAATGCAGAGTTGGCAAGAAGATATTATATGGAGAGTTATCCGGAAAGAAATATCCCTCATGCTCAAACATTTTCCAGTGTGCACAGGAGGCTTGCGGAATGTGGTTCCTTTAAAAGTTATAATGGAAATAGGGGAAGACCTAGAACTGCTAGAAACGTGCAACAAGAAGAAAGAGTGCTTGAAATTATTGAAGATAATCCAGGTATTAGTACTAGAAAAATTGGGAATGAAGTGCGGCTCTGTCAGGCTAGTTCATGGAGGATACTAAGAGAAGAACAACTCTACCCGTTTCATTCAAAAAAGGTGCAGGCTCTTTATGACGATGATCGGCCGAGACGGTTGGAAATGTGCAATCAGATCCTAGCTAAGTATGAACACGATAATCGATTAATTGGCGTCATATTATTCACTGACGAAGCTGGTTTCACTCGTGATGGCATAACAAATCTACACAACATCCACACATATGCTTACGAGAACCCAAACAATGTGGTAGAAACGAAACATCAGCGTAGATTTTCACTAAATGTGTGGGCAGGGATAATAGGAGATTACCTTATTGGTCCTCATTTCTTTGATGGCCCATTAACTGGTGACGTATACTTAGATTTTATCCAAAATCGTCTCTCATTGTATCTGGAAGATGTGCCATTGGAAGTAAGGGCCAACATGTGGATCCTCCAAGACGGAGCTCCGCCCCACTTTAGTATACGTGTCCGACAGTATTTGAATGCAACGTATCCTGAGCGATGGATAGGACGAAGTGGACCATTGGCATGGGCAGCGAGGTCACCAGACCTTAATCCTATGGATTTTTTCTTTTGGGGTCATTTGAAACAATTGGTGTACGATATTCCAGTAATCAACGTCGAGGATCTTCGCTTCAGGATAATCGAAAAGTGCCAAATTATTAAAGAAACACCAGGAATTTTTCATCGAGTTAGGCGACATTTTTTGAAGAGTGTTAGGAAATGTATGGAAGAAAATGGGGGACATTTTGAGAATCTTTTTTAGTTTGTTTAGTACTGTTTCATTAATTTTTATCAATTAAATGTATATCGCAATAATCCATAATATGAATATTGGTGATTAGCCATTATTAGTTATTTTAAGATTATAAATTAAATAGTTTAAAAAACGAATTTATTTGATGTTAAACTGACAGCTCTAGTATACTTTGATAGCTATTTACCTGGTAGCTGGTGGTAATGAAATGAGAAAAGTAAATTTACCACTTAATTTTTAAGGGTGATTTACGTCTAAACCGTTGGGTTTAGCAATGTAAATAAAGAGCACCTTTTTTAAAGGCCTGGCATCAGTCTTGCAGAAATTATAACAAAAACTACTGTAGCTGTCAACACTAAAAAATTATGACAAAAAAACAATTTTCAATGTAGGCAAAGTGCCCTCTAGCGGCAAACAATCAATGTGAATTGTTACTAAAATGATGAAGCGCAGAAGACTTAGCCTATCTTTCAAATATTAGTCAAATCGGTTTTCCTGTAAGCGAGTAATTCAAAAAACAAAAAATAAAAACTTGAACTTGAACGGCTTGTAACTCGAAAACGAATGACATTTTGAAAAAAAAAATATATGAAGCTCTACCCTTATTTTGTCAAGTAGAATCACCCCCTTAAGTTTCGTGATCGATTTTTGAATCACCCTGTATATATTTCTGAACTATTTAAATAATTAAAGCTTTTTAACTTAATAACTAACTTAATTAAAAAAAAAGCTTTCAAATTTCAAGAAATTACTTACTTTATTGATTTAATTCTAGATTTAGTAGTTTTACAGAAACATGTCGATAAAAAAAAACTATTTTAAATGCAAAAAAAAACCGAGTTCAATTTAATGCTAAAATTAATCTATTCGTATTGGTAAGAACTTGGTAGATTTTTTTGCTGACTGGGTCCTCTTTCCATTTTTTACTTGTCCTATTTTGCTTATACCGATAAACCAACCCTGATAATTAGTACTTTCGTAGCAATTGTATGAACCGAAAAGTTCTTCTTTAAATGTTGTTCCTGTCAACTCTGGATCACTCTAAAATTAAAAATATATCTTTTTACTTTTACACAGGTGAGTGCAAATATAATGCAAGGGCAATACAATAAAAAAAAACTTCCCGTGGATTATTCTTCATAGGCAATATTTTAATTATAATATATAAAAATAGCATTATCTAAGAGGTGTAATGGAACATTGATTTTTGGAATACTGTTGTAAACCAACTATTTTTATATTATTATATCTTCATATATATTAATATTATACTCAAGTTACGCCTATGGATTAATGGATAATTGTAGCTTAATATCTAATAAAACCTTTGAAAAGTTATTCCTTAGGTCAATATATTTATTAATTAGTTTAAACAAAATAAGTCATACTCTTTAAAACTCCAAAATCTTCCTTTTAAAAAAACCATTAGCTTTGTTCATGATACCTTATCGTCCGATAAAATGTACACTTTTCAATTAGTTGTTTAGTTAATAATCTTGTAAGTAAATAGTTATAAGTTATATTTTTGTGTGCGCCTATGGCTGAATAGATATAAGTAAAATATAAATTAGACTAAGAATATTGAAGAAAGGGAAGAAATATTCAAGAAGACATTCAAGAATACATTACATTGTTACCAGTTTCATAACAGATTAAATTGTAAAAGAAAAATTAATGTTATCTCGTGTTAATATATATATTTTAAAAATAAAATATTAAAAGTGATTTTTTGAAATTTTGTCTTCAATCTTTGAAACCAGTGCTAAGTATAAATCAAGATGCAGTAAATAAATTACATTGCAAATAGCAGAGTTACAACAATACTACCCAAAACATCATTTCTGGAAAAGTAAAGGCGATGTCCGATGTATAAGCAGACTTTTTATGACGTTTTGTGCGATAGATTATTCTCCTTTTTTTTAAGCTATTTCTATTTCCATAATTTGTGTCGGTATTAACAAATATTATATATTTTTTAATTTATCATAATTTAGAAAGAGGAACATATCAAAAAGTAAGTTAAGTTATGCTTTATGGTTATAGTAACGTAACAAGGTCAAATAACTACAGAAAATAGCCAACCATAATACACTCAGCCAACCGTTTTCTGATAAACACGATAGATACATTTAATTAGTTCAAAATGTACTTAAATGTAAGCAATAAATACGATTTATAATCGGTAAACATGGCTGGTCCTAGCAGTGAGTACATCAGAGACCAAATTAAAAGGCAGCCATAAAAATGAGTTGAATGTAAAAAAGTTTACGAAAATAACCTAACAAATTTCCATTATAATCGGCCTGTTTACACCTAGTAGGCCAAACCTCCCACGTGAACATAATGTATCAACCTGAGTGTTTGATAACATACATCATAGCTAAATATAGGACGATGGTTTTTTTGAAAAAAATTTCGACACTCAGCCCTTATCTCAAGGTCGTAAAACATGATTCTGGCCTCAGGTCTCCAATATTTTCCCCAATTTCCCGAAAAACCCAAAAAACATCGCGTTTCACCTCACAAGGCTAGAGAAAACATCAAATTTTCGCATTTATTTTGAATGGAACCATTTAAAATAAATTGTATAAAATATACATATTTCAACTATTTTTGCACAAATTTTAAAAACAAATTTAGAAAAACTTCAACGATTTTCAACGAACAAGCAAAAATACGTTTCGGTAATATAATAGATCAGCGTTTCCCAAGCAGCGGTTCGCGAACCCCCAAGGGTTCGCTAGCTTTATAATGGGGTTTGCGAGAAAAAAAAATGTAATGACGGAATTTTAAATTAAATATCGCAACAGACAATAATCTGTAATGCGACGAATCGGTATGCCGCTGACGATGCGAGTACATTCTCGAACAAGCTAACAACTTCTACTTCGGCGAACCAAGACTTTTCCCAAGTGCCCACAAGAGAAAAAGAATAACGTCAGCCAAAATAAAAACGCCGCAGTCACATATAAGGAAGAGTAGAGTCGAACTGAACCGTACGATGAGCTTAAGAACCTCGAATGATTTCAAAGAGATAAATAAGTTAGTAGTTAATGCATAGCGTGAACATAAATAAATATTATTAGTGTAAACCGTTTTAGTGATTTCTTTTTGTATAAATAAATTACGCCAAATATTCAAGATTAACAAATCGCACATGTGCACGTCGAACGTGAAAGTAAATAATTACACTACGGAAAAGTGCATTTTTTGTTAATTTTGGAGCGCTGAACACAAAGATAACAATGAAATTAAAAATTTAATTCCAATTTTCAAGAACAATCTTTTTATTTTATTGTTGACAAAATAATAAAAAAATACATACTTTTACACTTGTAGAGACACTAAAATCTAGTCTTTTTGCTTTCCTTTTGTGAACTGTTTCTGGAGCATCTCTAACAAGAGTCCAACAATAGTCGGCAAGCATGGAAGCATTCCACATTCCCTGGTACGTTTTCTTCATTGTTGATATATCCTGATGAAAGCGTTCGCCGTGCTCATCACTTACAGCTCCGTAGTTATCAGGAAAAAAGTCGAGATGCGAGTGTAGGAAATGGATCTTTAGAAGCATATTGCAACCCATTTTTGGATACGATAAAATCATATTTTCAACAAGAGTAACGTAATTGTCAGATTTTTTATTTTCAAAGAAATTAGTGACCACGAGGCGAAAGTCTTTCCAAGCATTTTTTTCAATATCTGATAGAATGCTGTCAAAATGTTTGCCTTTCAGAATATTTCGAATCTGTGGCCCAACAAAAATACCTTTTTCAATTTTTGCTTCACTTAGCCTTGGAAATTTCTGACGCAGGTACTGAAAAGCTGGCTCATCTGTATTTGGTGCCTCAACAAAGTTTTTCATTCGGCCCAATTTGATATGCAGTAGTGGAAAGAAAATCTTTTTGGGATCTACCAGTGGCATATATTGTACATTCTTTTCACCTAGCTTTAATGATTGTCGAACGGACCAGTCTTTTCTCTTGTAACGAAGTACTTTGCCCGATTGTATCATTAACACATAAAACAGCAAAACTTGATATAGCTTAGCTGCAACCACGAACTTGACATATAAAACTGGACTGCTCTTGTATAATACCTCCCTTATACTAAAAATGACCCCAACATGCTCCGTGCCATTACGTGCAAATAACTGGTTTGGCAACAATGAATTCCCTAAGATTTTATTTTATTGGTGAAAGTGTATTTTTGACATTGACTGAATATTTTTCATTTTGACAAGAATTTATTTTTGATTTTGCTGTTTTATGCATTTTATTACATTTTATGTAACGTTTTCCTGAAAATTTCGAACAGAAACGTGAATTTTAAAGTTTTTTTCGGTATTTTAAAAAATGCGATTCTTCATCGCAAGACGTGCAAATACCTCATCTTGTAAATTGGAATTGATTTAATTGGTAAGTTTTAAAGCATTTAATAATAATTATTTAAAATTTTACCTTAAAATCAAATTGTGAATCTTAGGGTAACAAGTTTAATCTTCTGGATATGTGTATTATAAATTTATATATAAATAAAATTTAAATGTTATCAATATTTTAGTTTTCTAAAAGAAAAGAAACTTCAAATTCAAGGGCTGAAGCAAATTGATCATGATCATAATTCTTTTATACACCAGATGAGTAAGTCTATTCAGAGCATTTTTCTGGAAATAGTTTTAGACAAGAAGATGAGCAAAAAGTTTGTGGTGTGCATCTTGCGAATAAACTGCCTGAAAAAAAGCCATGAAGCACTGTTTGATGTAAACATCTTAAAGCAACTAAACTTGGACTTTTTAAAATGAAGTTAATGTGCCACTGACATATAAAGCTGAACATCGAAACTGGTATGCCGTTATAATTTAAAATGATCATACGTTTAAAAACTAAAATGCCATATTAAAATAGAAATAAATGATTGCATATAGTATGAAATTTTTCAATATTATTAAGCATGTTTGGAAATTACATAAATTTTACTTTTATGTATTTGTTTTGTCTAAAAATAAAATAATAATCTTTTGTTTGAATATGTTATTAATTTAATAAATTTATATTTAATTACTTACTATTTAAAAAAAAAGCAAAAATTCTTGATTTTAGCTCAGATAGTAAGGAAATTTGTGTTGTGAAAATCCTTTGTCAAGCTGTGATTGATTACCATTTCAAAAATGCAACTTTAGGAAAGGTCAATTCCAGATCCTCAGACAGTTAAGTAGATGGAAAGTTTGACCTAGTGTAAAAATTAAAAGTTGCTAGTAAGTCTTTTAAGTCCCTAAAAGTATCGAGGAGAAAATAATTTGAACAAAGACCTAATCGAAGCTATTTTTAAATGATGAAATTATTACTTTGCGATAGATTATATGGACATTTCGAGACCTTACATTAAACAATATACATGTATATTAATTCATGATATAAAATTTAAATCCCTTAATACTTTTTTTCATTAACTTCTTATACTCTATGTCCGAAGAAGGATGTAAATTATACTAATGTTATTTACAAAAATACCCACTGATTTCCACATTCTTTTCCAAAACAGATATTTAAAAAAAAATAGTCTCGATTTGTTTTTGGCGCATATTTCACATTTTAGCTATTTTGCTAAATACCAGTTTTATTGTAAAAAATAAAATATGCAAACAGTCACAGAAAAAGCATTTTCATTTATTTATAAGAACTGACATTTCATGCTTGTTATCTGAAAATAATAAAATTGCAACATATTTAACGCTGTTCCGAAGAAGTTAAAAAAATTAGCTTTAAAGGAATTGCTTTGAACAGGAAAATTATAATTTTGAGGAAACTAAAAAAAAAAAGTTAAATATTGTTTTACTGAAACAATTATCCCGGTCTTTTTTATTGAATATACTCAATTAACCTGTCAAGTAAAACAAGGAAGAGCGGTTTTTTGTTTTAGATATACTATAGAAAGAGATAGTTATTGTCGAAACCTGTTAGTTAAAATAATAGAATTGACATTCATACACAACACATTCACGCCAATATAAGAAACTAGCAGGGAATTCAATGTTGCCATACAAATCATTGTACCCAATGGCGACCAATAAAGGGAGGGTCAAAAAATTATTTTCATGAGCAGTCCAGTTCTATATGTCGAGTTTGTGGCTGCAACCCAAGTAAAAGTGTTATCGCCTTTAAGTCGCTACAGATTAGCCATTGGTGCTCATCGTATTTTATACTTGTCAATAGGTACTTCATGTTATCGTATGATTCTTTCATATGAATTGCATATCTAATAGGAATAGGCGGTGAAATATTTCCCATATGCTTTTAAACTCACTGTTGAACTGTCTATAAACAATCTCCGTTCCTCTGACATGAAGTTTATATTTAAAGCCGTCAATAAATCACTAATGTTATTGCAGAAAACCAAGTTCTTTTCCATGTTAAAAAATAGTGCTAGGCGTTTACAAAAAACACATACATCGTCTTCTAATAAGTTCCACTTCTGCAATCTTGATTTTAATAACTCTGCTTTACTTTTTGGAAGTTCTAAGCCTCTTAGAAGATCGTTTAATTCTGATTGGGTTATTTTGTGCAGTTGAGGGTATAACGTGCTGGGTGTGAAATCAGGATCTCTTGATATTGATGGCATATTTTCTTCTTGAGAAATCGTTGTATTGTTATTATCTGATTGGTAAATGAATGTTTCTGGGAGTTCTGGAATAGGAAGTTCGTCACTATGAGTCACAGGTCTCATGGCAGACGGTATATTTGGATAGTTGATAACAGACTTTTTCTTCTTGGATATACCTGTGCCTTACCCAACACGAGATATGATGCAGAAATATAAATCATTAACTTGATTTGAAGGCTGTCTTCAGGTCATTGGGACAGCAAACCGCATAGATCGTTTTTACTATTTAACCACTTTCTCAGACTTGAAGCGCATTCATTATAGGAAATATGTGGCCACTGTTTGTCTTGATCCCCAATACTGCAATCGAAATAAAGCTGATATGTCTTTTTTATCGGTGGGGGTAATAGACTGCTTCTGAGACGCAAAAATCAACTCACCACAAACATAACAGAAGTGATCTAGATTGTTTACATACTTTCGGGACATCTTACAATCTCAACTATTCGATTCTACTCACTAGAAAAGAAGAAGCACTGTTCTTTTTATTACCTGCGAATTTTCTTTAAAAATACTTGTGATCAGGACGTCTTGTTTCAAGATGTCTACGAAGAAGAAATGGTTTTAAACTGCTATTGGCCAGGATTTCATTACAGATTACAGAAAGCGGTTTAGGATCTGACTCCTCCCCGGTAAAATAAGAACCAATTTGTAAATAGGTACCATAAAATTTTCGTTTCTTTTCTTCACTCTGTTCGCCTATTTTTTTTTTTTTTTGCTTTCAACCTGGCGAGACGGTAGCTCACTATAACTGCCACCCTGTATTAGTTCCAAATCAGGGACTGAAGTAAAGGAAGCAATTGATTGTTCCTCCAACTTTTCGTCAGACTTGAGACCACCTGTTTTTAACCAACCATCCTTCACACATTTACAGAGCAAAAATTATTTACTTTCACGTTCGACATGCACGCGTGCAATTTGTAAAGCTTGGTTATTTTTTGGTAATTTATTGACACAAGAAGAAATCACTAAACTGGTTTACACTACTAATATTTATGTACACACTGTGCACTAAAAACTAACTAATTTATCTTTCTGATATGACTCGAGGCTCTTAGGCTCATCGTACGGATTCAGTTCGAGTCTACTCTTCCTGCGGAGTTTTTATACCGGCAGACGTTATTCTCTTCTTTGGTACACATTCGGAAAAAGTCTTGGTTCGCAGAAGTAAAAGTTGCCGGCTTGTTCAAGAATGTGCTCGCATCGTCAGCAAGGTAGCGACTCATCGCATTACAGATTGTCACCTGTTGCGATGTTTAATTTAAAATTCAACCATTACAATATTTTTTCCCGAACCTCCTTTATAAAGCTTGCGAACCCCGCTTGGGAAACGCTGGCAGAAATCAAGCATAGTAAAGTATAGAGCATATTTATAATGCCTAAGCTGTGCCAAAACTTATGTTCAAATTCTGCCCAGACAGACAATGATTTTCTTATGGTCGCTGTGAGTACTAACATTTCAAACATATTTCATTGTTAATTGATCGCCTAGGTTTTCTGCAGCCAGCTCTTGAACCATTACTATTAAAAAGTAGTTTACCTACCTCTCCACAAAGCGTTCCATTATTGTCAAAACAAATATATAGTCCCGATTGGACGCCTTTAATTTTTACTGTACCAATTTCATTTCCTGACGACAAATTTAAATGAGCTAAAAAATACAAAAAAAAACGTATAAATATTCTTTTGATATGATAAATAAGTAACTTAATTTCCAGTAACTGATTTTTTTAACTTAATCTCGAAAGAGACCAATCCAGGTTAACAGCCATACTGTCAAGTTTTCCATCAATTCCTTTTATTATGATTTCTTACCAAAGTTCCTATTAGTTCTTCAACCACTATTGATAAAAAAATATACAGGGTGTCTCTAAAAGGCCTGTACAAAATGCTATGGCAAATTCCTAAGGCTAAAGTATGAGGGAGTCAAAGTCATAGTTTTTAAAAAGTTTTTTGTAAATATTTATATTAATAATAGCTTGATTTGTATAAAATGTATTACTTTGTGGTTTTTTAAGATGAGAAATCAAGATGTAGTTACAATTTCGATGTACATTGCAGAGGCCGCCACCAACAGCTCTTCGCCTACATCTAAAGCTTCGTAACTTTTTTGTGTCTCAATATATTAAATTTCTAATTAAAAATTCTTAATCCTTGACATCTTTTATCCAAAAAAGTTATATCTAGTAAGTGTCACTTCCCAGCCGTTTGTGAGATAATTAAATTTAAATATTTTATTGCGCATTGAGTCTCGTCACAGCCCATCTCTACACTTTATCTAGGCTTAGGATTGGTTCAAGAAATTTCGAGCGTATTTATGGGCCAACAGTCTGACAACAATAAAAATTTACGTAGCAACGAGCTAACAATAATAAAAATGGTCATTATTTACAAAAGACTTTTTCGCCTTATCGTTTAATTTTAAAATTTATTTAATTCTTAAATTATTCGCTATGGCCGAACATTTCACTAACGCAGAAATGACCGATATGATATTAGCTTAGGTTATTGCTAAGGAAATGATCCGGATTAGGTGAGAGGGGACGGGGGAACCTGTACCCCTAGAGGGCGCGTCCCCAAGTGGCAGATAGACGAATGTCTGTCAGATATAAGTGGTTAGAGGGAAATCAAATACGTCCTGCTGGTACTGGTATTGTAGCGCCTGATCCAAAGTGAACGGCTACGAACAGCGTCTATTCCTCATATTAGAAACGGCTGATAAAGCAGTGAAGGTAGCAGAAAATTCTGCTATGGCGAGAAATCAGCAAGAAACGACCCCTAGTCCCGGCAGTCTTTAAATGAGCAGGGATACTAAGAATATCCCGGCTTAAACTCAACAATCCTGTGAAGGAGGTTCAAAGCATGAACCTACAAATCGCAGGACTAAGCGAAGTATGATGGCCCGGATCAAGGAAATGCCGACATAATACTGACATATTATACTACTATGGCTGTGACGGAAACGATAAGCATCATAGAAATAGCGTCGGCGTTTTTGTAACATCGAAATATACTCAATATGACGACAGAAATTTACTTCTACATCTGAACAGTCAACCCATCAATCTTAATATCATCCAGGTCTATGCACGTACAGCAGATAAAAAGTATAACGGCGTAGTTGAAGTATTTTACAATCATCTGATACAACGAAAAACGTTAAAAATAGTGAACTGTCATGGGAAATTTAAATGCTAATATAGGCAGCGATTGCAGAGACAATTTGGTTGGATAATATGCTCTGGGTGAAAGTAACAACCGTGGTAATAGGTTGTTTGAATTTTGCCAAGACTAAAATACGGTAATACAAAAAACCTGGTATAAAATTCACAACAGGGATTTTATACTTAGAAAGGTCCAGGGGATAACAAGCTACAAACAATAAGAAAGCAAACTAACTATATCCTGATTTCCAAAAGGTTTAGGAACTGCGTCGTACCCGGGAGCGGATATTGGATCAGACTATAACCCCGTAGCTGCTAGCATTGATGTCAAACTGAAAAGACTAGAAAGACCTAAACAAGCTAGAAGGTTTGATTAGTCGGAGCTTGATGAGGAACGCATAGAGCACAACTTAAAAAACATAAAAACCAACCACAGTGTCAATAATAAATGGCAAGCCTTATGACAGCAAATGGTAAACATAATAGGCCAACATAAGAAAGGTAGTGGGCCAGAAAAAAAAACAATGATGGATGACTACGGAAATACTGTATCGAATGAATGAAAGAAGGCAACATAAGAATAATACGCACAAATACAAGACAAAACAAAAAGAAATAAAACTTAAAACCCGAGAAGCAAAGGAGAAGTAGCTGTCGGACAGATATAGAGAAATGGAAGAGCTAAAGATACTGGTATAAAAAAAGACCCACACAGACCTCGCGATGCGAGGGGGCGCAGCCATTCTAGGGACGCTCTCAAATCCCTTGATGAAAATGAATAAATATGAAGGATTAAGATGGGTGCTAAATAGTAGGGCGCATTCAAAGATCTGCGGGGGGCGCACATACTCTTAGTTACGCCACTGGCTGAAGAGCAAATATGATTAATTCAAGTTGTATAAAAAAGTTAAAGAAGTCGCTAGATTATATAACAAAGCAAATCCACATGCTTTGATAGATTCATATGGGAAAATTATTCTAGACGATAATGAAACATTGAAAGCCTGGAGTACATATGTCCTTAAATTGTTTCTCGATAATAGATTAGACTATTCTGAGGGTAAAAACAATGAAGAAGGCCCCCGTAGAACTTTTAAAAATGATTGATGACGGAAACATGACGATCGTAACGAAGCTTTTTACCGCTATATAGAGGATGTCCGGTAAGTATCTCCTAATTTCGCGGGAGCATACAGGGAAGGTCAAAATATGCCTACTTTGTCATGGAAAAAAAATCCTAAAGTGCCCCTGAAGGGAGAACCAGGGCCCTAAAGGGATAACCAGCAATTTACCTTTTCGGCTAAGTCTTGAACCGACTTGTATAATTTAATGAAATTTTAATATTTCATAGAGGCTACAAAGACTCATTAAACCTTACTACAGTAGATATTTTAGATCATCAGAGAAGTGAAGAACGGACTTGCAAGCACACTCGTTGGGCTTAATTTTTGGTAGGTGTCATTTTACAGAACTGAAAACCGATTTTTTAAATACTTTAGTTATTCCTCTTCAAAAAAGGTTCTCTTAATTTATTTCGGTAAAACTGGCGGTTTTCGAGATAAATCGGTCTTTATGCAAAACACTCAAAACACACACAGGTTGTTATTGTTAATACTTATATAATGAATTACGCTGCTGTTGTCTTTGACCTCTCAAAGGCTTTTGATAGCATCAATACCAATTTTATTAGATATAAGCTGTCCAACTTAGGTATAAGGATGAGTGTGCTTGATTGGATTGTTAGCTTTTTGTCTGATCGAAAACTGTTTGTTCTTTTAAATGACTGTAAGTTCAGTGAGTATGATGTTGATATGGGTGTCGCTCAGGGTTCTGTACTGGGGCCACTAATTTTTACTCTGTTTTCGAATGATTTGCCTTCTTATATAACTAGGGATCTGGTGGTAAATTATGCAGATGATACCTCAATAGCGCTATCAGAAGCAACTCCTGAAGAACTTCGAGCAATCATTAAACAGGTCGTAGTGGTGTGAAAAAAATAGACTCATATCTAAACTAAATGTTTATATTTTAACAAGAATAACATAGCGATTCTAGGAATTTCGTGTGCCTCCTATAGCAAGTTTTTGGGTCTGACAGTGGATAGTGGTACTACGTGGGAATTTCATATCGGGGAGGTTGCCAATAAACTCAATAGGGCATATTTTGCTCTTTTAACTTTACGACGTCACTTATCACGTACTACATTGCTGCAAGTATACTATGCTTTAGTATACTCGGCGATGTCCTACCATGTGATTCTCTGGGCAGCTGCATCAAATACAGATAGAATATCTCTAATACAGAAGAGAATTATTAGACTTATATTTAATTTAAAAAGGAGAGAATCATGTAGGGATATTTTTAAGAATCATAAAATACTAACTTTTGTATGTGTATATGTTTTTGAGTGTTGTCTTTACGTTAAAAGCAACATCAAACGTTTTGAAACGAGTTCGACTTACCACCAGTATAACACTCGGTTTACATCACGCACAATACGACTCACTTTGAAAGATCTGTCAATTATCACCCTATTCATATATACAACAAGCTTCCTCAAATTATCAAGTCGGCCAATAACTACAATAACTTTAAGAATAAATTAAGAAAATATTTAATTGGGAAGGACTTCTACTCACTCGCGGAATATTTTGAGGATTCTTCAAGTGATGCGATGGTTGACTTAAATTATGTGTTCCGTTTTTATTCTTTGTTTTATTAGAGGTAACTAGCTGTTAATTTTTAAGAAGTATAGCTAGTGTTTCATGCATATTGTATAATTTTGATATATATCTGACCATTTGACAGCCTCCACATCCACCTTAATTGATGTTAAAGGTGAATAAATGTTTGACTTTGTTTGCTAATAGTGACAAGAACTTTAAAGATAAATTTTTTAAAATTCTCAAAATTGAAGGAGTGTTGCTGACGTTGTATGTCCTCATTTTTATTATTTATTCTTGTAACTGGTTTTTAATTCTTTGACCTCCTAGTGTTATTTTACTGTATATTTTGGATATGTGATGTACCTAAGTGTAAATATGTTTGGATATGTGATGGACCTAAATGTCAATGTAAATTGATCTTAAAGGTGAATAAAGTATAAAGTATTCACGAAACTTGTCAAAACCGCCTTCAAAAAAAAATAATTTAAAAAAATGGAAGAATACGCTGATATGCATTTAACTTATGGTGAAGCGCTGTCAAATTCTTCGAAGGAAAAAAGACTTCATGCTAACAGATTTCCAGCTCCAACATTGTCAAGTTCAAAAACCTTTTGAAAAAGTTCATTGAAGCCCAAGGGAAACAGGTAAAAGATGATTAGTAAATAATGATTAGAGTTAACAAATTAATTTTTTACATGTTTTATTCAGGGCCATTTTTACCGCGACGTGGCATTTAGGGCTCTCCCAGGAGAGCACGAGACCCTCACGTAGAGAAACAAACTTTGTAAGATATTGCTGATAACCCTTCAAACAGCGTAAGAAAGCTCACGACACAAAACAATGTTACAAAATGGGTTGTACATGAAACTCTACCAGAACAATTACTTCACCTGTACCACGTTGCAAAAGTACACGCTGGATGATTATCCTGCAAAACTTCAATACTCCAACTGGTTTATACAGTAACATAACCTAAATCTAAATTTTTCCAACCTTATTTTGTTTACTGATGGGGCCGATTTTACAAGAGATGGCATAATAAACTCACACAGTTTACATTTTGGGCTGACGAAAAGCCGCATGCTATAATTCAAAACAAACACCAACAAAGGTTTATTTTAAATGTGTGGGCTCGGAAATAACATTAGATATCCATTTGCTTTGCAAGAAAGACTCAAAAGTGCGATTTATTTACAATTTTTGCAGCAAAAAGTAAATAATCTATTGGAAGACGTACCTCTTGATAGAAGAATGCAAATGTGGTACATGCATGATGGTGCTCCACCTCATTTCAAGCGTAGAGTCGTGAACACTTAACAAACGTTTTTGGATCTCGATAGATAGGCCGAGGTAGGCCTGTTTTATGACCACCAAGGTCTCCAGACCTAAATCCCTTAGACTTTTACTTCTGGGGACATCTAAAGCAACTAGTTTATTCAACACCAGTAAATACTAGAAAAGAACGACTATCGAGAATAGCACAGCATTCTAACGAAGCCCGTAATAATGTTGGAATATTATTTGCAGTGCAGCGGGAAAATATTCGACGAATAAGAAAATGTATTGAAGTACATGGTTCCCATATTGAACATTTGCCAAAATAACATTTAAACGTTTTTACTATTTTTGCATTTTAATTACACTGTAAATTAATTAAACCTTTGAAAGGTTGCTCGACTTGACAATATCTGAGCTGGAAATCTTTCAGCATAACATCTTCTTGCCTTCGAATAGCGAGACAGCGCTTTCCATAAATTAAACCACATCAGCACACCCTATGTATTTTATTTTTACCTGTTTGTGTTTAGCATTAATAATCCCCGAGTTTTTCGCATAAAAACCGAGTTATCTCGAAAACCGTCAGTTTTATCGAAATAAATGAGGACTACCTTTTTTGAAGAGAAATGACCGAAGTATTTAAAAAATCAGTTTCCAGCTGTGTAAAATGGCACCTGCCAAAAATTAGGCTCAACTAGTATGGCTGCAAGTCCGTTTCTGATTCCCTGATGATCTAAAATATTTACGTTGGTTTAACGAGTCTTTAGTATTTTACGCATCAAACATGGAGGCTGATCTGGATGGTATTCAGTTTAATTTCCGAAATGCTCTCTGAACGCGCGAAGTTGTCTTCGCCTTGAACGTGCTCCTCCAAATATGTCATGACCAACGCAAAGATGTTTTCGAATGCTTTATCGACAACGAGAAGACGTTCCATAGAGTTTAAAACGATAAGCTAATGAACATATTGAGAAATACCAATATTGAAGACAAGAATATACGTATTATTGAACACCGCTACTGGTAACAGAACGAGGTGTTACATGTTAATGAAAGAAGAACGGAAGAATGTAAGATACGAGGAGTACGACAATGCAAAATCTTATTGCCGCTGCTTTTTAACATAATATTATATATTATATTTAAAATAGTACTACAGAATGTTAACATTGGTATCAAAATCAACGGTGACGTGATCAACACCATTCGATATGCGGACGCATAGTCATACTGAGCGACAATTTGCAGGACTTGCAAAACTTAATAGATTCTGTTCATACAACTGAACAGGAAATGGACACATGATGTAAATTTTCAAAAAAAAATTGTATTTACCGATGAGTGTTGCTTTATAAGAAGGGATATGACAAATTTACATAATGAATATTTTATGTTGACGAAAACCGCAGTAAAGGTTGTGCATCAGCAATATGAATTTAAAATTAACGCATTAGCATCTCGTTTAAATGGTTTGGATTACCTAGAACACTTAGTAAATTTGCAAAATTTAATTCTACTGGCTACTACACAAAACACAGGTATGTGATTCATGCATGATGGTGCACCCCATACCTCGCATTAAATGTTAGAAATTTAAATGAATATTTCAAAATCAATGGATCGGCAGAGGAAATGATACTCGTGCAAATTAGCCTTCCGCTTACCGGATTTAATGCCTAAGGATTACTTTTTACGGAGAGCTCTTAAACCGATCTAAACACCGAAGAAGAATTGTGGACATGAATACAAAATTCAGGAAACACTTTATGCTTAGAGGCAGAGATGATGGAAAGGTGCAGTTCAACTTTCTCAGACTGTTCCTCAGCGAACTGTGATCGAGCGTAACAATCTTTTTTTCCACGTTTGATGTAGACTGTAAACTGTATCTCTATTAATATTTGGATATTTACCGTTTGGCCGCATGGCGCAGATAATTCCATAACTTTCTGGATCATCTAAATAAAAAACACCCGAGCAGAAAATTCAGTTTGGAAGGTGTGCCCTTCCCTTTCTCGATGGACTAGTTCAAATGAAAGATAATAGCAAATTAGGATATTCTGTGTACAGAAAACCAACACATACAAATCGATATCTAAGTGCAACGTCACACCATCATCCTCCTCAAAAATAATCCGTCATTAACTCTAATACATAGAGCTCTTTCAATATTTGCAGAACCATCATTGAAATCAGAAACAGAAAAACTGAATAATGTTCTGAGAGACAATGGATATTGCGTTGAAAATATTAGACGTTCTTTTAATAAATATGCAAATCCAACTCCTCAACAAAATGTCATAAATGTTATCACCTATGGACAGTACTGTCTTGTCTTACATATAAGGAACCACCAACAAAATTGTCAGATTGCTCCGAAAATCAAACATTCGGATAATTTTCAATACATGTAAAAAGTTGGACAATGTTTGAAGTCACCAAAGGACGCAATACCATTACAAACAGAAGGTGTTTACAAGATACCTTGCTTTTGTGGTAAAGTGTATGTAGGTGAAACAGAACGAGCTATATCCACTAGGCTTAAGGAGCATGAAAGATGTATTAAAAAGAAACAGATTGTACAATCTGCAGTAGCTGAACACCAGCATTGCTCAGGATACGTCTTTAATGTAAAAGAAACTAATATGCTAGTATCAGTGTCTAGTTTCTTTAAAGGTAAAAATTAAAGAATCAATCGAAATTTGTAATTATCCAAATAATATTAATAGCGATACAGCTCTAAATAGTAGAAATTTGTTTAAGGTGCTCAACACGTACGCATGCTCTGCGCTTAGCTACTCTTTTGGAATTATAAAATGGAGCAGGACGGACATCAAGAACCTGCAAAGGAAAATAAGAACACTCTTAACAAAAGCACACAAACACCACCCTCAGAGTGCTGTTGAACGCACAATGTTTCCAAGACACCAAGGAGGAAGAGGACTGGTCGATATTGGTAAGTAGCTCGATCAACAAATAATAAATTTACGTTCTTATTTCCACAGGTTAGCGGACTCTTCCACACTACATCGAGCAATATGCGAGGCAGACGATTCAACGCCGCTACAGCTGAGGGAACGGGATATTTTTTCTCACCACTGAACAGACCAAGAGAAGTTACAAGCCTGATTGCAGAAATCACTTCATGGACGGCATCCAAATGAGGTCATCCAGGACAATGTCGACAACTCAGCGTCGAACTACTGGTTGATTTCAGGACAGATGTTTCCTGAAACGGAGGGCTTCTTGTTAGGTATCCAAGACCAGGTTATTCCGACGAAGAACTATCAGAAGTTCATCATCAGAGATCCCTCAATAGGAAACGACCAACGTAGATATGGCTGTCGAACATCAGACAATTCAGCACATAACTGGAGGACGCCAAGCGTTTGCTACAACTGAGTATAAGGAAAGACACGACTCAGTCGCTAAGATACTTCACAAAGAGTTAGCAGATAAGTTAAAACTATTGCAGGTAGGAAAAAAATCATGCTGTCATCTCCCCCTCGTCGACAACTCGCTTTCGCTTGCGACCCCCCCCCCCCTCCCTAAGAACTTCAAATTCAGAACTGCTCTCTCCCCGTCGACAACTTGCTTTCATTTGTTATACTGTATTTTTGTGATATCGCCCCCCCCCCCAAAAAAAAAGAGAGAGAGGCTTGATTCACCCCTGTATCACGAATTTCCTAAAATTAAATGGATGACAGATTGTAATAAAGCTGTCAAACAAAAAATGTCCGGAGTATGCTCGGCACCATATTGGGGAAGTGGCGTTTTGGCACGTCAAATTAACCGACAAAAGTCAAAAAAATAGTGTCATTGTTGTGAAGTTATTGATTGTCATTAAAATTTTTGTTTTTTTTCCTGGATTAAATTTATTTTATATTACTTAACAACCAAGTAATATGTACCAAGCCATCAGTCAAATATTTAAGTGCAAATATAGACCACAAAATTATCTTAAAATGGCACTTTAGAGCTGTTAAACAAAAATGTATACGAAGATCCAAATACCTTAGGAGTCTAATATACAAAGAATAAGGCATATCAACAAAACAACTCATATATACAAAGCAATATACTGACTTTAATTGGAAAACATGCCCCCTACATACAGTAATTGCAGGAAGTCAGCACTGATAAACCTTGAAACGGTGGAAACTGCAGCTCCATGTAATATGACTAAAATCCATTATTCTAGCAATCCACTACATAAACCATCCAATCAATTATTGTATGAATTCACTAAACATCCAGCCTCTTACTGCAAGACTTCCTGTCCTGACAACTAAGTGTGAAAGAAAACCTGAAACTTGACCGGTGATAAAGGAACTGTGTACAATCAGGGACCGAAACCATAGGCCAGCCAGAAGACCTCCATTAATGATACTGACAGATCTCTCATTCAACCTTTAATATAATTTTTTTATTATTTTGTAAAGATTTGTAGGCGCTCAAATGTACTATAAATAAGGTTTTTATTCTGAAGGACCTCGTTCGCCAGCCTGTAGAGTACAAATTTATATGTCCTAATAAATTATAATCATAATAATATTTATTTAATTGAAGTGTATGTAGTATAGTGTTAGCGTAAGGAAGTAAAATGTTGCATTTAACCTTATTTGAATATAAAATTTCATGTTACTTATTTAAATAAAAGTTTCAAATATCTTACAAATTGTTATTTCTCAAATTCTTTATTTATAACTTGTGTTGATGAAAACAATTATGTTAGACTTAACTGTTTAAGAGTAAGATACTCGGCTGTTATGGACATATGGACACAAGCATTTATGTTAAATCGATAATCAGAACTAGCCGTAGGAAACATTTTTAAATAATTTCAAATTTACTTAAAATTTGCGAGACATTCGACTTTCTACGGATATTTTAATAAAAAATCAGAAAATACTGAAAATAACGGTGTATCTAATTAACATTTCAACTGTTTTTTCAACAAACAAAACGTTTTGAAAAAACCGTTCGTCAACATATGCTTTTTTTAATGACCGACCAATAGTAGACGCCAGAGATTATAATCAATTGACACCAATTTGAATCTGTCAGGTGAGTTTAAAACATAATACTATCATTTTATCTCTTTCTACTATCCGTTTCGTTCAACTACATATGTCGATACAAATTCGGAAAGCTATGCGAATTGTTTCTACCCTTGTCAGTTAAAGATAACCGATTATATTTAGTCCGTATTATTTTCCTAAGGCGACAGCGTATTCACTGTTGTTATAAGTGAACTTTCCTCAATATGGTGAATAGCATGGTCCAGACATTTTCGGTTTATTACACGATCAGTACATTTATTTTACACGTGCGTGCCCTGAATAGTACATACCGCTACTCTTCTATTTTCATGCGTTTAGCCGTTTCAATCATATTTGTTAGCATTTTTCACGGAATTCACAGACTTTTTGAAGCAAAATAAAAATACAGACTAATAGAATGATTTTTCTACTTTAAAAATCTTTTTACATACAGGTGCGCTGAAAGATAGTGGACTAAAAATTTCAAATTGCAATTGTGTAAAAACTAACGAACCGGCAACGCTTGATTTTGGGACGCAAAATGTACATATAAATTACCATTATTTCTAGAAGCGCCAGCGCTACAACTTTAAAAATAACGTAGTTATAGATTTAAAAAAATGCTGAGTTTTCCGATTTTTCTGTTTTCTCCGTTGCTAATAATTCGATTGAATCAATCCAGGGCTCATTTTGTTGATATTTGTATGATCTAAATTTCGTCTGTTTAATCTATCGAGATTACTTTATTAGTTTTGAAAAAAAAAACAATTTTTTGTTTGTAATTGTTTAAAACAAATTAATGGATTATAGTAGAAAACATAACACGATATCACTAAGGATTGTTATTAGTATTGATGGCACAGTCGGTATCCTGTCAGTATTTTTATCACGAAAAAATCAGTACTGATTGACATAATGCAAAATGACTGGAGGGGTTGGCCTCAACGTATGTAGAATCCTTAAGATTTATCAAAAATCCATCAAGGATTCTGCGGAATTCAAACACTCTGCTAGTTTGTTTTTTTTTGTTGTAAATTTTTGTTTTAATATTTTTGAATATGTTGACATAATTAGTGCTTTTGTTATAAATGTTTACTAATATACATCTCACAAACTCTACATCGACTGTGTTTTTATCCATGTCAAAACTAATTGAACTTTCGGATATAAAAAAGTTTAAGAAACATTGGGGTTAAGAAAAACGAAACAACATAAAAAGCATTTTCTCCTTCAAAATAATATAATTAAAAAAAATTTGCTACCTACTGTACGAATCGAAATTATCTTGTGTGCTGGATATTTCACCATTTTCCAAGACTCGTAATAAAAATCCATGTTCACAGTAGAGTTGTATCTTATCTCCAAATGGAGTACCTTCTCCTTCCATGTTTCTGCAATCAAAATAATATCACATGCTAATGACTCATTATAAATTAACTTGGTTATAATGCTAAGAAGAATATCACAAATTGCATTAGTTCGAAATGGAATTTGCTGACGTATTATTAAAAAATAAATAATAATATTGAAGCAAGATAATAATTTATCGAAATAATTTTATAAAAATTGATAACCTGGTTTATTACAGATATCTATACTTGATAAATGCCTGTCCAGAGATGGATTTAAGTAAAGAATTCATATTTCTATTCATCAGCAATATTGAACAGGTCTTTTTCTAAAAATCTAAATTTCAATAAGAAATAAAAAAATCTATCTGCCGTATTTAAATGGTTGTTTATATGTATTATCCTTTCAGGCAGAGAAAAGGAAAGAATATATACAAACAGTTTATTTCTTGCAAATATCACTCTGGTCTTCTGTCCATACGCGTTTCGATCACCTTATGGTCTCGTCAGTGGAACTGTATCGAACCGAGAACAACATTCTCAGGAAACAACTGCTATATAAATTCAAAGTATATCGGTAGGATATTGAAAAACTTCCGACTTCGATGCCAGACTGAAAAATATCGCCAGTTCCTGCTTGAAAGGATAATAAAGGATGTTTTTTATAGCGGTATAAAACTTTAAGTTGGCAACACTTTTTAACTGGCGGCCATTTTGTCAGCTGTCAAGTGATTTATGTTTAGTGTGGTTTGGCATTTCAACATGAATAGACTGACGCCTGAACAACGCGTCCAAATTGTGCAAATTTATTTTGAAAATCATGTTTCTGTTCGAAATACGTATCGCGCACTACGTCCATTTTACGGTCAACATAATCGTCCATCAGAGCAATTAATTCGATTAACTATGGAACGTTTTCGCACCACGTTTACTCTAAATGATAATACGCATCCACAGAGACGTCGTACAGTGCGTACAGAAGAAGTCATTGCTGCTGTAGTGCGTAGCGTAGAGGAAGACTCGACCCGAATCAGCCATCGTGCACAGGAATTGGATATGTGTCCATTCACTTTATGGAAGATTTTGCGGAAAGATCTTCGTTTGCGTGCTTACAAAATCTAACTCGTGCAAGAATTGAAGCAACACGATCACCTAGCAAGGCGTAGATTCGGTGAATGGGCCCAAAACAAGATTGCCGTTGATCCCGATTTTCATAAGCGAATTTTGTTTAGCGATGAAGCTCACTTTTGTTTGAATGGATACGTCAATAAACAAAACTGCCGTATTTGGAGTGATGATAATCCTCAAGTGTATGTTGAGACACCGTTACATCCAGAAAAACTGACTGTTTGGTGTGCTTTATGGGCGGGTGGAATCATTGGTCCGTAGTTCTTTAAAAACGATGCTGGTCAGAACGTTACAGTCAATGGTGACCGCTATAGAGCCATGATTACTGATTTTTTCGTTCATCAATTGAACAACCATGATGTGCAGGAGCTGTGGTTTCAACAAGACGGCGCAATATGTTACACAGCTCGTGCCACAATTGATTTATTGAAGGAAACGTTTGGTAACCGCATAGTTTCACGTTTCGGACCCGTGAATTGGCCTCCAAGATCGTGCGACTTAACACCGCTAGACTATTTTCTGTGGGGATATGTGAAGTCGCTAGTCTACGCCGATAAGCCCGAAACGATTGATCACTTGGAGGACAACATTCGCCGCGTTATTGCCGATATACAGCCACAAATGTTGGAAAAAGTCATCGAAAATTGGACCTCCAGATTAGACTACGTCCAAGCCAGCCGTGGCGGTCATATGCCAGAAGTCATATTTAAATTATAATGCCAGAAGGTTATCTTTCGAATAAAGTAAATTTCATGTCAATTTAAAAAATTCATCTTTTGTTTTATTCCATTTAAAAGTTCTATACCTCTATAAAAAAAAAACACCCTTTACATATAAACAACTACTTAAATACGACAGATGGATTTCTTTATTTTTTACTGAAATTTTGATTTTTAAAAATTTCGCGCTACTCCGTTGATTGTATAGATGTCGTTTGACTGGCGATTTTCCAGTCAGGCGTCGAAGTCGGTAGGTCTTTAATATCCTATCGACATACTTTGTAATTTATATTTTAGAAGCAGTTATTTCCTGCACAACATTAAATATTTTTGATTAAACTTTGGCAAAATTTTTGGAAAATTGTAAAAATAAATAAATTCAGAAATAATAAATAACTAAATTAAATTTTATTTTTACATATATATATATATATATATATATATATATATATATATATATATATATATATATATATATATATATATATGTACATTATTTATTAAGGAATATTACTCAAAAAGATATTTTTCCTCAGAAAAATCTGGTTTTAATTCTAGTGAAGTATTTGACATAAGACTACAAATTAAAAATAAAATTTTAATATTAAAGACAGTATATCAAATTATGTCCTAAAATATATAGTACGTATATCAAAGAAAATATGTCTGAATTTTTTAGATCTATCTATTACCTATTATTAACATTAGGGTTTCACCATATGAATAAAACAACATTTTTATATGTTAATGATCGATTCATATTTCCAAAAATTATCAACTACCACTAAGAATTTCCACTCTCAACTTTCACTTGCAAGTTAAGTGATACGCTTTACTTTTACATGTTCATAATCCCAATTAAAAATTAACAACTATCAATTATCAACTAAGAAGTTCATCAACTTTCAACTTTTGAAAAAGCCGCCATAATTATGCCGCTTTCGGATGTTATCAGCTGTCGGAAAATTTGACAAGTGCATGGAAATTGATTGATTGGTCGCCCTCAATTTTTACTAATTATCAAATTCTGAAGTATGAAATAAAGTGTTACTTTAGTGGAAATTCTTAGTGGTAGTTAATAATTTTTAGAAGTATAAATTAACCATAACGGTTATTAAAATTTTCAGGTTTATATAACTTTACAGAACATTTTTTCCTGGATTAATTATTATAGAAAAATAAAGGCAATGCAACCGCCATCATGGATACCGTAGACTATGCCACAAAAATAAAAGATATCGTGAAATACCCTGCTTACAAACTTGTTTCAAGGGATCCTGCCACGTGACCTGAAAAAACAACTAAGACCAAAATCATGAACTCACCCGTAGATCTGGATGTCAAACGAAAATTGATACCACGGAAACCAAAATGCCCCTCTAAGACTCATCGTTAGCGCTTACACCTCTCCCATTCAAAAACTACAAAAATACCTTGCTGGCCTCATATAACCACGTGTGGAGAATCCTGCACCTTACATAAAACCTCGGGGCAGTTCTTAACCATTCTACACTCCGTAAGAATTGACAAGGATGACGTCATTGCAAGCTTCAATGTAAAATCCCTGTATCCGAACATACCGACGGATGAAGCACTAGACCAGATTGCTCAAGGAGAGGATTTCTCAACTCACATTATGGACCTCACCACATATTGTCTTAAGAACGCATATAACTTGTTTAATGCCAGCTGTATAGAAAACCCAATCTGATCGTGATATCGCCCCATAGCAACCAACAGCTCAAATGCTTCCATGAGATTCTTAATTCTATCTACCCGAAGATACAATTCGCTCTGGAACTTGAGGAAAACAATCAGCTTCCATTTCTAGTCGTATTTGTAACCAAGATAATGGATGGACACGTGCGACATACAGTATATCGAAAAGTAAATCACAAGGACAGATACCACATTGCTGATTCTCACTATCGCCCCTCACAAATATAAGGAGGAGCCAACAGCCTAATATAAAGATCCCTTTGTCCAACCGACAACCAAGGAAAGGGAACCATCATATAAAGAGCCCACCAAAAAAATAACTACAAACCACCAACCATAATTATAGCACTAAAGTTGAAACAAAAATCAACGCTAGAAATAAAACAACCTGCCGAACATAGATAAATCACAATACCTCCTTATATAAAAGGCACAACAAATATCTTGGAATAACATTAGACAGAGGACTGTGTTGAGAGAAACATACCACAGCCACGATAAAGAAATATAAAATGGTAAGGAAACAACTATACCCCTTGCTAAACAGAAGAAGCAAGGTGAGCCTAAAGAACAAACGGACGATAATCAAAACAGTACTTAGGCCAGTGCTGACATACGGATCAGTAGCGTGGGGCCACGCTGCTGCAACGCACATCAAAAGGCTAGAAGCTCAGGAAAACATAGTACTGAGAATGGCCTTAGACGCCCCATAGTTCGTCAGGAATGAACAAATAAGTTGAGAGATGAGATGGACTCCTCTACGAGAAGTCCTAAGACAAAAGGCTGTAAAAGCCTTCCAAACAGCTGAACTCCACGATAATCCACTGATTAGGCAATCAGTGGATTATAACCCGGAAGTAGAAGCCAGAAAACATAAAAGACCTAGACTACAAATCTAGGCGAAGCAAGCAGGAGACTCCAGAGGAACAAAGGAATAGAAGACGAGAAGAAAGAAGAGAGAAGAACACAAGGATAGGTAAGAGTAAAACAGAGCCCAGAGGAATATCCCTCAAGGGCTACTTTGAACGCACTAGGGAGCTAAAAGCCCCAAGTCCAATTTTCAAACATGAATGAGACGGAGTGAACGACGTGCGAATGGCAGAGAGACCAACCTTGCATTGTATGCGAAATGCAAGGAAGTGCGAAGCAATAGTAGTACCGGCTCCTGGAGTGAAAACACCAAAGAGTGAAGACCGGAAACCAAAGGGCCACTCACAGTGCAGTTCTGTAGACTATAGTTCCACTATAGGAAACAGACGCAGATCGTGGGGACCCTCAGGCCAGGGGGGGGGGGGTTTAGCCGGCAAGAATTTGGCACTACCCGCACACTTCGTGTGGGTGTCTATGCAAGATTTTTCCTCCAAAAAAAAAAGAATTTCTTCAGTGCATTTACAACCAGTAATCACAGAAAATGCCAAATAACATTTTAGTGAAACGTTTGCAAATTTCTACAAGGAACCAAATGAATGAACGGGTTTATTCCGAGCTCTACTCTCATGGCACAATCGTTCCGCGAGCTGTAAAATCAAAAACATTTAACGTGCAACTAATTGAATTGAGATTTATACTATATTATACAGGGTATTTCCAGATAAGTGTTAAAAATTTTAAGGAGTTATCCTTGAGCTAATTCTAAGCATAAAAGTTCATATAAACATATATCCGATAATACTTCGTTTTAAAGGTTCAATTTTATTATTATTTTGAATTTTTTAAATTTACATCACTTCTTTATAAAGACAATTAAATCAAATTTGGAACACATAATACTTTTTACAGTTCTCATTAAAAAATTATTACTATGTGAAATAATATACAGAGTGGTACTTTTTTACGGGTCTGTAAAATTATACCCTCTCGAACTTTTTTTTCGGGAGCCACTTACTCGACGTGATTATTCAGTCAGGTTTCCCATCTTATTATGAATCTTTTTTGTCTCTGAAGTTTTCCTCTAAAAATCAATAGTTTTTCAACAAAAAAAAATATGTTCAAATGCATCTCCAATTAAGTTCTGAAGGGTGGTTTATTAAGTGACGAAAAGATCTAGTAGGCTCTTGTCAAATAAGTTCACGTTTAATTTGTCATATTGTTTTTTGTTCTAATGTGTTATAATTTCTGTGGATAAGTGTGGTTGAGTTTATGCACTCTCAATGTAAAGTAAGTAAAAAAAAATAGTAAAAATGGCAAAGTTTACAAATGCTGAAATGTCAGATATTTTTGTTTATGGTCATGCTAATGAAAATTCATTAAAAGTTCAACGAATTTATGCTGCATTATTTCCACAACATATGTTACCTCATCATAACACATTTGCTCGCCTTCATCAGCGTTTACGAGAAATTGGTACTTTTCTAAAACGAACTTCTTTTTGTGGACTTCCTCGGGAGATAAGAATCGTAGCTTCAGAGAAAACTGTTCTTAATTTAATAGAAGAATATTCTAAAACAAGTACGAGAAAAATTGCCAATATATTAAATATAAAGAATTCCACAGTATTCCGAATTTAAAAGAAAAAACACCAATTGTATCCCTACCATATCCAGCGAGTGCAGGAACTTTTACCTCGAGACTTTTTACCACCTATAGTTTTTTGCTAGTGGATACTTCAAATGATCGCCCAATCTTCCCTTTTTTTACCTAATATTTTGTTTACTGATGAGGCAAATTTTTCAAGGAAATCCATAAGAAGTTTTCACAATAATCACATTTGAGCTGAAGAAAATCCACATGCACTTCTTAAAGCCAATTATCATTCAACACTGGTCTGCTCGATCTCCGGATCTAAATCCTTTGGATTTTTGCTTCTGGGATTTCCTTAAATCTTTGGTTTATGCATCTTCGGTTAAAGATTTGAGAAATCGCATTATTGTATCTTGGAAAAGAATAAGAATTACTCCAGAATTATTTCAACGAATACGCTCTTCAATTAGACGAAGATCGGACTCTTCAATTATGGCTGAGGGTGGTCATTTTTGACATTTGTTGTAATTTCTGTTATTAATATTTTGTTACTGCTGTTCAAATTCTGTTACTATTATGTTGTATTTTTTTTCAATGTATTAGAAAAGAATTTTAAGATACTGAGCATTTTGTATATAAGAATCTTCATGTAAAATATACATATCATCCTCTCCCGCTTATGGAATTTTATATATTGAGATTCTTTTACTAAATAAGGAAAAATTAAAAAGTGAATAAAATATAAATCTGATGCTAGAACCTGATCTAACACCAAAATTTTAGTAGGAAGGGCTAACAACAATTTCCATACTTAATTGTAACTAAATCAGATTAGTCCAAGCCATAGGTAAAAATTAGTGCTGCTTTTGACGTAAATTCCGAGATGGATGGGACCTATTCAAGGGTGTTGGGAGCAGGGGCGGATCGATCCAGCCTGTCTCTTTTGGGGGGGGGGGTGACATCACAAAAGTACATTATGGCAAGCGAAAGCAAGTTGTCGACGGGGGGGGGGGGGGGGGGTGGACACCGGAGACTTTCCCATTTCTAGTGTAAATGGCAGGGTCGTGCCTATTTTTCTGAATTTGAAGCTCATGAAAAGGAAGGGATGTCAGCAACATACACATTCCTAATATAAGAGGCAGAATCGGGTCTATTTTCCTGAACTCAAAGCTATTGGGGGGGCGGCTATCGCGAGAAAAACAAGTTGTCAACGGGGAGTGTGTCAGCAGCATACACATTCCTAATATAACAGGCAGAATCGGTTCTATTTTCCTGAACTCAGAGCTCTTGGGAGGGGGGGGAGGGTTTGCAAGCATACACATTCCTATACTCTATTTAAGAACTAGAGAGAGTAATAAACCTGTTACCGAAATCCCCAACGTACCGCAGGTAACGGAGGACTGCCGTAAATCTAATTATATTTAAATATTATAAGCTTTTATAAATTTACTGCAATAATAAAATTTCTGATAGTTCATTTTTATTTCTGTCAGTGAGGAAAGTACACCTTACAGTGTGTCCTTAGTGATTTATCTTGCTTGTGCTTGTTTTTATATATTATTTGATATTAGTAAGATACCGAAAAAATATGGCCTCCACCTATATTTATTCCAAAATCGTTAAACCAAGGCATTTTTCCTCAATGAAAAACTTATTACGATGAATGCTTATGATGCCCTAAGAAATCAATATCTAGATAATAATGTTAAAAGCTCTGTTGAGATGTGTTCCAACATGACAGGAAAATCTACTATGTACCGAATACTGAAGGAGAAAAAACGACTGGAATGTTTCGTACTCCCCCATTCGATCACAGGCAGATGAAAAACCTCGTTAGAAGAAGAGATGAAAACTGCAATAAAAGGAGTTGTACATACATTTTATTATGAGAAGCAGATCCCATCCGTCAACAAAATTCTTACTAAAATCAATGAAGATCGGGATTTACCTGAAATTAAAAGAACTGAGCTCAGGAAATTGCTCAGAGAACTTAATTTTTGATGGAAAAAACCAGATAGGAAATCTGTTCTTATAGATCGTCCGGAAACTGTCCGTTGCAGAAGGAAATATCTCTCTCAAGTAAAAAACAGAGTTGCTTCAAATAATACATTGTACAAAATTAGTAATTTAACTGAACTTTTGAAAGATTTTTTTGAACAAAGTTACTGCGGAAAATTGGGAAAAATCCATATAATAAAAGAATAAAACAAAATGAGGAAACTTAATTAATTAAGCGACGATAGCTTCACTGAATTTGATTACGAATTAGATACGTAATGTTTACCAGTGTAAACACAATTTGTTTTTGTTTAATTTTATATATGTTTAATTCCAATTAGCCGTAATTTCTTTTTTATTTTATTATTATATTTGTGTCTTTTTGTTAAGCGTGTAGACTTAACACCTTTATTTTATTTTTTTAAGCCTATCGGATATTTCATATAATAAAGGAAATTAAATTAAGATGCCAGTGCAATAGAAATAAAAATAAGTAGGTCTAATTTTAACTGTAATATATAAAAATTAATTACATTTGAATCCCTTTTTAGCGTTTAATTTAAGAAATAAATAAACTGAAACGTCAAATTTCCTAAAAATGTTTATAATTAATAATAAAATGACCGATAGCCCCCCAAAAAAAATTTTAATATTATATGGACGAATTTATTTTCTTATATAGGTTTAACTTCTTTTCTTTTTGACAATGAGTATTTTCTAAGTATTTAAATTGTAACTTCGAATTTTTTGAAAGAATAAGGCTAAGTTTTAGTCTGAATGTGCCTAAAACGGTTTCTATGCCAAAATTAAAAATAATAAAAACACAGTTGTGATTTGTGTTAAATATGTCAAAATTATCTGTATTTTGTACTGTATGCGAATTATTAAGAATTCATAAGAAATAAAATAATAATATAAAAACTTTTTATTTTAAATTTATTACCGAAATAATATTCTATGCCATAAATACTTAGTGATAAAATAAACCTCTTTCCGACGCCTATGACAAGGATTAAAATCCTTTTTAACACTTCTAAATGTCTATTGTTATCCAACCCAAATAGTCCATTATTATAGACCGGTATTTTTGATTATATATAGGAAAAATATATATAACAGATTTTGCCAAAGACACCGAACTAAAGAACACAGGTAGTTTGCGAAGAAAAAAGGGTAATAAATGATTTATTACTCTCTCTAGTCTTTGAATTAACTATAGTATAAGAGGTAAAATCGGGTATATTTTCCTGAACTCAAAGCTCTTGGGGAGGGGGGGGGGGCGATCGCCCTCACCGCCCCCCCCCCTTTGATCCGCGCCTGGTTGGGAGCAATGTAAGAACAAACACTACATAAAATGCAAGAGCATAAATAGGTTGGGGTTAAGAAAGAGGGGAGGTCAAAGTTGGCGAAAACTGATTTTGAATCTATAAGCCAAGGAACGCATTTTGGGAAAAAAGGTTTCGAATAAAAGTTGAAGAGATTTTAAAAAACAACAATTTGAGCTTTTGTGCGATTATTTTCGTCAATTTGTTATTGCAAAAATGCCAAAAAAACAATGATGTTTTATAATAGTAAATCGGATAAATTGTTTCTGAGATATTCCTATTTGTTTATCCCAAAACGCAAAATGCTGATTGCCATAACTTTCTTTTTGGATGAACATTTTGACCTCCACAAAGGCTCAATCTTTTCGTGAAGGTCTAAATTTTCATATCTTGTCAGGGATAAATGAAAAAAATAATTTTCAACCCTCTAAAAAAGGGGGTGTGTCATATTCATAATTTTTGAAGCTACCCCAGATAAAAAAAAACACCGAAATTGGTCCACTCGTTGCTGAAATACGGCGAATTTTTCCGAGTGCTGCTGATTTCAACGTGTGAGTTCAGTTTCCTCGCGCGCGCGTGAGCTGTGTTTCTTTATATAAAAAAAAAATTAAAACAATATTTAAGGGGTTGAAAATTAATGTTTTCATTTGCCCCTAACAAGATATGAAAATTTAGGCGTTCACGAAGACATTGAACCTTTATGGAGGTCAAAATGTTCACTCAAAAAAAAGTTATAGCAATCAACATTTAGCATCTTGGGATTAACAATTAGCAACATCTCAGCAACAAATTATCCGATTTACTATTATAAAATATCATTTCGTTCAGATAGACAAGAGCTTCCCTTTAAAAGCAAAAAAGTGCAAAAAAAGTTAATTTTGCAATAAATAATTGATATGAAAAACGGCCGATTGTGAGGATTTTTTGTACTTTTTGCAATAACAAATTAATAAAAATGATCGCACAAAATCTCAAATTGTAGGTTTTTAAAATCTCTACAACTTTTTCTTCCAAAATGTGTTCCTTGGCTTGTAGTTTCAAAAAAACTGTTTTAGCCAACTCTGACTTCCCCCTTTTGGCCCCAACCTATTTTTTGCTGTTACATTTTATGTAGGGTTTGTTCTTACATTGCCCCCAACACCCCTGGGTAGATCCCCTCCCTTTCGGATTATTCGTCACTATATTTACCTATGGCTTGGATTAAATAAAAATTAAGAAATTGTTTCCATTTGCTCTAATATGTACTTAAGCAGATTTCCACCCTTTGAATATGTCTCTATTTATCCTTGATTTAAGAAATATTGATGTTATGTTACTAAAAACTAAAAAACCCGAAAAACTAACGGATATCCACTGCTAGAATTAATAATAATTTTTTTTATGTTTGTTAGTCACTGATGATTTCCCTTTATCCTAAAAATGTAACAATCCGAAGTCGAATAATAAGGAAAATATAGCATTTGATACCCCATTTTTAACGGAGGGACAGTTTATACTATTATATTTTTTGTGATATCATTAGTAGTTACAAACGATTTAAAATTTAAAAAATAATCGGTATATATAAATAGTTCATTCAAAATTAAAACTTACCTGATAAGGTATTACTAATGTTAAATATTATGTACTTGCAAAACACAAATTCAGTCTGACTAAAACATTACACAGGATGTTTAAAATTTTCCAAACCCCATCAAGCTATCGAAAATATTTGTTTAGAATACGATATTTACTCAACAGTCATTAAAAACCGTTTAATATATTAGTTTTGCATTCCTAATGGGAAATTATAAAGATTGTATGAAAACCCATTTTCCTCACGTTGCAAAATAAAATATCGGAGAACTAAAAACCGAATGCAAAGTTAAATTTAGATACTAGTCTAGAACTGAGATATTTGTTTAACTTTTTTTAAGTTTGAAAATTCATCTATAAAACACATTGATTTTGGATAAAATCATTAAATCGAGTATTTATGTAAATGTATTCAGGAAAAAAGCTACAAATTTACTATTTTAGCTACTTTAAGATTTGATTTCAGTGTTTTTAGAATTGAATTGTTTCGATGGATCCATGCGAACGAAAAGGTCTTCTCAAAACTAAAAATATCTACAATATACCCACACAGCACTAGACGTCTTATAGACGTCATTTTTATATCCAGATTATGTCTGAACGTCTTAAGACATAAATAAGGCGTCTTATAGACGTTGTTTTAAAGACGTCCATAAGACGTCTATATACAACGTCTTTAAGATATCTTTTAAAAGTCTACATACTACATTTTATATGAAAATAAATACAGTTGTGTATAATTTAGTTGATAAAAACTAAAAAGCATTTCCTTCCCTATGGATTTTGTCGCAGTTGGGTAATAAGTTTGCAACGCCGCACAGAGCTCAGCTGAATACAAGTTGAGGTTAAAATTTTTGATTGAACGACAAATTTTTAGTAGCCTCACTACGACCTTGGTTAATGGAACTTTTGCGTGATCTTTTTTATCAATAGTTTGGTGCTTTTTGTCACAGACCGTTTGATATACCGATAACAATAACAATATGATGCCAGCGAAACTATAACTTTAAAAAACCCGCCTTTTGTTTCTGTCAACTGTAATTTTTCAGTTTTGTATTTAAATGTAAATAGTTGATTTATCTATGAGCCTCTGAAAATCTTTTTTATTCGTGTTTATGTAATACTTAAGGTAAGATCGAGAATCATATGTACTTAGGAAAAACAGTAACGTTATTTATAGGTTGTGTTACAGGAAATTCCCGAATGCTTTACCGCTTATATTTTTGTAGTAACTCTATGTTATTAGAACCCGGTCGTAAATATTACAAGAAATATTACTAATGAAGTGGAAGGCGAAATGTTTGTTTATGGAGTGCTCCACTAATGAAACCTGTAAGATTTATTTTGTTCCTGATGATTGGTTTATATTTAAAGAACATAGAAAATAGAGTTTTATTAATTACAAGAAGTAATTTTGTTTAAGGTTTTAGAAATCTCAAAACTGGGAGTAGGGAGCATTTATGACTTTGTAAAGCGAGCTTGTAAAATTACCATGTACAGTTGATTAATACGAAAAGGAAAGAGAAAGTTCTACGATTCCAACTTGGCGAGACTTATTATGAGTAAGTTCTGTCTTTCATTATACATATTAACCTTGAAATAGCATAAGTCACGATTCTATAGTAGAGGACAATTATAAAAATTCGCAAAAATATCAAAAAATTTACTCCCACAAATGATAAACTTTATCCTATAAAATTAAAATCAGTTTGTTATTAGGACCTACAGAGACAACAGGACTGGCAAAAAATCGGAAGAATGAGGAAATTTCAATCCAAACATGGCTGAAAAGGGCATCAGACCAGATTTGTTATTCGACTAAATAAAAATTCTTGTTTTTAAAACTATTTAAAGATTTGTGTACTTTTTATTTCATAAACTTTTATTTTGTTGATAGTCTACCTTTTAGAGTTATTATATCGAAGGGATAAACTAAGGCTTAAATTTGATAGGTTCACTTATAGTTCGAACAGTAGTAGTTCTGAAAATATTTGCTCTTCTACCTCACTTCTTAAATTTCAAATTAGAAAAAGTTTACATTATGCTTAAGTTATGTATTTTTTTGTATAAATAGATTATGTTGAAGATATTTTTTAAAGCAAATTATTCATGCGAAACTTGTAGTTATTTAAAATAGTAGTGTATATTTAGCTCTTGATTTTTTCTTAATTAAAGTTATTTCTTGGGCTTTTGAATAATTACGGTTTGACTTAGTAAACAAGACAAACAAAAAAACTAAAGGGACCCTTTTTAATATACATAATTTTATTGGTGGAATATGTTGTTTTAATGTTGGGAAGGGACGTCCATAAGACGTTGTAAGCAAATGTCTTAAAGACGTTCCCTTTTGTAACATAAGACGTCTATACAACGTCTTATGGACGTCATTCGTCTTTTATGGACATCCATAAGACGTCCTGAATGTTGAGATCAAACGTTTTATGGACATCTTTAAGAGGTATTTGTGCTGTTTGGGTACTAACTAATGGAAAACGCTGACTGGTTAAAAGTAGTTTTCACTACTCTAAATAATTAAGTACATTTAAATTATTCTATTGTCACAGAATGTATCGTCTTACAGATGCGACAGCTTGGGCGGTGTCTTTGAAGTTGAAGGGTTCAATTTTCACTACCTTGCTTGCTTTGAAACCCGCTATGTTACACGGAGAAAAACTCATAAAATTTAGAACACTGCGATAATCCGCGATAAAAAGAAATACCACCCCAATAGGCGTCAATACTTACTCTTTTTGGTTAAAAGTATCGTTTTTCTTTAAATTAAGGGAGAAAATAAACTGTGACGATACTTTTTTTAAATTTAATTTAACAATTTCTCTCAGTGTAATATAACGGGTCGCGAGAAAAGCAAGCACGAATTTGATTTTAAAGTCGTTAAAAATCGAAATTAGTTTCTTAATCCGAATTCGAGCTCAAGAATTAGACCAACAGCCCGTCGGTAATCGATTTTAACCACTGACCTCTACTATGGATCCCTACTCTTGTCGGCTGCTAAAGCCAAAAAATGGCAAACCATGGGCGAAAAAATGCGTTTCTGCACATCGGGCAGCAGTCATATTTTTGGATGCTGACCAGAAAAGGGCATGCGCATAAGCGACTTTCTGTTATCGATCGGTTGTTTCGTAGTGCCATCCGTAAACAGCGCAGTATCGGCTTAACGCCACTTTTGTGTTTATTTTTGCTTTGTAAGTTACGTGCGATTTAAACGGATTTATAGCGTTTTAAGTGATCTATTTTATTTGTTTTTGTTTGTTTGTTTTTTGTTTGTTTTAATATAATGGAATGTGTACATATTTTATTTGTTTTATTTTCCTTTTTCTCTATAGGGTAAAAAATAGTGTTGCTTTACAACGTTTTTGGATTTATAGTGTTTTCGTATAACATTAAATTTCCAAAACATGTAGTATGATATATTTTTAGCATTTTCCAAAAGATTACCAAAAGATAAACTGAACTTTTAAGCAATCAATTCTTAAAAAAAATCTGAAAATTCGCTCCAAACCATAGAATAGTTTATTCTATCATATGAAAAAGTACATTCATCAATATGTCAATAAATGGTACAATTTCTCCATCTATTCCATTACTTACATAAATAAAAACATACATCCTCAAAATGAAGTTGGAATATTTTAAAACAAAATATATAACTTAAAATAATTATAATGCATTATTATTTTGTTATATACATAAAATATTTCAGTACAAGGTTTATATTTTAGCCAGAATCGGCTATTGGCTCTATAATTTCTTAGCTCTGTTTGAATTATTTTTCCAAATTGCCAACGACTTTTTTCCAGTTACTAATTTGCACAATGTTCATATTCTTGCATAACTTCATCTACCTTAGATTTAACCGATGTTTCCAACCAGCTCAAATGTTTTTTTTTTGTTCTGCAGCCAATCTGATTTATAATTTTGTATGTTTGAAGATTGAGGACATGCGGTTAAAAAGCGTTGTTCATTATTAATACTGGTTTTGGAAGTAAATTCAGATTAGTTATGTCCGTACTCATTTTATGACATTGTCATGAATCATGTTGTCATGGAAATCCTCACTTTGAAATCGTCAAATAAAAAATTCATTAATATGTTAACAGAAGCAAAATATTACGAAATAAGTTAGACAAATGTGAATTTCTTTTGTTGGTATATTTTTTTTATTCACCCCCAGCAATGACCTTGTTCACTTATTTTATTTGAAATAACATTTTCATCATTTTGTCGAAAAAATTAATGAGATAAGAAAATATATGCTCCGTTCACCATTACGGCAGAAAAATATTATTATATAAAATTATTTTCAAATCCTGCATATCCGTTAAAAAACCCATTTCGTATCAATATTTTCTTAAATAATTAAAAAAAAAAGATAAGGAAAAGATGGTAATTATTTTTTCATAATTAGAGAATAAATTGCCGAACCTTAAAAATGTTAATTATTCACTCCCACCCCACAACAAGAAAGTTAACGCACACAGACGGAAACAATAGATTAGAGAAATAGTAAGATACATTTTTTTGACAATTTTACTTTCACTGTATAAGAAATTACTAAACTAACTCCCATCGGTACACTGATCGGATTATTCCCTTCTGCTTCAGATATTATTTGTGCCCATATAACTCCCAGAACAAGAAAGTTACATGAGACCGACTTCTTTACTAAAGATTGCAACTTTGATAACTTGCTTCATTTAGACACCATTTATGACTAATTGAACTAACTAAATAGATTTTCGAAGTTCGGTCCTTTTGTAGTGCGCATGCCGACATCTGTTCTAGGATGTTTACATTTTATTGTCGTAAATTTGCCGTTTTTGGGATTAAGCTTTGCGGATCTATAAATATTTTATCTATAGTTTTAACCCATGTTTTCTCGATCAGCTCGAATTATTCTGGGAGTATTTCAGTACTCGAATTAAACGAGTATTTTAATAATAATATTCTTTATAACAAGTAAAAGAGTTCTGCAGAACTCAAATAGCTACAATTAACTACCCACTGCAACATCAACGCATGGGCGGATCCAAGGGGCATCCCCCCTCCAAGAATTTCAAATTCAGAAAAAATAAGACTAGGAACGTGGATTTCGCTGCTAACCCCCTGATTGATTCAGGTAGTGTCATAATATACGTCTTGTATACGAATGTATGGAAGTAATTTCAATACTTTCTTTGCTCTTGTGATATCGCCCCTCCCCAAAAAAAGATATGCTGGATCATCCCCTATATCAACGCGGATCAGTCAGATGTAATTGAGGCTCTTCACCGCCAAGGAAATCACTAACATTGTCAAGGGACTCCATAATTGGAAAGCCTTATGCCCTGACCATGTCCAAAACTATTGGTTTAAAATGTTTTGAAATTTGCACCAACGACTTACTTTCCTGATAAATGATTTTTCACATGATACACAGAAAATGTCATTGTTTCTTACAGAAGAAGTCATGTATCTATTGCTAAAGGATTAGCATAATACACAAGTTCTGGTAAAATAATGGCTAATCACCTTCCTTCCCAAGCTGTACAAGATGACCATATCCAACTTG
Source organism: Diaprepes abbreviatus (assembly GCA_034092305.1). Classification (NCBI taxonomy): domain Eukaryota; kingdom Metazoa; phylum Arthropoda; class Insecta; order Coleoptera; family Curculionidae; genus Diaprepes; species Diaprepes abbreviatus. The sequence goes on from JASJET010000139.1 coordinate 10,555,635, forward strand.
ACACAATATATCCATGCACACTACGAGCAAAACAACATAATTGCAATTCAGGAAAAAGGATGTTTCCTTTGTCGCGATGGGTTGGAAAACTTATTATCGATTCGCATTCGACTCAGTGATATTTGACAGCAGCTATACTAAGAATATAGAGAATCGATGTACATATTGTGTCCTTTTAAAAACACCTCAAGTCCACTTGAAGAACTAGGATCCAAATGCAAATACTTTCCAGCAACCACATCAAGACAGACACATCTCCAATACAAATATTTCAGGGAGATTCATTAAGCCTATTATGATTCTATCTTGCCAAGAACCCACTGGCACGTCGTTTAAATCCCACCAACGGCGGACTCAGTATTAAGAACAATCGTGAAGAGGTGGTAAGACTAAACCATCTGTATAAGGATGATCTTAAATTGATGGCTGCCACTAGAAATCAGCTAGAACAAATGCTCAAATATAAGATCGACAAGATATAGCAATTAAGTTCCGGGAATTTGTCAATAAAAAACAAGCAAATTTTCGGGCAAAATTTTATTATCGACCTTCATAATAGTCTCCCTCTGACTCTACACAATGATTCAAACTTTGATCCCACGATTGGAAGCAACCTTGGTAATCCTCCGAAATTAACCCGTTCAGCACCACGGTTACAGCTTCTTTGACCTCATGTACGCCACCACTGAGGTACAATTTCACCTTGGGGAATACAAAAAAATCGCAGGGGGCAATATCGGGGCTATAGTTTGGGTGCAGCAACATTGAAATGCGTTTTTTCGCTAAAAATTCTTGCACAATGAACGAGGAATGGGCCGGCGCGTTGTCGTGGTGCAAGATCCAGCCGTTCTCGGCGAGTTGGGGTCGCACACGGAAAACGCGTGCCAGCAGCCATTCCAGGATGCCAACATAGAACTCTCCAGTCACTGCCTAGCCGGCAGGAACATATTCACGATGAATGATGCCGAGGATATCGAAAAAAAAAAGTCAGCACCTAGAGGAAAGATACAACCGGGAGCATTTAAGATGTAGAACAGACAAACCACTGCAGCAATGGGGCAGAACAGACCTATAAATACACAAAGAATTATGAAGACATAATTACCCAACGAGTTCATATGTCGGGTGAGGCAGGTTCTGCGAGCGGACCAACCTAAACAGTAAAAATCTATTTAAAGCGCTCAACACCTATGAGTGCTCTGCATTCATTTACTCTTTTAGAATTGTGAAATTGAGCAGGACGAACATAGAAAATCTACTGAGGAAACCAGAATACGCTTGATAAAGAAGTACAAATATCATCCTCGTAATGCTACTGAACAGACAATGCTACCAAAATACCACGGAGGATTGGTGGATATTGGTAAATAACTGAATCAACAGTTTACAAACTTACGCATATGTCTTCACAAATTAGCAGAGTCTTTTGTGCTACACCGAGCAGTGCGAGAGACAGACAACTGCTGCGATTGAGGGACCATGAACTAACTTGTCATCTCCAATCAGACCAAGAGAAGCTTCAAGACGGGCTGCAGAAACACATTCATGGACAATACCAAAATAAGATTAACCAGGAAAATGTCGACAAATTAGCGTTATGTTCTGGTTGGCGCCTGGACAAATGTTTCCTGAAACCGAAGACTTTCTACTAGCTATCCAAAACCAGGTCACCGCAAAGCGAAACTATCTGAAACACATAATCAGAAACCGCTCGATCCAGAATAACCAATGCCGATATGGATGTAAAACATCAGAGACAATCCAACACGTAGCAGGAGGATACCAAGCATTTGAAGCACTGAAAGACACGATTCAGCCGCGAAGATTATTCATCAAGAGCTGGTAGAGGAATTGAAACCGTGGCAGGTAGTGTCTACTACAAATACAGCCCGGAGCCTATACGTGTGTTCAAGTTGTACTGGGATCAAACTATGCTTACGAATTATACAGTTGCACATAATAGACCAGACATCATTTTAATGGATAAAACATCCAAGCAAGCAATAGAAGTCGCAAACTTTAACAGCAATAACCCAAGGGACAAATATAATGAGAAGATCACCAAATAGTGAGTCCTGGAGATACAAATGCGCAGATAGTGCGGAATGGGTAGTGTCTGGACGATCCCCATATTTCTATCAACAATCGGCGTAGTACTGAAGACTCTTCTGCTTAAGATCAAGGGATTGAGCCTTAGCGAACATGTGTATAAGGCTAGGCAAAAAGGTAGTGCTCCCCCCCCCCCCCCCCCGTTGTATCCACCGCTGAATTTTTCTAAACTCAAAAAAGGAAAATTGTGTTTACTTAAATTGAAATTCTAATACATCGTATTTTCTGTCCATTTCTGTAAAAGACGAATCAAAAAAAAATAAATTGTTTACAGACTAGATAAAGGTACATATATCTGTCTAATGTATAAAATAATAAAGGCTTTATACTTACATTATATATCCAATAAAGCATTATCAAAAATAAATGCACATAATCCCATTGAAATTATTCAAAAATAATTCTATATTTCAATTATTCTTGATTAACTTTTATCGATTCTATAAAAGTTTGAGTAAAATTTTTTGTTAACGTATTTAGTCACAAACAACTTTTGAATCAATCAAATCAAATAATTTAATATTGCCAGATGGTGTACTACAAAAGTGTTATACCATTAGGTGGTCCCGGCAGTAATAATATATAATATATATTTAAAAAAAAAACATTTTAATCGCTCCACCTATTAAATTATAAAGTAAGAAACACCTCAAAAAGTTTCTATTTATTTTACATAACATGGTATGTAACCCAAAAACTTATATTAGTTTTTAATCGGTATTCATCAAACTTTTAGTAAATAAAACACAAACAAATCGATTAATAATTACTAGAAGACCCAGATGTTCATCTTCAATTTCCACGTGCCCTGACAGGTTTTCTCAATACATTTTCATCATAACAATAATTTAAAAACTGGCAAGTAAAAAATAAATAAAACTGTCAACCACATACATATACAGTGCTTGTCACAATAAACCTTCCCCAAAAGATTTGACCAATTATAAGCAGTGGCGGCGGGGAGAGACGACTCTGGCAAATGAAAGAATACAAGAAAAGGTTTATTATAATAACAATAATAACAATAACAATATATTTCCTAGTAATACACAGATATTTAAAACAATTCAAACATCTCACTGACAATTAGGCACCTAATTTTTTGCCCCCCCCCCCACCACCGCATTCATCAAATATATTTTTTAAAAGCTACAGTATCGAGACACTACAACGTGGTACAGGTACAAAATAATCATCATATTATCATTTTGGTTTTTTATTATCTATTTAAAAACTTAAACAGGAAGTAATAAATTTCAGACTACCGGTCGCTTCCCGCTAAAGCGGGAATTAACATGTTTGAATAAAATCTAAAAACGGCGACAGGAGTGTGCAACTTATTTAAGTTTAAGTGTAATCAAATCATCTTTCAAATGTCAGATCAAAGCATCGACTTTTTTGGCGACATTGTGATCCATATAAATTCTGAATCATATATCAAAATGTAATAACATACAAGATATGCAACTTAAAATAAGAATATTGTCATCAGTTATTAAGCCAATCAAAACAGTTAATACAATAAAGTTTTATTTTAAATCAACATCAAAAACATGAAACACACAATTATTACAATTAGGTATATATTAAAGTTTTTCCCAAAAACTTTTACTCGAAGTAAGAAGTTATTTATACTGTACAACTATATAGAACAAATATCTCCGATATCAATATAAAACGCGTAAAACATGGGTAAACATGTTAACATTAGGCAGATTTATGAATGAACTGAATAGTTTTGAGAGTATTGTCTAATAGAATTGAATAACATGTTACAAACATATATAGCCAGATTCACTAAGAAGGTTTAAGACTTAAACCTGATCTAGTTGCCTTGGAAATTAGATTTTCTAGATGACCAGTTGTTTTTCTTATGATATTGTTTTAATTGTATTTTAAAGATTCAAAACTTGCTTGAATTATTGTTACCCTTGTCAATTTTAATTCTCCACTGTCAATCTAGACCAGTTTTAAAGTTAAACCATGTTAGTGAATCAGGGGGATAAATTTTGGTTTTAAAACACATATTCTTTGATTAGAGTCGCACAGTCAATACATATCAAGTTAAAAATTTATATTAATATATAATAGATAATTAAAGTAAACTGTAAACTTAAACCGATGGTAGTGTATTTTTCTGTTGCTATTTTTATTAGTAAACTATTAAAATCTTTTTGTACTATATGAAAAAAAGATACTGTTCGTATTAATAATACTTCTCAGTTAATAGAGTAGAATAATTACATTATTAATAAATATGTATATTCGATTAAATCTAATAATTAAATTTTAAAAAGTTAAAATCTTCAAGGAATAAATAAATTACTTATTAGCTGCACAGAAAAAATTAATCAGAAGGTACACTGTCAGCAATGTGAAATTTTAATGGAAATTTCCATGTCATACCCAGCTTTAACATGTGAAAGGGGGGATATAGATACGAGTACATGTGCTTATTTCTTATGTAAGATACTTAAATAAAACTCACTTGAACTAATAAGAAATATATCATTAACTGCAATATTTTTCATGCTATAGAAAATATTTCATTTGTACTAACGCAATACTAAGACCCATAGACGTAAGGGAAATTAATATTACTTGATATCAAGGAAGTTAGAGGGGATATGGGAAGCTACAAAAATAGGCTAAATGCCTAAAAAATTATCCTAACATGCAGAAAATATATGTCATAAGTTGACATTAAGTGGCTACGTGGAGTAAGCACAGAAAGAAATTTCATAGTAAATTTGCTGTGCGGTTGGTAATTGAGAACCATAAAACCAAAGCAGAAAGTGGCGAATTTTTTTTTTGTGCCGTGCAGTGACATCAGTTAAATTTCGGATATTATATTTGTGTATGTTAACAAGACATTTGTGCAGACTTTTTATTTATAACAATGAATCAATGTATAGTACTGTTTTATAAATCTGGTTAAATTATTATTTTCAGTAAATACATTTTTTATATTTTGGTAATTATTGACATTATGGTAAATCTAGGAGAACGTTTTTTGGAAAAAATTCGATACTTACCCCCCTATTCGAGGACGTAGAACATGATTTTGGCTTTGATTTTTTACCATTTTTCTTCAGTTTCCCGGAAAACCCAAAAAACGCCAAGCGTTCCTTCATCAAGCACTTTTAATTCTGAAGAAAAAACCGAACTCGCATATTTATTTTCAATAGTACTAGTTAAAATATCATGTATGTAACATATTTCAACTATTTTTGAACAAATTTTAAAGAATAAATTTAGAAAAACTTGTATTTTCAATGACAAATCCAAAATAGGTTCCGGAAAGGCCATCGACCATCAAACTCGCGAAAACGACTAATATTCGTTTGACACGTTGCCAGATGTAAAATACTTTCGTGGAATAAATTATAAAATTTGTCCATCCATAGTTTAATTTTTGTAATTTTTTATACAGTCTCGGGGAAAAATTAATCTTAGCCACCCAAAATATTTGGTTAGTTCAGGTTTAGCTATATTTTGGCCAATTTGGAAAACTGAAACTAATCTAAACTAACCTAAGTTGACTTAGACTTATACTTTCGCAATATAAACTATAAAATGTATTCATTACAGTTAACAATATAGTTTAATTTTTGTAATATATAAAAAGGGATAAAATTAATCTTAACCACCCAAAATCTTTGGTCAGTTTTGGTTAGTTCAGGTTTAGCTTAATTTTGGTCAGTTTGAGAAACAAAAACTAACCTGAACTATCCTAGATTTATTAACTAAAAATTTTATTGTCCATCAGAGACCACGTGAAGGTGGAACAATCTGTGACAGAAAAGAATATATGTGAGTTTCACAGAAATCGTATTCGCAATCTGGCAACAGCGCTAATTTTTCAATTTTTAGGAACGAGTCACTCCACTATTTAATGGCGGAAGCCATTTTGTTTTTATTTGTTTTTTGACTCCGGAATAGGGGGCAGTATCGAAATTTTTTCATAAAAAAACGTCGTTTTCCTAGATTTCCCATAATGCAAATTTTTACCCAGAGAATTATGTTTAAATCTATTTTGTCAGTATTTATTTTATTAATCATTTAATAATGAACCCTAAATTGTAATTTTCCAATATAATAACGTAATAAAAGTTTGCTCAAGTCTAGTTCTGTCCCCTGACCTACTGCGCGAGTACAGTATAGTCCTTTTAAGGGGAGTACAGCTTTACATACCCGACCGAATTTATTTTAGGGTATTCTCCTTCCTTTTACCTCCTCCAATTTCCTTGCTTAATATAGACTGCGGATCCTATAAAAGGAAGTTAGCGCACGCTTAAAAAGAGATAGAGCGTTTTCGAGGAGCAGGGCCTCTATTTCTAATTGTAGAGCTCAGCACGCTACTTCAAATGTCATTGGATACTCTTGTCACCTGACTGAAATTAGAAAGAGAGGTCCTCCTCCTCGAAAACGCTCTTTTTAAGCCTGAGCCAATTTTCTTCTATAGGATCCACAGTCTATATTAAGTAATATTAATTTCTCTTATATCTATGCTAAAACCTAATATTAACCTAATTTATTCCCCTACACATAAATGTCATTTAAGATCTTGTCATTCGGAAAACAAAGCAATTCTCAGTAGTGCAACTTCTGATCATCTGAGGTCTAACCCACATCTGCAGCCTATGAATCATAAATGCAAATAGATATAGAAGTTTAACCTGTCTGGCCAGTATGACCTCTTCTGGTCCCATGACTGCAGATAAAAATATTCATGTCTTAAAATAATAAAATATTACTCAAATCTGGACCTTCTCGGCAGAAACTTGACGGCTTTTTGTCGGTGTTTGGTTTTCGGTCCTTTTTTGAACTTTCCAGATTTTTTAATACCAACATACCAACCTAAATGGGCATAATTTCTGGATAAATAGGTGTTGTAGGAACCCTGGAATGATTCAATAAAAACTGTAGATGGTGCATTTGGATCCGACTAAAAAAGAAGAGTTGTTAAATAAAAGTCGTCTATTTTGTAACATTATATCATGGTGAATGATCAAATAAAATGCTAATTATTTATTTAAAAACCTCAATTGAAGCGATCAAATATTCATTTTACCAACCGGTGGTAAAAAATGAACGATTCGCTTAACTAAATAGAATGCGTAGTTCCAGAGGCGGATCCAGGGGAAGGAGCGATGGGGGTGATCAATCGCCCACTCCCCAAGAGCTTCGAATTCATAAAAAATATTTCGCTGTTACTATACTCAAAAGATAATGGGCTGAAACTTCCAAATTCACATATAACAGCGAAGACCACATACCCATATACGAGTAGGGTGGGGGTAATTTCGACTTTTTTTGCTCTTGCGATATCCCCCTCCCCTAAAAAAAGAGAGGCTGGATTGCCTCTGGGTAGTTTTGCAATAGGAAAAATAGGTAAGAACCGGCTTAAAATTAAGTAATGGAAAGACAAAAATTAATTTTTATTCTGTGACTTATTATAATCCTTGATAGTACAAAAGTTTTTGATAGGAACAGTGCTGTCTTGGCAGGAAGGTCACAAAAAAAATCGTAGTTGCATATATCTTAAAAAACGAATGTAGCACAATATAAAGATTGAATTAATATGCATTGTAGTTTTTCACACGTCCAGTTATTTCGTTTAAATAAAAAAAAACCTGTAGACAACTATTTTGAGTGAAATGCATGGAATGAGGTGTATAGCTAGAAAGAGTAATTTGCTCCAAGGCAACTCTTCAAGCTAACAAAAGAAAGTTAAATGGGTAAGCCGCATGAATATTAAGCAACCTTGGCCCAAATCAATACGCTAAAAATATCTCAGCATAGCATCTTACATCATCGTATTTAGTTAGATATGGAAAATAGTAAATTCGTCCTTATAGTTTTTATATTCGTAATTTACTTCCCCTTGCTGTATAAGAAACAATATTGGACTGAAAAAAAATCATCTCGCCAATGAAGAATATTGATTTAATCGATCTGCGTGATAAACAACTCACTGGGTAAATAACAAAATGATTTCCAACCAACAATACGGTTATCAACAAAAATATTAAATTCTTTTAGGTTATCAACTACGTTCAACTTTTTTTTACCATGGCTAATTAACATATTTCTTTATTACCTCAGCATATAGCCGTCCTTTTTTATCCATCGCAACATACATATTTGTCAACATTCCCCTTATTTTAACATGTTCGGGTAGGAGTCCTCCAGTTATTATTTCTAAAAACGCTAAAATGAAATATAAAAGTCATCATCAAACGATTATTTTTTTATTGTGTATTGTTTTGTAGAAACGGGGTGTACTTTGCTCTAAAACGGTCCTATTTCACTTCGTTCTAAAAGCAAAACTCTAAACATATTTTAGTAATAATCTACTACATAATAAATAGGTAGTTATTCTTTAATATTCTAATGATGTTCATCTTCATTAACATCATAATCTTATCAAAAATTGATTGACTCTGATTACTGCCGTCATTAATTACTAAAAATTAGTCGAAACATTATAATATTATGATGATAAAATTATTATGTCAGCTAAATGAATCTTATTCACAGTAAAAAATAATATACTACTCATAAATCGTTTGAGAACGTTCGTCTAAGATGTCCGATTTCTAGACTCCACCCTCTCTGTTATTACAGTGTTCTTCCTGGAGATTGAGTTCACTCATAACCTTCTTAATCCCGGATTGCCATGTATCTTTCAGCCTTCCTCGTTTCATTCAATGTTATGTTATCTAGTTCAGAATTTGTTTTGGTTATCTTTTATTTCTCATTCTTTGTAGGTGTCGATACCATGTTTCCTGTGTTTTCTGAATGCCTTTTATAGTTGACTGTGCCACTCTCATTCGTCTGAATATTCCTTATTTCGCACTCTTTCCACCTGTGATATTCCTTCGGAGCTTCTTAAAAGGTCCATTATTGTAACTTCTATCTCTTTTTATCTTTTTCGTTTGGTCTCCACGATTCAGCCCCATATAACAGGGTGTTCATAACCAGTGAATCATGCATAACAATTTTTCTTTATTCGTTATTTCTTTACTCCGGCAAATTTCATTCGGGCATTCTAATGCCCTTCGTGCCTATGTTACTCTTGCCTTTCTTTCGCCGTCGACAGTACCAGTTTTATCAAAGTAAACGCCTAGATATTTATATCCCATACATAGGCCTATTCTTTCGTTGTTATCTAACTCAAGGTTATCTCTGTGTCCGCCGATGTATAAATATTTTGTTATTCTTGTAACCATTTTTAATACCCATTCTTCATAAGATTCTTTGATTTTTCAAGTCATCTACTCTGTCATCTTTATCGCCTGCCAGTATTGCTTTGTCGTCGGCAAATTGGAATGTATATAATATAATGTATCTTTTATGGGGAGTCCCATTCCGGAGTATTTTTGTTTACATTTTATTCGTGCTTTTTTATGTAAATTTTGAAAACGGTAGAAGAGATGCAGCATCGTTATTTTAAGGCGTTTGTTACTTTCAAACTTCTGGGTAGTCTTCCCTATTTTTATTTTGCTCGTGGTATTTTTATACAGATTTCCTGTAATTTTAATAGCGTATAGCTTTCAATTCGACTATAATATATAGCAAATCTACGTCTAGAATTTTTAATCACGTGCAGATTGGGTCGGTTTTAGGTTAGACAAAGGCTTCGGTGAAAAACATTTGAGTTGTATTCCACTTCGATTAGTTTTTAAGAAAAATATAAAGTAACAAATTTAATTATAAAAAATTAAATAAAAATTAATTTCGCCTAATTGCAGTTTTGACTGAATTCTTACTATGTGGATCAGCTTCATCTCTAGTTCCCCTAACTTTTCCATCTGGATACACTCCCAAGAAAAATCCGGTTTTACAGTAAAGTTGCATTTTCGAACCCAACTTGGGATTCCCCCATCTCAAATTTCGTGGATCTACATAGGCATTTCTTAGGGGAGAATGTGAAGTGGAAGGAGGGGGCCAGACCACTCTTCTCAATGGAAAAATAGGAGATGGTGATTTTGTGTTTTCCACACCACACCTAAAAAATGAAAAATAAAAAGCTAGATGTTTACTTTAGGTTTTTAGACCCAGCACAAACGTCCAGTCTTTTCCACCGACCCTAACAAAACCATTTTGTATGTATGTTATTTCTTGAACTGGGCTAAACAAATCAAGTTCAGACAACACATAAGTATCTCAGAGACCTCGCAGTCTGATCTTTGTATGTGTTTGTACAGAATATCGATGTGAGTTGGTATTTATTCAGTTTAAATAAAGTATCTCTTGGAACTTTAAGCTCACCTATGAAATTCACCTGTATTAAAACTTACGGGTCCGATACTAGAATTAAATCCTCGACCGACACATTTGTTCCCAGAAATACTCAATTGGAAATTGCAAAAAAAAACCGTACTTTGAAGCAAATGTAATTACTCACTTTTTCCAGGCATTTGTGCTCTAAAATATGTACCCTGGCAACACTGAAAAACTGACTAATGCTCTGGGAGGCAACGGATATTGCGCTGAATATATAAGACGTTCTATTAATAAATATAAAACCCAACTCCTCAACAAAATGTCGTAAACGTACCTCCTATAGACAGTGTTGTCTTACCATACATACACCGAACCACCGGCAAGATTGCCAGGTTGCTCCGAAAATCAAACATTCGGACAATTTTCAACACATGTAAGAAAGTTGGACAGTGTTTGAAGTCTCTAAAGGATGCAATTCCATTTCAAACAGAAAGTGTTTACAATATAACTTGTACTTGTGGTAAAGTGTATGTAGGTGAAACAGGACGGTCTATATCCACTAGGCTTAAGGAACATGAAAGATATATAAAAAAGAAACAAATTGTACAATCTGCAGTAGCTGAACACCAGCATTGCTCAGGTCACACTTTTAATGTAAAAGAAACTAAGGTGCTAGCATCAGTGGCGAATTTTGTAAATATCCGAATAATATACATAGAGATTCAGGTTACAGTCTACATCACATGTGGAAATCGATTGTAACGCTGGATCACGATTCGCTGAACACCAGTCGGGTATAAAACGCGGGCTGTAGCTCTTCGATAGTCATTCAGTGTTTTAATCTCGTGGAGTAAAGATCCCTGAAGATGCATGGCGCAATCGTAGGCAAAACGTCGGATAATAATTCCAATTTGACACGATCTAAACTCAAGAATCATGATTTTCAACATGGTAACATTATGTTCTATTTTTTCTTTTAACTACAAGAAAAAAATATTCATTGTACATCCCTGTCTGAAATACAATAAATTTCATGAAGCTGCTCAGTCTCATATGAAATCCCAGTGGCAATGTATCTTATCTTCAACAAACTTTCAGAAAACAATGAATAGACAACAATTAAGTGTTCATGAAGTTTTAGATTCAGCATATCATAACGCAGTTGAAGGGAACAGGGTTAAACTACGGTCGATGATAAAAACAACTACATTTTGTGGGCTACATGAACTTCCATTTCGAGAAAAATCAGACACGGGCTCTGTTTTTACAGATATGCTATATTTCAGAGATGAATCTAGCAATACAGCACTAAAAAACGATCTGGAATTTGGATGTAAAAATAGTTTGTATATATCGTATTAGACCAAAATGAACTAATTCAAACATGTTTCGATATAGTCAAATTAGAAATGATTTTAGAAGTTAACAGTGCGTCAGTTTTTCCGTGCTAGCTGATGAAACTAGTGATATCGGGGCGGCAGAGCAGTTATCAATTGGGCCAAGATATGTAGATTTGAAGGAAATAAACCAATCATCCATGAAGAATTTCTAGGATATGAGCCATTGAAGGAACTGGACGCTAGGTCGATATCAGAAGCAATTATTCAATTCTTGATCGAAAATAATTTAGATTTAAACAAACTCGTTGGCCAAGGGTATGGTGGCTGCACTGTTATGGCTGGTCATACTGGTGGAGTTGAAAAACTAATTAATGACAAATACCCGATTCTTCTATTGTGCAAGATGTATTGAATCTCGTCATCAACGATTTGAATGAAGTTATTGAAGTTACAAATGCTACGGAAACAACAAAGGAAATCCTACATTTTTTTAGAGGAAGTATTTTACGACGGGACAAAATTTCGAAAATTCCCCTTTTTTGTGAAGTACAATAGTCCTCAAAATATAAAAGTATTCGAATATTTTTGGAAACATATTGATTATTGAGCAAACTTTAAAGGATCTCCCGCAAAATGCTACTAATCATCCAACTAGTACCACAGTCTATCAACTGTCCCAAGCAGTGACTACTCCAACTTATATCATAAGACTAGCAGTGACTGCTACATGTTCCATGTTACTAGAGCCTTCTTGCAATAAATGACAGGAAGTTAATATGAATTTGAAAATCGTACATTAGCATGTTAATAAACAGATAAATGTGTTTGGAATTCATCAGAAAGATGCTTCTTCAGAATTCGACATGGTTTTCAAAAAGGCAAAAAATAGGCACGTTCACAAGGTGAATCCAATGTGTAAGAACGACGAAGATGTCTTCGGGATAACAATCTTCATCCTTACTCAGGCTCGCTCATTTCCTCCTTGAAGGATCGTTTCTCTCAAAAGAAGAAAAAAGCTTTTTCACTCATGCAACTTCATCCAAAACAAATGGAAAACCTACACAAGCCATATTTTCAAAATATCCTAGAAAACATCGTAAGTGTGTACGGCAGTCTTTTACCGAATTTCTCAGCCGAAGCTATGTCATGATTTGACGTGTGGAAAATAGAAAAAGGCTTGATTACCCATAAGATTGATTATAGTGATTTCGATGGCACTATCTAAATTTATCCAGCTGTATCTAAATCAATAAAAATTGGACTAATTCTGTCACAACGACCTGCACAATTGAACGCTCGTTCAGCACCATACGACGCGTCAAAACTTGGACAAGGAATACAATGAGTGACAGCAGATTAAACAGTTGTTGCATGCTCCGTGTTCACAAGGATAGAGTGACGGCAAATAAAAACTTTACCGACTCAGTTATGGATAAATCTGGTAAAAAACCAAGAAGAATGAAGCTTTTATTCATACCCTAATTGTATCATTTGGATTGTATTACTTTATATACTAAATAAATTGTTCTTATTTTAAATTACAGAAGCAGTACAATCAATTTTTATTAACTTTGTTTTTAGAACCATTTTTGAAATGTTTTGTATGTGATACTATTGATTGTATGCATCAATTTATAAACTAATTCATACTAACAGCTATTTTTATAAAGGAGTAAATTTCACATTGTTCCACGTATTGTTAACACAAATATCAATAAATTATGAGACATAAATAAATTGAAAAAATAACGTATGATATCTTATGTAGTAATGATTCATAAAAATCGTTCAATTTTTGCCGGAGCCAGGAGGGGTGCAAGTGTCCACCTTGCAACCCCCCCCCTCCTTCCCCGGCGCCGCTGGTATTACATAAAATACAATTAATTAATATTCTCTATCGCTACGTATCACAATAGTAAGATATTTAAAAAAAATTAATTAACGGTTCTGTCATTTAAGATCACAAATTATTTTTAAAACCCTTCTTATAATATTCTAGGAACCTAAATATCTGCTATCCGCTAGAGGTTGGGTATCAACTTCATAGATAAAAGTTTATAGACGGAAATCTTTTAATATACCTATCAACAGTGGCATAGATAGGGGTTGGCCGCGGAGGAAGTTGTCAGTCTGAGCACTCACAAACTTAAACTTTAAAGTTATTGTATTATTTCTCTTCCTATAAAATAAGTAAGAACTAATTTTATATCTAATGCTTAAATATATAATTTAAATTATACTCTTAAAGTTATTGTATTGTTACTCTTCCTACAAAATAAGTTTTGGGGACGCAGAATTCAAATCTTTCCCAGGGCACTCATGACCATAGCTACGACCCCGCCTACCAATAAAAGTGGCGCGAAAAAATCGTAACCTTCGTTTTATAGTTGATATACCTCGACACAACCCCCGAGCTTAAAATTTCCAGCTCATCCCCCTAAATTAGCCCAGCAGTACGATAATATATTTAGTCGTTTAAGTAAATACTCTTTTTCTTAAACAACGATATACTGAAAAAATTGCCTAAAGTTTGAAGATGTTTATACAACAAAATGTTTTGCGGGTACCAGTGGATCAACGATACATTCATAGTTTATATTTAATTAATGTTTACAGCAAAAATTTAAATGTATATTGGTACTTACCAGGAAACATTTCTTTTCTCGCGACTCGAACTTGCAATGCCAACTTTTGCATTATCTAGGTCATCTCCTGACGATTCTGAATCGTTGTTATCAGAACTAGATTCAGTATCAGATGAATATTTTGAAACACTACTCATTTTTTTATTTTATAAAAATTATATCACAGAATCAAAAATTACAACATATCATAAATAGGATCACCTTTTTCACGCCTCAATGGATCAACGCGAGAAAAAACATGCAAATAGTTTTATTGAATAGAGCTCGTTGTATATTGGATGAATGAAAACTACCGACTCTAATTTGAAAATTCTGTTGCTAAAAATAACATATTAAGTGTACATTCTTAAAATAAATCATAGTGATATGTTTATTTTATAGGTCGAAGCTGACGGGAAACCAATTCCTTAGATTTAAACAGTATTACGTAAAAAAATAAACAATGTTCTTACCTGTGGAAAATTTGATGATAGGCAAATTATGTTTAAATTAATAATTTTTAACCGGTAAATTACCGAAATGTTATTGTTAGGCATTTAACTATCGATTTTACATGTGTGATTATTCGGTTGCATAGTACATATTTGTTTGATATTCTCGAAAAATATTTTTCGGTAACCAGTTATACATTCGAGGAAATGGGAAATTACCATTAGTTTTTAGTAACTTCTGTTTTATAGGTGTGGTGACAATGTCGGTGAGTGTTCCTGTCGTTGGGTGTTACGTTTTCGCCATTTTCTCAGAGTTTTTATGAAAAAAATACTTTTTTAAAGAGAAAATCTATAGTTTGTAGTGAAAAAATGTGTTTAAACAAAATTCACGTAGACAATTAAATCATAACAGTTTGCAAAGGTAAGAAAAACGTTAATTTTTTTATACTATTTAGTGTTTTGTTGGCCCTTCACCTTTTGCATCAAGCTTTGACATTTAAAATTATTGTAAAAGATTACGTACGGTATTGCAAAAATAATTATTGCAACACTAATTGTTGATGCTAATTAGCTAAGGCTCAAGTTATGTTTGGTATTCAGGAAATAATGACCAAGAACAATAATTTAATTTAGATATGGCGAAGAGGGAGGCACAATATTGACTTTTTGGGATTGGCAGTGAAAGTACAGATAATTTAATAAAAATTGATTTAAAAGTATCGATAAAACTTGAAAAATAACGCGGGTACATGTACTCCTATCAGGTTTTAAGTAAACAACATTTAAAGTATTGATAATATTGTTCCTTGAATTTAAATGAAAACAGTTTTCTTTCATCATGAACTTTAATACATATAACTTTTTAAAGTTTGTTATTATTCTCTTTTTTGCATTTGTCTTGTTCTGTGACAATAGTTACTATTAATGGCTCACAAGTACAGTGATTTAATATTTATTGACCATCTTAAATGTTCAAGATATTCAAGATTCGCAGACATTTTAAACCAACTTCATGTTTACATATTTGTAAAAAGAATTTTTTTTGGCAAACATATTTTTTTTTTTTTTGTATGGACATTAAATTTAGGCATATACTATTACATCCATACTATCTAAAACTTCTTTGATTTCCTTGACCTCATTATTAAAATATTCATATAATTAAATAACATTTTATTGTGCAGGGTCATCCACTATAAAGTTATTTTTTTATTATATGATTTTCCACTGCAACAATCTAATAAAATATCACATTCAGCTTTCTAGGCATTTTCTATTGAAAAAATTGCAGTGGTTTTGTCATTTTACAATATTTACCAGTTATGAAATGAATTTTACCTACTTGAATTTATGCAAATTCATTTATTTTTAATGTAATTCTCCAATATGGGGTTGAGGTTTACATCTTATCAGTTATTTAAAAATATGTTGTCTCTATTTAAAAAAAAATCATCTTCCAATGTAGTGAGTATTCCATAAAAGTTGTCATATAGGCATGTTTGATTCTGCATAATTTCTATGTATCTGCTGTAGCTTACATGTCTATGCTATTTTTATGCTCTAGTAAATATGCTAACCAGTTTAACCCGAATCCTAATGTAAAACAGATAGTTTTGTAATTTTTCTTAAAAGACAAATCTTTCAAAAATTATATATTTAAATTTTCATGTTACAAAAAAAAGTGTTTAAATGGAAAATATTATTGAAGTTGGGTCAGTTAGCGAGAGTACATAAATCTTACTAAGTTATTCAATACATAAGAGGGCAGATACATGTAAATAATATTAGGACGTTTTATTTTATGAGTGTGCATGCAACATCTAATGACAGCAGACGAAACACCATAATATGTTCTATAGAACGGAACATAAACAGATCACCACCACACTGGCAGAACATGTAAAGAGATTCAGTATAATCAGTATGGCAATTTATTACTTTATTTATTTATTTCAATTGTACATTACAGGAATACCTAAATAGTACAGCAATTAAAAATATAAACAATTAACATGTATATAGTTTAACAAAATGAAACTCTTATCATAACAGTAAGCTAAAATCAGCTAAACAAAATACTTAAGAGTAAAAAAGCATTCACAGTCAACAGCCAGGTTCCCTATTCATAGCCAATTTCACTGTACTCTTAAAGGACAGAGAATAACAGCATAAATCAAAGTCACATGACAGGAATGTACTGTAGTGGTCCATAAATCTATTGGCGAAACTATTCCTGCCAATATCAGTCTGGCTAGGATACAGCGAGAATCCATTTTGCTGCCTGGTTAGTCGAGCAGAGACACGAAAATTAAGCAATGCCAGCAGATCAGGGCAATCAACCACACCCGCCAACATTCTATGACCAAACATCATAGTAAGCTGAATTCTACAAGTCTCCAAGGAATCCAAGCTGAGCAAACTTAGTCGCTGGTGGTACTGTAGCTGTGCTCGATCGATTCTTAACTTGTAGAGCAAGAAATTAACAAATTTGCTTTGCGCCCGCTCAATCCGTGCAACGTGGATCCTATATAGGTGACCAGATCATGCAGCAGTACTCCAAGTTACTTCTAACTAGGCCAAAATAAACAGCCTTAAGAGTTTCAATGTCATTAAAGTCGTGACATTGCCTTCTGACAAATCCACACCTCTTTAAAGATATTGAGATCATGCTCTCGATGTGTGCAGTACAACGCAACTCACTATCAAATATGACTCCCAAATCATTAATAAGAGTTACTCTAGTGAGCTCATTTCACCAATTCGATAAGCTGAAAGAATGGGTTTTCTCTTCCTAGAAAAGGAAATCATCTTGCATTTCGATGTATTGAGAAACATTTCATTTTCTCTGCACCAGGAAACCAATTTGAAGATTTCATTCTGTAATATAGAGCAATCCCCGAGACACGACTCTCGGCTGAAAATCTTTAAGTCATCCGCAAAGAAAAGGTAAGAACACTCTCGGAAAATGTAGGTAAGGTCATTGATGAAAAGCAAGAACAGAACGGTGCCCAGATGGGACCCCTGCGGAACCCCAAAATGTACCTTAATTTGTCACGATAATCTACCGCAAAACTTGACCATATGCGTTCGATCAGTTAGATAGCTGGCAAGCCAGAAAATTAACGGAAGTCAGACTCCATGCCGCTGTAATTTTTTCAATAAAATGTGATGATTTTCCGAATCAAATGCCTTTCTGAAGTCGAAATAAATCGAGTCGACCTGCAATGAAAGATCGAGGGGTCTCTTAGAAAGTTACAATAAACTGCCAAATTAGTCTGACATGACATACCAGACTGAAATCCGTGCTGATGTTCCGAAATGACTCCACGGAACGCAAAAGAGATATCATCTGTAACCAGCGACTCCAGGACCTTACCAAAACACGACGAACCAGATATAAAACGGTAGTTAAGTATGTCAGAACGATTTCCACCTTTGAACAAAGGTGTTACAAAAGCGAACTTCCATACCGAAGGAAAGACTCCTGAATCAAGAGAACATTTGTATATTGCAGTCAGTGTCACACAACAGTTCCTCACGAATACTGGAGGACTCCCATCAGGGCCAGCACCCACACCAACATCAGGGTCCACTAGCTTTTTGAATACAATATCGCTATCCACCCATACAGAAAACATATTTATGTTGTTCAAAGGCTACATATACGGACTGGAAAAATCCCGCGAAGACATCAGCAATCTCCTTTGGATTCCGATAACTTTCATTTAAGCAGCTCATTTGTTTTGAATATCCAACTCCAAAATGATTTTACAGTTTGCCTAATGTTCCATTGCGAGGACATAATAAAGGCTTGATAGTCATTATTAATAGAGATTTTAGTTTGTGTCCTTAAGTATTTAAAACGGTCTCTAAGTTTTGTTTGACAATTATCTTTTTTTTCTCAGTTTACTAAGGACTCTATTATACTTAATCCACTCGATAGTCTTCTGTGAATAGTATGCAGGAAATTTCAGGTAGCTAATTAATTTATTAGGCACGTAAAGGTCGACAGCAGACTATATGATGAGTAGAAAATTTCCATCTTAGCATTAACACACAACTCAGCTGATCCCAAAAAGTTCCGGTTGGTTGCCTCAAAATAGTCATTGACCAAGTTATAGTCCACCTTAAAGAAGTTCTTATGATATGATTCCACAGTAAATTCTGCCAAAGCACTGTCAACTTCAAGGGTTATATCTAGCGGCGGATGATGTTCTTCAAGTGCTGACAGTGGCGCAGTACTTTCAGTAATAACAATGTTTCGACAATTAGAAAAGAAAAGATCTAAAATTTTTCCATTCATATTGTGAATTGTACTTATTTGCCATAACAATAATAAACAATGTACAAGTATCAATAAAAATTCTTCTTTTCTGTAAAGAGGGAAGTCTTAGGAGTTGCATTATCTCGTCATAAACAATATCCTCACTCAAAATACCCAACCTATAGCCTACAAACCTCAAAAGTTTTTTCTGAACTTTTTCAACTCAATTCAATTGATTTTCTATTTGCTTAATACAACATCCTAAAACAATCAACATTAGAAAAATCAGTCAGCGATCTCTTAGTAAAGCCCAACAGTTCAAAGCTTTGTTAGTAACATGATAATTAAAATTCAAATCCTTATTAAAAAACACTCCAAGATCTAAGATACAATTTTTCTTCCTGTAGAACTTCATTACCTCACACTTAACTGTATTCAGCTCCATCCTATTCATTCTGCATCATTCATTCATTCTCCTTATATCTTCTTGCAATTCCTCGCACTCAACTTATTAATCATTCTATAAATTTTTAAGATCACCAACATATAATAAAAACTTTGACTCTTTAACAAAATTACCTATACGGTTAATATATAAATTAAGGAGGAGTGGAGCCAGATGGCAACCCTGTGGCATACCTGATGTGACCAAAACCTCCACAGAAGTGTACCCCTTATTCTTAACTATTTTTCTTCGTTTTGACAGATAATTTTAGAATCAACTTTATAACTTTCCAGAAATACCATATTGTTGAAATTTATTTATCAGTAGACTGCGATTCTCATGATCGAATCCATACTACTGCTTTCTTTCGTCCAAGTAGAACTCCAGCAAAGAAGCCCATAGTCCTCTTATATCATAATGTGAGAGTTTACGAGTCAATAGTCTATGATTTATTGTGTCAAAGGCCTTTGAGAAATCAAAAAAGAGCCCAAGAACTTTCTTGTTAGTATCAACGTTATCTATAATATAGAAAATTATTTTAAATATAGCAAGTTGTGTAGATCTATTAAGTCTGAAGCCAACTGATGCTCTGCAAGAATGTTAAAATTATGCAAGAAAGTCACGATACTAGTATATATTACTCTCTCAAAGTGCTTTAATAAGGAGGACAGAAGATATACAGATTTGTAATTTGCCATGCCCAGCTTGTCTCCCTTTTTGTGAATGGGAACAATTTTTGCTACCTTAAGACCGTCAGGACAGACATCTTTTTGAAAATATTCATTTATAATATATACATCCAGTCCCACCAAAAACATATTTGGAAAAATCATAATTACATTAAGAACCTCAAGAAAATAGTTGAAGTAACTGGATCGGCGAATAATTCCTGACCCAAAGGGAAGACAGCAGGAATATCAAATCTATCCATAAATAAATCGGAAATTATCTGTGGGTCATTAACCACATTTTCATTGGGAAATATTCTAGTATCTTGACAAGTCCTTCCTCTATCATTTTCTTGGGCAAAAATGCTCGAAGCAGTTTTAGTTTTATTGCTAGAGTTTAAAATTTTGTTTTCATTCGCGGCCATCCTAAATTCTTTAAAATATTTACGGTACTCTTTTCTATCTTATACTGCTGGTACACCCTTTCATCTTTGGTAATTTGTGACCACACATGAAGATCCTTTATATACTTAGCATATTTCTTTATGCCAGTATTTCTGTGGGATTTTTCAATATTTTGTTACCTTGAACTGTTAACACCCCTTTGTTTTCTACTTTTACTACTCTTCAGTGTTATGTTGATTAAACTGTGGTGTGGAGTTTATGTCATATATAATCATCTAACGCCCTTTATTGTAGCCCAAAACAGGAATATATCAAGAAAAATTATCTCTTTTACCTGTAAAGCCTTTAAATTGTTTAAAATAAAAATAACGGTCCGATAATCAACAGCAGAATGTTCCCTGCGCCTTGAGTCGGCCCTGATCTATTTCTTAGGTACAAATTTATCATACCAAAAAATATTTCTAGCTTGCTTCTTATCACAAACTAAAAATATTCCCCGAAATATAGCTTAGACATACTTTTATTGATCTGGCTCCCCAAAAATGAGTCACATCCTGATGGTGATAATGAGGATATAATGTTTGTAACTTTATATCGTGCAACGCTCTGTTTGTTGTATATTTTAAAGGCCATATGGCTAATGTATCAAATGCACTGCTTATTTTATTTAAATCATCTCTTTAAAGTAACAAGATAACTGTTTAAAATTAATATTGTTTTAAAGTGCTTTCAAACTGTGGTATTTAAAGTAATAAATTATAAAAAAGTGAGTGGTAAATTGTAATGTTCAACGAATGATACCTTATTTCCTCTTTAACATTGTTTTTCTAATGGATTTTGAAGAAGTTTAGTAACCTTCATTGTCTATTTAATACTCATAGTCGCAAGTGTGGACAGCTAAAGATTTATTAACATTCTTTGGGTGTTGTTAAATAGTTTCAGGAAAATGTTGGTATGTTTTATGCATCATAAATAATTTTTGTTTACTACTTTACTGTAGAGTAATATTAAATAATTATTGCCAGTTTTGAAAATAAACTTTAAAATGGTGTTTGGTGTCGTGTACCGGGTACTGTTATAGTGTTTATAGTGTTTGGTGCTGCTAAGAAACATTAAAATGAAGTAACCACTCTCGGTCAAAATAATTATACATGTCGGTCATAGACAAAACTGATCTTTAATAGTTTGCAAAAAGAATTGGCGCTTAGAATGTAATATCTGATTATTTTAACTTGGGTTTATTTAGAAAAGTTATGTTTGGATTAAAATATAAAGGTAAATAAACCATTTTTCTGTATAGGTGCCAACAAACGGTTTTACTATGCAAGAAAAGACTGTTCGCAGTATAATTTTAATTTTGACTATTAGCATTGTGAATATCTATAGTTTTTCGATTTTCAATTTCCTAAGCCCGTATTATTGACGGTAATAGAATAACACTACTACTAAAATTTGTTTATTGGAATTGTTCCTCATAGAAGCTCAATATTTATTTCAGTGTGTTGAAAAAGAATAATTAATGTTAACCTACAAATTTTATCAACTCATAATTTTTTTCGTTACTTTAATGTGTTCTGAATAAAGATTGATTGATTGAAAGAATAAATTTTCCAAATTGTACAACTAGGTTCAGCCTTTTTCTTCATACTTTTATGGTTGAATCATTCCATAATTTTAAAAAGGCATTATTAAAAGCGATGACAGTTTTTGCTCACAAATGGTATGAGAAACTTGCTGTGCTTGTCATGACTGCTTGTCGTAAACTGGAGTTGCTTAAAAATCCCTTAAAGTAAGCATTTGAATATTGCCAGAAATAATAAGAATAAAAAAATTAAAATGGTTGTCCATATCAAGAAAATTTAGCAAATGTTTAACCTAGGTGTAACGATACCTTTTAAGGCCAGTTACGTGAATAAAAAATAAATAAATAAAAAATCACGGAGATTTGTCTTGTTTAGTAGGTCCTTTTTTTGAAAACACTCCCAGATGATGGATTTTTGTCTCGGTTAGAGCCATTCTCCACTGTAGTATAGGGAAAAAATTTAACAAAATTTTTTTGTAGAAATAGCAACTGTTTAAAAAAATCTCTGATTCTCTATTCACATATGAAGTTAAAAAAAATTATTAAAAAATTAATTATTAAAATATACACTAGAAATTTCATCATAATCGGTTGCGTAGATCTCGAAATATTTTGCCCGCCAGTTTGAAAAAAGGGTGCTATTAAACAGCACACATATCCGCCATAATTTATTCATAAAACTATAATGTATTTGCGGAAAGTTAAAATGAGTGTACATTTTACCTGCGACTTCGTCCGCGTGAAACTTGTGAAATAAAAATTCGTTTTGTTATGAGAGTCCCCTATATATATATATATATATATATATATATATATATATATATATATATATATATATATATATATATATATATATATATATATATATATAAATATATATATATATATATATTTAATCAAGCGCTACCCGACAAAATAACTGACCTAAGCTAACTTTCTATAAAATCACCATGACAATTGACTTAATTGCTATTAGAATTGGTCTCGACTGACACACGAAAAGACAGGGACAGACTTTGGTTCAGCCGTTTCCCAGATTAGACCGTACAAGCAGACAGAAAAAAAGCAGCCTCTGTCACTTCCGACAATATCTTCATCATGTCTGTAAAGTTTCATTCACCGTTTCGAAGATTAGCCCATAAAGACAGAAAAATAAACAGAAACAGCCTATATCACTCCTGGCAACCTTTTCATGTCTGTAAATCGAACTGACACAAAATTTAGTTTTATTTATACAGCCTAACCAGTTTTTAGAAATACGACAATTTTTACAAAAAAAAGCATGTAGTAACATTTATTTGGGTTTTTAGTTTTGCTTTTTGTGAGTGGAAAACTTTGTCTTGTAGTATTTCTTTCTCATTTTAATAATTTTTCCCCTCTGTGGCTAGTCAAGCAAGGTCATGAAAAATTGACGACCCGTTGTCTTCAAAAGAACCATACAAGGGCAATTTTTACAAAAAATCAAGTACTAACATCTATCGGGGCTTTTAATTTTTGCTTTTTGTGGGTTCAAAACTATGTCTTGTTGTATTTCCTTCTAATTTTAATAATTTTTCGGCACTGTAATGGTGGATCGCGAACCAAGCAAGGTCATGAAGAATGGAGGACCCGTTATCTTCAAAGGAACCATACAAATGAAAACAGTCCGAATTCCAAAGTGTTTGGGCCTTTAATTTAGAAAAATTACAAAGATAGAGAATATCTGTAAAACAGGATAATGTGAGTCATCTATCTGTGCTAGTGGCTTTAACCTTGAGATCAATTTACAAGGTCATTCGAAGGTCAAGTCGCGTATTTTTAAATAGAAACCCCCATTTTTCATTGCAGAAATGAAAGGTGAAGAAAATTTCGTATCCAACAGAGTAAATAACGTAGGGGGTAAAATCACATGTGGAGATCATTTGTAGGTCAAATATTCTTATACCATGGATTGGTATAAATTATCCAATAGTTCGACAACTAAGAGTGATGGAGAAAAACTCCTACAAAAGTTTAAGGAAATCAAACGGTGCATTTCAAGGTGACCTTAAATTTGACCTTGACCTTCAAGGTGAGTTGAAGGCCAAGTACGTTTTCCCCAATGATCTTGAGGTCAATGTCCCTAGCACAGTATTACTCTGTAACTGACATCATAAAAAAGTAATAATACAAATGAGTTATTCTCTCACCACGAAATCAAAGAGTGAGTCACTCATAATCATATCTGAATGTAAAATTTTGCGCTCTTTCCATTCCTGACGAAGAAAATATGAATTTCCATTGAAAAAACCTTACTTGACCGTCAAATGACCGAACGACCATAAATGTCAAGATCAAAGTCAAAGCTGAGGTCACCTTGAGATGCACCGTTTCATTTCCTGAAACTTCTGCAGGACATGTTTTTCTCCATCACTCTTAGTTGCCGAGTTGTTAGATAATTTACACCAATCCATGATATAGAACATTTGATCTTCAAATAATCTTCCGTTGCGATTTTACCCCTTATGTTATTTATACTGTTGGATAGGAAATTTTCTCCGCTTTCCATTTTTGCAATTAAAAATAAGGATATCTATTAAAAAAAACTCGACTTGACCTTCGAACGACCTTGTATATTGACCTCAAGGTCAAAGTCTCTAGCATAAATGAGTGACCCCCATTGTCCTAACCATCTTTTGTCTGAACCATTTTTGTGTATCTGGCTTACCTTACGGGAAAATTTGGGTGATTAGATTAAAATGGCCCACCATGTATATACATATATATTTTCAACAGGAAACTACATAATATAAAGCTTGTTACATTTGTAAAATTTTCTATGAATTTCTAGATAAATTTCATATTTTCATGTAGTTAATAACGTTAAAAAATGCACCAGAATGTTGAAAAATGTTAAAATATTTATGTAAAAACAAAAATAAACATTTTTTTTTGAATAAAACAAAACTGGTTGGTTAAATAACTTTATCAGTGATAAACGATAAGCAAATTTACTTTTATCAAATTATAGAACGTTTTGTTTGTTCAAAGAATTTTAGCTTAAAATAGATGATATTTCAATGGGTGCTTTGCTGGTGCCAGTATAAAAAAATGTTTGTAGAAGTTTTATTAAGATTTTACATTGTTAAGTCACTTAATATCTGATTTTTTTTAAAACTGGTGTACAAGAAAACTATTTCTTCCAGTTGAAAGTAGATTTTGTCAAGCTTATATAGGTAAATATTTATTATAAATATGAATGTTGCCCTGAGATGATAAAACATCCTTGAATTGTATCTTTTTGGTTCATCTCAGGTCAAGATTTAGAAATTCGTAGAAAATTTGACTAGTTAAATTTTCAGTTTTTCTCATATTGTCTCCGTCTTGCCTCATCTTGAAGAAGTTATTTATATCGAACAAGTAGTTGAGACAAGATCAAATTAGACTGAACTATCCTTCAACATTTATTTAGTCGTGGTGTAATTTTTTTTTACCAAAAAGTTTTGAAAAGCCCTTTATTTAATTCCTACGTAAGAATGCAGTTGTTGAATGTTAAACACTCAAAATAATAAGATGAACAAAACCGGGATGAAGAAGATACTTTTTCTCGTATATTTAATATCAATTTATTAGGGTTTTTTTGAAGAGACATCGAAAAAAAATCAGGAAAAGTCTAATGTAATTTTATAACAGAATTATTTTGTATTTCTAATCAGACATTGTAGGTGATTCAATTTTAAACTCATCTAGAAACCACATTTTATTAGTTGCAAATTTAGAAACATCTTTTTAAATTCTTTTCAGTAGATCAAACTATTAAAATTACACAACAAAATTAGTACTCTATTTTCGGTTGTGTTATATCATAATTTTTTTTTGTCAATTATTGGTTCGAAATTCCCTTGTTTTGGGTTAATTGTCGGGAAGGTAGAAGTTATGGAAAGCCAAACTTTTTTTTTATAAAAATTTTATGTATAGATTTTACATGGAACAAGAAAGAAATTACAGAAATTTGGTAGAAAATGCCAGCTTTATTAGCACTAGAAGTCCTAAAATTAAAAATAAGAAATTTTTACAACCTTTTTTTTTGTTACAGAAAATTCGCTGTAGATGATTACGTTCTACTCTCTAGCCATAATTTATTACATATCAGTATCAACGCGTCTCTATTTTTAATACCCAAGATTTGCTCTACAAATTTTTATTATGTTTTTAAGTTTGTTCAGCGGAAAGTTGAATTATTTTTTCCAATTTTTAATATTATTCGCACAATCGTCCTTAATTATTGTTGAGGAACAACAGTTGAGTATCCGAAATATAAAATTTTTAATCTTTTTTTTTTCTCAAAAAATTTCTTTTGCAACTATCAAAGACATTTAAAAATATGCTTTATGAATCTTATATTACAAAGGGAGTTCTTTTTGTCTTATAGATTAGCCATATTGTATTTTTTATTAGGTTTTCGTTAAGTAAGAGGTCCTGGACTTGAGCTAAGACTAGTTTAGAAATAAAGGTACCAAATCTTATATTTGAAGCCAGCAATTTTTTTTAGCAAATAGTTAATAAATATAAAGAGTGTTCTAATTTTTAAAACATGCCATTTTCGATATTTGTTTGATTGTATTTGTATATTTTCTATATTTACCTTATATTTTAAAAATATTGAGATCGAAAAATACACTGTTGTATATTGTAAAATTGTATATAATTATATATTTAAGTTACTTTTATATGTTTACATATATTAATGAACGTTAATATAAATTTTAGGTCTCCTGTAATGGTAGGTCCTTCCTCATAGGATTCGCTACAAAAAAAATGTACAAGTTCTCAGGTCTTGTTTAATTAATTAAGTCACGAACCATGCCACTCCCCAAACGGGTAATCGAACCCGTTTACGTTACTCGGGGTACTCTTCCTGAAGATTTGCCGCTCCCTTCTGAACTAGAAGGTGTTACAAATGGTTCATTGGCAAATACGGTTAGACAACTGTCTTCTCTTTCTCGGTAAGTTAAAACATCCTCTGGGGTCTTTTTTAAATATATTTTTCATTTTTAATACAACCCGGCAGGGTCCGACATTTTATAAGTAGTCTTACAAAAAAAAAAAGGAAAATTTGTTGCTCTCAATTTAAATTGATTAACCACCTGAAAAACCAGGATTATCTTTAAAAAAATAAGTAAATTTAGTCCCTTTTTTTAATTTTACTATATATTGTTACAAAATACAGCACTCTTACATTTCTAGTCTACAGTTTTGTATGAACCTGAACTTTTAATTGATTAATATCATCGAAAAAGGATATTCGCCAGTGATCAATTTTATTAGCGAGGTTAGCAAATTAATAATTTAAAAAATAATTGCTGATAATTTTTTTTCTTAAATTATTTATTTCGGTGACGGTTGATAGTGAAAAAAGTATGGCAGAGATTTACTCCCCGAAACCAACCCTTAGCGGAAACAATAGGGGTGAGAATAGAATTATATTTGTTATTTCCGACCCTGTGAGTTTGAATGAGACTTTTATTTTCTTTAATTATTTATTTCGATGACAGTTGATTGTGAAAAAAGTATGGTCGCGATTTACTCTCCGGAACCTACCCTTACCCGAAAAAATAGGGTTGAAAATAGAATTAAATTTTTTATTTCCTACCCTGTGAGTTTGAATGAGAGTTTTATTTTCTTAAATTATTTACTCGATAACAGTTGATTGTGAAAAAAGTATGGCCGCGATTTACTCTCAGGAATCAACTCTTAGCGGAAAAATAGGGTTGAGGATAGAATTATATTTTTATTTCCGATCCTGTAAGTTTCAATGAGAATTTTATTTTCCTAAATTATTTAGTTCGAGAACAGTTGA
The DNA here is from genome assembly GCA_034092305.1 of Diaprepes abbreviatus. Lineage (NCBI taxonomy): Eukaryota > Metazoa > Arthropoda > Insecta > Coleoptera > Curculionidae > Diaprepes > Diaprepes abbreviatus. The sequence goes on from JASJET010000139.1 coordinate 10,583,574, forward strand.
TTGTAAAAAAAGTATGGCCGCAGTTTACTATCCGGAATCTACCCTTAGCGAAAAAAATAGGGTCGAGAATAGAATTATATTTTTTATTTCCGACCCTGTAAGTTTCAATGAGATTTTTATTTTCTTAAATTATTTAGTTCGAGGACTGTTCATTGTAAAAAAAGTATGGCCGCGATTTACTCTCCGGAACCTACCCTTAGGGACAAAAATAGGGTTGAGAATAGAATTTTATTTTTTATTTCCGACCCTGTAGGTTTCAATGAGAATTTTATTTTGCTAAATTATTTAGTTCGAGGACAGTTCATTGTAAAAAAAGTATGGCCGCGGTTTACTATCCGGAACCTACCCTTAGCGAAAAAAATAGGGTTGAGAATAGAATTATATTTTTTATTTCTGACCCTGTAAGTTTCAATGAGAATTTTATTTTCCTAAATTATTTAATTCGAGGACAGTTCATTGTAAAAAAAGTATGGTCGCGATTTACTCTCCGGAACCTATCCTTAGCGAAAAAAACAGGGTTGATAATAGAATTATATTTTTATTTCCGACCCTGTAAGTTTCAATGAGAATTTTATTTTCTTAAATTATTTAGTTCGAGGACAGATCATTGTAAAAAAGTTTGGCCGCGATTTACTCTCCGGAACCTACCCTTAGCGAAAAAAATAGGGTTGAGATAAAATTATATTTTTTATTTCCGACCCTGTAGGTTTCAATGAGAATTTTATTTTCTTAAATTATTTAGTTCAAGGATAGTTCATTGTAAAAAAGTATGGCCGCGATTTACTCTCCGGAACCTACCCTATATAAAGATGATATTAATCGATTAAAAGTTCAGGTTCATAGTTTTGTACTGTTTATGTCTACTACAACTTTTTTTTCATATACACTATTAACTATAAAATAACAATTGTTGCAAGCCTGCAGCCATTCCTCTATTATTAAGATATATACAATGATAAAAATATTAAAATATCTTAAATTTTAACAAATATTTTTAGGAGACAAAAAAATTAAAGAAATTATCAATTTACTATTAAAAGTAGATGTCAAGTCCAATTAAAAAAAAAATCGAGATTATGCTTCAAGTAACTCTATTTTTCAGTTGTATTTTTTAACTAGTTTTTTGCGAAATATATGCTTTAATAAAAAAATATACTCTTTCCATGCATTTTAAATAAGCACTGCCAAAATAAAAAATGACCTAATGAAAGTCGTATTTTTTTGACCTAAAGAATATATATTTAACATATTAGCCTGATTTTTCTGGATACCCTGTATATATTTCATCAGAATGTATCCATTTTCAAAAAAACTTATACAAAATTTCAAACCAATAGCATAACAAAAGAGACTGCTAGAATAAAAAAATCTTCTCTGTATTGCCTTTGTGATAATTTATAAGTTTCTTACTATCTAACTTTGTGCAAATTTATAATTTTAGTACATACTGCTGGTATAATTTTAATGTAAAAAACTCAATATTAATTTTCTTAGAATCAACAATTGTTTTTTATTATAATGGTAGTACGAATCATTTTAATCACCCTTCGATATTGATCATCAGTTATGTGAATGACTCAAAAACTGACACTCCTCTATATTAGGCATTTATGGAATTTAAAGAAGTTTTATTGAATATTAATTAATAAGAAATTAAGAGAATATATTATTGATCTTTGAAATTATAGTACAGGTTTTACAGCCACGTTTGATCTAAAACCATAATTTGCAAAATCCGGACATTTTAAAATTTAACATAAAAAATCAAAAGATTGAAATTTTGAAATGATATGAACCTGAAATGGACGATTTTAAAAAATGTGTACATCACATTAATTATTTTTCCAGTATATGTAAGTATATATAAACCGGCTTGAATAGGAAAAATTCTTTAATTTTTTCTATATTGTCATTAAGGCCGTAAGGATTATTTGGAGTGGGCATAGTCGGATATAAAAAATATTTAATTTTTGCCTAATTAATATAATTAATTAAGACCTCCAACTAACATGGTTTGAAATATACACAAGAAAGTATATGAAAATAACGCATATATGTAACCTTCACACGACACTGGGTACTTCACGCTCTTTAGCGTCTATTCTATTTTTATTACACTTTGACAGTTTATTGTTTGTTTTTGTTTTCTTTGTTCACAATAGATACAGTGACTCCTTAAAATAGCTTTGTAGCATTACACAAGGAATATATTTCAGGAAAATTAGTTTAATATTTTGTATTGCTCTTTTAAATTAATAGAAACGCCAACAGAAGCATCTTCGATAGTTAAAAATTTATCCTGATAAAAATAAGCTTTTGCAGGATAATATACATTACTTTTTCCTTTGCCTATTACAGGCTTTAGTTACCTGTATATGCTTTAAAGTAATTTAAGTTTTATTGTTGTTAAATACATGATGAACTTAAGAAGTTTAATAAGTAAGTATTACGCCCTCAAAATGCATTTATAACGTGTGTAAACTAGTGGGGCGAAAGACGGGGAGCGACAGCAGGTAAACCGCCCCACTTGCCGTTGCTGGTAATATTTCAACACCATGACAGGTTTGAGCACGAGTCCAAGACACTTGCGTGCGCTCAACCAATTGTGTCCACATGCTACCTCGCATTAAACGTTCAGCGTCGCCTTTTCTTTTTAATAATAAACACTTAAATACTAATTATAAGCACTCATTAATCAAGAGCCGTAAAAGCTTGGTCGCAGACCTTCATCAAGCGTGGTGACTCATGGTATTGAACTGAGAACACGCTCAATGTGTGAATAACAGCTCTCGTCCGATTTTGGTTAGCCTGAACTCGACCAACAAGGGACTTAAAGAGCTCATTGAAAACTCAACTTCAGAATTTGCTGTTACACTGTTAAAAAAAAACCTTAAATTTAAGGTACATTCATTAATTTAAATTAATGGATTTGTACCTTAAACCATGAATAAGTTACATGTACTTTGAAATTAAAGCTTTGTACATTAAATTTAATTGAATGTTACCTTAAATTTCAATAAAGTAACTGAGAACATAACAAATTTAATATATAATTACATTAGGTTTAATATAAAAATTATTAAAATTTACCTGAACTAAACTTAAAATTAATGTGAAGTTTTTTTTAATATACTTATAATCTTAACATTAAATATATATATATATATATATATATATATATATATATATATATATATATATATATATATATATATAAATATATACAGTGCCTTCATTTCAAAACGAACCATCCTTAATAACTTTCTTAAATAAAAAAATTTAAAAGAAAGAAAAAACACGTCAATTTAGATATACAGGGGGAAGTTTAATTTTGCATTTGTTAAAAGTCTGTCAATCACCTCCTCAACTCCAGCTAACCTCACTTTGATATGTCAAATGGGAACCCCCACCTTGTGACACATCATTGTAAGCAGCATAAAATTGTCTATCCAACCGTATAAAAAAAATTAAATCGGTTGACGTACAAGCGAATAGTGTGCAAAAATGTCTTGTAATAATGCATAATATATCGGCCTCGAACTTTGGTATGTCAAATGATTACCCTATAGTGTGATACATCATTTTAAAGGACGTACGATCTGCTATCCAACGATGTCAAAAAAAATTAAGTTAATAGACGTTATAGGCAATTAGGATGCAAAAATGTGTGTTAAATATAAGCAGTTTATTCAGTTTTATTCAGTTGAAGAAAATTATTTTATTAAATGTTCAAAATGTGCGCCGTTATTAGCGAGACAATAAAAAAGCCTATTTTGAAATTCCCCACGAACATTGGCAAGGGTTTCTCTGCTAATTCCTCTACATTCCCGAACAATTCGATCTTTTAAATCGTCAATATTTTCAGGTGGGGTTTTATAAACCTTGCTTTTTAAATACCCCCAAAGAAAAAAGTCTAGAGGGGTTAGGTCTGGAGACCGTGCTGGCCATTCAATTGCACCACGTCTGCCAATCCACGTCCCTGGAAAATGTTCATCAAGCCACTCTCGAATTGCCAAAGCGTAGTGCGGGGGAGCTCCATCTTGCTGGAAATGCAAATTATTTTCATTTAGTACCATAACAGCATTTTCATCCACTTGATTTTCTAAAGATTGCACAATGGCAGGGTATATTGTGTTTTCTAAAAGGTTTAAATAAATTTGCCCAGTTAAATTATCTTCCAAAAAAAATGGCCCGATGATTTCATTGCCATAAATTCCTGCCCACACGTTAATTTTTTCGGGATATTGAGTATGCCCTTCTCGGAAAAGGTGCGGATTTTCATTATCCCAGTATCTGCAGTTATGTCTGTTAACCAGTCCATTTAGAAAAAAAGTTGATTCATCACTAAAGCAGATATTCTTAGGTAAATGGGGGTCCTCGTCAATTCGTTGGCACATTAATTCGCAAAATTGAATTCTCCTATCAAAATCGTCTTCTCCGAGTTCTTGAAGAATTTGAATTTTGTAGGGAAAAAACTTATTTTGTTTTAAAACTTTATGCACAGAGCCAGCAGAAATGTTGGTTAAATCTGCGACCTTTGAGATGGATAAAGTTGGATCTATTGCAAACTGTCCTAGTACCTCGATTTGGCATGCTTCATCTACAACCCTTTTCTCAATAGATTTTTTATTACAAACGGATCCCGTTTCTTCAAACTTTCGTACCAATTCGAGTACATATTTATGGCCCACGTTTTTGTCTTGATGCCTCTCGTTAAATGCTCTGGCGGTTCTACGAGCGCACCGATCTTCAGCTCCATAGAGAAAAATTATTTCTATTCTTTCGGCTAGCGTATACACCATTTATATTCACGTTTCAACTAGGCGTCACAATGACAATTTTAACAATAATAATCAACTGGTGTTTAAAGATCTTAAAAATTTTATTTATTGCAGTGATTTTTTGTACCTATCAGGTACCGCAAAAAATATCATTGAAATAAATACACTAGATTGATTAGACTGCAATGAATTTTGCGATGAATTTTAAAACAGGCTTAGTTTTTTTCTCGCAAATATTTTAACTGTTTATTATTTTAAAAAAATATTTATTTTAAATTTAAAATAATATTTTACTCTATGAAGTAGCCATTTGACATAATAAAGTTTAATGTGATAAGGTGTCTATTATTACCACACATCTTTTCTTACTATTCGCTTGTACATCAACAGATTTTGTTTTTTTTTTTATTGGCTAAATAGGAGATAGTATGCCCTTTAAAATGATGTATCACACTATAGGGTAATCATTTGACATACTAAAGTTCGAGGCCGATATATTATGCATTATTACAAGACATTTTTGCACACTGTTCGCTTGTACGTCAACCGATTTAATTTTTTTTATACGGTTAGATAGACAATTTTATGCTGCTTACAATGATGTGTCACAAGGTGGGGGTTCCCATTTGACATATCAAAGTGAGGTTAGCTGGAGGTGAGGAGGTGATTGACAGACTTTTAACAAATGCAAAATTAAACTTCCCCCTGTATATCTAAATTGACGTGTTTTTTCTTTTTTTTTAAATTTTTCTATTTAACAAAGTTATTAAGGATGGTTCGTTTTGAAATGAAGGCACTGTATATATACTAGTTTTCAATAAAAAAATAAATTAAAATAATTTATGAAATATTCTGTTGTTTAACTTGATAGTAACTTTGTACTCCAATTCAAAACACGCTTAATGGAGACTGTAATGTCCAAAATTCGTTTCACAGTATTTCCAAATGTATTAAAAAAATATATTTAGGAAAATAATAAAATACTCATTATCTAATTCATCAAAATTATTTTTGACACAGATGGAAAGTAGGTAGTATCGTATACATGTTTTCATTCATGAAAGTGAGGTAACTCTTCCAGGCGAAAGCCTCATGAATTTGAAACCAACCCAATTTAATTTCAGATTAAATTTAATACCAAAATATTTTTATTCTCTATAATTTTTGCCATTTTCACCTATAAACTGAAGCTGGTTGAACTAATATTGTGCATATTAATTAATTTAAGATCAAGCAGGACCTAATCTTGAATGTCTTTTAAAACCCAAAAATTTCCGAACAAGTACTAACTCCGTCTGTGAACTTCGTTTCTGTAATAAAGCAAAAAACTAACAGCCAGATCCACTAAAAAGGTTTAAGATGTAAATCTGATCTAGTTACCAATTTTGTTTTCCATATGATATTGTTAAAATGCGTATTATATAGTTGACTTATTTTGACACTTTTTAATTTAAATCCTTTATTGTCAATTGAAACCAGTTTTAAAGTAAACCCATATTGGTGAATTAAGGAGTAAATATTTAAAGAAAAATCAAACTTTTCTTCATAAGTCTTTTTAAGATATTTACAATTACTTCAAGTTAGCACTATAACTTTTTCATATAATTTATGGTTATTGTTCTATTAGACATGCCGAGGACATTTTTGGTGAACTTGCTAGAGATGCTCAACAAATTAACGACCGATCCAATTCCCTTCAAGCAAGAATCGATAGGTTAGCTGTCAAAGTGACCCAGTTAGACAGTACAGTAGAGGAAGTCAGTCTGCAGGATATACACATGCGAAAAGCTTTTAAAAGCGCGACAGTTTTTGATCAGCAGGTAAACTTCTTTATAACCATATTTGATAATGTATTATCTTGACTTTGAAACATGTTTTTATAAAAAGTTTTTTTTAGTCAAGTTGTTCCTCAAATAATCAGAGGCGGCTTGTCCTTAGGTTTGCAGGTTTGCACAACCCCTAAAAAAATTGTAAATTAAAATAAAACATACTAGTAAATATAAGTACAAATATATTTTTTTAATTTCTAATGATAATTTAATGATTAAACTTAAATAAATTTTTTACCTAAATTATTGTCGAACAGCAGTGAGTTATTGATATAATTTAATTTTCTTCGCCTAAATATCATAAATAACACTGCGCAACAAATTTTAGTTTATTTGTTGTATTTTGTATGAACAGTGCATTTTTTTGTTAATTGTGGGGCGCTGAACTCAAAAATGACAATGAAATTAAGAACTTAGTTTAGGTGCATGCTTGTGAATATATAGGGAGGCATGGCATCACTTATCTCTAAATCTTGAACCAATATTTAAAAGATAAGTTTAGTTTTGGTTTTAGCACACCAAAAATGGTAAGGTTTAGTCGATTTTGTTTTAGATACATTTTGGCTGTTGTCCAGTGTAATTTGTCTCTATTACAGTATTACGCCTGGAAACGTTATCGCTTTGCTGGTGTGCCATTTTAATGCAATTCAAGCTAATCCAGTAGAGCGTATATGGAGTTGCCTATCTAAAATGTGGAGATTAATTTCGTCTCATAAGCTTCATGTAGGTTATAAGCCGACTTGCAAACCTGTGTTTAGATTGCCGCACAAAATATCCCTCTACTAGAAAAAATTCTCTTATGCAACTCACTGGACGAGTATTTGAACTTTTGCTTTCAGTCGCACGTGGCGCTGTCAGTTTCGATTAAAGGTGTCTTCTTCAAGTAGAGTTAAACCATTCCTTTAGTTCAAATGGTGTCTACTGTGCCGGTATTTCTATTCGAATGTCTACTGTACCGGTATTTTAATTTTTGTAAAAGTAACTATGTTTTTACTTTGATCAAGATATTTCGTTACGTTTTAAAGAGATTAAAAATGTTTGACGAGAAAAAAAAACATCCAAAATTAGGTGCTCTGTCCCAAACTCAGCACACAAACACAGTGGTCGATTTAGATTTCCGAATCCAAAGAATTACGTATTTATAAAAACCATCGTGTATGTATTAGACATTTTTAAGAATCTCTTGTAAAAGATTCAAGAAAAGCAGTTAAATATAATGCATTTCTTGCTCTCTGTCTTCCTGTATGTGTAGGTAAACGTGAGCAGCTCATCGAATGGAGTGCACGCAATAATAAAAAAAAGAACCTATAAACATGTTGCCTACGTGCATTGTTATGTACATCAATTAAATTTGATAATATTAAACGCTGCATTCGCCAATAAAATATCTGCATATTTACAAAGGATTGTTTCTTTTTTCTTCAAATAATCCTCAAAAAACCGCAATACTAGATCAAATTATTAACAAACGCTTACCTCGTTCGACCCCAACAAGATGGAATTTTAATTCTAGAGTTGTTTGTACTGCATTTGAATACAATGATAGCATTCTAAAAATAATGGAAAAAATAAACGGTAGAAACTTTAGTACCACGAACCAATCATCAGGGTATGTCAAAATTCTCAAAAGCAAGAGTTTCCTTTCATGGTTAAACTTATTTTACAAAATAATGCTTCAAGTTGATTTGTTATTTGGTAAGTTTCAAACAAGACCATTTGACGCTGTTAACGCAAATAAAAATATATTATCATTTGAATCAAAATTAACAGAAATTAAAAATATAATAGAATAATTTTTCTATCATCCTTAACGCAAGCAAGTAAGATCCGTTGCTTCCCTCAAATGTCAGAGGAAACATTTTTGGCTATTGAGTCAGCTCACAGGCGTTCAGTGCTTTTTGTTGGTCATGGACGGAATTTGTTACCCGTTGCCCCTTGTGTATGTGTGTTGCTTAAATTGAGTTTATACTTGTTCATATATCCACTTTGCTTATTGATCTGTTTTGGTGAATGCATTAATAACTTTATTCCCCATTCATATGGTTTAGAAAACTTCTGTTCATTCAACGAAAACGCTAAACTAACAAATTTCAATGGACGATTTTTCAAAGACGAATAAAGGTATCCAAACGATTCAAATTCGAATTTAAAGAGGAGAGTACTATAAGTTGCTGCTATGAGTTTTGCGGAAAGAATTCAGACAGTAATGTTAGATAACAAAAAACGCGAAAAACCATATTTTTTACACTTTCAAGTTAAAATATCTGGAAATCCTGACGTGATTCCGAAATACGACCGTTAGATTCGGATTCAAAAGTCTTTGGAAAAGTATAATGTGATTCCTGGTTCAGAATTTTGTCGGCCTATGCTAGTAATGTAGTTGTTTTCAAACTTGAATCATATTCTTGCAACATTGTTATTTCATTTGGTTGTAACACTATATTTTTCCGTCAGTACTGTGGTATAGCGGTTCATAATATTTGTTACGTTTTTTAAAACGCATAAAATTTATAACGTTAATGGATAAAGTGGTTACGAAATGTATATTTTATTTTTTAAAATAAAATATACATTTAAGAATGCCAAAAGTTTCAACTATTCTCGGTTTCTTTGTAATAAATTTTATTTTATTTTACAGATATTTTCGAGAGCTACAATGCCAACGGCAATGCTAGAAACTTACAAATCTTGCGATCGTCCACCTCCATTGGATAAACTCAACTGTTATAGAGATGATGGTAAAGATGGGCTTAAGTTCTACACTGATCCAAATTATTTCTTCGAATTATGGCGGGCTGAGATGTTAAACGATACCGAAAGGGTCATGCATGATAAGAGCAAAAATAGGTAAGTAAAAAATTAAAATGTACCAAAATTTAACTAGGACGAATAAGCTGCATACAGCTAATCTATTAGATATTACCGGAGAAGCAATTCATTGTTTAAGTTATATTAATTTGAGCTGCTTTGGTTGACAGTATTTTTTTACCGACTTTTATAGTAATATTAATGTAAAAAGTAACGTACTTGGAAGAATATTATTTACAGCAAGTACTGGCAATTTATAGACGCTAATGAACTACTACTTAAAGCATATTTTGGCTCATAAAACGCCCCTCAACTATTATATGTCAATTTATGTAATGAAATAAGATACGTGGATTATAAAAAACGTATTTATTTTTATATTATGAACGCGATTGATAATTTTTTTGATAAAATGATACTACAAAATACAGCAATCCTCCATGACAAGTTGAACACCATTGAGAGTAATTTACGTCACTCCTATGTAAACATTGTAAACGTCATTTTGTTTTTTTTTTGTACTCCAACAATGTGCACTGTTTTTACCTGTGTTTATCAAGTATTTTGTACTTTTCACGATCATTTGTCTAGTTTTGTGGTACCAAAATCGAGGAACGTTAGCCATGAAACAAGGATTTACCAAGGCAGATAGCTCTAATGTACCTAGAATTGATTTGTTCATGCTTGAAGAGTTTCTTGCTTCAATCAAAGACTTTTGTTCAGAAAAATTTAGAAACGTTAAAACTTTCATGTAATGATAATCTATAAAAATATAACAGTTTGTATTAGAGGTTATGTTATTGAAATGATGAAAGATCAACAGTGGTGGATATTCATGCATAGATGTAAGAGAAATTAACATTACTTACTATAGATTGTGGATCATATATTTATCGACGGACAACACTGTCCATTTTACAATAATTAATTACATAGCTAGAGTGAAACATAACAATGTGAAATCCATAATAGTATAACAAAAGGGTGTTTACAAAAGAAAAAAAATGTACACCTGTCAATCTGTAACAGCAAAAACACAAAACATTAATCAACAATCAATTCCAACAGCCTTCGTTTAAAATGATTCAAGGACATATCAAAGAAATTCAAGTCACCCAGTCCATTAGCATATCCAGCCACCCTTGTTATAAAAGAATGGCTTGCATAGTTTGTTCTGTAAAAAGGCTTGTAAAACATATTAGAAGCACAAGTACTCCTGGGAGGGACCTTCAGACCAACACTCGACAACAGACCCGGACAATCGGTGATACTGTTTATAATTTTAAAAAGAAGTTGTAAGTCTCTACCCTTTCTTCTATTAGCAAGGGGGAGCAAATTCAATTCGGAGCACAAAGCAACATACTCAAGATCAGCACCCTTGTTGAACTTCAAGTTAATATATCTGAGTAACCTTCTCTATACCTGTTCGAGCCGGTACTCAAGGTGTGTTCGAACCAACAAGCAATAGAGTATTTTAAGAGATTTCACGGTGGATAATCCTTATCATGACGTTTAATAAAACCTAACATCCTGTGGGACTTACTAACAATGTCAGCGATGTAAGGAATGAATGGAAGGGTGGAATCAAAAAGGACTCCCAGGTCCCGCACAGAATCAACGGAGGTCAACGCCATACCATCCAAGTGACAACGAAAGTCCAATGGATAACGCAATCTAGAAAACTTAATGAATTTTCACTTAGGAATATTCATACTCATCCCATTCACTCTGCACCAGGAAACAAATCTATCAAGGTCCCCTGAAGCTCCAAGCAGTCACTGTAACTGTGGATGACCTTATACACGTTCATGTCATCCGCAAAGGGTAAGAACTTGCTTGACTGAAAGCAGCTGGATACATCATTAATGAATAAGTTAAACAATAATGGACCAATGTGGGGTCCCTGAGGGACCCAGAAGACACTGGTATCTCAGAAGATACAAAATCATTCACCCGCACCATCTGATGACGATTACTCAGATAGGTCTTAATCTAACCAGGCAGTGGACGAGAGATACCCTGCCCCCGAAGCTCATCCAGAAGAATCCCATGAGGCACACTATCAAAGGCCTTCGAGAAGTCAGTACACAGCAAGTAGACCTTGGATCCGCTCTCCAAGGCCTCAAACCAACGAAACCCGAATGCCTATGCCTCAAACAAACCACCCACATAAGAGACCAGATTCACCTCAGTGTTCCTGTCAGCACAAAAACCAAACTGCTCCTCAATGATGGCAGATTTAAAAGTAGAGGTAAGAAAGGCATTAACCAGCTTTTCGAATATTTTAGGAATAGTATTAATTATGCTGATAAGTCTCTAGTTCCGAATGTCAGCCCTGCTGTCGGATTTGTGAATAGGAACCACAAAACTCGTTTTTCAAAATTGAGGAGAAATACCCCGCCGAAGAGATTCATTGAAAATGTGATGAAATGGACGAGCCAGAACGAACGAGCAGTTTTTCAGTAGCATTGGATGAACGCCATCAGGGCCAGGACCCTTATGTGGGTCAAGACCATTCAGCTCGGCGTAAATGTCAGAAATAGATATGGGGAAGTTGGAGACATTTATATCAGCTGAGACAGCCACCGGGCACTTCACTGTTACATCAGTGTACGTTTGGCTGAAATATTTAGCAAAAAGTTCAGCAACCCCAGGACCCATGACCGCGCTCTCGTCCTCCAAGAACAATTCAGATGGCGTACCGTTCGAGTGAAGTTTGTCATTCACAAAGTTCCAGAATGGCTTCAGACTCCGGACGATACCAAATTCCGTATCACGAGTATAATTATCATAACAAAGACGTGACAGTCTCTTATATTCTGCACACAAACCTGTAAATATTTCATAGTCGTCCCGAGAACCACTCGACATAAACTGTTTATGACATATTTTTTTTTGTGTAGTTAACTGAATGAGCTCTTTGGAAAATCACCTAGGAAACTTTCTTGCAGAAATTCTCTTTACAGGCACCAGTGCCTCCATGGCAGAATATAATTCATTGTGAAAAATATTTAGCATATCATCAACACTACCCACGAAAGGAAAAAAGGTCTCCCAGGGTACAGAGCAGAAATAGTCATTTAACAAGATATTATTGGCATGTTGAAAGTCGAAGTAAAAATTCTGTGCATGAATGCTGGTGTCATGAAAACGAGAACACGAAGAGACAATATTAAAGGCAATTGGCGGATGATTGTCGTCCACGCGAACTAGCGGTCCACAGCGAGGCTCACGTGACTCAAAACTAAATCTAAAATAACACTGTTAATATTAACTCAAAGTTGGACTGGAATAAGTTATGGAAGGCGCAATACAACAGTTTTTCAAAATCAGTAATCATGCCTATACTTTCGCCCCATAATTTAAAACGGGCGGTCAAGAAAGCTAAATACCTTGCAAACATTTTGCGAATAATAATGCAATATTTTAACATCTTTTGTATACTCTCAATGTTTACAATAGATCCATTTTAAAAACTTACACTGTAGGTAAAGAAAAAAAGTAGTGATTCTTCTACCCATGATATAATTTTTTAATTTAAGGCACCGTGATCGGAGTTACGATAAGATAGAGAACACGTATATTATTCGACATAAAAAAAATATTCTTAATGCTCTTAAACACGGACAAACCCATGGCATACATGAAGATGTTATTCCAAAGACAACACCTCGGAGAACTATCAAAAGAGTAGATAGATATAGCTATTGTTCATATTGCCAAAAAAAAATCCTTTCATGATTAAAGCAAATAAAAAAAATGCCTACCTGTTGAAGCTAGTATTCCTTCTCGAACTGTAAGAAGACGCCTTGATGAGGCTGAATTGTTTGGCAGAGCAGTAAGTAAAAATAATCCCCAATTTAGACTGAAGTTCACTAGAGACCATATTGAATTGGACTATAAATGACTAGAAGACGACCGACACCCAAAGAGTAAAGGTAATGACCGAAAGTGCACAACTAATACCTTAAAACACGGTCGCGAAAATATTGAACTATGGGGTTGTTTTCTTGGCGCAGCCATGTTTCTCTAGTGAGGAATGGAGAAATCTGAACTCTAGAAAAATGTAAAAATATAACGGAAACCATTTGCTTCTTTTTGCTTTAGGAAATAGGCCAGTTACTTGAAATGTATCAACACAATTATCTCAAGCATACAGATCGTTCGGTGAAAAAATAGATTCAGTAATAACTACATAGCAAACTTTTGTAATGACCTTAAAAAGAAATTCAAGGCAGAAAAAATTCACCAATTTAAATGAATTATATGAAGTGAACCAGCGTAAATGGCATTCTATACTCGTGTAGTGATGTCCACCTTTAGTTCAGGTCTCGGTGGGTAAACGATCGAAGACTGTTATTTAGAACAACGGATATTCAACATTAGACTTTATATTACATATTAACTATTGTATTTTAGTTGTCCAATAAAATATAGTATCCGTTAGAATAATTGTTTTCTGTTTTAAATGCGTTATTATAAAAAAAAAATATTAAAGATTTTAATTACTTACAATTTTTAGTTTTATTTTTTCACATTGTTTCAAATTATTTGGCCACGTTGTATATCAACAAACAAACCTATATAGGAAAATTAAGAATAAAATCCTGGATAATAAAGCCTTGGAATCGGCAAAGGGAGTAGTTGCCTCCTGAAAATAAACATAATTTTCCATTTATTTTGATTTGGTAAAAAAAACGATTTTTTTAGTCTTGTATTTTTTTAAGTTGACTTATTTTTATTAGAGATTAATTTACACCTTCTTGGTGAATTAAGGGATTATTAACTATTGCAACACTTATTAATATTAATACATATGTTCTGAAAAAGATAAAAACGTGAACAAAAAAAAATAATAATAAAAATGTATGACAAACGCCAAATCGATATTTAACAAAATGAAATCAATGATGGGCCGAATCGTCCTATAGAAAAACTGATAATTCTGTCCTGTGGAGGAGGGAGAGTTACAATAGATACATACGATCTATTTCAAAATATCTCTTGAATAAATTCAGGAATTTCCGAAACTACTTGGAATTTTTCTAAATTTCTCATTCAGTTAAACATCAAATTGCGTAAATTTACCTTAATTTATTTTTTTTTTTGATTTTTACGAAAGGTTACTGTGATTGGTAAACTTACTAGAAGACTAATTTTAAAGTTAGACCATATTAGTTGATTTATTAACTATTGCAAAATTTATTAACATTCCTACATACATTCTAAAAAAGATAAAACCATCAATAAAAAAGTAATTTACTTTGTAATTTTTCTCAGCAAGATATATATGAGACTGATGGAATTGTGAGAAACCTATCCCCTTAAGTTATGATATGAGACTTTTTTGTTTGAAATATATTACAGCCCACAGTAAATATTTGTCTACGTTTACATAACATTTAATAATAAAACTTTGTTGTAGGGGTCATAGAGGAGCTCGAGGTGCAGCTGACGGGGCTCAAGGAGGAAATAGGCACATAAAAAAGAGGGTGCGTCAACCTCACAACACCAGGGAAAGGCAGAAGCAGATAGCTAGAGAACATGGGGAATATATTATGCCACAAAACACTATTTATAGGTAACTTATGAGTAACACAAGTAAAAAATAATTATCATAAGCATGCAGAAAATACTCTTTTTAAATGGATTTTCAAAAATAATAATTTACACAGTTAGGGAGTACATGATAATTTATTTTTTAATCATTTTATTGCAAGAAAAAGTAATCGGGCCTTCAGTCAACACTCTGTCGTTATGTTTTTAATTATAATACTTTAAACTTGTTGAAAATAATCGCCATATATTAACCTGCACACTTTCTTCCTCTCTTTGGTTCAATAATTAAATCAAACAATTAGTAAAAATACTCGTGATATTCGGTTCAATCTTAAACAATATTTTTATTTTAAAATTTAAGACGTGAAAATTTGCACGTTTACAATAGCTCTCACCAGTAATGCAGAATTCTGAACGTCTATTTAGATATTTTTATGCAGTGGTACATTCGAGCTTTATCGAGTTTTGTTTAATGTAGTATCTCCTACAGTTAATATTATACATCCGTAATCGGTAAATTTAATCAAAATTAGAACTTTTCATACATTTTACCCTTGGGACACACCCTCCAGGATACGGTTTTGATAATATTATTATCCGGTTATTTGCTTTTTTTGGAATTGGAAAATTTATGTTTAAAAAAAATTAATCTTCTTTCTCTCTTTAATACATGGTGTTCTTATGGAAATATTCCTTTGAACTAAATCTTTAATGTTTTCCGAGCTTGTATTTCATAGTGTGTTGGTATTTCTTTCTGTAAATTCATCTGCTATCGCAGCAGACATTATCAAAGGTGGGTCTGAGGTCCAAGTATTCTTGTTGACAGCTCACTGTGAACTGTCTTTGATTGACGAAAAATGTTGCTGATGTGACCATCTATTCCAGTTTTCTTCTTCCAGTGACGAATCTAAAAAAGAGAATGCTGGGTAGTCGAGTACCAACGTAAATCTATTTCTATTCTGTTATTATTTTGTCCTGTAGTACAGAACATAAGGGTTCTTCCACCAGGGTTATGTTTTATGGTTGATAAATTTGACTTGGTTGAAGCTGGTTAAATTTATTTCTGAAGTATTCCTTGGCGTTGTAGCAATTTTGTCAATTTGACTATAATCGTCAAGGAAGGTTCTATTCATAGTATCGTTATTATTTATTAGCCAAATGCAGGAGGTTGTGCTGGGGTCCCTTCAAAACTAACCGATCAGACTGAACTTTTCAGCCGTCTCACCAGTTTTTTCTCACCGGAAGTATTGGATCGAGACATGGCTCTTAAATTTTGTTCAGTTTTTTCAAAAGTTTTAAAATTATTGGGAAACTTTTCTTAACGTGTCTCGAAAGTGAGCTATGCTTTTAAATTTCAGATGTTATCAAAATTAAGATAAAATAATTGGGGGAAGTTTTCTAAACTGTTTAGAGTCGTATGCATACGTTTCGAGATAATTAGCAATATTACCTTTTGAAGATTTTGAAAAGAATTTTCGCACTTAATTACTCGAAACTAATACGCATTTGCAACCTGGATTATTTCAAATAACATCGTTTGTTTTACGCAAACTGGAAATTTTAATTTGTTAAACTTCTGACTTGAGATTTTAATCTATCTTTTTACGGTTTGATCCTTGAAATTATTATGAATGTAATAAAACATTCTTTATTACCAATTTTCGCAATATTTTAATGTATTTTTATTTAATACTTTCGAAATTAACCGTAATAATTAGTTTTAAGTTTGAGTATGGAAAATGTCACTTATTTTGGGAATTCCACGGATGTTATGCTATCTAGTAGTCAAGGCACTAGCCTACAAAGATATCTGAACGTTTGACTAGCTTTTGTAAAAAGTAATTCTGAAGGCCCTTGAATCTTCGTATGAAGAAAATCTCTTCTTTACTTTATTTTATTAAAGAGGAAACCTCGGAATACTTATAATAGGCCACAAGTTCACTGATTGTTTTCTACAAGATCGACTTTGCTCAGGCGATTCGGCTGATACAAGAATAACAGAAGCACACGGCTACAATGACTGGTTCGTTTAATAAACCTATTTTTGATCAGCTCATATAACGAATTTCGAATGTGTTGAAAAAGTACGGGAATTTGAGTGTAAAAACAACCCTTCCTAGGAAAACCAGACCAAATAGGATACCGGTCAGAATTGATAAAACTAAAGAATTGACGGTGCAAAACAACTCTTAAGACAAGATCAGAAGATGCTTGAATTCCGACTTGACTGAAGATTGAAATACTCAACAAGTGTCGAATTTTTCTTACTCTTTATAATAATTTTAAAACACCGCCCCAAAGTCAAGTGATGTTTCATGACGCTTGTTAAATTGATGATTTACTGGTTAATTCTTAAAGTTTGCTTACATTTACAATAAGGACCGGTTTTTG
Organism: Diaprepes abbreviatus; assembly: GCA_034092305.1. NCBI lineage: Eukaryota > Metazoa > Arthropoda > Insecta > Coleoptera > Curculionidae > Diaprepes > Diaprepes abbreviatus. The sequence goes on from JASJET010000139.1 coordinate 10,600,942, forward strand.
TTGATTTTTCGGGGTGCGGAACTTCTTTCTCCTTAGAGATTTTGTATTTTTCAGTGCCAGTATCCAAATCGTGCTGAGATTTATGCCCTCTTCTTTTCTGTTAAAGTTGTTATGATGCTTTTGAATCGCTATAGCCTCCCTGTATATTCTAGGATAAAATCTGGTTGTTTTGTTTAGGACTTGGCTGTTGTCGAAGAGTATTCTATGATTGCCATGTTTAAATGCATGTTTCGCAACAGCCGATTTATTTGTTTGTCCATATCGACAACTTATTTGTGTTCTTTGTCTGTGATACGTTTTTTCAAGCCTATATATAAAGAACCGCAACGGCATGGAATTCTCTATACTCCTGGTGTCGAAAGGTGGTCCTTTTTTATCTTCGGCTGATTCTAGGCCTTATTGTATTAAAGTTCTTGACTTGTAAATTGTCTCTAACTTGTGTTTGTTAAGTATCCTATCTATTTTGTCTTTTAAATTTTGGATATAGGGTAGAACCGTCTTTCCTAGCGGAGTAGGTTTTTCTTTGTTCTTTTTAGCTCTTGTGCGTCTTTCCACTAGCACATCCGGAATGGGGATTGAATTGTCAGTCTTTATAGTAAGTTGTCAGGAAGAATACTTCGACCTTGGACTCACCTTTGATAATGTCTGCCGCAGTAGCAGATGAAAAGTCAGGTAGAAATACCAACAGGCCACGGCATATCAACCCGGAAAATATTAAAACATTTAGTTGAGACCGGCCATGACAGTCTACAAAATATTAATTTTAGTGGTTAATATAATAGGGAGACAATGCTTTTAAAAATATAAAAAAACGCAAAGTTTGTATTTAAAAAAATTAAGTCGATGATGGGCCGTATCGTCGAATTGAAAAAATGATGATGTCGTCCTGTAGAGGAGGAAGATTGACTAAAAAAATATATAATTTATTTCAAAATATCAAGTCAGGGAAAAATAAAAACGAAATGGTTGATCTTGGTTTTTTTCTTTGCGAATATCTTTAAAAGTAGTTGGAATTTTACTAAATTTCTCAACAGCATTTAATTGAGCATCAGATTGTGCAAATTTACCTCAATTTAAATGCCTTCATAAATCTTACATGGGGATCCTGGTAAACATACCGGGATCCCCATGTATAGACTTGAATTTGTAGCATCCTACATGTCTCATCCATTTACTTTCATAAAGGACTACGATTGACAAAATTTGTTTGCTCGTTTAAATTCATTAATAAAATATCTCATTTATTTTTAGAACTCCACAACAACTTAACCAGTACCAACCAGAAGTTGATGGGTATATTCCAAATCAAGAACAAAGACCTCCAAGGCCCAACTCAATAGAAATTAGGCGATCTTATCAAAGAGAGCAGGAACTTCCAGATGGTATGAATTCACCATCTCTATATCAAAATAGTAGTCAAGTTATGCAATACGAAGATCAAAATCCCTATCAACATGGAATGTATGGACAGGGACCACTAAGGTAAATAAAGACTGTTTAATAATTACTATTGCTGTCATTATGTTGGGAAAGTCCGATGAGAAACCACATGATATTTGCAATTACAAAACAAAAGTTATAAATTACGAACTGCTATGTTATTTATATTATTATTCTGATTAAAGTGTCTGTCTGATTATATATATATATATATATATATATATATATATATATATATATATATATATATATATATATATATATATATATATATATATATATATATATATATATGTCTACCTTCTGACCTTCCTTCCTATTCCTGCCATTTGCAGATTTAGTTATTGACAACATGAAAAGTAAGTAAACAAATTGTCAGAAATGTGTCTTATGACGTACCCCTATACAACAGTGAAAAAATAACGACAACGGCTGGCAAGTGTACACATCGCATCACACATATTTTGCATCTTTTTCGACATAAAATATCCGTTTTCACTTCGGCCAATTTACAATAATTACCTAACAAGTAAATATACAAACTGGCAGAAGTGTACCTTATCACCTATTTTTTAGTATTTTTTTAGATATTGGACCACTTTAGTCACCACCTGCACTTTTGCCAATTATTTCTTTATTATATTCTTAAAATTAATGTAAATACCAATTTTCAGCCGTGTACCTTATCAGGTTGTTTTCCTTAAAAATGTGCATTTTGAATCTCCACCCGCGCTTTAAGATATCAAGTTGATTTCTGCCAAACAGGCATTCTCGTATTTTGTATAATACTCCGTTTATTAAGTTTCATCAACTAAAATAAACCAATTATAAGTGCTGCTTAAAATTTAAATGATTCTAAACATTGTTATAATATCAGTTTTTAAAAAAAAATTATAAGATTTTATACGAAAACAAATTTCTAAGGAAAAACTTACTGACAAGATAGGGGCTCTTAAACTATCTTATAATTATATTTTAAATTTTTTTTAGCTCCGAATCGCTCTATGCTGGAGGTACACCTACTCGGTCTAAGTCACGTCCCAGTGTACCGCCGCCAGCACCACCCTCTAATCAAGGCACGCCTACCGCTGGGACGCCTACTAGATTGCGGGCTGCTACGTCCGGACGGGATCAATTACCGCCGCCCCCACCTCCACCTGAACCTGGTTCACCACCACCTAATGGATTACCTCCCCATATGGTAAAGCCATATTAATAATTTGTTTTTCGTCACCTTAATTGATGACATCCATCATTTATTTGACCTAATTAATCTGCTTATAGAAGTAATAAATAATCGAGAAAGCAAACGATCGTAAATAACTAGTTTTTATGTTGTTTGTCAAGAAATAAATTAGTACTTATTTTGCCAATAGCGAATATTCTTTCATATAAAATATCAATTTTTTATTTTTTACAGCGCATATCGGAGAGTCCCCATCGCTCTGGCATATCCACTCCAGAACCTTCCCTTTCGTCACCTCCCGCTAATCACATTCAAGACCTGCCCCCTCCACCTCCAATCCCCAACGAACAACATATGCCAACCAAGCAAGGTTCGCCGCCTAAACAGATCGTTAGCGCTACAAACCCACATGTGGGCGGAGCCAATCAATCTTCGAGCATAATAAGTCCGCCAGCTGCTCCTGTTGCACCACCGCCTCCACCTCCACCACCGATGCCGATGAATAATGTTCATGCTCCGCCTGGAGGTCCTGTTATGAATGGTGATTTGATCAGGGCGTTGACGAGCCCGCCCAAGTTAACACCTGTCAAGGATCGAGTGCTGAGCAAAATAGGACCTCCTTTAGCTGATCCTAGGAATGATTTATTAAAGGTATGGCTTGCTAGATTTTTTTTTTTTCATTTTTTGTTAATATTATATTCGAATCATAAATTAAAAAATTAAAATTTTGCAACACAAATTAAATTGGTCTTAGAATTCTTTAGTATATAGCATGGTAGATAACATTTATTGCCATGGTTGTTAGACCGTCTAGTCGATCAGTTTTGTTTTGCTTATGATAGTATAATAATTTATATTAGGTTTGTTCATAGAAAAATCACATTCCAATCAGCACCAATCAGAATTTGTAAAAACAGTCTAGTGAAAATTGTTTTGGACGATCTGATTGGGGCTGACTAGTTTCTTATTATTTTGTGAACAGAGCTAATGTATATTTTAAAGTTAGACCATGTGTGTGTAATGAGTGATTAATTTTTAGCTTTATGGTTCTTGAACCAGTTAAGGAGGTCCCATTGTTGCCCGTGTTAAGTAAAAAATATTAAATCATAATAAAAATCAGTTTTCTTATAAGAGTTTAAGTTGTAATTTCTACTTTCGCGGAATTTTAATTACCTTCACCATGTAAATTATTGAGAATTCAATTTTCAAAAATGTAAACATTTGTTCAGAATCTTATGGGAAATCAGGATGTTGGCAGTTTTCTTTAAATTATACCAGCATTTGTAGAATAAATAAGGTTGAAAAACAATAAAAATCAGGTTTTTGAAACTTGCAATAAAATATTTAGCTTACCGTGGGGTTTACTATTTCAGTAAACTCAATCAATTAAAAGAAATGACGTGAAATTTAAGATTGACTTGCATTCAAATAAAATCGAAACTTTTGGCAACATTGACGAGCGCGCGTTTCAAATCTTTGAATGCATTCAGTATGAAAACATTGATTCATGGATATTTTGAAATAATACTTGTATGAACTAAATTTATACCATTACATTTTATGCATCTTGCATGAAAAATACTTCTAACCCAAAATTTTTCTCTTTAACGATATGTCTTAAAGATATTGGTAAATCACAAATTTTGTGTGAAATTTTCTTCCAACTTGTATATTTTTTTTCATTCACTATATTCACTATAGTTTACGTTTGAGACTTACAAATTTACCAGCATCTTTGCCATGAGACATTTGAATATTATGCGTAAACATTTTACTATCTTATAAACTTATATATTATAATAGAGTAAGGTTAGACCACTGTCTCGGAGATAAACATAAACACAAGGTTGCCAAATCACACACTAATTACGACCAGCTGATTTAAAGAGTCAAATGAAGTTTTTTTTTTATAATATTTTATATTTTAATGATAAATGCCTTGCAAACTATTTATTTTTGTTATATTATTTATTATTAGTATTTTAATTTAGTTTGTCAAATATTGGGCACTACTCTTCATTTAACTCGAGTGCTGCGAGTGGACCTCCTTAAGGTTAATGAAATTTTAAGTAGATTTTAAAAGCAATACAATAAAAATACTGAGAAGGAACATCATAAATAATTTATTTTCAGGCTATAAGAGACGGAATTAAACTTCGTAAAGTTGAAAAAAGCGAACAACGACAAGAAGTTGATAGAGGTGTTAACGGACTTCACGATGTCGCAAGTATCTTAGCGAGAAGAGTTGCAGTTGAATTTAGCGATTCAGAATCGGGAAGCGAAAGCGAATGCGATTCCGAGGGCTGGGGAGAAAATGAAACGTCTGCGTGACACAGGAGAAAACCCAGTGAAGTTAGTCAACAAGCATATTGAGATAGACAGATGATGAGTGCTGGATTAGGGCTGGATAGTGAGGACAAGATAAATCAACAAGGTTTTTAAAACTTGATATAAACGTAGGTTAATGATTTTGAGAGATGTATTTTCCAGTCACTTTTCTCAAATACTGTGCTGAAGTAATTTTGCTTCAAAATCATGCTTACCAAAGATTTAGATTGTCGGAAAAGGTTATTAAATGTCAAAATTAGAGTTTTTTCGTTATCATCTGAAAAAACGCTAAGGGGGTTTTTAGTTTTTCGATCAAATTAAGTATATTTATGTATGTGTATTGAGGTAGAAAGGTTCATGGAACCTTGGAACCATTACGACGTTTATATCAAGCTTTAGATAAAAAAGAATTGAAAGTATATCACAAATTGCATCGTAACAAATTGATTATTTGAAAAGATCATGGATGCTTTGACCCTTTTGTAAATTTACGAAAAAAAAAAACTATTTTAACCTTACTGTAAAACAATAACCATTAATATTCTAACTAACTATTAATTCCATATTCAATTTTTATTCTGTTGAACATTTAAAGTTAACTTAGACGTTTATTTCAGTTGTCTGTTGTGGTTCATTTACCTGATTAATTAATACTAAAGTAAACTCAATATGTTAACTAACGTTGTTAGACCTAAAAATGAAATTAATACCTGACTGTCAGTTTTGGACATAATGCACCAATTTTGATAAATAAAAATTTTTAATTTTTCTTTAGACCTAATATCTAATCCATTCATGTTATTATTAAATTATAAATTGACTGTTCGTTATAATAATAAAAAAAGATATATTTAATATACAGGATGTCTGGAAACAACGTTAGGAAATTTAGGAGATGATTCTATATGATAAAATTAATGTAAGTTATTTTAAAAAAAAAAGTGGTAATCTCGATGGTTTCCAAGTTAAGGGTAGATAAAGTTAAATTTTTTATTTGTTTTTTAATTCATATTTAATTTAATCTTGATGAATCAAGTAGAAATTTGGCATGGATGCCAAGTCTAATAAACAGTCTAATCTACAGGTAAAACTGTTTTCCTAGCTTGCCACCAGAAGGTACTTTACCTGAATATCAAACTTTCTTTCTCTCATAACTTTTGCATATTAACAGATATGATCAAAGTAAAGGTGTCATTTCGAAGGTAGTGAAAAATATGTTATATAATATACTTTTATTTCACATCGATCTTACCATTTGGCTGCAAATCGACATTAAAATATTTTATATACAAAAAACAGATTCAAAAATTAGTGTTAAATGAAATATAAAAATAACATAAAAACTAGTATTCTTTATATGAACTTTTGAAAGTGTACCCCATTGATTTCTATGCATATTCTAATAGCTTTTATAAAACATCTTTAAACGTAAGTGTATTTCTAATTTGGTTACGACCATGTAATATCGTAAATCGTCTAGGTTATCGATTGCATTTTTTTATATTAGTGATTTTAAAGGTCCCTAGAAAAAAAAATCCAGGGAACCAAGATCAATGGATCGGGTTGCCTAGGGAATGGCTAGGCTCTGCTTATCAACACTTCGAAAAATATCTCGTGTAGATATGCAGAACACTAAAATGAGGCGGAACACTATCTAAATGACAGTTTTACTCTTGATTGAAAGGGAACATTTTTTAAAAGGCCGGGAGAAAAATTTTGTAAAAAATTTAAATAAATGTCATCATTTAACACTCGACCAAAATAGGACCCTACAAGGCAATCGCTCACGATCCAGGCCCAGATACATATTTAACCCAAATCTTCCCTGATGGCCTCTTTCTATGTAAGCATGTGAGTTTGCAATAACCTAATTATGTATATTGTGTAAATTTACAATTGCATGTCTTCTAAAAGCACCTTGGTCAGTAAATAATACAATATTAATGTAATTATTATCCGGTTCAAATTTTTGTAAAATATCATTACACATGTAGGCGCAGTACCTCATCACCATCACAAAAAGTTCGTGTCTTTTGGGCAAAAACTGGATAAAAGATATTTTCGTTAAGAACTTCCAATGCAGTAGATTTTCCTACTCTTTTTGTAACTGTAATATGTCTTGATACTGGAATCTGGATTTTTTTCTAAAGTGTTTTCTAGGTGTTCCTGTATCGATGGGAAGTAGGAGCATATTATTTAATGCATTTCTCACTACTTCCAACAACGATCTTACTGTAATCAACCAATGTATTTTTTTTTTTTTTTGAGGACTTTTAAAATCACTAGAACACAAAACTTCAGTGAGTGACTTTGGCAACTTACTATTTAGGATAATAAATTGCTGTGAATAATTTAAGAATTTAATATAAGAAATATAAGTAGGTAAGCTACTATTAAATTTCATTAAATAATAATTTTTTTTGAATTTGGTTTTTGATGCATAAAATATTTAAATGTCGGTTTGGGACCAAATGGTAAAATTTATTGATGTAATAATAACAATCTTTATTTCAGAATTACATTAATAAATATAAAGCGAAATAGTGTCATACAAGAAAGTATCTCTTAACACTCGTCTTATATTCTTTATTCAAGTACTCTTCAACACTGTATGGTTCAATGTCTTTCAACACTTTATATAGACTTTTCTTCAGTTTCTTAACATTTCCACAAGTTTTAATATCATTTGGTAAACTATTATAAAATCTAATACAATTATAATAAGCACCAGTCTCATACAAAGTTAGTCGGTGTTTCGGAAAAGTATAAACTATAGTAATTTTACTATTTTTTATGTTAAATTCACATCCACAATATTCAAACTGTCCTTCAGTGCTTATTGCATTTATATCGTCTCTACCTTTACATATTATTTCCTTATCTACATAAATGGCACTTCCTCCATGTTTGTGTACTTCTTTTCTACAAAAACTACTAACTAATTTAAAACCCCTAATCCCATAATTTACAAGTTGGTCACTAGTTTTTCAATGTTCTGTTACACACAACACATTACATTTTGTACCGTTTATAAGGTCTTTCTATTAGGTCTACAGCATTTCCAATAGACCGCAGATTTTGATGGATAACTGTTACACCATCTTTCTGTATTTGTGGTACATGTTTAGTTCTTACTCTAAAAAATCATCACCCTCGCCATAATTATTGTACTGTTTAGTTTTTTTCAAGTTTACGTTTATAAACAGGGCAGTTTCGATCTCGGGCAAAGTAAGAGTTTATTTGATGCAGTTTTTGCTATATTCAGAATGACATTCTTATATTGATCATATGTGACAAAATTAAAACTTAATAAGATAAATTAGCTTTGATACCCAGGTAAAGTGTCCTCTGGTGGCAACTTAGGGAAACTATTTTACCCTTAGATGCGACTGTTCGTCCATCAAGAAATAAATTAAGTACGAATTAAAAACAGAAAAGTAAACTTTATTTGGCTATTACTAGGAAAACATTGAGATTTTAATATTACTTTAAATAACTCACCTCCTTAAGTTTCCTGACGTTTTTTACGGACACCTTATATACATTAAGGAAAATAAGATCCCTAGGGAAATTAATTCTTTAATTGGACTAAAGTGGAAATTACCGACACGATCATGATCATGGTATTACAACTTTTCTTTATTGATATACAAGTCATTTGACTATATGGTAAAATTTGTGAAATACTTTCATCTCTTAAAATGTAGAACTCAACAAAATTAAAACCTAACAGATAAAATCAAAAGAAAGATTCGTCTGCTTGATCATGTAAAGTATTTTAGCCGGTGATTTGACATATAAACTGCATTTATAATTGGCTTACTGCAATTCACCACATTGGTCTATTAACGTTGATCAAGGAAGAAAATTGTTATTCCAAAAAATATTTGGCAATAACTAAGAAAGTGTGAAAGATTGTGCAATTATATTTTTATAATTATACCTTGTCCTTGTCAATTACTATCCGAGGGCTTGCGAGAAATTTTCCTCACACATTAAAGAGCCAGAACTATTTTGATGAATCCAAAGAGGTGCGTGAACTATAGTAAACAAAATAGTTGTAAGAGGTGGAGAAATATGTTGGCTCACCTCTAACCTTAATCCGCCAGTTATATTAAAAGACCTGTTTTTCCTCTGATTATTGTTTGACGGAAAAAAGTCTAAAATGAATTTTTATTACATACTCTTTCATACTTTTCATAAATTACACATTGCAACGAAATGGTAAATTTTAGGTGAATGTTCTGGGTTTCTTAGAGATCCTAATATAAAATCATGAATATTACTAGCCCGTACTACTAAAAGTAGGATCTAAGTGTACAACAGAACATATTAGATATAAACAAGTTTTTAGTCATTAATGAGCTTTTGAAAATTTATAAATCAAATTACACCAATTTTAGATATGTCCATAATTAAACATAAATTATAGAAATATTGTCCCTCAAAAGGGGAATTTATCTAAAAAAGAGGACTGACTATTTTAAGAGTTTGTGGTTTGGCTTTATGTTGTTAGTTTATACCTAAAAGGCAAGATAGTATAGATTTGATTGCAATTAATGATTTTAAGAAAATATAAACACTCCCTAAATTTCACAGCATTAGTCAGTCTAATGGCTGAAGACCGATCTAAGACTTAAAAATGCCTTATTCAAAATATTTTTTCTACTGAATAGAGCAAATGTTTAAAGACATATTAAATAGGCCGAGTGGGGGAAAAAGTTCCTCTTTTACAACTTTGTAACTTCATAGGTACTTATTAGCTTGTTTCAAATTGTTTAAGGAAAGTTTAAAAGTTAACATACCACATCTTCAGATATTTATTACTTAAAATAGGTATGACGACACCAAAGTTACTCACTTGAAAACTTTCATGCATTGTGTTGAATATAAATTAGAATTAAACTAAAGACTTAACATTCCTTTACGAGCCTAAGGTTCAGTTTCACAATTGATGGAAACATCATTGTGGTTGGTTTAGTAACCAACACTTTCAAGTTAACCATGAGTTTTGAAGACTAGGTATTTCACAAATAAAAACTGAATATTGGTTACAAAACCATTGGTTCAATTTTATTTATCAAAGTTGGTACTTCAATTTTATGGAAGTAGGATTAATGCCGTTATTCAACAAATAAATTAATTTTCTTTTTTTTTTATTTTGGAATGTTTTGAAGAGGTTCTAAAGTATATTTGTTGATGAAAAATAAGGGAATATAATGTTAATTTAAAAGATATGAATCTTCAAACTGGATAGATAGATGGACAGAACCGTCGGAGCCCAAGAACAAAGCAAGGAGAAGAAGAAAAATTAAAAGATATCGTGTTTTTTATATAATAACCGTTTTTTTTTAATGAAGGTTATCCTATTTATAAACCCAGAAAGTTAGTTTAGGTTAGCTCATAAAACACTGATCTTAAAAATTTAAACGAAATTATAACCTATTCAAGATTCTTTATTAATGTCAGTGTACAAAAAAAGTACTTACACAAGTCGAATAAAAGTATTGTTATACAAAATATTTAAATACTAACAAAAAACTAGCGAAGTTGCAAAAATAAAATTTAACCAAAAAAGAGCAAATACAACACACACATATACATGTACATTTATTAAGTTTAGGTTAGGTATATGATAAAAACGGGAAACAAGACTACATTAATTGATCTATCTAAAAGTGGTAAACAGTGGCGTAGCTTGCCCTAGACGAACCTTGTATCAAAATGGTGTCCAAATGGAGGAGAAATATTTTTCACAACAAAATAACGCTCGCATTGATTAAAATAAATATATATTAATTAATAATATCTGTCTATATTTGGCTGCTAATAGAAGTGAAACATTTTCAATTACACTCATTTCTGTTACATCCGGGGTGTGCACTTTTGATTTTACCAACGATTTTAGCTTACACACGTCAGGGCCCCTGTTGCCCAGGACTCCCATATGATTGATACGACGATAGCTACACCCCTGGTAATAACCCATAAACTCCTCAAACGAATAAAAGGCATCGTGAACTAATATTTATTTTATTTTTGTAATATATATAAGGTAGTTCTCGAGTTTTCAAAGGTATTTTATTAAAAAATTCAACACCCCAATATCTCTGGTCATTTTGACACCTCACCAAGCGTTAGTACATAGAAACTAATCTATCCCTAAACCTGGTGTTATAATCTTGAACCTCCGTATGAGTCCCATAACCATGCCTGTTTTTATAAACGTACAGTAAATTTTCAAATATATAAGGAAGGAATAGTCAGTATACCAAGAGCTCTAAAGGTTCCCCTACAGCAGTCTAGTTCAGACCCCCTCCCCCTCCAAAAAAAAAAACCTGAGAGCCATTCTCTGTATTTGAAACACTCGGTCAGCACGAGGTGCATGTCCCCAAGTCGAGATGGCATAAAACACAACAGGATGAAAAAGTCCGAAGTAAACAGTTTTTAATGTAAACTGCGGTTTATTTTGGAGCTAAAAATTAAATTTTTAAAAATGCTTTCTAGCAATTATGCTGCCGTTTAACCTGAGTTCTTAAAGTCAAATGGTTTATAAGAGTATAAAATTGACTTTCATAGTAACTCTTCCTAACGAAGCTAAGCATATTCAAATTCAGAGACAACTCATATTACATACAATAAGTTTGAGCTTTTAAATTGGTTTTACAGTCTTATGTACTTATAACATAATTAAAATAAACCATGGATAAAATAAAACAGCAGGCATAATAATGATTTTTGAGTTTATTTTTTTGGTTAAGAAAGTGACCACCAGATCATCCGCTAGTCAACTTCCGGTAAAACTTTAACCATCAATTGTGAAACAGTTTTTTGCCTAAGGCCCAATTGCACAAACGAACGATTTGTTGGGGAAAATCGCCTCTCCTTCTTTGTAGAGCACGCAGGCACGCGCAAAATTTCCCTTTTTACCATATATTCAGTCCGGGCCCCCGTCTTCGTTCCCAAAAGAACGAACAATGTTTTTTCTTGCTTTTTGCAAGAGCATACCGGCATATGTGTTGGCAGCTTAACGACTAAAATGTAAGTCCAAAAATAGAGGTTTTGTTATGAAAGGCAGCATTTTTTAATTACGACATTAGATCTATTTCCATAAAATTCAAGACACCAACATTGACAAATAATTAAAAAAATTGCTAACCTTCAATTTTTATTTGTGGAACACCTTGTCTTTAAAAATCATGGTTAACTTCAAAGTGTTGGTTACTCAACCACTTGATTTTACCAACAGGGCCTAAACGTATTCCAGTATTTTATTACAAATTGTCCTTTTCGAAAAAAGCATGATGCGATCTTACCTAATTTTTTAATCGTTATTTACATAATTGTCAGGTGACAAAAAAATTTAGTGGAAAATGAATTAAAAAGAAATTGTGTACAAAAGTTCTTATTGTGACCTAAGAAATTTTCAAAATTGTTTTTAAATTGCTAATATGAAACTAGTTCAAGCAATAAATATCTAAAGATTTAACATTACAATTCCCCGTAGTACAATATGTAAATTAGAGTTTTTTTTTTGAGTGGACTTGTAAGTTTTAAACAGTTTTCACCCCTTTTGGTGCTTTCATTTTTGTACATTTAAAAAATTATTATTATTGTAACTGCTGCTGCATTATTACATAAGCTACACTGTGGTAGTTGGTTTTATGGGGGTCAGTTTAATACTTGCCTTTACGGTATAAACATTTTGGGGCTTGAAATTTTTAAGAGAATAATTTGCAAGCAATTTAAGTATTGCTAAAAATGTGATGGTGTAAAAAAATTATAGCACTGGTGGATGATAATTATAGTATTTATGTTAAAGATATAGTTTTGAGTGTAAATAAAAATTAATTGTTCAAAAGGGATATGTTTAGTATTTCAGGCTCGCTCATAATATAGTAAGTAAACACATTCTGCATAATAAGTACAAAAAAATAAGATGGTATTTGCTTTAATCAACAAAGATACATTTCCATGTTATAATAATAACATCTATACTTTTATGATTTACGAAGTCCTTGCTTAAGTTTTGTTCCTATTTCCTTATTTAAAGAAGCGAATTTTTTAAGATTTTAAATTTTATAGTTTATTACCCATTTTCCAAGCTTCTTTGGAACTGTAATCGTGTATCCTGCCATTTTGAAAATTAAAATATTGTTTAATGGGGAAGGAAATGTTTAGTGACTTTATTCGAACATTTTAAAAAGTTGTTATATATTTTGTATTGTGTCATAAGTTAATCATAACTTAATTACATGGAAGTTTTTGTGCATATTGGACGCTTTTATTTTAGGAATAAAATTTATGCAGGGCAACAAGAAAACGCCGTAGCGTTGCAATTTTGATCCACTAGTGATATTATAATCCTTGTGATGTAAAATAATCAAATTAGATGCAATGCCAAAACAAATACTATAATAAAGACAGCCAATGCTTTTTTAGGGTAAAAAGAAATCTATTTTGTAAGCATGTCATTGTAGTTTAGATATTTTTATTGCTCAAAATATTTTCTAGGGTTGCTAAAGACAGATCTTATAGATAAAAAATTCCCTAATGTTATTTAATATGACTTCAGGTACATTTTTCTTATAATCCAGGTGACAAATTTTACTAGCTCAATTTTTATCAAACGCTTTAGTTTTCTAATTTTTCAAAGCTAAGGTTTTGTAATTTTAAATATATTAAGCAGTTATTTTATGCATTAGCATTCTATTTTAGTTATAAGATCTGTATTATAAATGCTACGACAAATAATTTGACCAATAAAAATCTGCTTTAATAAGAATAGAATAAAATTAATTCCAAATAGTGTATGCCAAATCTACAGTATTACAAATTTGATAATGGCGAATAATGATGGCTTTTAAAACATAATAATTTATTGTATATATGTAACATTTTTTCTTTACAAGATTTTTTTGTACAGTTTGTAATTTTTCTTTTTAATAAATATGTATATGTACCAGTTAAGTTTTTAGAGTGTCAACAGCACCTTTAAACTTGACTTGTAAAAAAAATAAAATGTATAGAGCATTGAGTAACTCGTATTATTGCAAATACTCTTTTTAATAGTTTTATTTTATGAATTTGTAAATTATATTTAAATGGAAATAAAATCAAAACCAATTACTCTATTAGTTTTTGTAATTTCACCGAATTTTTTCTCTGAAGTTTGGTGTAGTCAATGGTATTGAATGATTGAGTGATATAGCAGGCCAGGGTTGAGAAGCCCTTGCATTACAGCTTTGAGACATTGTGTTGCCTGTTACATCTGTTCTATGTAAACAGGTTGATTTCCTTGATCAGGTTCAGGCTTGTTCACTAGTTTGTCCTCTGGGTATAAGCCTTCTGGATTGATTGATCCCTGAAGATGTCTCCAACAGGTTAAAGCTTCACATTCTAAGATAATATGTGTGTCTCAGCCCTGATTATTATAGGTTTAGTAGGGTTTCCGAGTAATTTTTCACCACCGTACTACAATCGAGCCATAGATTTATCATGGAGCTTACCACCGGAGTATACAGCCAGTGTATGTGTGGTTTTAATCCCCACGTTTTGCTCAGTGCCCTTTTTGCTACCATGTGTGGCACCCCGGGATTAATATTTTTCAAAGAAGTAAATAAATTAAGAATATTAAAAATGTTTAAAAAGTAAAAATTATTCCATCAGGCCAAATGAAGTCCAAAGAGCTAAGAAGTAAGAACGGGACACTGATACTATTAATTTTTGTATTTAAGAGAACAAATGCATGAAAAATGTAATGGTAATATAATTTTTTATGAAAATTTTCTTATGGAGACTACTGGCATCTAATGTCATTGTCTGATTTTGGTAGTCAGAGTTGAATGAAGTATGCATATATGCAAAATAATTATTTGCTTTAAATATTTACTGTCAAATAAATAAAAAGTAGTCTCTTGATCTTCGATGCCTAGGCTTCGTTAGGCCCTTTACATTCCATCATGGCTGCAAGTTATTTGAGACCCATCGCCTTTGCGCCTCATTAACTTAACTTGCCTAATGGCTTCAGATGACAAATTATATCTCCTAAATGTCCCTGCCTCAGTCTATTGAGTGCTTGGTATTCTCCGAAGACGTAATCAACAGTTCTATACTGCTCTCCACGCTAATAATTTGTGCGTTAGATGTTCCTTGACACACCTCATTTCAGGAGCCTCTCTCCACGACTCAACAATTTTATTTTCGTTTTACGAACGGTAATTTGAACAGATAGAATTGATTGGGGTCTGAATGGTCCAATCGCGGACCCCATCGTTGCCAGACGATCTGTTTCCTCGTTCCCGTGTATACCCGAGTGAGTCGGGGCCCACACGAGCCTTATGTGCAAACGTTTCTTATCAGATTTTCCAATATTTTCTTACACTTAGATATCAGTTATATTTATTGTCTTCTTCCTGTTGATGCCCCTCTCACAGAAATCGCCAAATTGCAGATTAGCATAATACTGCACGTTCCAGCTCCAGATGTTTCATCTTATTAAGATCCATTTGTCAATCACCAGGATCCATTTCTCGGAAGATTTTGCTCCTCTCTGCTTAGCAAAAGTATCTCAACAGAGTGACTGTTTCAAAACTGGCGCCACGAAGTCTGTTTATATGGGAAGTGATGGATATCTTTTCTACCACGCATCTCCAGCCACATTGATAGCTACCAGATCCAATTTCGAAATGCCCTAGGCAACTCTGATGACAAACAGCTTTCAGGGCCTCGTCCATGAATAAGTGGAGGTTCATTAGGACCTTCAGAGCCCTAGTGGGGGCAGCCTTCATTACACTCATTATTACCACACAAGGCATTCTTTGAACTTTATCAAATTGAAGACGGTGTTTACGTTTTGTTGTACTAGGCTATATAAAGCGGCGTAGATAGTCATAAGGCGGCTCACCTTAGTACATATGCAATATATACTGCCCTCGATTCATTAGCATGAACAGCTCGGAGCTGTACAGATGCAAGAAACCCTCGCTTTATTCAAGTAGTGCATTATGCCTCGGCGCTTGTCAGATCTGCTTTCCCCTTACCCCTCAAGCACCAAAAAAAATATTTGGTGTATAAAGCCCTAACAGCTATCAGTTATCATTGTTAGATGCTATTTTTGGGTAAAAAAACATTTTATACATGAAATGGAGACACAAAAATAAGATTATTTCACAAGATATCGAACTTACCTTCATAGTTTTTTTAACGAATTGCGAAATATTTATGGCCGAAAATGCCATGACACCAGACAAAACTCAAAACTAATAAGTAATAAAATAATATTTTTACCTTTTTGTCTTCAATATGTTTTGCTATGCATATTAAAAACACAAATTCCGAAAAAAAATAATTTGTAGGTTATTTACTGTTCCAATTAATACTTTTACCGCTTTATTCAGATTTGCTCGGAGCTACTCAGGGTTTGATGCACCCGAGCTTAAAACTCTTGAATCGAGGGCAGTAATAGTAACCTCGGTGTGAGCTCTATGTTCACCCAAAGGCTCGTTTCCAAACCCAAAAAGCACATTTCTTGGCGCGTGCCTCAGTATGATCACTCCAGCTCAGTCACGAATCCACAATTATCCCTAGGTATTTAACTTTCTCTTGTATTGAATGGTCCGTCCTGTCTATGTAATTATATGCAATCTCTTTATCGGGGGGATCCCCCCAAGAGCCACAACTTGTTTTTTTTTGCGATGATCCCCTTCCCCGAGAGCTTCGAATTCAGAAAAATAGACCCCACCCTGTTTTATACAGCAAAAATGGGAATGTTGCTGGTATCCCCCCCCCCCCCGTCGACAACGTGCTTTCGTTTGCCATACTGTGGGTTGATTCTGGGACCTTCCTTAAGGCACCATCGTTCCACAATCCGAAAGGCCCGGCATCATTGGTTCCAAGTCCCGGATGTCGCGACCAAGGCACAGAAGGACCAGGCCGTCGGCGTAGGCCTGTGTTTATAAAAAAGCGTCGTTTAGTGCACTCAACAGACTGTCTACAACAAGGGTGATAGGACTCCTCCCTGTGGACAGCCCATGCTTTACAGTTTATTGTTGAGCTCGGCATATATTAGTCTCCGAGTTAACGTTACTCTGATCCATGCGTTCAAAAATTAGTCGTTAGAGAATTGCATATCGAATCATGGGACGTGTTGTCAAATATTCTCTCCATATCTATGAAAATACCTAAGGACAATCGACCATTTGACAACGCTTTATCGACTTGTAACGAATCGGTGTAGCGCTGTCCGTGAACTCTGATGTGTCGGTCCAATGTGTTTAATAAGAAACTAGTTAGGCTGATAGAACGAAAAGGGTTTATGTTATCTGTTCTTCCTACCTCAGGAAGAAAGACTAATTATGTCTCCATCCATGCCGTCGACATGACCTCTGAGCGGAATAATTTTACTTGTTCATAATATTTATCAGTTCCAAAATAGGTTCAAATAAAACTTACATATATATCTTTATGCGTTTAATTTAGAAAATAAATAGGTAAAACGTTAACAACGGAAGTATAAAAATTATAAAATTTCAAATATAGCACGCGTGTCCTTGTATTTACTTATTAATGGTCGTCTATCATACTTGAAATTAGTAAATAAAGGGCCACACTATTAGTAGAAGTAAAATTAAATCAATTACTCTCTTATATACAGTGACTCCCACAATTACTACTCATTATAATTTGCAAAAATCAATTTTCTAATTGAAATTGTATTTTTGGACACTCCAAAAATATTTAAGTGAAATTTGTTTACCATACGCTATCCAAATACGTATTTAAAACAACTTACACTGTTAACTGAAAGATAAAGGTTGTATCACAAAAAAGTTTTTAAAACAAATAAACTGAAAAGTATCATATACATACTAATAATCTGATATTAATGAGGACTAACACGAAATCCTGCATATAGTTTAGATATATCCGCCAGTTAACAGAAAAGGTCATTTTCTATAATAAAATTTCTAACAGTTCTATGTTAGTTAATGGATAGTAATTCTGCGACACATTATTTTTGATTTTGTTATGGGGTAAGTAAAAAAACATATGTAAAAAATCCTTTAGCCATAATATAAAGGTTTTTCAAAGAATGATTCTGAAAACCTTTAAAGAATTCACAAAATATTGTTAATGAGGACTTTTATGAGTATTCTCAGATAATAAATTGGCACGAATAAAAATGAAAAATTTTTTAATAAAAATATAATAATTTAATAACGACATTTCATTATACGACAAAAACAGTTACAAGTCAATTTCCTTTTTACTTCACACTTATACAGGGTGTAATATGTTTAAAGTATATGTACTTTTTTATAACAGGCATTATTTAACTCTTAACAAAGCTTTTATAAGTCGCATAATTTCCTATTCATTTAACCGATAACATTTTTGTTAACAAAAGTATTGCTCAATTAAAATTTTATTCAAGGTTTGTTTAAAAAAAAAAACTGTCACCAATTAAAACGAAAAAAATAAACATTGAATTTTGTTTTATATTGTAAAAAAATATACTTTGACTTTTTAAATTTTATTGTAAATAATCTAGTCAACATAAAATTTTATTTTTTAAAGGAATAATAAACTATAACAATTAATATTATTGGGGATATTTAACCACGATTTTTAATTCACCCTGTATACTTATTCACAATGTTAAAATATCAAATGTACATACATTTAATATCAACTATTTAGACCTATAACTATAATAATTCAAAAATTGCAACAATTTTACTAGAGATACATAGTATCGACTTACAGGAATAAACTTAACTTCAGGATGTTAAAAAATCTGTGCTTCTTATAGAAGCTACACACCACGTAGCGTATAAAATTTTTTAACATCCTGATAAAATTACATTTTTTAGTGTTAAAACATCTAAAAACAACAATTATGTTTATATTGCATTATAATAGTTAAAACAACGTAAATCCATGCGTTTTTACTGACATTTCTTCAATATGAAGGTTAAACTCTAACCTATTAAACCTAATATCTTAAAATATTACACGACGATTAAAATTACCTATATCTTTTACGTAATAAGATACTTTCCTAACAGACCAGAGCAATTTAGTTTTAAGCTACGAGCCCTTTTCCAAAGGGTCTGAAATTATCATTTAAAAAAAGTAGTGAAAGAGCTTGCTAGTATTTTTAAGAACTTAAAAGCTCGTTTAGTTCATTTTTAACATTAATATTAAATGTTATTAGGAACCTTTGGAACAAGCTGAGAGTTTGAAACTAAAAGTACTTTGCCAAGTCATGTTTACTAGTAATGGACCATCGCGCAATTTTAGTACTACAAGCTAAAATTTTAATGGATTTCCTATGTTATTTTTAAATTACTTTTAGAATAAACTAAGAATACTCCGTCTAAAAAACCAAAATGTAGCAGAGAAATCGATCTGATGTATTTCGCGTATGTATGTCTAACAATGAAATAGATAGATTGCATAAGTATACTAATAATAAAGTTGTTACGTGAGCTTTGTAGTTTTAGTTTAAAAAAAAATACGAAGTAGAATTTTTAAATGTAAACTTTTCTTATAACTCAAATGTGCATACACGGTTTGTCCGCAAAGTGATGCCAGTGATTATAGTGTGACGCGATTATAAGTCGTTGGACCGGTTATGATCGGTGAAGCAGAAATTCAGCTTACAAACGCACGGTTGCTCAGTAGTCTCCGACTATCCGGAGATCAGAATTACCAACCCTACCAATTTATCGATAGATCTACCGATTTTACAACATTTCTACCAGTCATTGCACGCATTCTACTGATTTTTATAACGACGCCAAAAATATTACTATCTAAAAAAAAAACAGGAATGCCGTAACCAAGGAAACCCCGAAACGGTTCTTACAATTCCTGGAATTTGTATTACCTTTTTTACTAGAAGAAAATACATTTTATATAACATTGTCTCCTATGTTTTAAAAATAATTTTTGATAGTTTTATCAATCATAATTAATTAATAAGTACATCCACAGAAGATACTGAATATAAAAATCCAAAGGATTTAGCAACTGGAAATAAGTACTTTGGAGCAAATGATGCCAAATCTATATTGAAAGTTCAGTTAAGCTCAGATAGATTTTTTTTATGGTTGAGATGCTTAACTTTCTATATTGAAGCATGTAGCCAACCAATTTTTCAATTTCCGTTA
This sequence comes from Diaprepes abbreviatus, assembly GCA_034092305.1. Classification (NCBI taxonomy): domain Eukaryota; kingdom Metazoa; phylum Arthropoda; class Insecta; order Coleoptera; family Curculionidae; genus Diaprepes; species Diaprepes abbreviatus. The sequence goes on from JASJET010000139.1 coordinate 10,621,072, forward strand.
AAAATAAACCTTTAAAATATTTTAGTTTTATGGATTCTTCCATTGCAAAAAGGTACGATCAAAATACATATTGATTCCAATTTAGATTTAAAATTGCGAATTTTCAGAATTACTGATTAAATTCAAAAGATAAATTTTTGGGAAAAAATAGAGTATATATATATATATATATATATATATATATATATATATATATATATATATATATATATATAATTTTCTTTTTTTCGTGATCAAATATTAATTACATTGTTTATTAAAAATATCTGGTTATTTTATGTTTTATTCTAAAAAATACCTTGCCCAAAAAGTCCAGAATGAACAAGTCAAAAGTCAAGACCATGCTCATTATGTTCTTTGACAGTAGGCTCGTCTACCATGAGTTTATGTACCATACGGTACAACCATCAACGCCAAATTTTACGTGGAAGTGATCAAGAGACTCAAACGAAGGGCTTGTAGCGCCAGACCTGACATCGAAAACAATTGGAAACTTCACCATAACAAAGCACCAGTCCCCACCGCCTTCCTCGTGAACCACTTCTCGGCTAATTCAAAGGTGCCAACGGTTCTTCGGCCGCCCTAAAATCCTGACGCGACTCCCCCATATTTCTTTTTGTTCCCGTGCTTGAAAACTCGCCTAAAAGGACAATTGACAAAGTTAACGAGCACCAACGCTTTAAAGGACATTCCGGAACTGGAAGCGATGTATCGACGCAGGAGGAGCCTACTTTGAAACCTTTTAATGTATTGTACCGATCTGATCATAATTTTTTTAATAGACTCACTGATATCGCTTTTCAGACAAACCCTGCAGATCTTCTTACTACGCATGTAATGATATAAACTTTTGTAGGTTTATTTTTTATTTAAGATTGTTTAAAAACTATGTCATAAAAATAAAGTGATAGAGAGAAAGAATCAATTTGTCGGTTCAGTTATAACTGTAACCTTTCATATGAAAAAGAATACAATTTTAATATTATGATCGTTTGATTTTTAGACGGAGATAGTAAATATAAGATTCTTAAAAAATTTAAAGCAATAAAGGTTACTAATTTGTTTCTTATCATCTCTGGTGATTTAAAACTGCATACATTAATTTTGTAATATCATTTGTTAGTTTTGGTTTAAACATTATGAACTATCCAAAGATATATCAATAACACTAATATTTAAGCAAAGGTACTTTTTACAGGACTAACAATTCCACATCAAAACCAGTTTCTTAAATTCACATAAAAGTTTTAAATTTTAGATCTAATCTATCTGCCATAAAATTTTAAACTTTGAACTGACTGACCTGATCATTTCAATATTATATTAAAACTTAACGGTTCTTATTCTTGGTATTTCAAATTTTCAACCCGACTTAAAAAGTGGGCCATAAGCTCATCTATCCAATATTTATACATGACATTATTACTAAATATTGCTAGATGTAGATTGTGGGCGAGTCGTTAGGCCTTTACTTGCCCCTCTAACTAAGAGGTACTAACCTCGACTTATAAGATGCGTTACTCTAATCTAAACACGGGATATTTAGACTTTTTAAGAAGTTTTTTTTTTCCAGGGGGTAAATGACGCATTCCAGAAATTTAAGTCTGTTACAGAACAGTGTTATGCATTGGCACAGCAAGTGTTCCGTTATTTCGGCTGCACAATCGCAGAAATGGCAAATCTCGTTCTAAGCGTTACCCATCTTTTCAAGAAGCTATCTCGGAGGGAGAAAAAATTCGTTATTACTCGAATATTTCTTTCTGGGAGATCGAGAAGCCTTCTTGCTTTCTTTGGCGATGCGTTTATAATATTTTTTGCTTGTCAGAGATTAGGCGTATTCTTCCACCTTAATTTTATCTGATTTTGTTCCCAGCTCAGGAGATCCTCTTTTATGTGGCTTTTTAGCAATCCACTAAAATGCTCCGGGCCGAGAAAAGTTTTTGCCTCTTCTTTTACGAAGTTATCCACTTCCTTATTTCCTCCGACTCCCTTATCCTCTGGCGCTCACATCGAGGTTACCCTATTCTTCTTTACTACTTATTTTACGGCTTGCCTACAGTCCCAAGTCAACTTAGATTCGTAGGTGTTTGACCTGATAACTTTTACCGCTGCTTGATAATTTGTATATTTTGGCATTTTTATTGTTCCTATTCAGGTACTCGTCGGCACAAATATTGCTATATTTTGATTTTTGATACATGTAATTTATTTTTTCAATAATCTTTTCAAATTTTTCTGTTTTTCCATCGAAAAATTCAAATTCACTTTGGACTGTTTTTGAATACAAGCCCAGGGCTTTTTACGTTTTTATCCTTAATTTTCCTACATAAAAATTTATTTGTTGATACGTATAATACAACAGTGTCATAAGCAAAACAAAACAGACCAACTAAAAGGTCCAACTTGCATGGCAACTAGATATAAGTTTAAAAATTAAACCTTTTTAGTGAATTATTTCTGTAAAATTCTAGTAAATGCAGGGGTAAGTTGTTTTATTTTCTATGAATGAATAATAAAATTTTCAAATTAACAACAAAAAACTGAAAAAGGTATGACGTTAAAAGTTATTTTTACCCACTCATATTTCCTATGAGTTTCCACATTCTTCTGTTGATACATTCTAATCCAAATTGGCACCCTTATATTTCGGATCAATATTGTAGTTACTTTCCCAAACTTGTATCGACAAAGAAATAAAAAATTTCTTTAACCATATTATATTGATGCTTAACGTTCCTCTGATCCTTATTTTATATCATTCGCGTTGATACGTAATAGAAATAACAACCCTGTATATTTTACGAAATATGCTAGTTGTACGATTTTTTAATTTCACTCAATTCTATTTTTAAGATTCATTTTAAATATGCAAGGATGGGAATTAAAATAATTTTGATAAAAATAATTAGATGAATATTAAATTTTTGCTTTTACGGGTGTACACATTTTATAGAAACTACAGTGTAAAAGTAAAACCTCTAAGGTAACTGGTGAAATAATCTTAGCGAGCATTTAGCGATATGCAGAATTATCTTCTTTATACTTGAAGAAACTTATATAAGCGAGAAAACAATCTTGTGTCTAATATAGGAATAGTGCCCCTTCACTTTTTCTTTGTGTATCATGCTTCAAAATACTGATTGCAATAGAAGAGACTTGTTTTACAAATGACTAGCCCCATGTTCGACTAGTTTATATTTTATTTTCAATATTTCGGAATAGTTAAAAATATACCACTCAATGTATTTTTTCCTTTCAACTTCAGGATAAAAAATCAGTCTATTCCATATTCCACTTATTCATTAATTCTATACCATCTAATTTCTACTTGGTGCTGTTAAGTAAGGTCATTATCTTTAAATTCCCTTTCGTGAATTATTAAGAGATGACCTAATTAGATCTTAATTTCATCTGTAAAAAGAACACAAGTATAATTTCACTACTGTTAACTGACCACAGTATTTATGCATTTCATTTAGCTCCTATATCTGACTTCGTGTCAAACATACTACGATTTAGTTGAAAACATTGCCAAAATCGCGGCACAAATTTTCTGTGCATTAGTTTCATCAGGATACATTTGCATTGCTTGTATCACTTGTTCTTCGGGAAATATGGCTGCTAAATGATAATGAAGTTTTCGACGAGCATCTTCTTGAGATCCAACTGGGTTCCATTGGCCTGGCCAAACGTTTAACTGGGAGTCAGAGCAACTTGACATACGGTGCATATGTCGAACTGCCGGAGTTTGCTGTAAACAAAATATGAATTAAAAAATATATTTCGTTTGTCTGAAATACAAAATTAAGTAACATTAATACAGAAGGGGTAAATTAAAATAGCCGCTGGTAGACAAAAAAGGAAAACACACCAGTAGTAATAGGTGAAGTCGTCTATATCTGTATGTTATTAGCACTTATATATTTATTTTTTATCTTTCCGTTTTCTTTATGTAAAGCAAAATGGCATGAAATGAAATACAGCTTATTTAAAGGTGCTAGAGGAGCTCCCCAAGGTAACACCTTAGTATCATGGTGTTGGTTATATTATGAATCAAAATTATTATTCTTTTGTCAAGAATTTGTTTCTACTTAAGCTGATAGGAATTTAAATTTGACCAGTTATGATTTTCATAATACACAATTAATGTTATATTCTTCTTGAGTAAGCCATCTTATTATGCCTATTAAAGCCCTAGTTTCCTACAATACTGAAACTCTAGTTAACAGTTAATATATAAGTCACATAACCGAGATTGTGTGATTTATTACTTTTTCAGTATACCATTTCAATATACTTTTTGATAAGTCGATATCAGATGAACTCAACTAACTTGGTAAAAATATTGTAGTAAATGAACAGGACGGTTTTTCACAGAAAAAGATCCACTGTTACTAATCTGCTTGTTTATAAGAGATATACATTGTATAACTTTGAGAGGAGTCTGCATGTCGACTCAGTGTATGCAGACTTTTTTAAGGGGTTTGACAGAGCATACTATGGGCTTCTCATTTAAAAACTTCAAGCCATGAGATTGGGTATAAATTCAGTAAGGTAGATTGAGTTTTCGAACTGGTTGCATTCAATTTATTCTTATGAGCATTTCGATTTCCATCTATTCTGACGTCCCACAGGGATCTTATGTGGTCTCTTCTTGTTTAATTTGTTTGTAAATGATATAGGTTATGTGACTGCTAATTTCAATTATCTCTTATTTAAGAGCATAGAACTTCTCAATAATACAGACGCTTTGAATGCAGATAATAATGTGTGCATTTAGTCCGAAATTAGTCGACCTAGTATAAATGTTAAAAAATGTTTGTGCTTTTAGTGGACGACAACGTATTGACCACAAGGGATATGCCATTAAAGTATGCCGCCAGAGTTTATGTTGCTGAACAGTAGGTTTACTTTTCATAACCACTTTGTCGGGCAGTTCGGTTTTAAAAATCTGGGATTTCTTAACAAAATAGTAAAACGCCGAAAACTTTTCAAGTCGTTAATATGTTCATTAGTACGCTCAAGAGTTGAATTTGCCTCTGTGATTTAGGAACCACTACATTATCATAATTCTATATGTGGGTTGACTTTTAAACAAGTTTTAACCTATCTGACAATTTGTATATTACTCATTCTCTAATCTTGGATAGATACGGGTTAAAACAGTTGGAGGTGCGTAAGAGTAAGGCGGCTGCACTTTTTCTTTTTAAGTTTGATCTCTTATTCACTACTTTTAAAGTTGTTACATTTTAATACATCCTGTAGAATTCTCATCGTAATGTGTTGTTTAAGAGACATTTCATCGCGTGAACTATGGCTTTTTTAGCCCAATAATAAATATATATATATATATATATATATATATATATATATATATATATATATATATATATATATATATATATATATATATATATATATATATATATATATATATATAATATATAATATATTTCCAAATTGATATTGATAATTTAAAAATATAATGAACTTATATATCAGCGATTCTCAACCTGTCGGGCGCATGCTCCCTTCAAAAAGGCGCCGTATAACAAAAAAGAAGCCGGGGAGGACTACGTGAACTTATGATAGTGTCTCGAAACCAAAAGAAAAATTAATAAAATAAATCTTCTCAGAATTCCAAAAGAACCGTTAAAAGAAAGTGCGATTAAAAATAGTATGGAAACTCGCACTAAAAGGTTGAGATATGCTACATTCGACTATTAATTTTTTCCTGTATAAACCTTTATTATAACCTTGTTTAATATGAAAAGCTCAACTTACTCCAGGTTGTGAAGGCTGCAATCCTGACCAACCACCAGCCTGTGTTCCTTGTGCACTTCGATACGAATCAGGAGCACTAGCGATCCTAGTTACGCACTGGTGCACATCTCCCCAACCCGAAGAACCCAAGTAATTTCCAGGCGGTCCAACCGGGCCTGGACTTAAAGGAGCGAAGCGTCTCGACGCAAGTCTAGGATCACAACCTGGATTTAACGTTAGTTGTCTCTGAAGTTTTCTATGCAGATTATCTGGAGTTGATGACTGATAGGAAAAATTGCCCAATCCTCCTTTTTCAGGTGCAGTTTGAAAAGAAAAGGTATCTGGGTTATGTTGGTATGAAGCGGAGAGTGTAAGACCTCCTACGTTATCGACGCTGCGAGATTTGGACACCACTGCATGTTGAGGTTCTTTCGGTGGGGGAACGTTAGAGCGTGTACGACCAAGAGGATTTTTTCGAATATCACCACCTGAAATAAAGAAAATTTATAAAGTAATTACTTTAATTACAAACTCAAATATGAAAGACACAGCCATTAAATGTTGCCTATTATTTATTTTTAGTGCGCCAGAATAAAAGTCCTTAATTATGTTTAGCATATGAAGTACCAGATTCACTATCCCTTCTCGAGAAACTGTTCTAGCGCCTAGTAGAAAAAAGATAGCCAAATTCCGAGCTAAATAAATTATTTTAATTATATGATATAGAGTCACCAAAAATAAAAGGATATGTATCAGAACGCAATATTCAAATGCCTTATGAGCAGAAGCATCATTTCAAGAATTTCCTTAAAAAAAAAATTATTTTTTGACCTTGCAACAAAAATGTTATTTTACCATATCTTATAAACACGTAATTGGTAAAAATGTTTTGCCTTAAAAAGCATACCTAAATGATAAAAAAAAAACTGTAATTCCGACGTCCAATGAAAATGAAGAGTCTCCCTCTAATATGGTAATTACCACATCAGATTTTTTTTAACTTTGAAAATAGGCGCTAGGTATCAGGTTAATTCAACACTTAGGGATTTCTTCTTTTGGCGAGGTTCATCCAAGGGAAATGGCTAAAAACTAGTGTTTAAAAGAAGTATTGTTTATCATTATATATGATTTTTTTTCAAATGTGCGCCAATTTTTTTTTAATTCACATTTTTTATGATTTATGTATACTTCACCAGCCAATCTAATGTAGGTAACAAAAAAAATTGTTTTGTCTATCATGCAGATATACGTCACTTCCACTGACGACAGTGGAGATAACACAAAAAAAAGAAGTTACTGATCAATGCACTCAGCACCATCAAAAAAAAATCTTCTTTCTAAGCTTCAAACATGCATTGACTCTTAAGAAAATATTACATTTTCAAGATTAGGAAACTTGAAGCCATCTTTATTGAGAAACAAGGAATGTTATATATATATATATATATATATATATATATATATATATATATATATATATATATATATATATATATATATATATATATATATGTTATGTCGGATATTCTTACGGGTGTGATGTGTAATCGAAGGTTTTCGGGCATCCCGTGTATGTGCCGAGTCCCTCTCAGGACTGTAAGGCAGCTGACGTTTCGGTGAAATCTCATTCACCATTTTCAAAGCTCACTGTATGGCGTCTACGAGCGAACTGACGCCTGCGACTCCGGTGTTGTCGCTACCGTGTGCGCGTCGGACGTGTTCGTTTTCCGAATGGTTCCGAACCAGGTGGCGTGACCTGCTGCGCGTCATCGGCCCTGTTGCCAGTGTTTGTGGTTGCGTTGCCGAGTTATAATCTCTTTCGTTACTAAGTGGTACTGGTTGATGTTTTGTAAGCAGATTTTTCCAAGTATTAGGTCCACAAGGGTTATAAGGGAGGCTATTGAAATTGCAAAGAGGCCCAACAACTTAAATAGCAGAGATGATAGCCAACGTGTGCCTAATACTTGGAAAAATCTGCTTATAAAACATCAACCAGTACCACTTAGTAACGAAAGAGATTACAACTCGGCAACGCAACCACAAACACTGGCAACAGGGCCGATGACGCGCAGCAGGTCACGCCACCTGGTTCGGAACCATTCGGAAAACGAACACGTCCGACGCGCACACGGTACCGACAACACCGGAGTCGCAGGCGTCAGTTCGCTCGTAGACGCCATACAGTGAGCTTTGAAAATGGTGAATGAGATTTCACCGAAACGTCAGCTGCCTTACAGTCCTGAGAGGGACTCGGCACATACACGGGATGCCCGAAAACCTTCGATTACATACATATATATATATATATATATATATATATATATATATATATATATATATATATATATATATATATATATATATATATATATATATATATATATATATATATATGTATTGTTCTTTCAAGCAGGTAAAGAAAAGAATATACACAAACAGTTTAGCAACTATTTATACAAGGCAGAAAAATAGGTGTATTTATTTCTTACTGAAACCTTTATTTTTAAGTTTCGCACTATTCGGGTGAATGTATAGATGTCGTTTAATTGGCGATATTTTTCAGTCCGATATCGGAAAGTTGACAGGTTTTAATACCCTATTAATATGTCTCGGAATTTATATTTTATATACGGTTCTTTCCTGCAAATGTTGCTCTCGGTTCGATGCGACTCCACTGCTGAGACCATAAAGTAGCCAAAATCCGTATGGAAAGAGAACCATAGTTGTATTTGCAGGAAATAAACTGTATATATTCTTTACATTATTTGCTTGAAAGGAGAATACATATATATATATATATATATATATATATATATATATATATATATATATATATATATATATATATATATATATATATATATATATATATATATATATATATATATATATATATTAGCAGCTACCAACTATACTTATTCTCCTACTCCATCAAAAAAAGGCAACTGCCTGCGTTTATCTGGAATTTATTTTCTGTAGTTTTGTTATAATATCGTTATATTTAAAATATAATAAATGTTACAACAAAATCTTTTCGTAAATCTAAATAAAAAAAGAACTGTTGCATTGACCAATATTACCAATGCCTACAGGAAATGATGGTTGAGTGCATCATAAATCATTTTTAAAAAAATTATTACGATAACCATATAAAATCTCAAAGTATGATAATCCGAACTAACCTGATACCTAACCCTTATTTTCAAAATTAAAAAAATTCTGATCTGGTAATTACCATATTGGAGGGGGGACTCATAATTTTCATTGGACCTCAGAATAACAATCTTTTTTAATATTTAGGTATACTTTATTTCTCACTAGAGTCTAGTCAGATTTCAAAAATCTGAGAGGCAAATTGTAGAATATGTAATCTTGGCACACAAGTGATTCAAGATACCGTTCATATACTTTTTTCCTAATTAAATGCAAGTATTATCTTACCCTCTTTACTTTCTCTAGCTTGCAAATGTCGCTGAGCATGTTCCGACAATCTCTCAGTTACACTCTTATGGGGTAATGGTCCCCGTTCAGGATGATGATATTTACATTTATTTCCGTAGGTGCATTTTTTCCCATATGGACATGGAGGAGGAGGCGGTGTTCCAGAAACTTCACCCTAAAAAAGATTAATGTTTAGCTATAACACCCTGAAAGTTAAATTAATGAAGAATAAGCTAAGTTTACTTTAACAGGGTATAAAATAATGATCTTGGTATTCCTTCTCACATATCGACGAAAATTAGTAATTCTCTGCTTTTCAAGATTTGTTACTGTTTTAAGATAAAAAGTGAGAAGAACATATAGTGAAGATAACCCAACTGGTTTTATTTCTTAATTACTTTTAACTGTAATTAGCAAAACTGAAATAAATCCTAAATATATCATTATTTGCATCTATTTCTGAGTGAGCACAGGAATAATCGTAAATTCCCTAAGAAGATATCTTACTTATTTGGGCTATACTGAGACAATATCGTGTAATTTATCATTCTGCAATTTTAATTTGAGGACACCATTTTATATACAATATATAATTAAAACAAATGAGTGAAAATTGTATGAATAAAATTACTTTCTTACTTTTCTTGGTTGAGCTCTAAGAAAATTGTCTAAAGTTGGACCTGCTCTACCCAAAGGGTCATCAGGAGGCATAAAATGATCGTTTACAAAGGAATACATTAATATTCTCTCTTCGACCACTTTTCTGAATTCAGTTGATTCTTGACAAAGATCTCTGAAACAAAAAAAATCATTTTACAGTTAAGTTACAAAGATAGCCCTTTATATTTCGGGAATAACAAAAACAGATATTTAACAATGAAAACGGTTTTATCCGCATTTTGAATGCTTAAAAAGCCACTTGTCTATGCCGATTTGTGAGAGCTCGCATTGTTATGGTGAAGAATGATCCGACGTATTCGTATTCGGTTTGTTTTTCTTAATTCACCGAAGACTTCAGTTTTTCCGAAAAAACGGGTGATAATTTGCTTCGAAGTGCTTCATGGGGAAGCAACGCTTTGTTGGTTCATCATGAAAGACTCATACTGCTGTTTTCTTTCGGGCGCATATAATCTTATAACTATTTTTGAAGCACCGCGATCGTCTTTGGAGCATTTCCTTTTACCAATCGATACGTGCCTTTTTTGAGCAATTATCAAATTATGCTGGATCCAGTCAGAACATAACTTCTTCACTTCCATATAATCATGCAATATATTATATATACTGGTGTTACCAATGCCCAGGGATGCCTCAATCTCACGGTATTTCACATGACGATCGTGCATTATCAGGTCACGTGAAGGTCGTCTAAAATATAACATCGATTTTGGACGAACAATTCACTAAGCCAACAATATACAGTGGTTCTTGTAAGTTCTTCATCGACATATAACAGACGGAATTAAGTTCACCGATGGACTACAAAAATTTTGAAAAATGATCGCACGAAAATGTTTACGAGTTAATTTAATTTTCTGGTGAAGATAAAATTTTACAAAGCTGTCATTCGCAAAGTCGTAAACACACTGGTTTTTCTTCATTTAAAAAATCGTAAATGCTCTTTTGAAAGTATAATGTGAACAGAATAATAGATATCCATTTCTCCCGCTGTGATTTTTATTCTAAACGTGGCAGCTTTCACCGCATAGTTTTTCTCATAACAGGTTTTCAGCATGGTTCTCCTATAACTTAAAACAAATTTCATATTTATGAAAACCTCGCGATTTACATCTATACGAAAAATTATTTATTATATTATGATTCACATTTTTAAAATTTTGTACATAACAGGATGTTTAAATTAGCACCTAAATTAACACCAAAATATTAAATTAGCACCATAAGCTCATAAAATCTATTTGTTTTTCTAATAATAGCTACTGCTACAAAAAAAATAAATTTTAATTTACCTTACGGAACTGCATCTAATATAATTAAATAAAAAAAAACAGTAAGCACGTATCACTCGCAAAAATATGAAAAAGTTGTCATCATCATCATCATCATCATCATCATCATCACACAGCCTATAGCGCCCACTGCTGAACATAGGCCTCCCTCAATCGTTTCCAATGTTTGTTGCGATTCTCTTGATATCCTCAGTCCACCGTGTTGAAGGTTTGCCCCTACTTCTAAATGCCCGGAACCTAGGACGCCACTCTATAATGCGTTTAGTCCACCTAGCGTCTTCCATTCTCGCCACATGTCCGGCCCAGTTCCATTTCATATGTGTTATACTTTCTATAGCATCCTTGATTCCTGTTCTAGTTCTAATAATTACATTTGGAACTTTATCTCTCAGTGTTATTCCCAACATTGACCTCTCCATGGCTCGCTGAGTCACTCTAATTTTTTCGCAACTTTTCTTAGTGAGTGTTAAAGTTTCTGCACCGTACGTGAGCACAGGGAGCACACACTGTTCATAAACCTTTCTTTTCAAGCAAATCGGTATATTGCTTTTAAATACGTCCTTTCTCAGCTTGCCGAACGCCGCCCATGCTAGTGTTATGCCTCTTTGAATTTCGCAGGTCTGGTTATCTCGGTTTATTCTCAGTTCATAGCCCAAATATTTATAAGATGTTACATACTCGATTTCAAATTCGTTTAGGGATATGTTGTTACTTGGAACTAAGTTTGTCATACATTGAGTTTTTGTACGGTTAATTTTTAGACCTACCACATCTGACGCTACACTTAGTGTCCTTAGTAACTCTTGGGCTTCTTCAAGGTTGTCAGAAATTAACACGATATCGTCAGCAAAGCGTAGGTGGTTTAATCGTTCACCATCTATATTGACTCCCTTGTTCCCCCAACCTATTTTTTTAAACATGTATTCTAACAGCATTGTAAATAGTTTTGGTGAGATGTTATCACCTTGTCGTACGCCACTTTCCATTCTAAATGTAGATGTTATTTTGGAATGGACTTTCACACTTGCTGTTGCGCTATTATATATGTTCTTAATTAAAGCTGCATATCTGTGGTCGACTCTACAATCAGCTAGTGCAGCAAATATTTTGTTTTGATCCGCTGAATCGAACGCTTTCTCGTAGTCCACAAATATTAAGACCAGTGGTTTGTTGTACTCCACTGTTTTTTCTATGAGCGTTTTCATAACTAGCAAGTGGTCATTTGTACCATAACCGGATCTGAAACCTGCTTGTTCTCTAGGTTGGTAGAAATCTAATTTTGGAGTCAATCGTCTTGTTATTTTTATAAATAGTTTGTACATGTGGGAGAGGAGACTGATTGGACGGTAGTTTTTTAGGTCGGTGGGATCACCTCTCTTATGCACGATTATCATTATGGCATTGTTGTATGAAGTTGGGATTTGTCCGGTCTTATCTATTAAATAGGACTTTGAGAGCATTTATTAAATTTTCCCCTCCTGCTTTAATACCTTCAATAACAATCTTCTCCTAGGGCTCGGTTGTTTTTCATTTCTTGTAAGGCCACTTCAATTTCTGATGATGAAATTTCTAGTATATCTTCTAAGCCTTGATTGCAGACATTTGAAATGTTTGTTAGTTATTGTCAATAGTGTACTTTTTGTATAACGCGCTGTAGAAATCTTCCACTATTTGGAGTATTTTTTCTCTATCTGTTGTAATTGTACCTGCTGCATCGCGGAGTTTATGAATTTCTTTTGTTCCTTCTGCCAGGTTTCTTATAAGTATTTTTAAGCTTTTATTCTGCTCAATTACATCGGATATGGCTTCCGATTTGTATTTTCGTATATCTCTTCTTATAAGCCTTGATATTTCTCTGCTAATTTGCCTATATTCTCCTGAGTTCTTCTCTTCCATTTTTCTTCGTCTTTCAATAAGCTCTTTTGTGTGTTGACTTAATTTGTCAGATGTTGAAAAAGTTGTATATGAATATAAATACTTCAAATTTTCCTAACTTAAAACAACTATATGTACCAAAATCGTCTTTAAATCTAATCAATATAAAATGATTCCAAACACTTTTATTAAACTTCTTGCTATAAAAAAATTATAATGATTTTATACTACATATCCCCAAAAATCTCCGCTAAAATGTCACAATTAGTGGTGTAGCGAAGGCTCCGCACGGCCCGCGGCGAATGGGGGTCCCACTCATCCAAAAAATCTTTAGAATTCAATTCAATCAATCTCCAATATTCTTGCTACTTTACAATCCATTTCACGCAAGGTATCAGTAATTATTTATTATAAATGGACACGTATGCAACAAAGGGCGTTTAGATTTATATTAAATGTACATAATAAGAAATCACTGATTAAATCCATTGAACGTAAAGTCTGTACTCACGGCGTGTAGGAAGCAACTTTAATTCAAAGTAAAATGTCGACAAAATCAGTCTCGACAGAGACTTGGGTAATAATTTGTAGTACACAAAACTTTCTTGTTTGAAATCGTAGCTGATCGTTTACCCGTGATATATATGTTTGAAATTTTCTCCATTTAAAAAGCGGGGTAAAATTTTTCCGATTTAAAAACATTGTAAATTAAATAAAAGCTATTACTCACCATTCAATGCGAAAGAACTAAAAAACTTGATACGTCTACTCATAGAAAAGTTTGCAAATAAAAAGGCCGAACGTTTGAAACGATTTCGTAATAACACATCAAACTGAATAATTTATGATGTATTTGATGCTTGTTTTGATGTGCATGAATAAAATTACTATAACAAGTTGTCAAGAACACACCCCAGGCACAGCGCGTGGGGTATGTGGGTTTAGGAGCTTGGGTTTTGGTTTAAAATCTTGCTTTGTTCGCCTTTCTGGTGCGTAATGGATATCGATTTAGCTGCATGTAGGGTATGTGGTTTTGAGAGCTTGGGTTTTGGCTTAAAATCTTGCTTCACTCGCCTGCCTGCTATGTAACGATTATCGATCTGGAGTATGTGGGTTTGGGAGCTCGGGTTTTGGCTTAAAATCTTGCTTCGTCTATCTGCTATGTAACGATTATCGATCCAGCTGCTCAAGGAGTATGTGAATTTGGGAGCTTGGGTTTCGGCTATACACCTTTAAAAACTCGCTCCGCTTGCCTATTTGCTGTGAAACGAACGTCGATCTCGCCACGCTTGTGATATGTGGGAGTGAAAGCTCGACATCTAAACGTCGATATCATGAACTAAATTATATTGCTAAATTAAAAAGGGGGCCCCATTAAGATTTCGCGGGGGGGGCCCTCGAGCTTCCAGCTACGCCACTGGTTACAATCGCAATTCTTTAAAAAACTAAGTTTGACTAATAAATAAATAGTCAAACAAAATACATATTACAATGATAACGCGTGTACGCTGCTGATTAATGAAATTCTTAAACGGCATAAATCTCAATATTGTGCGATTCCATAAATACAGTTTTTCGCTCATTCGAGGAAACTTAAGATGGATTTATTAACAATTTTATGTAAACCAACGCTAAGACTTTTAACTAATAACCTGCAAATATTTCTTACTAAATACTAAACTTACCTATAATTATCATTACTAACAACTATTCCATCAGTCTGTGCTGCTAGCTTTAAAATATATCTATCATCGTAACACACCATTCTTTTTCCTCCAACTAAGCGCGAGGGAGTAAAAACTAACAGTCTTTCTCGTTCTAACTCTGCCAAAATTTCCTGATCCCTGACTGGATTATCGGGGCGAGGTGCTTCTTTTCGCCATTTTGGGACGAATACTGTTATATCTTTATGACCACGAGCCTAAATCATATATAACTATTATTTTAAAGTATTTTTTCGAAGGAGTTAATTTAACTAATACTAATAATTATGAAATTATAGATAAAACATTTATCTATATGACTTTTATTGATATAAAACTTTTTAAATAAATACATAAACTTAATATTACCTTAAACCAGTCAACGCAGATCTTTATTCCTCGACACGAGAAGATTTCTTTGTTTCCATGGCTCATAGCAACATTACTGCCATCTATAACGATGGGTCTTAATGTTGCATGACTGCCGTCTAGAAGATCAAATCTAAAATATGAAAAATAGATTTTAGGAAAAGAACTTAAAGATTTTGATACAATGTGTATTTTATAAAATATACGATTTGGTGACAGACAGAGTTGACAAGAGGAAAACAAACATTATTATCCATTTTACAAAGAAAAGTCATTCTTTATAAAAAGGTCTGTGTAGACCTGTGTTATCTATAACAACTAGCGAGGATCAATTTAAAACTTATAGATTTTTTCCTATAAAATTTCAATAATAAATGACAGGTCATAGTTTAAAGGCGAGCTTACGCAAATCTAACAATAATTTAAAAAATATAATTTATACATATTAATATTTGATATGCGTATTTTAAAATACCCGCAGACAATGACGTTATTAAATTCTTTATTAAAAATCAGGTAAGACGAATTTAATCCAAACTTAATGAAAAATATACAGATTATTAATAACTGAAATTATAAGGTTGTCACCATAACAAGGATAGCACGTTAGGTCGAAGGTCAAAGATATATTTTAAGAATATAAGTAAAAGTTTAAGTACTAGAAACACAAATCGTCATTTAAAACCTTAAACTTGAATAAAAATGTCTTTACTATGCTGACGGTTTTTTTTGTAGTTAACCCATGCTGTCAAAATATTTGCATTTTAAAATTATTCACCAACTTTTACTTGTTATACCTAGTGTTATTTTTCATTTTGTAATGTATTTTTGTGACTTTTTATATTTTTAGGTTTCCTAGGTGATTTCAGTGCTCTGTCTGTTGAACCTTTCCTAGCTAATTTTCATTCATTAAACCTTTTTTCTAAGATATCAATAACATACTTAAGATTTTTTGCACGTCATTTTTATTAATGTATATTTGTATGATTTAAATTATCTACTAAAAAATAAATACCCAACTCAATATACTTGAGATATTTCTTTCAATGCATATGGCAAAACATATTTATTTCCGGCACCTGTGGACAAGTATTTAGAAATTCCAGTTATAGTTATCGTAAATCATAAAAATATGATCTTATCTCAAAATCATTTTTTAAAATAATAGTGCTATTAATTATATATTGAATCATTTTGAATGAAACAATAAATGTGGGCTTTTAATTTTATGGGTTATTCGTATTCATTGATTTAGCTCACTGGAATGTCACCTTAGCTCCATTTCATACCGAGCTAATCCAAACAGTCACGCCAAATGCAGCTACTTTCGTTTACCGGAATTTATTATTAAAATAAATCAAAATCTTTATGCTAAATTGAATTTTATCAAATTGAATGGGATTGATCACCTAATGAGAACTACTTACCTATCTAAGAGTCCTAAATCACTAGCTAGGCTTTCCGTAGGACTGCTGTCACAAGAACCACCTTTCTGCGCTCCTAATTTTATAAGTTCAGCTAAGAGTTCATTTTGAGTAGGAGAAGGGCCCAACTTCTGTAGCGCCGCTTGCACATGCTTTTCTGTATAACCCAATTTTAAAGCAAATTCAACCCTGAAGCACAAAGAAACCTAAAATTATCAGTTGAAATGTGAAGCGGCATAGGTGACTTTGGAGGCACATGCATCCAAACAATTTCAAAAAAAAAAGGAGGGACATATTATACTTTGCAGAATAATTTAAATGCCATTAAGTTGACAGTAAATATAATTTCAATTGTTGAATTTCAGAAACAAATTGGTTTGAATTGAGATTTAACATAGCTATATTAATAATCTGTACAGTAGTCTGTACAGAGAGACCGGCACTTCAATCTTATTTATATGTGTCCTTTTTTTCAAAATTCCAAGTCTGGTCGTTGTCCATTGTAAATTTACAAATAGTCTATTTCGATGGATATTAGCACTGCAACGGTAGATGTGCGATTTGAAATAAGGCAGAGGAAAACAAAAAAACTATTGAAACTATCGAGGTAGGTAAAATAAATATTCTTTCTGACTACTCTGTTTCAGAGTGCGATTGGATGGGAACTTGAGTGGTACTAATAATATGGATAAATAAATATTTCATAGGACCAAGATCTGAAGGTTCAATGGCTCAGAACTTACAAATTATCAAAGTCGGGCTGAATAGAGAATTAAAATACCTTTTAATTTGAAATTTGCTTATACACAGTGTTTCTACACTGTTTCCAATCTTTTTTTAACTGCAGCCCTTTTTAGATTTTTTTTTTAAAAAGGTTTGCAAGCTCCTTTCCCATCTGCAATATCTGATTAATAAAAGAAAAAATAAAAGGTTTGAAAAAACATATTTTAGGACTTGTCAAAAGTGATGATTTTTTTAATTGTTAATGATGATGATGTTTGACAGACATAAACATGTTTACTTATCCTTTCTTTCAATTTAATTGCTTGTCGTGATTCTTTTCAGTGTTTTTAAGTGTTAGAAATTACTATAAATGCGAAGTTTACAATTAATATTAACAAAAAGAGGATTTAAAAACTTATTTTTATTGGCCAATATTATGTCATCTTGAACATCCAGCTTATCCCTGGCTTTCGTCTTGATCTGTAAAAGAATTGAAAATCCACTTTCGCACAAGTAAGTAGAAGCAAATGAAACTAATATTCGAAAAAAAAGCATGGAAAAGGATACGAATGGCGCATAGCCCAACAAAATTAAGGTAACAATTTTTCCTGAAATATATCACGCGTTGAGGAGTCACTCCGCAGTTCCAAAAATGCATCCTGCACTTCAACGTGAATGTCAGCAACATCCAAAGATACATGAAATGGGTTTTATACCAATGCAGTTTTTTGTTCAGAGAACTTCGGGAAATAACGCTGCATTGAATGGATGAATGAAACAGAGGTGACTTAAACACGTCAATATTCGTAATAAATTATGGAGTATATCTGAAATATATCACGCGTTGAGGAGTCACTCCGCAGGTCCAAAAATGCATCCTGCACTACAACGTGAATGTCAGCAAAATCCAAAGATATATGAAATGGGTTTTATACCAATGCAGTTTCTTGTTCAGAGAACTTCGGGAAATAACGCTGCATTGAATGGAGAGGTGACTTAAACGCGTCAATATCCGTAATAAATTATGGAGTAATTAATATAACTTCATCTTCTTTTTGTTTGCTAGTGTTTTAATGTTATTATAAGGGGCACTGGAAAATGTTCTCCCCAATAATGAGACAGAAAACTCTACTTTAATGCAGTTAATGATTTCTGTAGGCATGAATGAATGAACAAGGGGTGGTGATACTAGATCATCGATGCCTAGGCCTCTATTGGGCCCTTTACATCCCACCATAGATGCAAGTCATTCGAGGCCGATCGCCTTTGCGAATCCAAGCAGCCTTGTTAGTTGAACTGGCCTAACTGCTTCCGGTAAAAAAATTTTTATCTCCGAAATATCTTTGTCTTAGTCCGTCGTGTGCTGGGCATTCTCTGAGGACATGGTCAATAGTTTCATGCTCCTCCAATCACCATCTGCACATCGGGTCGTCTTCGACACCGATCTTATGAAGATAACCCCTCAGGTGACAATGTCCTGTCAACAATCCCACCACAATTCGCAGCTCTTTCTTTCCTAAGGAGAGTGCGCTACGTCCAGTTATATGTCCCTCATTCCAGGAGTTCCCCTCCACGATTCAATAAATTTCCTTTCCAGCAACGATTTGAATTCCCCTTTTGCCAACGGCAATTGGGACAGGTAGAATTGGTTGGGGTCTACACGGTTCAGTTGCCGAATCCAACTTTTCCAAACGGTCTGCTTCCTATTGCCGTGTATATCCGAGTGGCCCGGGACCCACACAAGTCTGATTGTGCAACCGTTCCTTGTCATACCGTTCAGTACGTCCTTGCACTCAGACACCAGTCGTTCCGACACTGGACTTCAATGCCAATATCGCAGCCTTACTGTATGAGCATATATTTATTACTCTATTCCTGTTTATGTCCCTCTAACAGAGATAGGCACACTGTAGAATAGCAAAAATTTCCGGTGTAAGAATCGTCGCGCGTTGTCCGAGAGGGTAGTACTCTCTGACTCATGTGCTCCTGCCGAAGACTCCGGCTCCAGCTCTTTCATCTTGTCGAAATCCATCAGTACACCACCAGGATCCATTTCTCGGAAGATTTTGCTCTTCTTCCCAATCCTCTCTACTAGGCAGAAATATATCCAGAGAGAGCTTAGGTTTATATACATGAAATGTGTTTTATACTAATGCAGTTTCTGGTTCAGAGAACTTCGGGAAATAACGTTGCATTTTAGATTCAAAGACTTGAAGGTGACTATTATTTCCTCTCTTAGATTATCTAGAATTCCCTTCTCCGATTATTCAGTTTTGGTACTAAGGTGTTCAAACAAGTTTCCAAGATTTACATTATCTCTGAAGCGAAAAATGTGCGTTTATTTACCCTGCAATTTCAAATTTAGCTTGTTTAGCTGATCTTTCGTAGCAGTTTTTAGTGCTCTACCAAACACAAATTGTTCTTTTATGTCCTTCGTCAAATTAAAAGGAAAATACACGAGGTGCATTTACTTCATGTCTTTAAATTAATATGAATTGTGTTCTTCAACAAGGATATATTAAGCATTTTAATCTCATTCGCATTTCCAGAATTAGCTTAGTGAACTTCCAAGGCAGCTGCATGTCTTTTTAAAAGTTCCAAGTCTTTTGTAATACGTTCAGAACACTTTGTTTCTAAATGACGTTTGAGACTTGAGGGTTTCATAGATTCAGTACTAAGAACAACACTGCATAAAACACACCGTGGCTTCTCTATTAATAACAGTCGAAAATCCAAATTTTTTATGATTCTCAAAATATTTTCTTTTTATCTTCATGACGTTGATATTTAGAAAATAAAATACATAAAAATAATTTTTAAAAAATGTTTAAAAACTTTGAATTAAGTAACATTATTTAATATTTTTCATTTACCAAACCGGTAAATAATAGAACAGCCTATATTTCTAGGCGTGCCTGCCGAGGACGAATTTTGACGGGCTATTAATAGTATTCTAAAATTTTTCAGATCAAACAAAACTAACGAACCATTAATTTACAAAAAAAACACATTAACGACTTAATATTCAATTAGGAGTAGTGTCCCGATTATTTTCAGCTCGGCCGAACGTCAGACCGTCCGTATTGAACTTCTGTCTCCCATACAGTTCTCTCTGCAAACTACCCGGCTAGCTTGTCCCAATTGAATTTTGCACGTATAAGGAGAAGTGCTCCACTGATTACATAACATATCTCGTGTGTTACCAAACGTAAATAAATTATTAACATTTTATGACCTACTTTTAAATTTAATATTAGTTTTTAAAACTGATAAGGGGCGACCCCCAAAACACCATGGCGATCCCCATATGGGTCGCGACTTTCCGGTTGGGGACCACTGTTCTAGCACTACCTATGACATTTCATACTTTAGTTTTATGCTAAAAAGTATTAGAAACAATATCAATTAACCTAGATTTTACCCGATATCTCTATCTCGAGATAATATACGTTCGCACTGTACATTTATTATTAGGGTACAGGAATTACCATTTATTATTTTAAGAATATCCAACTATCATTTCCTGTTATCAATAATTTTCAAAATGGTAACGAGTATTTATATAAAGGATAATTATATATTATTATGAATATAAGCATCAATAACACTTTGGATTTAAAGTTACAAAATAATTTTGGCACTTATAAAATTATTAGTGCTGATGATTAAAAGTTTAATTGGATAATTTTATAGTCGTGTCCATGTTTATTATGAGTCTTTTGTAAATAAAACTACAGCAATAAATAGAATCTTGCTATTATAAAACTCTAATACTACCAGAGATTAAATATTAATAATTATTTAGATTTTTTGGGGGTTTCGGTCATAATATTACTTCATATAGAATTATACATATTTTTATTCTTACGTTTCTGTTTATTTTATTATTTAATCCATCTTCAGAGAATTAAAATATAAACAGGAACAGGAATTTGTATTATGTTAATATATATAATGAACATTTTCTTACCTAGTGTTTAACTAATTGTTACACTTAAACTAAAATACATTCAATTTTTTTATACAAAAACACTAGTATATTACTTTTAATTTTTAATTTTTGTTGTGCATTTGAAAATATACTGGTAAAAGGACAGAAACCTTATTAAGTTCTTCTAAACATTACTCAAATCTTTTTTTCTTTTTCTTGACCGTATAGAATTAATATGTTTTCTAAAACAAACGTATTACTCATGTCATTTGTGTCTATGCTAGAATTCACTATAATAGGGTGTTCTTTTAATATGAACCATTTATTTAATTGTTCTTTTTTTTGAAATTATGTTCTCTGTCTAAAATCTCAACGTTGTTACAGTCGATACTATGTAAATTATCTACTGCATGTTTGGCTAAGGCAGTTTAATTATCGTTATTGGATATATCATACTATATTTTCGGTTTTATATTCTGTTTTTTAAATATTGTTTTTTTTTTTGACTAACATATGTCTGGTGACAATCTCAACAACTGGCAAATGTTTGTTTGTTCGTCTTTAGGGACATTGGAGTTTTGTATAAAGGCTTTCGAAATTATTAGACGGTTTTTCAGATCACTGCACCTGACCACGCATACCAATAATCCTTAGGAAGCGAATTATAAATTTTCACCGCATTATATCTAAAAGATTTCTGAAAAAAGGCAGTTCTATGCATCGGGACAGTGAACTTGGAACTATGACGCGTTTGCCTCTCATGAATATCAATACCATGAATTATTTTATCAGATAGATAAGAAGGTGTTTCTGTAAACACAATCCTGTGCTCAAGGGTCGTCATATCAATAAATAATCTTATCGCCAAATTTTAATCATCACCGGGATGCCCGAAATAAAGGTGATCGAACTTTCTCATGCTGTAGCGAAACTTTCGATCATGCCCTATAGATTTAAACAACATTTGTTTGAAGGCTGTTTATGGTCGGTGGAGGAGAGACTTTTTTGATGTTTGACACACATAAACATGTTTACTTATATTTTTTTTCAGTTTAATTGCTTGTCGTGACTCTTTTCAGTGTTTTTAAGTGTTACAAATTACTATAATTGCGAAGTTGGCAATTAACATTAAAAAAAAGAGGATTCAAAAACTTATTTTTAGTGGTAAATATTGTTAGATATTGTTTACATATTGAAAAAACAATAATAGTAATTTAGGCAACCATAATTTCATATATTCTAGAATTGACGTATAATGCACTTAGAAAAAGATAGCATAAAAACGGTATGTGTGTACCAAGAAATGAAATATCTACTGTTTATCAACAGTTTTTCAAATATAAATAAAAATAATATTACGTTATTCAGCAATTAAACAACCGAGCCATAGTTCTGACGTTATGCTAATTCTACAGGGGGTATGTTCGAAGAGCAAAACGTAAAGCAGACATTCTGAAGCACCTGGAGACTATTCCTTTCACGTAATATAGTGCTGATCAATAGACATGATCACAATATGACACCAAAGACAATATTAAAGTCACAGAGCCTTAACTTTATACCGAATATTCAGATATCCTTAGGTACATAAAGAATTTTTAGCTTATAATAACACCTTTGCAATAAACTCGAGGTATGAGCCTCAAAACGAAGCTGTTCTTCGCAGAGTCCGACGGCGTCAAATTGTCACAAATTTTAATTTTAAAAACATAACTCTCTGCACTTTGGGAACCAAAAAGAAGAAGTTTTCACTTATTATCATTTAAACACAATCCGTGACTATAGGATATCTCCAAAATGATTAAAAGAACAGTAAAGTTGCAAGTCATCATTTTATAAATTTACAGAAATCGGCTGTTGTTCACCCCTATTGAAAGTCACAAATTCAGACCTCTCACTGCCGACGCACACTCTTTGCTTCTATCTCAGAGATAACTCCTAAACTACCCTATTGCGCTCCTCCCCAAGCCAAAGTATCCCAGTTTTGCATAAAACATAGTATGATCAAAAGTGTCGAAGGCCCTACAAAAATCCAGTAATATAAGAGACGTCGTGAAACTGCTATCACTTGCACCCAACACATCATCGCTTGTTTAAAGGAGTGCAGTAGTTGTACTATATAGAGGAAAAATTCCGACTGTGTAGATCTAGCTCTCGAACTAACAAATTCGTTTAACTGATCATAGACAATTCTTTCAAGTACTTTGGGCAATGTTGGTAAATTACTGGTAGGACGAAATTCCGAAATGGTACTGGGATTGGAAACCTTAGGAACTTGAATGTATTGAACATATTTTTGTCACGGCATCAATTATTGCATCAGCATGCGTGAAACAACAGTCACGCGACTGAGTGAAGTACGAAGCATGTAAAGATTTAACTTGTACATCATTTTATTGTCAGCAGAACTTATGGCAAGATTAGTTCCAATAGAAACACAAAACTATCAATAAATAAAAATTCTAAACAAGACCTAACACACTGTTTGAATGTTATAATTTTAAATGAACAAATAGTCTGTGTTTGTCACTTTTTATAAGTCAATGTATATTATTCCCATAAAATAAAAAAAAACTTTTTGGAAGTAACGAAAAGAATTTTTCAAATACAGTTTAATAATAATTATAAGTTTCAAAGGACCAAAGATCAAATACTATCAGAATACTTGTTATGTGATAGTTACAGTTAAGTTTACCAAAGTATTAGCTTAAAAAATTACTAAATAAAAAAAAACTTAGCCAACATATATACGTACCAAAAGTGACACATACTGTTTCACTAGGACAATGCACTAAACAGAACAGTGGTCTATTAGATTACTAAAGTACAGTTAATAACCTAAGATATGTACAGATAAGATAAAAATATTAACAATTACAGGCATTCAAATTTACAATTATCATTAAAACAATATATAGGTTGTTATTCATGTTTAGATTACTGCAGTACATGAATATTTTGAGGTTACGTCCATGATGAGTCTTACAGAAAATATTCAAAGCACTTCATCAAGATGAATAATGTTTGGTTTTGATAAACCAAATGAAAAACCAGACTGTACGAACTAGAAAATCCAGGTCTCCTAATAGAAAATGTCAAAAAATAATAGCATACAAGCAACTGAATAAAATAGTAAGCGGAGCCGCTGATACATCACTACCGATATATCCAGGATAGGAGCTCTATCCCCGAACTGGGGAATGTGAAATGAACGGTCACGAAAAATGGTGTATTTTGTATTCTTGACGCAGTCATCATTTATAACTCTTTTCACTTAGTGGAAAGTAAGCGAACTGCGAAAAAAAGTTAGTGAAGTGTGCGAAAATGAAATGTCGTATGTGGTATTTTTTAGTACTCGAAGCGTAGTTAAGTATATAAAGCGTGATGTTTGTCGTCAAACTATTATTTTCTTTATAATTATAATAAATTTAGACAAAGTCTCTTCGACAAATCGAATTTTCAAGGATTAAAAATATTATATTTTAACATATTATATGGATCAGAGTACTATTTTACGAATACTGTTAGTATTTTTTTATTCTTCCATAAAAGAATAACTTCTAACTCACTTTATTCTAAAATGTTTGGGCAACATTAAAATTAAAAGAAAACAAGTTAACACGAAATATCCCTGGTCCTCAGCACACTCGACGGATAAGTAGAGACACTACAATTATTATACGATATATAAACATATTTACCTAGTGTTATATCCAGGACTGGTCTCCTGCGTCCCTTGCACATACTCAGCGTACTCGGCGGCCAAGGTATCGCTAACTGTCCGTGAAACATCTTGATGACTGCCCGACAAGTGCCCCTGAGCACCCTCATAACCTTCGCAGTCCGAGTCGTAACTTGAGTCTTCTCCTGTGACCGATGTTTTAGCAAGGTTGCACCCTTCAAGGCAAATATCGTCTACATATTTCTGAAATAAAAAAAAAATACATTAAAGAAGTTGTCTCATGGTGTAAAAAAAAAACAATCCTTAGAGGGGACGTTACTGTTTTCTTTTATCAATGGAAAACTTAAGCAACCGAAAATAAAAGGGATAAAATTGCAGTAATATTCATGCTGCAATCTTGTTTACAAAATCATTTTACAAAATAAATCAAATATCAATAAAATAAAATAAATGTACAAGTAAAATGACACCGCTTTTTAAAAATTCTCATATGTGGATGTAAAATTCACTGATCTTTCCATATGTGGGATCAAAGGTAATTCACCTCCAATTGACCTTGGAGGTCAAGGTCAATTTTAAGATAATTTCAAGATGTACCGTATGATTTCCTGAAACTTTTGTAGGAAAAGTTTTTCTCCATCACTCTTAGTTGTCGATTTATTAAATAATTTACACCAATCCACGGTGTAAGGACATTCGACCCTCAAATGACCTCCAGATATATCGTTAGATAAAAAATTGACTACGCTTTCCATTTCTGCAATAAAAAATTAATATTTTCTGTAAAAACTCAACTTGACCTTCAAATGATCTTAAAGATCAAGAACAAGATCAAATTTGAGGTCTCCGTGGGATTCCCCGAGCAACATCCTGGAACTTGTGTATGGGTCATTTTTTCCTAGACTGCGTATTTTCGGAGATGGAGGGGGGATCGATACTTTTTGAACACCCTATATATGCAGGTATAAAGATGCATGTCTCTAATTAGTTCTAGTTTTTGTAATGGTAACATTTCAATAAGATACTCGGGAACCTTTAAAAGATCTTGTTTTAACCAACTGCCATGCCTGCACGTCAATGCATGTCTTAAGCAGTGACAATGGTGATCATGACCTTGAGTTCTTATCGGTGAGGCTCAAGGCTAACATGGGTATAATTTGAACTCCATTTTCTTATAAAAGCAAATTGTAAATTATAAACATATTAAAAAATCGTTAGATTAGTTGATTAACAAATTCTCAGTGACAAATGATCTAAATTCTAGCAACAGTGCTTGTGCTACCTGTTTTCAATTTAATATCAGAACGACGGCCAACACAGTTAAGGTATGTAGATTTTCTAATTGTTTAAATGTTCTAACTAATGTGCTGAAGGTTGGTGATCATTACCATAAAAAAGCAAAAAACTTCCTGAGAAAATAGATATTGAAACCCAATATCAGAAAGCCTATAAAACTGGTAAAATAGGAACATTACGGAAAACAGTTCTCAAGCGTGAAAGATAATAGTCGTAATACCTGGACGGCGGTTGAAGAAATTTCCTCTGGTAGGATGGACGGGTCTCTGAATCATAGGGTGCCTTGTGTGGTGAAAAACCTGCGTGTGAAATACCAAAGACATAGTTTGTTGTGATTGGACGTATGTAGATTGGCTAGAAAATTACGGAATATACCCTTGAACAACAACATGACGCAAAAGTGAAAAAAAAAACATCTTTTTCACACCTACAACTGCTCAAGAAGTAAGTCAAAACAATGCCTCACTCCTGGCTTCAGATTACGATGGAACTTGACTGGATTTTATTAATACCGCGGGCAGGTCCTTACCAGAATAATTCAGTCTTTCTTAAATAGAGAAATGCTTCGTTGTATTTAAACAGCAAAAGTGCGGCCACAACATAAGGATGATGATAAGGAATGTGCAAATAATTATAGACCTATATATCAAAGATTTTTGTTGATACAAAAGTGTTAATTTTTTAAATTGTCAAATCTTTTTTTACAAGGGACAATATAACTGTCGTGAGTCAAGTGATACAGCATCAGCAACAATGGAACTAATAATCGAAATTCAAAAAAAAAACTAGAAAAAAAGAGATGGTGGATTTGCGCAAGACGTTTGACACTGTAAACCATGAATTATTGTTGAGAAAACTGGAATTGTTGGGGTTAGAGATAAGAAGTTCTTATATGTGGTTTTTTTAATTACCTATGAAATAGAAAAAAAATACTCATAGTACAAAAAAACTACTAAAATGTGGAATGCCCCAAGGTGCCACCCTCGGATCCACATTTTTTAATATATATTAATTCTAAATTTAAAAGGCATCATAAAACTTTATGCTGATGGCACTAAATTGATTTATTCTGGGGGAGGGACAAATGATATGAAGGATAATATGTTCCATATTTTAAACTGAGCCTATTCTTGGCTTACTCGTCACAAACATTTACTATATTTTAAAAAATTCTATAAAAAATTATCTCTCCAGTTCACCAACATGGTTTAACTTTAACAACGGTCTAAATTGACAGTAGAAAGTTTAAATTGACAAGTGCAACAACAAGTCAAGCAAGCTTTGAACTTTAAAAATATAAGGATAAAAAAATAATTTCTTTGTATTATTAAACCGGACAAAATGAAAAATTTTGTTTATTTTCGGGAGACAACTCTCCCTATTACTGATTTCAGGGATTGATCTCTAGGTTTTTTCTTTAATATACTTGTATAGGAGTTTATTTGTAGACATATGTAATACAAATTATAACAATATCACTAGCAAAACAAAACTGGTTGAGTGAAGATCTAACTTCCATGGCAACTAGATCGAGTCTAAGTCTTAAACTTT
This sequence comes from Diaprepes abbreviatus, assembly GCA_034092305.1. Lineage (NCBI taxonomy): Eukaryota > Metazoa > Arthropoda > Insecta > Coleoptera > Curculionidae > Diaprepes > Diaprepes abbreviatus. Next base: position 10,648,800 of record JASJET010000139.1, read on the forward strand.
CTTAGCGAATCTGGCTGATATTTTCTACTGACATAAAGCTATCTACGTCACTTAATCGCTTATTCGCCTGTGATAGAAATTGCTTAATTCTTAAATGAAAAAAAGTGTGTAGAAATGTTTTTACATGTTATTAATATATTTTTTTGTTGTTTTAAATGTTTCATTTTAGTATTAACTGCTGAATTATATGAATTTTTTAATTGTTTGGTTTAATAAAATTACCATGCTAAAAATAATGCTACTAAATTTTCGTTCCAAATATTCTTATACCCAAAACCTGAAGAGCAGACACACCATCCAACTTTCTGTTTTTTAGTAGAAACAGCGCATTTTGGATTAAGTCTTTCAATAACAGGACGTTCTGACATACGAAATTTCATCGCTTCTAAATATACTTGGATTTGTCCAGTTCTTGTAAATTCTAGTAGGGCGATTTTACTTGGAGGGCAGAGGTTTTTCGGGGTTGTTTTCTTACATATAATCTAATAATTTGTTTCTTACAGTTCTGGACGATATTTCATTTCTTATAACTCGCACAAAAAGAGCCTTTATTCTTGACTAAGTTAAAAATTGATTCTCTTGAGATATTTTGATTTTTTATGGGGTAATATATTTTCAACCTTTAAAAATCGTTGCAAAGAATGCGTTAAAAGTGACATTAAGTCTTTTCTCAATATTAATCACAACAGTACCAGTTTTTATTTCAGTTGATATTCCTCACGCATTCTGAACTTATCGAGCAAAATGAAATTCTAAGAAGGTTTATAAATAATTTTATCTGATGGTATGAAAAAGTTGCTCTACTTTCCGCCGCAACCAAATAGTTTGTTATGTCATTTAAATAAAATGAAAGGCATTTCACAAGAATTTTATGCACTCATTTTATAGTAATTTGGAAATAGTAGCTCTACTTCTTACTATTACTGTACATCCTCATTGGAAGATAATTTAATTACGGTTTTTAATCCTTAATAAAAACATGAGCAACATTAATTAAGTATAAAAGCATAAAATAAAGTTGCCAACAATACGATAAGTAGTAATTTCCGTGTTTTATTTTAAGCTCCTTTGACGTCAGAACATTATCTTCATCTCTATGGCAAAAAAATCAGGTTACATTCATATTCTTGCGTTTTTCGATGATTGGCAACAAATTATATAAACAAGAACCGGTTTTTTGAGAAAATATGTAGTTTCAATGATTACCTCTTATGTCATTAATCTCAATTTTAGGAAACACCGTTGTATTATTAAATGATCATAAAAATGTGGGGCAAGTGCGACATGTAAAAATGTTTATAGCTATTTTTATATATCGTAGAAGAAAACGTGGACGGTACATTTTCAATTTATCAATTTAAGAATAGGATTAGAAATAATTAGGTAAACACATTTTAATTATGTAGTACACTCTATAAGTAAAAATTATTAAAAGTAACTCAAGTTTACACAATAATTTAGAGTAGTTTTACAATTTCAACATTTGAAAAAAATTCCATTCAGTAGATAATAACTATTCGATATATTCTTAAATAACCAGTATTACTTTGTTATTGTGTTTTCGAGTTGTTGAACGAGTTTGGTTATTTTCTAGATATAAAAATTAAGTAGCAAGTTGGCTCACACTAAAAAAAAAGACAGAGCATTTTCTATAAGTAAGTATTCGCTTTCTAATGGCGGAGCTAAGCACGATACTCCAAACGTCAATGGATACCACTGTCACCTGACGGTCATTAGAAAGAAAGGTACATCTAATCGAAAACGCTCCCTCTCTTTCTAAGCGTTACTCAACTTGCTTCTATAGAATCTGCAATCTATATACAGTTGGCCCAGTGAGAGAAACCCATACCTGTTCATCTTAATTTGTATAGAAGTAATAAAAGGACAGAAAAAAAATTATTCGTTCAATCTAAGCCATACGTCGTAAAAAATCTGGCATTATGTGTAGAGTAAGATTGAAAGAAACGACCGAGACAAACGAGTCATTTCGTTTTATGAATAAAAGCTTTCTTTTTATTTCAATCAAAATATTATTTTATTCACAGCCATCGTTCAGAGTTTTATTTATATTGTGTTTTTGGGAATTTTTTTCTAACCTTCAAATCTGCCGTTAGTGTCTAAATGCCCGACACATGTTCAAGAGATAGAAAAAAATAATTTTATTTTTGTGAATAAATATTTTCAATCAGGTATCATTATTTTTAGGAAGTAAATACTGCCCTTAAAATTTCAAGGAAAACCCTATATGCCATTAGAAAAAGGAAAGAAAACAATCCAATTACTTGCTCTCTTGGAAAAAAATAGACCTTGTCGGAAAGAAAAAAAAACAGAGGTTTTCTCGAAAGAACCAATATAGAAGTTCGAACTACACTCTACAATACGTACTAAGAAAGAGTCATCGGTCTATATTTAATAACCTTAATGACTTCTTTATTTTTAGAAAATCATGTTACTCTAAAAAGCTTAAAACTCACCAACAGAGAAATTGTGTCTCTGGATAAATCGTTTTTAAGTATTCTGCTTAAGGAGAATCAAATACAAAAAAGCTGACAAGAAAAGAGCATTAATTGAAAGAACATGTGTTACTTCTGCAAGAGCTCGTTTTTTTTTTCAAAGTATATGGAAAATCTCAACAGTTCATATCCAAGAATAGCTTTCTTAGACGAACTGTGAAATGCGTATTTTTTTTACTGTTTACTTTTGGTCTGATATGTTATTGCTTTATCTCTGAGCCTTTTCCGTGGCTTCATTATTGTAAGCTTTTAAAATTTTTATTACATATATTTATTTATTTAATTTGATGTTCTTATGGATCTCAAATGTATTTTTTATTCACTGTACCATTTAGGCATTTGTCTGTTACGTACATAGATGATAAATGAATAAATACATTTTTGTTTTTTTTATGCTTCTTTTAAGGATTATTATTTTAATCGCACTTTTTTTTTAAATTTTATATGATTATTATTGCTGTTGTTTTTCAACCTTAAAACTATATTTTATAAATATTGCGTTCAAAAGAGCTATAGGAAAAATTATAATAACTTTTCATAGTTGTGTATCATTTAAAAAAATGATTATTTCAAGTGTGTGCAGTTAAACCTTATTATGTTATATTTAATGTTCTTTTCGGTTAAGAAAGGAGTCCTAAATCCGCCTCTTTGCATTTTGTGATAATTTTTGTCTTTTCAATATTATTATTTCACTGACATTTTCATTTACCTGAACCGGTTTTTCGATTTACCCTTTTCCTGATAGCAAATCCGAAAATATAACGGAATTTTCAACATACTGTTTTTATTTGTTTTGTTTTTCTTGTGATTATGGTCCGTTAAAAAAGGGATGAAAATTTAATAGTGGGGTTATATTTTCTATATTTTACATTTTTTAAAATATTAACATTTCGGTAATTTATTTTTCCTTCGTCAGAATATACAGTGTGTAGCTTGAAACAATAATTCACGAACAAACACTGCACTCACTCTCTGTAAATCAATTTAATATTATATTGGAAATATAGATTTCGTAAAATAACAAAATAAAGATGACCACGTGTGTCATCTTGAAATTAGAGACTATTCTTTCTTTAACAGACTATCTATTAGGTTTTCTTTATTATCGTTGTTTCTTGCGATTTGTTTAATAGTACAAAGTTCTTTATCAAACTTCTCTTTACTTGGTGGAAAAGTGGTAAGTCTATGGATTAATAATTGATGTATAACTGTATCCGTAATTATGGGTTTTCTATAAATGTCGAATTCTATTTTTTTTTTTTGATATTAATATCTAATGAAATTAATCAATATTTTAGCCTTTTTCCATGGTAAATTAGATTTACCATCCCAAATATAAAAAAACATCGTCTACACACCTTTTAAAATAAAAAAAACTCGTTTGATGATCGGGTTGTTTGAATAGAAGATTGATTTTTCGAAATTACCCATTAAAATTTCCGATAATAAAGGTGAAATTGGGGAGTTCATCTTTCTGTTGATAAATTTCATTATTAAATTGAAAATCATTTTGATCCACACAAACTCGTAACGCGTTAAGTAGTTCCGTTTTGTGGTTATTGTTTACAGGTGATTCTCTGATTAAATTATTTACAATGTCTGTGAGTTATTCTATAGGAATCGATGTAAAGAGACTCTTAATGTCAAAGGAAATTAGTTTTGCATTGAGAAGTAGATTTTTTTGTTTGATCAATAAATTGTAGCGAGTTCTTAATGGCAAAAATTGCTTTAAAGTTTATTAGACACGGTAATAAACTAGTCAGTTCCTTGGCTGATTTATAGCAAGGAGCATGGACGTAAGAAACCACTGGTCTAATTGGACTATTATCTTTGTGAATTTTTGGTAGACTATATAGTAATGGTGCGGAAGGGTTCATAACTTTATATATATATATATATATATATATATATATATATATATATATATATATATATATATATATATATATGGTTTTGTGTGATAATAGGGCTATTTTTTAAAGTTTTAATTGATATATGTTTATAGGATAATGTTTCATCTGAATAATGTAATTATCTTTTAGTAATTTATTGACTTTATTGGTATATTCCATATTTGTTAGAATTGTAATTGTATTACCTTTGTCAGCGTTGTAATGAATAAAATCGTTCTTTGTTATTTTTTGTTTCAAATTTTTTATAGTTGTAATCAACACAGTGCATCACATGTAACTGCTTAATAAGAGAGGTATCACCCTCCCATGTATGTTTTTCGCCTTTTTATTTGTCATTTTCCATATGTTTATTGTTTAGTCTATTGGAAGCGGCAGGAGAATCCTTCTCAAGACTAGAAATACGGTAATCATTGCACTTAACATATTTAAAATAACTTTAAAGGAGTCAAAATATGGGAATTATTGCGACATACTAAACAAAAATTGAATTTAATAAAAATTATAAAGGTCTTGAGCAATATTATTTTCATAAAACAACTGAAATTAGTTAACAATAATAAACAGAGTATACAATACAATATTAGGGTGGGTATCTAACAAATAGCCATAGCCACCTAATTTTCACAATATGGATCAAGAAATAGACAAACTCAGGAAAAACTATTAAAAAATGATAACCATCCACACCCCTGTCTGTAAATAATACGTCACCAATTTCCGGAACAAGGAATTAAACATTTAATGTTACACCCATCGGATATAACGTTAGACGAAAATATCAACAGTCCGATGACATCAATATCTGGTATTTTGGCTGTCATGTATTGATAAATAAGAAGCTTAAAGAAAAAATTTACTTCAGCATTAAAGAACATTTATTAAACTTGCAAATACTATATTACCCTCGTATAACTGGGAAAGGTTATGAAATGCATATATTTAAATGTTTTATTGTTGTAGAAAGATAATGTGAATCCCCTTACAGACACAATAATATTAGTAAGATTCTAATTTAAAATCTATCATCAGCAGCGACTGGAGTATAGTAAATTTATTACACGATTTACTACGGTACTAAATGGCATTTTCTACATAAACTTTTTTATATTATTAAAAGTTATTACTAAAAAAATAGTAAATATAACTAAAGGAATTTAAAGAAATATTGGTACATTTGGGATCTATTGTTCATCATCAAGTGATAAAAAAATCAGGTTTTAAAAAATTTCTCTTAACTACTTTTTCCAACAAAGTTTAAGGTTTGGAAAGAAGTTGAAGTACGAAGAGGCCAAGTCGTGTCCAATTTTTTACCCCATTCTCACGTAATACGAATTATAACAATATCATAGCAAAATACGAAAGTTTTTACTTCCATAGCAACTCATTTAGATCTAAAAGTTAAACCTTTCTAGTGAATATGGCTGGGAATTTTTAAACCCCCTGTTGTAGGAAGTGCAGAAGGCAGCTCTATTTTCTCACTTTCATCTCGCAAAACTGAATGCTATTTGTTGGGGATTGTTTTTTTTTAAGTGCAAATCCAATTTTTTTGAAAGAATTATTATTCGGTCTATTTATTAACTTATATATACATATCTCATTAAAATGTATCGAACTAGTTCAGTGTATCAGGGTTTATAAAGGGTGTTTTTTTATAGAGGTATAGAACTTTTAAATGGAATAAAACAAAGATGAATTTTTTAAATTGACATGAAATTTACTTTATTCGAAAGATAACCTTCTGGCATTATAATTTAAATATGACTTCTGGCATATGACCGCCACGGCTGGCTCGGACGTAGTCTAATCTGGAGGTCCAATTTTCGATGACTTTTTAAAACATTTGTGGTCGTATATCGGCAATAACGCGGCGAATGTTGTCCTCCAAGTGATCAATCGTTTCGGGCTTATCGGCGTAGACTAGCGACTTCACATATCCCCACAGAAAATAGTCGAGCGGCGTTAAGTCGCACGATCTTGGAGGCCAATTCACGGGTCCGAAACGTGAAACTATGCGGTTACCAAACGTTTCCTTCAATAAATCAATTGTGGCACGAGCTGTGTGACATGTTGCGCCGCCTTGTTGAAACCACAGCTCCTGCATATCATGGTTATTCAATTGATGAACGAAAAAGTCAGTAATCATGGCTCTATAGCGGTCACCATTGACTGTAACGTTCAGACCAGCATTGTTTTTAAAGAAGTACGGACCAATGATTCCACCAGCCCATAAAGCACACCAAACAGTCAGTTTTTCTGGATATAATGGTGTCTCAACATACACTTGAGGATTATCATCACTCCAAATACAGCAGTTTTGTTTATTGACGTATCCATTCAAACAAAAGTGAGCTTCATCGCTAAATAAAATTCGCTTATGAAAATCGGGATCAACGGCAATCTTGTTTTGAGCCCATGCACCGAATCTATGCCTTGCTAGGTGATCGTGTGGCTTCAATTCTTGCACGAGTTGGATTTTGTAAGCACGCTAACCAAGATCTTTCCGCAAAATCTTCCATAAAGTGAATGGAGACATCCAATTCCTGTGCACGATGGCGGATAAACTGATTCGGGTCTTCCTCTACGCTACGCTCTACAGCAGCAATAACTTCTTCTGTACGCACTGTACGACGTCTCTGTGGATGCGTATTATCATTTAGAGTAAACGTGGTGCGAAAACGTTCCATAGTTAATCGAATTAATTGCTCTGATGGACGATTATGTTGACCGTAAAATGGACGTAGTGCGCGATACGTATTTCGAACAGAACCATGATTTTTCAAAATAAATTTGCACAATTTGGAACCGTTGTTCAGGCGTCAATCTATTCATGTTGAAATGCCAAACCAAACTAAACATAAATCACTTGACAGCTGACAAAATGGCCGCCAGTTAAAAAAGTGTTGCCAACTTAAAGTTTTATACCTCTATAAAAAACACCCTTTATAATAAAAGTACTGAATAAACTTAGAAATTACATGTGACATTAGCGGCAGACCTGAGGAGTTCTGGTTTATATAACTCTTATCAGTTGGTATTACGCTGGACTTTAAATTTCCTTCGCAATTATATATAAAATAGTTCGAATTTAAGACATTAAATAGATAAAGTAATAAATTACACTAGAGCAAAAAAAAAAAACTTTTGTGTATTTATCTACACACATGATCAATGTAATTTGTCTGTCAAATTGATTATTTCTTTTATTATTTTGAGTGTATTAGCCGAATAAAATGTACGATATTAGAAGGTGATCGTAAGCCATTTGTTTTCCTCTTTCGTCATGTTATCATCAGATCAACTCGTTTTAGTAAAAATGAGAACAAATACATCAGAATTGAACTCCGGTAAAATTTGAATTTTACTGAATATTTTCCATGTCACAATTGTAAAAATCTAGTTTAAGAAGTAAATTACCGTTACTGTGACTTCACAATTAGTTTTATATTAAGTTAGAATCATAAAAATATATTCTATTTGGCACTAATAACTTCACTACACAGGTATAAAAGAAAGTTCCTGACGGCGTCTGTCCACACACATTTATTCGGGCTAACCTCGAAAGATACTGCATTTTATTCCGGTTTTCACTAATGGTTAGGCGATTTCCCGATGAAGAATGGTATGTAGATACATCGATATAGTATAATGAGAAATAACCGAACGATGACGATGGTTTCAAATTAAACGGAGCCAAAACAGACGTCCGAACACTTTTTTCTACAAATAAGTCTGCGCCAAAATTATGTCTTATCTTTTAAAAATGGTTCACAATAACTGTAGTTGCCGTTAAACAATTGATGTACCCCTGAAAAACCTGAAATATACATATGAATGTGTCTAGTTACATTGCTAGTCAAAAGTTAGGAGACACTTGCTATCATTTACAATATTTATTTCTAGTTCACCTGCAAAGTTATTGGTGACGTAACAGCGTACAGCAAACACGAAAAATAGCTTACACTAAATAGAATAAAGCAATGTTTTATGTTAAGTTGCAGCAATATTTCCCATTTTCATCCTTCTCAGTGTGCTTTATCCTCTGAAAAAATTGTAAGATTTAGTTGATTTTATTTTAGATACATTTTGGCTATTGCCCAGTGTTATTTTAACATAAAACAATAAAAATATTATTCGAGTTCTGGCTGGAAAATTTTAATAGTAGTCACGAGAACTAAAATGCCCATAAAGGTATATTGTAAAGCGTTACTAGAACTGCGCCGACAAAAACTATTATGTGATATATATTCTAGCTTTTGCTTGTTATTACCTATGGACTCTATTTTTGTTTCAGGTGTACTTTATCAGTGAAGAACTTAGTCCAAATAAGTAACAATAATTTAATGGTTAAATTTGTAAATTGACTTGTGTTTTCCTTATCAATTTTGCCTTTTTGTAATTTACTATTGCATTAACTTTATGTGTATTATTTCATACTATTTTATTGCATTATTTTTTTGTACATGTGTGGATTTGTAACAGCTCTATTTCTGAAACTATAAAATATTTTTGTAAATATCTATAATGCAAGAACTCTACTCCACAACTTTACCAGAGGTTTATAGAAATAAAGCTTTTGTATCTGATTTGTGCGATTTAATCATTTTATGGCTACTTTTTTTAGTTTCATGTCAGTCGTCGACCTACATTATGCATAGTCTGACGATAACGTCTACAAAATAATGACCTGCGCTTGAATAAGACCTCCACATAATAGTGGACCTGTACGTAATTAAGACCCGTTCCTGAATGCAATATCCACTAAAATATGGCTCCCTGTTCTGTCATATCGTGCCAAAGAAAAAAAATTTAAGTTTCCATTTGCTTTTTAAAATATTCTGTAAGTATGTTCTTGTTTAAAATGTTTATATTTATTTATAAATCCAATAAATAGAAAACTACTTTCACTTTATTTTTTAAAAGATGTAATTTTTTCCACGGGATATAATAAAATATTTTGACGTATTATGCTTTTGTTGTATTTATTTTTGCTAATAAACTACAAAATATTAATACTATTTATCTAAAAATAAATAGTTTCCCGCGTTTCCTAGCGCCTTCGCTATATACATAGATAGCACCACCGTTGAGGACGACACTGTCGAATTTTTAGGTCACAGCGATTTCGACCAATAACGTTTCTAATTTTCCGTGTTTTGTGGTGTAAACCCAGTTCCCAGGTCGTGTCATCTGTCGTTTTCGAGGCCAAAACTATCTGAACTTCCTCAAATCAAAAAACTGAATTCTAACTTCGTGAAATCTAGTTATCTTTACTACAAAACGTATTTCGAAATTTATTCGAATGAGTACAATCTGTAACGGTGGCCATGTGACTAACATTTATTTAATGTTTAATACTGTACGTATCAAAATTTCCAAAAAATGCATTAAAATAATGTTTTTTATTTTATTTAAAATTGGTATTCCTTTAGATAACACGTTATCTTTGTGGTTGAATCAATAGTGGGAGAGAACTTGACTCTCTACATTGTGTTTTTTGGGGAAACTTTAAAATAATTGTAAACATAACATGACATTTTCAATATATCCGCTTAATATTTTAAGGGATTATGATAAATTGTTTTTCCACATGAATTTCTTTAGATTTCCAATAATTGCGACATTAAAACGGATTATTTATTAGAAATGATTTTTGCTAACACATCTTTGTTTATTTTAGATTAGTTTAAAACGTGTATAGCACTTATCTTAATACATAAACAAAAAATAAAAAATAAGAAACCAACCGGAATTATAGATATGATAGCGATTCCTTCATCGAACGCGTCAGAAAATATTTATATTGTATCCACTTTTTGTTATTTCTATAAATTACATTACGCAACAAGTTTTGGTTTATTTGTTGTATCCTGTATGAAAAGTGCATTTTCTTGTTAATTTTTGGGCGTTGAGCACAAAAATGACAATGAAATTAAAAAACTTAGTTGCAATTTTCAAGAACAAGTTTTTTTATTTAATTTTTAACAAAACAATAAAAAATATACTTGTAGAGACACTAAATATCCAGTCTTTTTGCTTTTCTTTTGTGAATTGTTTCTGGAGAATCTCTAACAAGAGTCTAACAGTAGTTGGCAAGCATGAAAGAATTCCGCTTTCCCTGGTACCTTTTCTCCATATAATCTGATGGAAGTGTTTGCTGTGCTCATCACTTACAGCTCCGCAGTTGTCAGGAAAATAGTTCAGATGTGAGTGTAGAAAATCGATCTTTAGAGACATATTGCAACCCATCTTTTGATACGATGACAGCATATTTTTTCAATATCTGATAGAGTGCTGTCAAAATGTTTGTCTTTCAGAATATTTCGAATCTGTGGCCCAACAAAAATACCTTCTTTAATTTTTGCTTCATTTTGTCTTGGGAATTTCTGACGCAGGTACTGAAAAGCTGGCCCATCTATATTCAGTGTCTTAACAAAGTTTTTCATTAGGCCCAATTTGATATGCAGTGGTGGCAACAAAATCTTTTTGGGGTCTACTAATGGTAAGTGTTGTACATTCTTTTGAAGTGCTTTTGCAGACTGTCCCATTCACAAGAAAAACGGTAAACCGTATAGATCGTTTTTTACTATTTAACCAGTTTCTCAGACTTGAAGCGCATGCATTATAGCAGATATGTGGCGCCCACTGTTTGTCTTGATTCCCAATATCACAAGCCTTGAGGGGTTGGGACTTCGTATATGGGAGGGTCATCCCTGGAGATCCCCATGCGGTGTTGCCGAACTGTGCAAAATTTCCAAAATAAATTTTTAATATTTTTCCTTATTATTAATGACCAACTATTAACAATAAAGCTTTTCTAGTATTTGGAAGCTCCTGCTTAAGAACAGTCGTATACTCCATAAAATAGCAAAAACGAGTGAGGTTATTCTCGTTCTAACTGAAAGATGTTCAATATGAACTTGGTGAGTTTTTTTCTACTAGTTTTTTCCATATCTCTGTTTTAAGAGTTAAAAATAATTTTGTTTCCTTTAGTTCTAAATTTCAGATCTCTAAGCATACAGGAAGGGCCCTGATAGTTTGATGTAGGAGCCTGAAACTATTACAGGACGTTAATAGAGCTGACCTTGGTAACATCTAATTAACTAAGTGGGAAAGAAAATTACAGAATAGTTAAAATTGTTCTTAGTTCCTGATAATTGTAAACACTTCTCCGGTGATTGATTAGATTATTAATACAAGAAATAGACGACATGATGTTCCATGTAAAAAATAATAGGTTATACTGTCAAAAAGTCGGTAAAAATACTTTTGTATTTGAATACTTATCAGTCTCTTCAAATAAACAAGGTAAAACGGTTGTCAAAATATATCCAAGAACCCTGTACATACATTTGTAACACAGACCATTTTACCAGAAAATGGTTCTTTTTATTTGTTTTGGCTGTTTTACTATTTTAATCCTTAATAAAATAAATTTTTAACTGTGCGAACTGATTATCTCAAATTACCTTTTCTACCATTTGTTATTTACATATAATACACAAGTCTTCCTAAAGTAACAGAATACTTTTGTAGTATGGCAGTGTATGGATTCTTTTAAATACTTTATTACAGACCAGTAATAAAGCTAACTCGATAAGTCAGCTAATATGAAGCTTAGGTAATTACAAAAAATCTTTCGAAGTAGGAAGGTACTGTAAAATAGAAATTAGGAATGTGTAGGTAAGATCACTAAAACTTTTGAACGGCAGGGTACACCTAAAGATATTTTTGCTAAAATAAATGACCTATTTACCGGTATATCCACCAGCTGACATCTTTTTCTGGAAAAAAAAATGAAATAAAAAAAAAATATCATAACAAATTTGTTTTTCCCATTTTTAACGATTCAACGTTCAAAATAAATCATCATTTTTCACTTACCCAAAAAATTTCAATTTTCCCCATTTTTAATGGAATTATAAACATATACATACTATCTAAACCATATAAAGTTATACAACAAACTAATGGCATTGTAACAAATCGACTTAAACCTATTCACTGGTGAAGAAATTTCCATTCGATTAGATTTCTAGTAGCTTAATTAAAACTAGTAACCAATTAGAATATTTATTATAACGGGAAAATCCTTAACAGAAGCTCTATTTCTCTGAATCAACTTCGCTAAAAAACACAGACCATAATGTTTGGTAAATACAGAATATTTTAATTTAGATAAATTTCCCACCTGCCCCACCTTTCTATTTTAACACAATCATACTAATATCTTCAAAAATCGTGACCTTTACATATATTATTGATTGCATCACCTTCACCTTTATTTTCTTGGGCGGGATTCACTAGGTCGACACCACGCCATCGATTATTTTTGTAGCAAGGATATGACCATAGTCTTATTTTTCGGAACAATAGTCTTAACATAATTTTTTCTCCAAACAAATATCCAAAAATTCTACATTTAACATTTCTAGAAATGCGTAAATTTCACACCTTTTTGTATAGTGAGACTTTTATGTAACTTGCAACGAGAAAAAGTTACTTTATGATTTTTTGGGTTCTGTAGTACCAAGGCAAAAATTTCTTTTTAACTGCAATTTATGTACAGTATTAACAACACTAATATCATTAGATTTTAATCAACCCAATACTGGTATTCTGTTGTGAAGCAGGGTTACGATTAGTGTTTATGTTGTTTGCATTCCTTTAGTGTACTGCCATTTTTTTAATATGTGATCAGAAGATGTTGCACAGGCTCTTACTCTGAATGACAATGGTCATAACACACGCTACATTGCCAATGTCGTGGGCAGAACCAAAAGCACTACACAAGATGCGATCAGTAGCTTCAGACCGGTAAGACACACGACGTCCAAGATTAAGACCAAACTAGCGGGATGATAATTTTATTACTTTAACTGTTTTTTGGGACCGCGGCGTAATATATACTGTTATTAGTCGTCAACTTGAAAATGTATGTGGCGCAACAGTTTCAAAACGAACCGTCCACCATAAATTGCATAAAAAGGGATTGAGGTCAAGAAGACCAGCTGTTTGTCCAGCTTTATTCGCAACTCATCATACTCAACGTTTAAATTTTATTTGTGAACACTGGACTAACGAAAAATGAGAATGTGTGTTATCACACACGAATTGCATTTTTGTTTACATTTACCGAATGGAAGAGAGATCTATTGTACATTGCAAAAGTTGTCGATGGTTATTTGGATAAAATGCACATTCAACGATTAGATTGGCCTCCAAAAGCCCTAATTTAAGCCCGTGTGGGAGATATTAAAGAGGCTAATTCGCAATTGATAACTAGAAACTATTCCAGATCTTCGAATGGTTTTTCAGGAAGATTGGACAAACATTCCCCAAAAGGCAATTAACAATTGCGTTCATGGCAACCCAAAGAGGCAATATACGATTTTACTGTTTGTTTACTTGTTTAAGTTAAAGAATATGTTGCTTTTTGCTATTGTTGTACATAAATTGCATAGTTTTCTTTAACTTTTTGCCTTCAGAATAAAGATATTGGTACATTAAGAAATGACGAGAATTAAAAATCGAATAAACTGATACAACATTGTGTCGTTCATTGGTTCCCCAGGATGATCAGGAATTTATAGCAAAATGCAACTTTTCATTCTACTCTGTATAACACCAAATCCAATAGAACTTTTTGCAAACTCAATATGAATAATGAACAAGATGGAAGTGCCTAAACCTTGACAAAATATGATCAAAATCAATACAAAACTTAAAAAGGTATTTAATATTGAATTTGAATCAAATTTTGTTTGTCCGGTGTATATTCGATATGAAGAGGTATTAACAGATTCCCAATTTGTAGGATGATATTATTTTCATTTCAGGTTCTTTTTATACAAGGTATCCCTAAAGTCTTTTTTAATTTGTTTTACCCACTGTGCGAACGCAACCGACGGGAGGCTCGCGGGAGTTATGCCGATCGCTAGCCCCATCCTTGGGAATTTAGTCGCTATGGAGCGTTTCACAGGAGCGTGTTTGCGCCAGTTTTATAAAAACTACAATTCTGCCATTATAGTGCGGTGAAATTTTTGTAATCTTCATCGATTGCATCACATAAATGAAGCACCGAGTACTCAACTGAGGTCATCAAGAAGCGAGAAAAATGTGGAAAGCGTACACCAGTTAGTCAAAGCGATTCCCGCCCTCTCTGTTCGCAAAAGGACATGTGTCTTAAATCTTCCTAAAAGTTCCCTACAATGCACAATATGTAAAGACTTGTGTCTCCACCCCTCTAAGACACAGCTGGTTCAAGAATTAAAGCCAACGGATGGTGCTGAGAGGCTTAATTTCGCTAACCAAATGGTTGATCGATTTTCGTCCTTCAACAACCTTTTATTCTCGGATGAGACACGTTGTCACCTTAATGGCCAAGTTAACAAGCAAAACTGCCATTACCGGAGTCCAACGAATCCAAAATATAAACATCAGTCACCGTTTGAGCTGCAATGTCGGTACGAGGAATACATGGCCCGTACTTTTTCGAACATCAAAAAAGGTCGCACAGTAAAAGATTATCAACCTTTTCACACCAACTTTGCAAGATTTTCTTGGTTTTAATCGAAGGTTCCAGAAGGATGGAGCAACGTCTTACAAGTCTATACCGGTTGTTCTCCAGAAAAATTGATATTTAGACGAGGTGACATAAACTGGCCTCCACGTAGCCCCAATTTGACGACAATTGATATATTCTTGTCGAGCTATCCTACCCTTTAGATCAACTAAAACAAAATATCCGAGAGGAAATGGCAGCGATCATGGGAACACATGCCGAGTAGTTCAGCTTAAGTTTTAACACATTGCCTTTTTACTTCAATGACTTTAGAAGTCAGTAAATGAAAAAAGCAATTTTGGTACCTCAAATTCAGTTAGGATCGCCTCTTTCTCTAATCTTGAAAACTTCCATATATCTCGTTCCTTTATCTCAAATTTAGAGCCATCACTTTCGTAGAATTTCGACAAATAAATCCGTTATTTCATTATAAACAAACCTAAACTTTTTAAAGAAAGTACTGGGAAAAAAGCAGGTGTTATCGATCATGACAAAAAGTTTAGATAGGCCACACTATATTATTACTAGAAAATCGACTGAAACAGCCTTTAAATAATGAATCAGCACCTTCGTCCGTAACCTAAATTTGATGGAAAGTTAATCTCCTTCAAACTGGTAATTTGGGAGTTCTTAGATTTAATGATTATAAAAAAAAATTTCAATCATATTTACTCTAGTTTTATAAATAATAGTTGTTGATATAAGATGAACTTTGTTTAATTATCCTGTTATTTTGATGTATCCATATATTTCTCTAATTACATATAGTAAAGCTGGTCACAAACATCAGGATTGGCTTTCTGAATTCAGAATATAAATTAAGAACGAACATCCACGTATATGTTTCGAAAAATTTAACCGAGCAAATAGAATATAAATGGGCCATTTGGACGGTTTAGTTCCTCAAAGCACTTCCACCTAGGTATTGCGATCTAGGAATTTAAAGCCTAACCTAGATGGAGAGGTGGAATAAAAAAATTATATATTTTTTTAAGTCTTCTTTTATTTTAATATACTTTTCACAACGCTCAATTAAATCCTCCATACCACAACGACACCATTCTTAATATTAGAATCAAATGGCTAAAGAGAGCTTGTTTAATTTCGTCATCGCTCCTGATTTATTTCCTCTTAGATCTGACTTTAGTTTTAAAAAGGAAAATAATCTTACTGAGCTATATCCGGCCTATTAAGGGAACAACGATTTTATTGAAGCCGCATTCACACCCAATAGCTCTGTCAAACTCGACTGTGGTGAACAACGACAAACAAAAATAATTTTTTCCATCAATTTGATATTTTCACATGTCATTACAGTGACAGGACCTCCTTCGCATAAATCATTTTCTAAAGATTCTTATTTAAAACGAAACAACTTGAATGATTTTTTATAGTCGCAAATGAACCACAGGAGTCCCCGTAAATAGCCTTCATTTGTTCGTGTCTTAACTTGCGTTGGTGTTAAACCTTCTTTAGTTAAAAACTTCCTCATGGCCCAATTTTCAAGTTGCTATATTTAAGAAGATTAATAGCATATAATGTAATTCTAGCGTTAACAAATTATAACCAATTAACGTCACGAGTTGAAACTTCACTCGGTATATATCAGGACTTGTTTTAGGCTCATATACACTGATAAAAATAACTTTAAATTTAATGTCCATTCTACGTTAAATTTAATGATTTTGTACCTAAAATTGTGAATAATTTACATTTACTTTAAATCTAAAGCAATTCATCCAAATATCAGTTCGTTGTACATTAAATTTGATTAAATGATATCTTAAATTTCAATAAAGTAATTGAAAAGATATTTCAACTTTCTGTACATTAAAATTAATTCACATGTACCTTAACATTAAAGAAATTTACATTAATATTCATGGTACATTGCACGAGATTGCGGGAGATGGCGCAACTTGTATTGAACTTTTTGTTTAGTATGATATAGGTTGCTTAAAGGACTCAATTTTCTTATGATGAGATGTACATGTCTACCGGTACTGACGGAAATCGAACTACAGATGACGGTACACTACCATTACAAAAATGTCCACCTTTTCCTGGTAGCAGAATTTTTTTGCCTCATATAAATGTTGGTGCATTAAATATGTGATAACATATCTTAAATTCAATGAACACTGGCTATATATTTAATGTACATAGTCACCTTAAAAAGTAATGATTAAAAATTTAAATTTAATGTATGATTACATTAGATTTAATGGAATAAATTAATTTAGATTAGTGCAAATTATAAAATATAGTTCATTACATTAAACTCATTTAATAAACGTTTATGAAATTTGCTTCCAGCATATTTACCTTAAATTTAATGTATTTTCTTCTTACAGTGTACACTGTTAAAAATAACCTTAAATTTAATGTACGTTCTTTAATCAAATTTAATGATATTGTACCTTAAATCATGAATAAGTTACATGTACTTTAAAATTAAAGCTTTGTACATTAAATTTCATTTTAATGTTACCTTAAATTTCAATAAAGTAACTGAAAATATACCAAATTTAATGTACAATTACATTAAATTTAATGTAACATTGTTAAATTTAATGCATTAACATTAAATGTATTTACTAAACGGTTTATGATATTTGCTTCCAGCATATTACATTAAAACTATGGTGAAGTTTCTTTACAGTGTATGTTTCGATATTGGGCGCTTTTTATTACTTAATTAAGAACACATAAGATCTTTGGTACGCAACTTAAATATAATAAGGGCCTGGGATTAAAGTTTCCGGGTCCAAACGTTTGGTTTCCGGGACAAGACGACCTTTATTGTTAATTCTGTGTTGCACCCTTTGTACAATGCAGTAAATTCATTTTTTCTCAGTGAACTAATTAAAATTATGATCACTTGCCTATTTATCTTTATGTCCAGTAAATTTCATATTATTAAACAATGAAAAAATACAGAATTACTATAGACGACGCCCAGACGCGAAAAAGTCTATATTCTGCCTGCATACTCCCGCCGCCGCATTGCTTATACTCAGTTGTGGCGAATTAAGATAATTTTTTTTTAATTTAATTAATTAACGAATTTCCGGATTATAGTGTTAATTCATGAATACGGGACAAGGTGTTCAATTCCGGGAGTTTTCGGGATATCATATCAACACTTTTGCGAAATCTGTTTTCTGGTTGGTAGGCTACTTATTTCATCAAGCGTTAAACCGACATTTTCAAGAAATTATAGTCTTTTGGACAAAAGTGTCATGCACTTACATAACAAAGGACTCGCTGTTTCTCTTGTGTTATCGCAAAAAAGTTAAGCAAATACTATCAGACTCTTATACTGGTAAAAACTGCTCAACCACACAAACAGAAAATTAGAACGTCTATACTAATCCATTTATGATCTGAATTATTTAGAATAATCTGGTAAAATTCCGATTGAATGTGTGATGTAACTGTATACCTTGGTTACATTTTTTAATTCCGCAAGAAAAACTAATACAATAAAATTACATTTAAATAATTTTGACGCCTTTAACATATATTAAGCCGCAGAAAACTGACTTTGTTACTATCTACCCTCAAGTGCAAGAGAAAAGGTGTTATTTTCTATATACGTAGCAGTATACCTTTTATACGAGTAGTATTATACTTTCTATATGGATAATAGTATACTTTCTATATAGGTATCTTTATCACTCATGAATTTCTGATGGCAAATTATAAAACTCGAAATATTTATTTGAATATGACATTTTGAAAGTAACAAATCCAACATAGCGTGTCGGTTTAAAATTTCTTTATGGCTAAAAATTTACTAAATTTTATAGTTCGAATAACCATTAAATAATTTAAAACGAGTTACCACGTTTTATAGCTATGTAGTCTGACTAAACCTTTAGGACCAAAAAAAATTTAGATTAATTGAGACTCTCAAACCAAGTCCAAACCATACAGATGTTTACAATCAAAATCGCTTTGAAGAAAAAATTATACAGTTTTATGCGTCACAACAAAGTCACCATCTCGCACCTCTTCTTATTTTTAAGAGATGTGTGTATCAGTGTTTCCCCTACATTAATTTATTAATTTATTCTTGCAAATTATACAGTATTTTACCATTGATTATAATTTAATTTACTTTGTTTCGTAAAGACAGAGCAATATCTTTAAACTAGCTCTGAAAATCGATTAAAATCAAAATGAAATTACGTAGAATTAAAGGAAACGAAGTATCAATTGTCAAAAATTACAGCTCAAAGACTAATGATAAGCAGCATTGCCAAGTTATGAGTTAATTTGGAAAAGTTACAATCCTACGAATTCTAGTTATATGTCGGACAAACATTATATGGAGACGCGAGAGTTTTAAGGTTGAAAAATTCTACCCATTCCAGAAATTATATTATTTAATGTCTTAGGATAAAAATTTTAATAAGAAATAAAATTTCATTAAATCCTAAGTACGTCATATTTTCTTACAAATATAGCGCGGACATAACAACAAGGTAGATCACAATATCGGGGTTACCATGGCTACACTAGTACTGGAACACTACACTACCGCCCAAAAATATTCGGTCATTCAGAAAAACGCATTTTGTAAAAGTTTGAATAAATGAAACGACTTCATAATAATATATAATTATAATAACAATAGTGTTTTTAAATTTTAGACTCACCTATCTTTGTTTGTAATGACGGCCTCACAAAGCTTTGGCAACCTAGCCACTAATTTTTCCAATGTTGATTTGGTTATCTTCTGCATTTGTAGATGTAGAACAACATTTTCGTACTTACTTATCAAGCTGATCCCACAATAATTCTATAGGGTTCAAGTCCGGTGACTGTGGAGGTCATGTCATGATTTTAACACTCGTTGTTGTTCTATTTCTTTTTAAAAAAACTCTTGCACAACTTTGATGTATGTGTAGGATCACTATCTTGGACCAATCAAGGGGTCTTAGAAGAATCAAGGGGTCTTAGAAGACTCTGCACTATTTTCTAATATGTTTTTATGACCTACTTTCTTTAAAAAATCCTTGACGGTGGAACCACCAAAACAGACCCAAACCATCACAGACCCTCCACCGTTCTCCAGCCAATTAAGTCTGTGTGGATACACAGATAGGTTTATCACGGCCCATATTAAATTGTGCTGCTATTTATGGTACAGTTAGACGTCTATTACGCTTGCTTTTAACTACTATGCTTAAATTTTCACTAAAAGTTGTTGCTCTTGGTCTGCCTGGACGACAGATTGTAGCTAATTATTCCTTAAGTCGCAAATTTCTCCGCAATATAGTCAACAGAGTACCTTGATATCTTTTGTGGTCTTGAAATCTCACAATTGCTTTTACCGGATTTATGAAGAACGATAATTATGCCTCTGGTTTTTTAAAAATATTACTTGGTTTTACCCATTTTGTTCAAAAACCAAAACGCAGAAGTGGAAAACACGAAAATAGTATTACACTTAAAGTATTGAGCTATGGAGTGTGTTTTCTGCTCGAATGACATCAGATAACTAATGCAAAATATTTTTTAGTGGTTAGTTAGTTAGTTAGTTTAAAGGTTAAAGGCGCGTCAGTAACTCAGACCATTCAGCGCCTTCTGTAGAAATTGTTGGGATCATTTAAACTTTACTATAAAGATCAATATGCCTCAAGAAACAAAATAAGCGTTTGGCTTTAGTCAGATCAAAAGACATAACTGTCGCAAAATCATTAGAAGTTAGATACCTCTCTCTAGCATTTCTGTATGAGGGACAGTCAGAAATTATGTGTTTTATAGATAGAGGGGAAAGACAAGACGGACATTGAGGGGGATCCTCGTTTTTAAGGAGAAAGGAATGAGTCATTCTGCAGTGTCCAATGGCGATTCTCCTCCATACGACATTTTCCCTTCTGGACAGTTGGGGAAAGTGATATGTCTCTGAGAAATTTCTTTTGATGTGGAAGAGTTTATTGGGGTTTTCTAGAGATTCCCAGCGAACCTGCACAATGTTGCGAATAGTGTTATCGATGTGTCTATTGAATTCTTTGGGGTTGAGTAAAGAGAAGAAAGGGGTGCCTTCAAGGATTGCAGATTTTGCTTGAGAGTCGGTCAATTCATTCCCCTCGGCTCGGAGCCCACATGAAAGCTATGTACAGATTACGTTGGGATCCCATTTTAAGGAGGTCGAGAATTTGATTCATGAGAGGGTGGGATGTGTTAATGGCTTGGATCGATCTCAGGCAGCTGAGGGAATCAGAAATGATTAGATGATTGGGGTGGAGGAGTGCTTAATTATCTCTCTGATACATTGCTTGATGGCAAACAACTCAGCTGAAGAAATGGATGAAAGGGGATTTAACTTTGTTTTGTTGCATGAAAAGCTGGTTACGGCAGCTGAGCCTACCCCTTGATCCGATTTGGAGCCGTCGGTAAACGATAGTTTGAAAGATTTGAACTTAGAGTTCATTAGGCTAAGGAAGTGTTGATTGATGATGGAAGGTAAAGGTAAAAATTTAGTAGTTATTCTAAATGTTACTGAGTTTATTACCCAATAACTTCATCAAAACAAGAATGCCACTTGAAAATTTAACTTCAAAGAAATTCCGACAATTTTTGGGTTTTATGACCAGGATACTTTTTTATTGTAAATACGCATTTTGTGGTGAGACACAAATGATGAAACTTAATAAAATGGTTTTAATAGATGTATTGTTCATAATACGAAGAAAAATGCAGTTGGCTAAATACTTTTGAGCGACAGGGTAGGTCGGAAATTTTGGACATGGTTTTTCTTGTTGCTGCCTGTTTTTGAACCTAAAACCGCTTTGTCTAGAACAAACACTGAATGAAACTTATCATTAGATGTTAGGAGGAACGATATAGGTATTTTAAGGAGTGATAGGTAACGCCATTAAAAACATTTTCAGCCATGTATGTATTAGGGTTCAAATTTAGTAGTACCACTGATGTATATTACACATCATTGGCCTAATATTGAATTATTCAAAATTTCATCCGAATTGGGATGTTGAGTGTGTTCAAATAAAAATATCATTTTGACGCGAAACGGTAGTTTCCACAAAAGAAATCCTAAAAACATATTTTTCTTTATTTTTAAAGAATTTTATTTTTATTTAATAATCAAAATGTAATTAAAACTCCATTGAGTCACGTAACAACGAACACCAATCAAAGTAAATAATGTCACTCAATACTAACGTCATCGCCGGTACTCAGTCCTGATACGATTATTCTTTTAAGTCATTATTACTTTCAGTTTTATCACTTGAAGTAATCATTATCACTTTAACCTAATGACATTTAAAAATGTATATTGATAAGAACATGAAGTTATCAGTTTCACTTTGATCATTTGATAATTATTCTAAAAAATATAGCCTACGTCATCGCTGCCACGAACTTGACATATAAATTTTTTGGTATTTTCATATTTGTGATTGCTGTCAAGGGCTATGTTGCCTAGCTAATATTTTATAGTAATTTTCAAGTAATTTCTTCGAAATTTGCATAGTTTTCCCTATGAAAACGATTTTAGGAAATTTCCTTATGATGAAAAGTAGAATTAATAAGGCAAATAATTTGAATTTGCCCTGCTGAATTTAAAAATATGAAGACTTCCATGTACGTAATTTACCAAGGATTGTTAATTCCGAAACCGATAATGAATCCATAATAGTAATCATAGGTATTTATAAGCTCAAAACTAAAATAAAACAAGTAGTGCAGAATCCTTGCGGGCTAGTTGAAGCCACATTTTCCTATTGTTTTCCGAGAATAGAACTTGAATAAATAACTTTTCAGATGTTTTAATTGTATTACTTGTACGTTGAGGCATTGTACAACACTTAAAATAACTTAGAACTCATCTGTTACTACAAAAATTACGAAAAAACTGTATCTCCTCGTCAGTTTACCAGTGTTTATATTCTAGTGACGTCACAGAGATAAAGTAACAAGTATTACCGTTTTGGAGGGAAAGGACCCCGCACCAATCAAATGGAAATTAGATCCCGGTCAAATTCGTTAAAAATTCAGTATGTTGTGGGTCTAGATGTCCTGATCAAAAGTTCCCATGGGCACAAAGTCCAAAAGTTAATAGTTCTCGAGATACGGAAGGATGAGTTGCACCCGCACCAACCAAATGGAAATTGGATCCCGGTGAAATTCGTTGAAAATTTAATATATTGTAGGTTTAGATGTCCTGATCAAAAATTTCCATGGGCACAAAGTCCAAAAGTTAATAGTTCTCGAAATACAGAGGGATGACTTGCGCCCGCACCAACCAAATGGAAATTAGATCCCAGTCAAATTCGTTAAAAATTCAGTATATTGTAGATCTAGATGTCCTGATCAAAAGTTTCCGTGGGCACAAAGTCCATAAGTTAATAGTTTTTGAGATACAGAGGGATGAGTTGCGCCAGATCCACCATTTACATAGGCAAGGCGTAAGGGTCAATTTTTTCTATCGATAGGTTTAGGATAATGAAGGAGATCACCAATTGTAATCTTGACTATGATCTTTAGATTAAGGGTCAAGGTCAAACATTGTCAAGATGTTATTTTTTATGGAAAAACTTTTTTTTTAAGAAGTAGATTTAAAAGATAAAAACGTTTTTTTTTATGAAGAAGGTGAAGTTGAAAATCATATCCTGGGTATTATTGTTCATGCAAATCTGGTGCTCGTACTGTTGGTACATGTGCACATGTTGCTAGCGTTATATGGACTTTAGGATATGCACAACATCAAGAACACGTCAAATATTCATCTGAAAGAGTACTAGAAACCGTGCATGATGCAGGCAATAGACCACCTCATTAAAACATAAACAATCAATCACAATAAACTATTAAAAATTAAAGGCCTGTAATAATTTTAGAAAACAATCAGCCCTTTTAAGAGCTATATGATGTATAAAATCCGATTGCGCAATCTCCACATGGTATATATCTGGTAATGCTAATGCCGACGGTTCAGAAAATCATTTGTAAAAATCCGTATTCAAATATGATGGCTCCGCTATTCCTTTGCTATGTTACCATGATCTTCGATTCAGATTAAATCGAATATTTTAATCTATATAAGTCTCTAAATTCTAACCTTTTAATGATTAAAAATAACATGAATAAGAAAACTACCAAAAAAAAATAGTTTAAAAATGGACTTTTGCATACAAAAAATCATCTAAACTACAAGCCTCACCTTGACCATTGACCTCAAGGTCATATAAGGTTCAAATATTACGAAAATCTAAAAATATCTCATACAAAAACGTTTTCATCTTTCAAATCTACTTCTTAAAGAAAAGGTTTTCCATAAAAAATGACATCTTAACAATGTTTGACCTTGGCCCTTAATCTAAAGGTCATAGTCAAGATTACAATTGGTAATCTACTTCATTATCCTAAACCTATCGATAGAGAAAATTGACCCTTACGCTTTGCCTATGTGAATGGTGGATCGGGCGCAACTCATCCCTCTATATCTCAAAAACTATTAACTTTTGGACTTTGTGCCCATGGAAACTTTTGATCAGGACATCTAGACTTACAACATACTGAATGTTCAACGAATTTGACTGGGATCCCATTTACGTTTGATTGGTGCGGGCGCAAGTCATCCCTCTGTATCTCGAGAACTATTAACTTTTGGACTTTGTGCCCATGGGAACTTTTGATCAGGACATCTAGACTTACAACATACTGAATTTTCAACGAATTTGACCGGGATCCAATTTCCATTTGATTGGTGCGGGGTCCTTTGAAACGGAATAAAATTTATGATTTTTAAAGTAATAGTCGTATTAAAAAAAAATTAAATATTTTGGGCTACATTAGATACTTATGCATGGTTTTGAACACTTTCCCAAACATAGTCAACATCCCAGTAGTAAAGAGGTAAAAAATTACTACCGTTTTGAAAAGTGTGTGTTTATAAACGTAAAATGTTTCGATACTTTTAGAGTCTGAAAATTCAGTGAAAATATAGTTCCATGCTTGAAACAAGCGAAGAAAAATCGGCTCAAATTTGATCACTCTCTGGCGCCACTGTAGCTTTACGGCTAGCTCAAATAACTTGATTAGCCTTTTTCTTTGAGAAAGCCATCTCTCTTATGTGTGTAAGAGCAACTGAATGAAGTCACTAGCAATTTCAGAACAAAGGTTTCGAAAATAAAAGAGAGTTTAAAACCCGAGATTTATAAAATCAACTAACCAACTGATAATTTTAATGTTTGTTTGAAGGTCATAGACAATGATGTTTCTTGCGAAGTAGTAGATATCTGTTGGACTTCCATTGTCTTTATTTTTGTTAAATATCACGACGTTTCGGCTAGTAGTTATCTCTAGCCGTTTTCAAGTGAAACTAAATAAATCCCTTAGCTACATGACTATTTATACTAAAAGTAAATGCAGTAGAGTATGACTGAAATGGGTGCAGTCATGCCTGCTATGGCAAAATCATATTTTTTTATGCTGCATTTAGTTTTAGTTTACAATTACTAAGAAATGGTTTCCACACTTCTCTTATATCTAAAGATGGTTTACTAAAACAACTCGGGTTCTGATGTATAACCGCGGCTTCTTTGAATTTCCGTTTTCTCCAATGTTGTTCTCTCTAGTTTCAGACCATTTTATGTGGTGTCCATAAGTTCAGGCATGGCTGACGGCACCAGATTTTTCTGTTTCTCTTCGAGATGTACATTTTTGGTGTTCTTTGATCCTTACGTCAAGAGGTCTTTTTGTTTCGCCAATGTAGGAATTGCCACATTCACATGGTATCTGATATACACAGTTCCTCATGTCCTTTTGAGTTGTTGATTTGACCCTAGTGAGCCGCCTTCTCAGAGAGTTATTTGAATTGAAAACAACGTTGATTTTATATCGTTTTCCTATCCTTCTAACTTTTTCTGAAATGTCTTTAACATAGGGGATGTTCAATACTGGTTTTCGTTCTTCATTCGTTGTCGATATTGTCCTATTTCTGCGTTGTTCAAGAAATTTATCCACTAGATATACTGGAGAAAATGGAAATTCAAAGAAGCCGCTGTTATACATCACAACCCGAGTTGTTTTAGTAAACCATCTTTAGATATAAGAGAAGTGTGGAAGCCATTTCTTAGTAATTGTAAACTAAAACTAAATGAAGCATAAAAAAAATATGATTTTGCCATAGCAGGCATGACTGCACCCATCTCAGTCATACTATACTGCATTTACTTTTAGTATAAATAGTCATGTAGCTAAGGGATTTATTTAGTTTCACTTGAAAACGGCTTGAGATAACTACTAGCCGAAACGTCGTGACATTCAACAAAAATAACGACAATGGAAGTCCAACAGATATCTACTACTTCGCACGATATTTCTAATGTTCTTCTTCTTCTTAAAGTGCCTATCCTCTTTGGATGTTGGCTATCACATTGGTCCATATTACTTTATTCACTGCTGCTCTGAACAGACCTGTTGATGTCACTCCAGTCCATGTTCGTAGGTTGCGCAGCCATGATATTCGTCTTCGTCCAGCTGATCTCTGGCCTTCCATCTTCCCCTGCAGGATAAGTTGGAGCAGGCGATATTTCTCATTCCGCATGATATGTCCAAAGTACTCCAATTTTCTGCGTTTGACATTTGTAAGGTATTCCAGTTCTCCACCGATACGTTGTAAAATGTTTTCGTTTGATACGTGGTGTATCCAAGGAACCCTAAGCATGCGGCGGTAGCACCACATCTCAAATGCATCTATACGTTTACATGAAGCATCGGTAAGGGTCCAGGCTTCTGCTCCATATAAGAGAGTTGAGAGTACATAGCATTTCAAAATCCTGATCCGCGTATGTATATTGAGGGATAGGTTGCAGAGTATGTTGCGCAGCTTATTAAAAGTATCTCTTGCTTTCTCGATTCGGCTTCTTATTTCTAGAGAGTGGTCCCAGTCCTTATTCAACGTGCAGCCTAGATATGTGATCGTCTCGGCCATTGTGAGAGTTACGTTGTTGGCAATAATCGTTTGCGTCTTCTTGCAGTTTATCTTCATACCATATCTGTTGCAAGCTGTCACTATTCGGTCGATTTTGCTAAACATAAATAAGTTCCTCATATCGCGGGAAAAGAGAATATATAATAAAATGTTAGTATTGTGATGTCTGCTACATACCGCAATTTGAGAACAGTTTTTACTTTCCGAGCTAAAGTAATTTTTGTAAATTTTAAAATAATAGAGGGGACTTTGTAGTTAGAACTGAATAATACCACAACAACGACTTAATAAATGTAAATTTTCTAAACACAAAAACCGGATGCTATGCTGAAATTTTAGGATATCCCAAAAACCTGGCGTGATGGACCAATTTTGAAGCCTGATTCAGATTCACCGCACCAGAATCCTTCGGTAAAGTATACTAGAGTTCCTGTTGCTTGACCTTTGTTGGTCTGTGTTACTGCTCGGTAAATGTATGATGGCTCGTTGGTTAAACAGTTCGTTTTGTCAAGTCTGATGAAATGCTGGACCAGCAATCAATTGCTTCTTCTACTTCAGTCCCTGATTTGGAACCAACACAGGGTGGCAATTGTAGTGAGCTACCGTTTCACTAGAAAGAAATTAAAGAAAAAAATAGGCGAAGAGAATTAGAAAAAAAGAAAAGAAACGAAAATATGATTGACTATTTACAAATGGGTTTTTATTTTACCGAGGAGGAGTCAGAACCTAAACCGCATTGTGTAATCTGTAATGTAATCCTAGCCAAAAGCAGTCTAAAACCATATCTTGTTTGTAGACACCTGGATCACAAGGATAAACTTATTGAGTATTTTAAAAGAAAATTGGTAATAAAAAGTGTTTCTTTTTTTCTAACAGACTTAAACAAAGATAGTAAAATGGCTCTGAAGGCATCATTTAAAGTCACTTACAGAATTGCAAGATCTGAACAAGCACATACAGTAACAAAAAATTTAATTGGATCCTGTGCTAAAGACATCACGAAGTGTACGCATGGAGAAAAACGAGCAAAGAAAATTGAACTTATTCCCTTATCAAACAACACAGTGTCGCGGAGAATTAATGATTTGGCAAACGACATGGAAATTGAACATTTAATAATAAATAAATAAAATTGAATTAATTCGCTATTCAGCTTGAAGAGTCGGCCGATGTAGCAAACGCTGAAATATTGCTTGTCTATGTTAGTTATATTTTCCAGAATTCCATTCAAAAAGATATATTATTTACAAGACCACTGAAAACCTATATGATAGGTAGCAATTTTCAATATGATTAATGACTATTTTGAAAAAAATGAAATAAATTGGTCTTTTTCTTTGGCTGTGCGCACTGATAACAGGAACATTTAGTGGTCTTGGGGTGCGGGTAAATGATCAAAATTTGAATGTTTCACGATTATGTTTTAGTTCTTCGTTAAGAAAAATAAATTGTAATAACCCAGTTTTACTGTTTCCTTTACTGTTCCTAATGCCTACACAGGGGATTGCCAATTTATTCCAGGTTTTAGAAGAGGTTCGCAAAAAGAAAAACGTTGGGAACCGCTGCTCTAATGCATACAGATATGGCTAGAAATAACCTAAATTACGTTATCTTTTACCACCAAAGATCTTTTCGTCGTTCCCCCGAACACTCTATGTAGTTCTAAAAGTTTGGACTAGTTGAACTGTTTGTTAACAGTGTGAAGTCATACAAATTTCTTGAATATCTCGTTTTTTTTATAAATGTCTACAGGAGACTTAATTTAAACGTGTAGAAACGTATTAGTTAAAGCAATAAACGAAAATATTCTTTGATATGGCGCAGTTGAGGCATGGTGCTAGCAGTTAGTTAGGTTTTTATATTAGCGACTTTAAATTATGTTGGCTATAAACGCTTTAGTAGTTGTCTGGTAAAAAATATCTTGTTTTTAATGAGATTTCATCATTTATTATATTTCTAGAAATTTAAAAATATGGTAAAAATCATAAAAGAGAACGTTACGATATGGTTTGTCATTTTAAATAGGTATAAAAATGTTTTGATTTAAACAGTTGAGATTATCCTCAGAATCGTTATATTTATCCACCAGTCTTTAGTATTAAGGTAGAGTGGATTAATTCGAATATAAAAAACTAAAATAACACCAAAAATTTGTATAAGAATGCAATATGTATTTAATAGTCCAAGCCATAGGTAAAAATTAGTACTCTTTTTTATGTAAATTCAGAGCTAGGTGAGACCTATCCAAGGGTATTGGGAGCAATGTAAGAACAAATCCTACATAAACTTTAACAACAAAAAATAGGTTGGAGCCCAAAGGGAAGGGGGTCAAAGTTGGCTAAAACAGGTTTTTTGAATGTACAAGCCAAGGAACGCATTTTGGAAAAAAAAAAGTTTCAAATAAAAAGTTTTTAGATTTTAAAAATCTACAATTAGAGTTTTTGTGCGATCATTTTCATCAATTTGTCTTTGCAAACTGTCAAAAACCCCTTAAAATCGACCATTTTTTGCAAATCAATTATTTATTGAAAAGTTAACTTTTTTGCACTTTTTTGATTTTAACGGGAACCCTCGTCTTGAACAACCCAAGACGCAAAATGTTGATTGCTATAACTTTTTTTGGGCAAACATTTTGAGCTCCATAAAGGCTCAATCTCTTCGTGGAGGCCTAAATTTTCATAACTTGTTAGGGGCAAATGAAAAAATTTTCAACCCCTTAAATATAGTTCTAAAAAAAGGGGTGTCATATTCATATCTTTTTGGAACTATCCCAGGTGACAAAAAAAAACACAAAACCGCTGAAATGTAGCGAATTTTTCCTAGCGCTGCTGATTTGAAGCTGCGAATTTAGTTTTCTCGAGCGCGCGAGGGCTCTATTTCTTTATATAAAAACATCCCTTTTTTTTAAAGCGATATTTAAGGGGTTGAAAATTAATTTTTTCATTTGCTCCTAACAAGATATGAAAGTTTAGGCCTTCACGACGAGATTGAGCCTTTATGGAGATCAAAATGTTCACCCAAAAAAAGTTATAGTAATCAAATTCTGCGTCTTGGGATAAACAAATAACAATATCTCAGCAGCAAATTATCCGATTTACTATTTATAAAATATCATTTTGTTCACAAAGACGAGGGCTTCCATTTAAAGGCAAAAAAGTGTAAAATAAAAGTTAATTTTGCAATAGATAACTGATATGAAAAAATGGCCAAATTTGAGGGTTTTTTGGCCTTTTTGCAATAACAAATTAACAAAAATGATCGCACAAAAGCTCAAATTGTAGGTTTTTAAAATCTCTATAACTTTTATTTGAAACTTTTTTTAAAATATATTCCTGGACTTGTAGATTCAAAAAACCTGTTTTGGCCAACTCTAACCCCGCTCTTTGCCTCAACCTATTTTTTGCTGTTACATTTTGTGTAGGGTTACATTGCCCCCAATACCCCTGGGTAGGTCTTATCCATCTAGGAATTTACGTCACTATATTTACCTATGGCTTGGACTATAATGTTATAAAAAATTATTATATATAATTTCAAGTTTTTATGAATGTCCTATGTAAGGGTCAAATGTATTCGTGGTAATCAGTATACCTCATCAATACATTTGTAGCAAAACTAATATTTAGCGTTTTTTTTTTTTTTTTTAAATATTGTGGTCACTTTAGGGTAACCCTACTCGAAAGTACAGATTTTTTCACACTAGAAAATGAACTAAAGAAGAAAATTAAAATAAAAAGGTAACTTTAACTTTCTGTGTAGGTTCGTATTTATTTTAAGTCATTCAGATAAAAAAAAAAGCATATCCGTCTAAGAATAGGTAATTTACAAAAAAAAAATAATTTAAACTATGTAAATGAATCGAAATATTTCACACCTCGGATATTTTAATAAGTCGAGACAACAAACCATTAACTAGCAGTTAATTATTTATAATAAAATCTAATTCGCAATTAAAAAGCAGTTAAGCGTAATGTATGTACTAACCTCGCCAAAAGTAACAGTCATATCCAGAAAAGTCAGTACCCGGAACTCACAACACATTGAATTTTATATAGTCAAGCACAATAATTAGATATCACAAGACTAATTTAATAAATGCACGAAACGAACATAAAACAATTTTTAAAAGGACGATTTTGTTCACTAATCATTTTACTGTAGTTTTCCTTAAGAAACCTGAATAATACTGCGTCGAAAAGTTGATGAAACACAAACTAGGATATTATTGTTCTACAGGATCAACAAAAACAAGTTAATTCTATCAATTTGTGCTTACATTGTCACGTGTCACCAAAACTAAAACAATAGATTGTCAGGTATCATTTCTAGGAAAGTCAAGCCGTGACAGAAACCTATTTCTTAAAAAATTTCAATTTATGTTTGGATCCGGTATTGCTATAATCAAAATAATATCTAAAATCAACAAATCTTTGTAGTTTGATAAATCGTGAAGATATTAAAGCTTAATTCATTCGTTTTTTTTTAGATGTTTCTTATTATTAGATGTCTCTCACTGAGCTGTCGACAAGAAAATCGCACTATTAGTTTCGCGATAAAAAAAAATTTAGAACGTATTCGTTTGCCCTTCACGATGTTAACCTTTCCGACATACTCGGAAGAAACAAAAAAAAAACAGTTAAAAATAACAAAATCCCGAAGAAATAAATGACTGCGCGGAAGAAAAGAAAGAAATGACCGTCGACGAGCGAGTCGAGACGGCGGAGAAACGTCGAATTACTAAAGAAACCACGAAGAGTGGCAAGGAAAATGAAGATCCGGATGACAAGCCGGATGTGAAAGAGAAAGAGAGGCGCGTAGCCTTCTAGCAGGCCATTGAAATTGTGTAAAATTTCGGCGAGTCGCGCGGCAAGGCGAACAAAGTTTCACCACTCTCGGCCAGCGATATTCGACGGTTGAATGAATGAATGAAAATATGAACCGGACCTAAGAGTATGTTTCGATCGTATACGAGGTTTTCTCAGAAGTGTGAATTAACAAAAGTTAGGAGTAGGAAATAAATTAATTTTTACACCCGGTTTGTAATCGACTATGTTAAAGTAAAGGATAGTGTTTTCCTAAAAAAAAATTGGCTCAAATCGACACTAGTTTATGAAGTTCCTTAACAGATACTTTTTCTTTTCCATTAATGGTGATATGTATCAGCTGAAATTACAGAACCAAACAATAATTTTCACACTGTTTTTGACAAAGCACAACGCAGCACCAAAATAATTTTAGTAAAAATGATGGGTACGAAGAATTACAGAGCAATACATGAATGAGAAGGAGCAAAAAAGAAAAGTACAAGATACAAGCTTCGAGATAGAAGAGAGAAATCTCTTTCAAAGGAGTAAATTGGTAACAAGATCACCGGATAAAAAGGTCACAGAGGAAATAGAACAAATATCGGTAGAACTGGAAAAAAACAAATAGAGAACTTCAACAATTAAAACTAGATATAAAGATAAAAAGAAAATAATGACTAGTGACAACGGGAAAAACAAAGACTGGAGGACAAAATCATGGATTTAAAAAGCAGGAATGATAAACAAGAAAGGAGGTTAAGAAGAAATAATATTGTACTGAAAGAAACTAACATAAAAGGTAACAACAGTAAAGAAAAGGTGGAACAATTCATGAAAACGAAACTAAATACAAAAGTGGCAGTTGCCTATATGTTATTCTCTTTTCAGGTAGAGAAAAAAGGAAAAAATATATAGAAACAGTTTATTTCCATACGCGTTTAGACCATAAGATGGTCGAAACGCGGATGGAAAGAGGGACCAGAGTTGTATTTGCAGGAAATAAACTGTTTTTATATTTTCTTTCCCAGTTCCTCTATCTGAGAGGAGAATAACATATAGGCAACTATTAAAACTGAGGAGATTTATTTATTTCTTATTGAAATTCTGATTTTTAAAACAAAAGTAGTAATTACAGAAACACACGAGATCAGAACAAGCGCGGATCCAAGGGGGGGGGGGGCGATTGCCGCTCCCAAAGATCTTTAAATTCGGGACAATAGACCTGATTCTGTCTATTATACTAGAAATGTACATGCTACTGATATCTCCCCCCTCCCCCCCGTCGAGGGCTTCTTTTTTCTTGCGATTGTCCCCTCAAAAGTTTTGAGTTCTGGAAAATAGACCCGATTCTTCCTTTTATACTAGGAATGTGTATACTGCTGGCATCTAGCCCCCCCTCTCGTCGACAACTTGTTTTTCCTGCGCTCGCCCCCCTCAAGAGCCTCCAATTCAGCAAAATAGACCTGACCCTGACTTTTACGCTAGAAATGGGAATGTTGCTGGTGTCTCCCTCCCCCATCGGCAACTTGCTTTCGCTTGCCGTACTATACTTTTGGGATATCACCGCTCACCCCAAAGAGAGAGGCTGGATCAGAAAGGGCATAGTAATAGCGAAAGTAGCAGATTGGTCCCGGAAGAGAATAATATAGAAAAACAGCTAAGATATTTAGCCAGGACTGAGAGAGAGAGAAAGAAAAGACAAACGTTTGATATCAAAAATTTAGACTAACGGCAGACAATGTAGCAGCGTAGAACAGAAAGAGATGAAACAAAGAACTGAACAAACAGAACGGGAGAGTACAAGCTCGGTCACAAAAACACATCGGCGAGTCAAAAACTAACGGAGGAAAGAGAACAGGAAAAGAATCAGATGATTGACGGGGTAAAGAAAAAGGATAATGCAATAATCGAACAAGAAAATAACAGTAAATCAGGTAAAACAGGAATAGGTATAAAGATAAAAATTGTTACTTCGAATATAAGGAGCATAAATGAAAAAGAGGAAGAACTAGCAATGAAATTCAAAAAGGTGGAGCTGGATATACGAGCAATAACTGAAGAAAAAGGGGAAAGGGTAAGATACGGCGGGGTACAAAACATGAATAAAGCAGCAGAAGGAGTTGGATGCAACATAATCAAAAATTCGGAATGTATTTGGGAAAGGAACAAAAAATAGAGGGAGGGAGAAACTAAGGCAGTCATAATAACTTACGGGCCAACTAGGACGAAACTAAAGAATTAAAAGATAAATTCTGGAAACCTTGCGTTGTAAACTTGCATATTAAGCTACGACTCGCGTGTAATATAAATTAAAAGCATCTCCCATACACACCTTACATTTTCTAATTTCAACACACAAATACCCACGGTAACAGCGGGAATAGAACCCGCACAGCGCCGTCGAGGAAATAATTGCGTGGCCACTACCTTAACGCTACTCCCCTATTTTATATTACATTTTTAATTTAGTCTCTTGATTCTCAAAATATGGCCAGACGGAAGGGACCCTAGAGGAGCTACTAAAAGTGTTCTTTCCAGGCTCAAATCAATATGAGAGCGAATCTAAAGAACGAAGATTCCACTTAGCATATCACGCCTACAAGTTAGTTAAAACGATAGTGAATATGGAAGGGCAAAATGGTAGATGGAAAGCTTTGCCCCCTTCAAGTCACCTGATAAGGATGGTATATTTCCAGCTTTACTATCAAATTCCTCCGATATTAAAATAAGCCACCTGGTGAAACTACATACCGATGGCGTGGAGAAAAACAAAAATATTCCTTATTCCCAAGGTAGGAAGAACAGACTACACAAATCCTAAGTCTTTCCGCCATATCAGCCTGATCAGTTTCTTATTAAAGATACTGGAAAGGTTGGTGGAACACATCAAGGAAGGAATAATGGTACAGTATCCCTTACATCCTTTACAATTTGCCTATAAGACAGGAAAATCCACAGATGCGGCGCTACATCGACTAGTAACAAGAGTCCAAAACGCGCTGATGGGTGGCCGGTCTGCCTTAGCTACCTTTATCGATATTGAGGGAGCGTTCGACAACACGTATCACGATTCGATATGTAATAGTGAACTGACACCTAGAGTGCTATTTTGAATTTACACTATGGTAGTCCGCCCTATGATAGCTTACGCCACTATTGTATGGTGGCGTAATGCAACAAAGCGCAACCACAGCCTTCAACTTGACAAAGTGTGTGGGAATATTGAGTGCGATAAGGACTGCTCCCACTAGGGTTCTTGAAGTCCTGGTGCACTGTGAACCTGCCTCCTCTTCACTTATATATAGAGAACAAGGCCCTGAAGATTGTTTATTGTCCCATGTTACATGACGCCGCTTTTAAAACCCAACCTCTCAAT
Organism: Diaprepes abbreviatus; assembly: GCA_034092305.1. NCBI lineage: Eukaryota > Metazoa > Arthropoda > Insecta > Coleoptera > Curculionidae > Diaprepes > Diaprepes abbreviatus. The sequence goes on from JASJET010000139.1 coordinate 10,683,942, forward strand.
GAAGATATTTCTACTAAGTAGAGAGGATTAAGAGGGAGAACAAAATCTTCCGAGAAATGTATCCTGATGTATACAAATGGGTCTCGAAAAGATGAAAGAGCTGGATCCGGAGTATTCTGCAGAAGCGCACGAGTCAGAGAGTACTACCCTCTCGGACAACGTGTGACGATCTTCACAGCGGAAATTTATGCTATTCTGCAGATCTCTGTGAGAGAGATATAAATAGGAATAGGATAATAAATATATACTCGGATAGTAAGGCTGAGATAATGGCACTGAAGTCCAATGTCGTAACTTCGCGACTGGTGTTTGAATGCGAGGACGTACTGAATAATATGACAAGGAACGGTTCACAATCAGACTCGTGTGAGTCCCGGGCTAAAAGGATATACGCGGAAATGAGGAAGCCGACCGTCTGGCAAAGTTGGGTTCCGCAACTGAACCATATGGATCCCAACCAATTCTACCTGTCTCAATTGCCGTTGGTAAAAGAGAATTAAAATTGTTGCTGGAAAGCGTGGAGGAGAGCTCCTGGAATGTGGTGTGCTAAGGAACATATAACTAGACCTAGCCCACAGCTGCGAATTATGCTGGGATTGTTGACAGGATATTGTCACCTGAAGGGCCATTTTCAAAAGATCGGTGTCGAAGACGAGTCGACGTGCAGATGATGTTTGGAGGAGAATGAAACTGTTGACCAATGTCCTCAAAGAGTACCCAGCACTCAACGGACTGAGACAGAGATATTTCGAAAATACAATTTTGTTATCGGAAGCAGTTAGGCAAGTTTAACTAACGAGGCAGCTTGGATTCTCAAACGCGATCTGCCTCAAATAACCTGCAGCTATAGTGAGATGTAAAGGACCCAATAGAGGCCTAGACATCGACGATCTAGTATCACCACCCTTTATTTCATTCATTCATTCTCAAAATATGAGCCTCTAAAATAGCTTTTTAAATGCCCCCCTTATTACCATAGGTAAGTTACGGCAACTAATTTATTGGATCCGTTAAAATGATTGCAGATCGTATGTGGCTCTTTGATATGTAAACGGGGGATTTCAATGGATTTTTTATGAGGTTTGATTGCGCACTTGCTTTTAATTTACCACTTTAATATTTACTATAACTTTCATATCGGAACACAGTTTCATTTCTTTCATTAAATTCTTAATTTATTTTTTTTGTGCCTCCTTTTAGTTCTTCAACTGCAGAATTTAGCAACTAATGTTTAATAATTTACAGAATACGAAAAAAGGCAGGTACAGATTTGTATTAACGCAAAAACAGACGAACAACAAAATTGTAGAAAAACTGACAACAACAATAATTGCTAAGGAAACCTATTAAAATGCGTGTTGTTTAAACTTTGTTAAACCAAAAACTATAAAATTTAGGTCAATGAAATTAATAGTAAAAAAAAGTTTTATAATTATATGTAGAACCAAAAAACTGATTTTTTACGAACCCTGTATTGTTTCAAGTATTTTTTAAATATTTACATTTCGATACTATATACGTAGTGAATATACCTTGCTGATAAATTTTACCAATAAGCCATAAATTGACCCTGTGCCTGTTCAAATGAAAAAAACACTAAACAAAAAACACTATACTCAGGTTATGAAAAATTTCTGTTCATTATTACTTTTTTAAAATTCCTCGTATAATAACTTAAAAATTGTTTATACTAGTAAAATCGTACAATCAAAATCGCATGATGCATCTACGTATTTTGTCGATAAAAGGAAAAACACAATGTTTAAAACAACGGACGTTTTATGTGTGTTTATAGTTATTATTTATCTAATGATAAACTACAATAAATTGAATGTTATTAATAAAGTAATTAAAAATTCTTTATCTCTTCAAACTAAGTACTGAACTATCAAAATTTCACAGTGGACAACTGGTAGGAACATAATTCTACTGAAACCTGAACTAAACATTTATGCACCTGTTTTTCAAACGCTAATTACCGAGAATATGTAAATGAACACGTGCCTTTCTACCTGATAACAAAGAGACAATAAAAGACTAGAAAAATGGTTAAACAATAAAATTTTTATAAAAAGTAGAACCGACTTCTAAAAAAGCACTAAAAAGCGAAAAATAACAATATAAATTTTTATATGAAATTGAAATTTTTGACGTCTCCTTTCTTGTCGTGGCTTGTAGGTATCTCGTGTTAGTAGTTATTTGTTTTATTTAGTAACAATTTGGCGTCTACTACAAAAATTTCATATAAAGTTTTATTGTTATTTTTTGCTTTTTAGTACTTTCTTAGAAGTTAATTCAATTTTTTTATAAAAATTTTATTTTTAGTTTTCAATTGAGTTGAGTTTCTAAGATCGCAAAAAAAAATACCCATTTTATCCAAAGTTGCAGAGTATATGAAACTGAACACCAAAAAATTTGATTCTGAGCATTCTCCAAATACCAGTTTTTAATGAAATTGTACCAAATAAATATTAAGTCTGCTATAGTAAATTCACTACTTCGAATTTTAAGAAATTAATTTTGGATTTGTAAGATAGGCCCTATAATGTTCAACTCTCCATATTGAACCTACACCCTCAAAAACCCCTCAATACCAATTTTGGACATCATTCGGAAATATAAAATTTTTAGAGCACCTTATTGCATTTACCATATTCAATTTTTTAAACAATTGTAATTTCGCCATTTACACTCTCAGTAACCACCCAGTACGAATTTTGAAGAAAATCGAGAGACGTTAAATTTTTAGTCCACCATACTGGATCCGCCATATTGGATTTTTTTAAACAATTTATTGCAAAATTAACTTTTCTTGCAAAATAAACGCCAAAATCAGATTCTACGGGAAAAACACGTCCGATTTAGTTATTGTCAGTATAAACATACAATTTGTTAAAAATTATTAAATTAATTTTGCAATTTTAATAAACCCATTAACACTTAAAGAAAATAAATAAAAATGTATGTATATTGATCCACAGGTTCTTGAGTTCAATTAATCGAATTTTAAAAAATAAATCGAATTTCGCAAACAAATTCTAAAAAGTACTGGAAACGTGTCAAGGCCAAGAAAACTTTTGGTGGTCAAAAAAGAGCACTACAATTTTTATTACACGTTTACCACACTTTCTCATTACAGATACTTTAAAAATCAAAATTTTACAGTTTCAGGATCTGTAGAGTTACAAGATTTTTGATTCAGCGAATGAGTACCTGACATTTGCTTGACAATACTTCAGTAGGTTTCTACTTAACCTAAAAAAAACATGCGTATCGCGAGAATACGTACAAAAAATGTAGGATGGTAATTTTAATATTCATAAGCAATATAATTTTGCGTTTTAAAGCTTCCTGATTCTAAATTCGGAATTATTAAAATGTTGTTTTTTTAGATTTTTTTTCTAACCTCAAAAAAGAATCAAATATCACCTATATTACAAATTGTAAATATTAAAAGTCATTTAGTTACAAGACAATTTTGGAAAAACATATTTCTGAATATAATTTTTTGGTTTTAAATCGACAGTTTATTTCGCATTTGATTATTCTTATGTACCATTCATTAGGTAGTATATATTTCGTTATTTGAGTTTATTAAAATTACAAAATGAATTCTTTAATAATTTGTAACAAATTGTATGTTAATACAACTAAATCCGACGTATTTTTTTCCAGTAGAATCAGATTGTGGCGTTTATTTTGCAAAAAGAGTTAATTTTGCAATAGTTTCTTTAAACAAGTTATTTAAACAAATTAATTTTGCAAAACTAGTTAGTTAGTTAGTTTAAAGGTTAAAGGCGCATCAGTAACTCAGACCATTTAGCGCCTACTGTAGAAATTGTTGGGATCAGTTAAACCTTATTATAAAGACCAGTGTGCCTCAAGAAACACAATAAGCGTTTGGCTTTAGCAAGATCAAAAGACAAAACTGTCACAAAGTCATTTGGAGTTAGATACCTCTCTCTAGCGTTTCTGTATGAGGGACAGTCAGAAATTATGTGTTTTATAGACAAAGGGGAAAGACAAGATGGACACTGAGGGGGGGTCCTCGTTTTTAAGGAGAAAGGAATGAGTCATTCTGCAATGTCCTATGGCAATTCTCTTCCAAACAACATTTTCCCTTCTGGACAGTTGGGGGAAGTGATATGTCTCTGAGAAATTTCTCTTGATGTGAAAGAGTTTATTGGGGTTTTCTAGAGATTCCCAGCGAGCCTGCGCAATGTTGCGAATAGTGTTATCAACGTATCTATTGAATTCTTTGGGGTTGAGTAGAGAGAAGAAAGGGGTGCCCTCAAGGATTGCAGATTTTGCTTGAGTGTAGGCCAAGTCATTCCCCTCTATGCCGATGTGGCTTGGGGCCCACATGAAAGCTATGTACAGATTACGTTGGGATCCCATTTTAAGGAGGTCAAGAATTTGATTCATGAGAGGGTGGGATGTATTAAAGGCTTGGATCGATTTCAGGCAGCTGAGGGAATCAGAGATGATTAAATGATTGGGGGTGGAGGAGTGCTTAATTATCTCTCTAATGCACTGCTTGATAGCAAACAACTCAGCTGAAAAAATGGATGAAAGGGGATTTAACTTTGTTTTGTTACATGAAAAGCTGGTTACGGCAGCTGAGCCTACCCCTTGATCCGATTTGGAACCGTCGGTAAATGATTGTTTGAAAGATTTGAACCTAGAGTTAATTATGCTAAGGAAGTGTTGATTGATGATGGAGGGTAAAGTATTGCTCTTATTATACTGCAGAAGATTAAAATTGATTTCAAAATGGGGATAATCCCAAGGGGGGAAGATCTGAGGGAGGATGGGGGTAGTATCAGGAATGGATATGTTATGAGAGGCCATAAACGCAGACGCTCTGTCGTTGGCACCCAATGTGATATTTGATACGACCGGGAAATCAGAAGGGTTAAGGATTTTATCGTAATCTAAAAGAAATGGTCTAGATTTGACAGATATGACGTATTTTATGAGAAGAAAAGAACGTCGGAAATACAGAGGAGGAGTGTTAGTAATGGACTGAAGACTTACTATTGGGGAGGTGCGAAAAGCACCAGTCGATAATCGTAGGGCTTGGTTCTGGATAGGGTCAAGGGAGGAGATATACGAGGGTCTAGCCGAGTCATAAGCAACGCACCCATAATCCAGCTTGGGGAGAATGATGGAATTGTATATTTTGAGGAGCGTGTGGAAGTCTGAGCCCCAGGTGGTATGTGAGAGAAACTTTAATAAATTGAGATCCTTAAAGCATCGAGCCTTAAGGGAGGCAAAATACGGACGCCAGTTAAGCTTATCATCAAATATTAGGCCAAGAAACTCAAGTTGGCTGTCCATAGGGAGATGTCTACGGTTTAATGAGATAGAGTTTAGTTTTAAGCAGTTTCTCTTTTTACAAAAGTGGGTGACCGTTGATTTAGACTGGCTAAAAGTAAAACCTGTCTTCATTGCCCATGATTGCAGTTTCTGAATGCATAGCTGAAGTTGTCTTTCACAGGTGATAGAAGATTGTGAGGCAATGTATATAAGTAAGTCATCAGCGTAGAGTCTAGCCGTGATGGAGGGGGTCTAGTCATTGATGGAATTCATAGATAGAAGGAAAAGGGTGCAGCTAAGCACTGAGCCTTGAGGGATGCCATTTTTGAGAGGGTGAGAGGGAGAGATATGGGTACCCAGGCGAACTGAGAAAAGGCGGTCGCGAATAAAATTTGAGATAAATTTTGGAAGGTGACCTTTGAATCCTAGTTTATGGAGTTGAAGAAGGATACCATGTTTCCAGGTGGTGTCATAGGCATTTGAAATATCTAGGGATACGGCAACCAGGTGTTGTCTCCTGCGAAAAGCATCCTGGATATCTATCTCAAAACCAACGAGATGGTCTGTAGTTGATCTGTTAGGACGAAACCCATATTGATATGGGATTAAGAAATTTTTGGATTCCAGGTACCAGGAAAGCCGCTTGTTAATCATTCTTTCCAGGATTTTGCATAAATGGTTCGTTAGGGAGATGGGGCGGTAGCTGTTAAGTTGGTTTCTAGGTTTACCGTGCTTGTGAATAGGGATAAGGAAAGAGGTTCTCCAGGAGTTGGGAAATTGTTCATTTGCCCATAGGTGATTGTAGAAGGCCAGAAGATATTCTAGCATATTAGGTGGAAGGTTGACAATCATGGGAATGAGGATCCCATCCGGGCCGGGGGCAGCATCACGGGAGGAGTGTATAGCAGGGAGCAGCTCTTTCTGGGAAAATGGCATATTATAGGAGAGTGACTCTTTGGTGTTGAAGTTAATTGGAAGAGATTCAACAGTATTCTTGAGAGTGAGGAACTGGTCAGGATAGGAGTTATTTGATGATTTGTCCTCAAAAAAATCAGCAAATGAGTCACACAGGGAGTCGCGGTCAGTTATCCAGTTGTTGTTAATAAGAAGACCTGGGATGGATCTAGGAGCGGAAGACCTCATACTATTAATTTTCCTCCACACCTCCCTGCTAGAAAATGAGAGGTGTAGACCAGAGGTGAAATCTCTCCATGCTAAGGATTTAGCCAGTTTGATGGTTCTTTTGGCGGCAGCCCTTTGTCTTTTAAAATTGATGAAGTTTTCCGTTGAGGGATGTCTTTTGAATTTATTTAGAAGGGCTTTCCGTTTCTGGATAGCCTCCGAACATTCCTTGCTCCACCATGGGACTGGAGGTCTGTCTGGGAAAGACAGTATTTTAGGGATGGACAGAGAGGCAGCATTAAGGATTCTGTCTTCGATGTCAGACAAAGTTTCGTCAACGTCATTAAAACTTTTGGGGGGAACTGTGAAGGATGCATGGTATAGAGGCCAATTTGCTTTCCTTAGATTCCATTTTGGAGCAGAAGGTCGGTCATTCTGGGGAGCCTCAAGGCTTCTCAGGATTATAGGGAAGTGGTCACTGCCATAGGTATCCTCAAGAACATCCCATTGGAAGAAATTTGTTAAGGAAGGAGTGCAAATGGAGAGATCGATGGAAAAGAAGCTTCCATTCACAGGGCTTATGGAAGTAGGAGTCCGGTGATTGAGAAGGGAGAGGGAGAGTTCATTAAGGAGACTCTCAATTTGGTGGCCTCTAGGGCTGATTGATTTTGAGCCCCATAGTGGGTTGTGGGCGTTAAAATCTCCTAAAATGAGGAAGGGATTAGGTAGAAGATCAATAGCTTCCCTCAGAACTGTAGATGAGATCGAGGATGAAGGTGGAAGGTATAAACAGCACACGGTGACAAGACAATCAAGGTGCGTGGATATGGCGCAAATCTCCAGATCCAGGTCAATGTCTATGGATTGATAATCCAGGGAAGTGTGAATATAAATGGCAACACCGCCTGATGCATGACTCGGGTTGGGCCTATTTAAAAAATGAGCATTGTAATTCTTCAGGTGTATGCAGTTGTTGTCTTTAAAATTAGTCTCCTGAAGACAAATTATGGATGGTCTGTAGGTTTTAATTAAGAATTGTAGATCCTCTATACGCGGAGTGAACCCATTTAGGTTCCATTGTAGAATTGGAGCAAAGAATGGAAAGATTGAGAGAGAATAGACAAAGTATATCCAAAATTCAAGAATGGAGAGGATCGTTGAGAAGAAAAAAGTAACTGGAGAATTTCGTTAATGTTCCGTTGTATGATCGAGGGAGCCATTTATGTGGCTTTCTTATTAGATTTGGATTTGCTGGGTTGATCTATCTCCATTTTTCCACTCTGAGAGGAAAGGGAAGTCTCAGAGGAACTACGAGATGATGTTGGTTTTTTTGCGTTCGATGGTTTTGATAGGTTTTTAGAATCCTTTTTTGGAAGAATAGGATTCTGGGGGCGATGAAGGGATAGCTTGGAGGGTTTGGGGGGTGGATTATTAAGGGAAGGAGGAGGGTTATTAAGGGAAGGAGGGGAGTTGTGAAGAGGAGAAGGGGAGGGTTCTTGGGAAGAGGAGCGGGAAGGAGGGGGAAATAGAGAAGGGGTGGTTTCCTCTATGTTAGAGGAAGATTTGGTGGGAGGGTTGGATCCCTCTTGGGAATTTGTTTTCCTATGAAAAGGCAGTATTTTGGCTTTCTCAGCGTATGAGATTGAAAAAGTGGGGTTCAGCTCAATATATTTCCTTCTTGCGTCGAAATACGTAAGTTTTTCAAGGGTCTTAATTCTTTGTATACCTAATTCTAATTTGTATACTTGGCATCCTTTATACCAAGGCGAGCGTGATTCTGGACAATTTACACAGGAGGGGGGAGGGTTACACGTGTTATCTTCATGTACAGGCTTGCCACATCTTGGGCATATGGGGGACTCGTTACATCTTTCGGAGGTGTGACCGAATTTCTGACACTTAAAGCATCTTAACGGATTAGGAATATAAGGACGAACCCGGATATGCAGATAGCCAGCCTTGATATATTCAGGTAATTTGTGGAGCTTAAATGTCAGAATTAAGGTCGCTGAAGGAACTATAGTGTCTCCTTTTCGCGTATTGAGTCGTCTAACCCCAATTACCCCCTGGGATTGTAAATTTTCAAGGATTTCGTCTGTTTTACAGTGAAGGAGGTCATTGCAAGTTATAACTCCTCTAATGGTGTTCAAGGTTTGATGAGCCTCAACTGTAATTTCAAGGTCTTGCAGTTTTTTTAAATTAATTATTTTATCTACCTGTGATTTATTTTTGAGTTCGATTAACAATTTACCGTTTCTGAGTTTCTTAGTTGATTCGGTTTCACCAATGCTACCACATAAAGCTTTATAAATGAGAACCTTTTCAAAGGAGCCCTCATTCCTCGATACCAGAAAGAATTTTTCAAAATAGGTTGGAGAGTCTTGTATCTCCGGCGAATAAATTCGAGGCCTTTTGTTAGGCCCGTTGTGTGAAGAAGAAAAAGAAATCATACTTGTTCCCACGAGTAGCGGAGGAATAAAAACGTCGCCCACAGCAGTGCCCCGCATGCTGTGGGAAGGCATTAATTAAAGCCAGAAGCGCCCGATTCTAGGAGTTCGAACAGTAGCGACCTAGCTCTCCCTAGACCACGCAGTCCTTGGCCTGTTCTGTGTCACCGTGACTTTGGAGGGGTTTTTATGGTGGTCCCCTGCCACTTGGCCGGCCGGTCAAGGCAAGCCTCCACCCCCGAAGGCACATCCTCAACAACCACCGGCCTTCCGAGAACGGATACACAAAGGACATCACAGGACTTACACAAACATGACTGGGGCCCCGGGGTCGTCACACCCGTACTAGAAAGGATAACCTTCCTAGCCCCCTGAGGGGTTTGCAAAACTAAAAGCAAATTTAAATCTTATATGATTTCTGTGGGTATGGTACATAACCTTACTGTCACGAAAGAGAAAAAAAATTTAACCTTAAAATAATCATAGAGGTCATTGTGAAGGTCACATTTTTTTAACATATTAGGACGTAAAATTTAACACTCCTTGGATTGTAGATATTAAAAAAGAGGGTTTCCATTTGAAAATATAAAGTTGACCTTCAAATAACCATGAAGGTCATTGTCAAATCAATTTAAGATCACCATTTGATTTATTGTTGAAAATTACTTCAGGTAGGATATTAACGGTTACCAAACAAATCATCCCTGGGGAAATCTTTATTGTTCCGTTACTTGCTCATCACCTTTACTACACCGTCAAAGTGAGTTATAGCAGCTACAAAAAAATACGTGTCTAATATTTTTCAATGTTCTACTCGTATGCCAAGTTTCATTCAGTTCGGTTACTCGTGAGATTTATAAACAAAATTAGCCTCCATGCAATATTACTATAAGGGTTTCCCGTCTCCAAAAAAGGCACCCCAATCCCAACAAGAAAGCTCATGGTCACTATTTTTTCGGCCAAGTACGGTTATTCTTGTTGATTACATGCAGAAGGGCACTACAAAAATAGCAGTTACTTATTGAAATTTTTTAACAAAATTACGTACGGCTATGGTGTCACAAGAATATAATTTTTCTTCACGCCAATGTGCGAGTTCACAAAGCAGCCAAAGTGGGGCATGTTGAACTTAATTTTTCAAATCAATCTAGAGATCTCAAGTTTTGTTGTATATGAATCTTTATTTAAAATGAACTCGGAACCAATTTCTTAGTTTGGTCCTAAATAATTTTATACTTTTGTGAAAATTATGATTTATGTCCGGACTTCTAAATTTCTCATGTGTAATATTCTTACATACATGTCCATTAGAGCGCAAATCCTTCAAACGATTTTACTACCAGCAGTAGGATTGTCAGTAGTGCTGACCCTGAATTTGGCATCAGATTTTTCAAAGTTTAAAATGGTGAAGTCAAAATGGCAGATCACAAATGAACAATTTTGAAAAATCGAAAAAAAAAACTTGGTGAAATATGTTATCTAAAGGGTGTTTTTTATAGAGGTATAGAACTTTTAAATGGAATAAAACAAAGATGAATTTTTTAAATTGACATGAAATTTACTTTATTCGAAAGAAAACCTTCTGGCATTATAATTTAAATATGACTTCTGGCATATGACCGTCACGGCTGGCTCGGACGTAGTCTAATCTGGAGGTCCAATTTTCGATGACTTTTTCCAACATTTGTGGCCTTATATCGGCAATAACGCGGTGAATGTCCTCCAAGTGATCAATCGTTTCGTTAACTCGGAGAATAATATATGCTGAGCTTAACAATGTAACTATTAAAGCACTGTCAAGTAGGGGCTGTCCACAGAGAGGAGTGCTATCACCTTTGCTGTGGAGCCTTGTAGTGGACAGCCTGTTGAGTGAACTGAATGATGCCGGTTTGTATACACAGGCTTATGCCGATTACCTGGTTGTTTTGTGCCCTGGTCGCGAAATCCGGGACCTGGCGAGGCCAATGATGCGAGCCCTCCGGATGATGGTACAGGGAAGGGCTCAAAATAAACCCGGGCAACGCCGAGGTAGTACTCTTCACAAAAAAGAGGAAAATGGGGACCTATAATTACATTGGTGAGCAGCACTCTTCAATTTAAAGGGACAGTTAAATACCTGGGAGTAATTCTGGACTCACGACTGAGCTGGAATCATCATGTTGAGGCTTGAACCAAGAAAACTATATGTGGTTTTTGAGCTTGTAAACGAGCCTTTGGATGCACATGGGGGCTGACACCTAAAGTGCTATTTTAGATATACAATATGGTGATCCGTCCCATGAAAACGTCCCCGCTATTGTATGGTGGCGTAGTACAACAAAGCGCAAACCAAAATCTTCAACTTGCAAAAGTTCAAAGAATGACACGACGTCGTTTTTAAAACCCAACTTCTCCCTGGAGATACTTCTGCCAAGTAGAGAGGATTGAGAGGGAGAGCAAAATCTTCCGAAAAATGGATCCAGGTGGTATACTGATGGATCTCGATAAGACGAAAGAGCTGGAGCAGGAGTGGTCGGCAGGAGCACAGGAGTCAAAGAGTACTACCCTCTCGGACAACGTGCAATAATCTTCGTAGCGGAAATCTATGCTATTCTGCAGTGTGCCCATCTCCGTGAGAAGGATATAGACAGGAATAAGGTAATAAATATATGCTCAGACAGTAAGGCTGCAATATTGGCACTGAAATCTAGTGTCGTAACTTCGCGACTGGTGTCTGAGTGCAAGGACATACTGAATGGTATGACAAGGAACGGCTGCACAGTCAGACTCGTATGGGTCCCGCGTCACTCGGGTATACGCGAGAATGAGGAAGCAGATCGTCTGGCAAAGTTGGGTTCGGCAACTGAACCGTATGGACCCCAATCAATACTACCTGTCCCAATTGCTATTGGCAAAAAGGAATTAAAATCGTTGCTGGAAAGCAAATTCATTGAATCGTGGAGGGGAGTTCCTGGAATGAGGTGTGCTAAGGAACATATAACTGGCCCAAGCGCACGGCGTATTAAGGAGCTTCTCTGCTTATGAAGGAAAGAGCTGCGAATTGCGGTGGGATTGTTGACAGGATATTGTCACCTGAGGTACCATGTTCACAGAATCGGTGTCGAAGGCGAGCCGACGTGCAAATGGTGTTTGGAGGAGGATGAAAGTGTTGACCAAGTCCTCAGATAATGCCCAGCACTCAACGGACTCAGAGAGAGATATTTCAGAGATACCATTTTGTTACCGGAAGCAGTTAGGAAAGTTCAACTAATGAGGCTGCTTGGATTCGCAAAGGCGATCGGCCTCGAATGACCTGCAGCCATGGTGGGATGTAAAAGGTCCAATAGAGGCCTAGGAATCGATGATCTAGTATCACCACCCCTTTTTCATTCATTCATTCCTATTTTGAAAGCCAACAGAAGTCATAAGCTGCATTAAAATTAAGAGAGTATATTGAAAAATAAAACAGTCAAAATCAGTTTTCTGTCTCATTATTGGGGAGAAAATTTTTCTAGTGCCCCTTATAATAACATCAAAATAATAACGAGCAGGAACAATACGAAGTTATATTAATTACTCAATAATTTATTACGAATGTTGACGCTTTTAAGTTACCTCGGTCGGACGCTTATCTACACATTTACTCCCCCATTATTTGGTCAATGCGAGAGAAATACCATTTGCCTTTTTTATGCACTAAACCCTATCATTTCCAGTACCTTTGACTTTTGATGATCGGTGAATAAATGTCAGAATAGCGAAACTAACAGAAGCATAAAATTCGGAGGTTGAGTCAGTTTATCCAGTTCTCAAGACTTGGTTCCAGCAATGGTTGATCGTTATCGTCCCGCTAGATTTAACAATTAGGAATAAAAAGGATCTTCTTTCTTTTATTTGTTATAAAATCCCAGCCCAACTTACACAGATAAAAAATACGTAAGAATAATCACGGCCTTCATCAGATTTCTTTTAATGTAACTGTACGGTCGCAATACCTATCTTAATGTTTACATCTCCCAATATTTTAATATCCAACTCTCTACGGTTAATTTTAGTGTTTAGGAATTATACAATTAAATATTCAAAGATATCATGACCCGCTATTCAAGGTAGCTTTTAGATCCGGGACCGTTTTTAAATAGTAAAATTGATATAGCAAATTTAAAAATAGATAAACAGAACTATTCCATAAACAAACCGAATGAAAATATAAACAATCTATAAAAATGGACATTTAATTGTCTGTTTAATGAACATTCGAAAATTAATTACAGTTGTTAGATAAATAAATGGAACAGGAGTTCTTCCTAGTAAGAGATGTAGTATTTTCAACAACTAGTTTCGGAATTGGTTTGGCTCCTTTCCCGTAACTCTTTGAAATAATATTTTATCGTTAAGAATAACTTTTAAAAATCTGACGACGCAAAAAACTACAAATATTACGTATTTTAATAAAAAAAGATATAATTTTTAAAACTGGTTTTCATAAAGCAATTTATTTTCTTTGCCGCAGGGAATCCCCGTAGACAATAAATTACAACATGAAAAAATTATCATTACAACTATAACAGTTCTTGAGTTTTTAGGTGGACTTGTAAGTCATGTACTATAAACCTTCCAGAAGCCTAGTTATAAAATAAACGGGCTACTCTGGTCACAATTATCAGAAAATGAAAAGGGTTTTTTGCTGTTCTTTTGACAGATTCATCCCCCAAACACGTTTCGGCGTATTAACAGATTTTCTAATACCCATTGCAACATTTCAATCAAATACTTACTTAATGTATTTTATTTCTAGGAAGATAATACCATTCATATAAAATGTAAAGGTGTACGAAAATGCACTAGAGACCGAAAACTGTTACAATAATGAAGAAATAGATATGCATTTGATAAAACCCTACATAATAGTGAAAATCATTTGTCTTATTCTAAGGGACTGATCTCCAAAAACGTTTGACCATAGCTTCATTTATTTTTAGGGCTAGGATCTGCCAAAAGAAAAAATGAACTGGAATTAAACAGCTTTAAATATCCAGTAAGAAATAACAGCAAATAATTATCCGATATTTCACCTACGATTGCACGAGGTATATTCAGGGATCTTTACTCCGCGAGATTAGAACACTGACTTACCATCGAGGAGCAACAGCCCGGTATTTATACCCGACTGATGCTCCCGTGATCCAGCGATATTATTTGGATCTTTACAAATTTCGATTGATTCTCTAATTTTATGTTTAAAGAAACCAGACACTGATACTATCACCTTAGTTTCTTCTACATTAAAGGTGTGACCTAGGCAGTGCTGGTGTTCAGCTACTGCAGATTGTACAATTTGTTTATTTTTAATACATCTTTCATGTTCCTTAAGCCTAGTGGATATAGACCGTCCTGTTTCACCCACGTACACTTTACCACAAGAGCAAGGTATCTTATAAACACCTTCTGTTTGTAGTGGAATTGCGTCCTTTGGTGACTTCAAACATTGTTTAATTTTCTTAAATGTATTGAAAATTGTCCGAATGTTTGATTTTCGGAACAATTTGGCAGTCTTGTCGGTGGTTTCAGGTATGTAAGGCAGGACAACACTGTCCCTAGGTGGTACATTTATGACATTTTGTTGAGAAGTTGAGTTTTTATGTTTATTAATAGAACGTCTTATATCTTCAGCGCAATATTCGTTGCCTTTCAAACCAATGGTCAGTTTTCCTGTTTCTAGTTTCAGTGATTGTCACATATTGAAAGAGCTCTATGTACCAAAGAGTTAATGATGGATTGTTTTGAGAAGGATGATGGTGTGACGTTGCATTGAGATACAGATTTGTATGTGGTCATTTTCTGTACTCAGAATGTCCAAATTTGCTATTATCTTTCCTTTGTACTAGTACATCGAGAAAGAAAAAGACACCCCTTGATTTACTTTCCATAGTGAATTTTATACTAGGGTGTTGTTGGTTTAGATGATCCCGGAAATTATGGAGGTTATCTGCGCCATGTGGCCAGACTATGAACGTATCATATACATATCTGCACCATAATTTCGGTTTTAGAGGAGCAGAAGACAAAGCATTTTCTTCGAAAGCTTCCAAGATGTTCGCTACCATGGGTGACAGTGGAGATCCCATGGCTACTCCCAAAGTTTGTTCGTAAAAAGTTCTTTGAAAAGTAAAATAAGTGGAAACCAGACATGCTTTAATTAATTCTAGTAGGCTGGAGTACATGTTGTTATTTCGTAATATGTCCGATATTATGGAAAATGAATCATTTATAGGGACATTTGTATACAGAGATTCATTATCAAAACTGGCCAATATGTCTCCGGGCTCTAATTGGATGGTTTTTAATCTTTGAACAAAGTGTCCAGAGTTTCTAACAAAGAATTCAGTTTTTCCTGTAAATGAATGTACAAATTTAGCCAAATAGTTACTTATTTTGTAAGTTGGCGAGTCTAATGCGCTGACGATTGGAACTAGAGGTACATCTTACTTTATATATTTTAGACAGTCCATAGAGGCGTGGAATATTTGAGCTGCTTGGTTTAACGGCTTCTTTTTTCCTGCGCTGAAGATATTAGACGTTTTAACATAAAAAGCCAACTACTCAACAAAATGTCATAAATGTACTATCAATGGACAGTGTCCTGCCTTACATACACGGAAACACCGACAAGATTGCCAAATTGTTCCGAAAATCACCCAGACAATGTTTGTAGGCACCAAGGGACGCAATACAAACCGAAGGCATTTATAAGATACCTTGCTCTTGTGGTAAAGTGAAACAGGACTGTCTATATCCACTAGGCTTAAGGAACATGAAAGATGTATTATGAATAAACAAATTGTATATTCTACAGTAACTGAACACCAGCATTGCACAGGGCACAACTTTAATGTAAAAGAGACTAAGATGCTAGCATTAATGTTTGGTTTCTTTAAACGTAAAATTAAAGAATCAATGGAAATTTGTAATTATCCAAATAATATTAGAGGTTACAATCTACATCAAACGTGAAAATCAATTATAACGCTGGATCACGCTGAGCACCAGTCGGGTATAAATACCGGGCTGTTTCTCTTTGATGCGTCATTTAGTGTTATAATCTCGTGGAGTAAAGATCCCTAAAGGTGCCCCGTGCAATCGTAGGCGAAACGTCGGATAATAATTCCAATTTGACACGGTTTAAACCCAAGAACCATGATTTTCAACTTGATCATAGCCGTGAAAGTTTTCGTTCTTTATTATTCAAAAGAAACGAACAACACGATGTCATTAAAGATTAAATAAGAGGGGAGCATTCTAAAAGACCACGTCACAGGTCTGGAAGTCGCTAGAGGCAGAGTAAATAACATATAGGTTGAAAACCAGAAGTATTGTAGAAACTAAAAGCTGATTAATTAATACGCTGGAAAAAGAAAAATATTTTTAGCGAGATTATTTCAATAAGATTATGTTAAATGATGTGGGTACACTTTTCTTCGAGACTAAGAAATACCGACCGTTTGTATTTTGCACTTATGTTTTAAAACAGTGTTTTGTTACTGTTCTTTTCGGCAGATCCTAGTTCCACTTACTAGCCATGATAATACGAAATCTGCCTGAGGATGAAAGAGAAAGAAAAAAAAAGATTTCTTAGCAATAAAATTTTGAACCATATTTAAAGATAAAAACTGTACTCATCAGGTTCAGTTACATCACACAAGACATCACTATTGCCGTCAGAAAATTAATTTTATCTCGCATTATCAGAGATGCTAAAGGTTGGTAAAATTAAATAATAAACGCGTTACATACCGCAATATATTCTGAAATTAAATTTCGTAAGTTAAGGTAGCAAATGTTCGTAAAGTTAAAATATTATCCGCCAAACGGAAGACAGGAACATAACATATTCTTGTAACTATTAATATAACGACTCCTGGTCTATTCAGAGTAAATATTGAGAATTGGAGAAAATCTAGACTTGAACTTTCAAGATTCGATACACTTTTTCCTACGATGCTACGACATTTTCATGGTTTCTTCGAAAAAACCTCGTTTTGATCACAGATATTTTCTTTTAATTTGGGAAACAGACGATAGTCCCTAGGGGGCAGGTTGGGTAAATAAGATAAATAGAAAAATGGGAGTTAGAATGAGTGAGGGGCGTTATCCTGATAGAGGCATGCATACAACTTTGATTCTCAGAATTGATTCGAAAAATTCAAAATACAAGTTTTTTTATTGTCCCCTTCAAAGTACTTCCTATCGATTGTAATGCACTTATGCTAGCGCTTGATTCAGCTCTCGAAACATTTCTGGAACTCGATTTTCAGTATGGCTTCGATATTTCCATCATCTCCTTTCGGCTGATAAAACACGTCGCCCGTAGTGGTTTTTTGACTCGATCGAACAGAAAAAAGTCGCAAGGAGCCATCATATCAGATAAATTCGACAGCTGCTGGATGGTATTCGTTTCATTCTTGGTCAAAAATTCACGGATAATGATGACATTGTGCGACGGTGCGTATCATGGTGTAAAATACACCGCCCACAAATCGTTTCTTTTTTGCTGAACTGCTTCACGCCAACGTCTCATAACTCCCAAATAATACTCGGTATGAACTGTTCGAACTTCAGGCAAAAATCCGTGATGCACAATATCTTTGTAATCTATAAAAACAGTGAGCATCGCTTTCTATTCCTACTGAAAACGACGTGTTTTTTTTGGTACTGGCACAATCCATTAACTCGCCTGGTGTCATACTCGTAAACCCATTTATCATCTACAGTAATGATGCGTTTGATGAAAGTTAGGTCGGATGCAGTTTTGGAAATCATGTTTTTGGCGATGTCAGCGCGGTCCCTTTTTGACATGAAATTCAGGTCCTTCGAGACACGGCGGAAACCCAAATCATTAATTACGATGTCCTGAACGGATTCATAAGCAATGTTCAAGTCCTCTGCCAGTTCTCTGATGGTAAATTTTCAGTTATTAACCAATATTTCTCTCACTTTATTGATGTATTCGGCAGTTTTCGATGTCGACGGCCTGCCACTGCGTTCGTCATCCTGGACAAATTCACGACCACTTTTGAAGCGTTCATGCCACTGGTAAAAGACCGTTTTCTTTGCCGAAACAGTTTCCCAACATTCCCATTTGCGCAATATTGAATCCATTTATAACGCAGAATTTAATACAAACTCGTTGTTGCAAATTCAGCCCCATTTTTGCAACTGTAAAAAATCGAAAATACGTGCAGAGGTAGGTGTATTCAAGACAGCGCAACTTTGACAAATGTCTAGCTACGACGATAAAATTTGGTGGGAATGCCAATGATAGATGTGGTAGCCTAACCAAAAAAAAAAAAGCAGAACTGAAATCAGCTGACTCGGAACGCCACCTGGTAATAATTCGGGGAACTTTTTGGTGAAGGTTGTACTTTTTAACTTTTCTCGATCTTTTTCATTGATTACGTGCAGCAAGTTCAATACAAATTATCCATAATAAGCGTATATTTAACATAGTCAACAAAGCTAAGCAAGCATCTTAGAAATCATAGGCTATAATTTTTCAGCAGAAGCCTGTAGGTAGCGGGTCAGGACGTCTCTATTCCACATTAGATTTAGATTTTAGAAAGTCTAATTTATTCGCTCGAAACCTAAAGATGCGTATAAATAGGGCAAGGCGTGCACGCGACTCGTCTTTGCCGAGCCTGCTGCGTGCTTGCAGCGAGCCACCTTTGAAGTTCGCCGGCTTCGATTGAAGTCAAGTGCACCATGCATATTTCTCATGTACGTTTTAGTTAAAACAAAGTGAGTGAAGCAGATAGATCTATCCTGGCATGTCTGACGTCGAAGAACAAACGACAGCTTTATTAGTTTACGCAATGGGTTTTTATCAATTATTTTTTATATTTGTCATTAGTCATAAATTATTTTAACTCTTGAAGCATTTTCGGTCGGAATAGAATTGAACATTTCATGGAATAAGGCTTTACAACTTTAATACTATGTATTTTTTTTTCATTGCCTCGATACACAGTATGGTTAAGACGAACAGTACAAATTGCTATGATCACTTCATTAATGATTTTGACAAGATTAATTAATCTGTTGGTTTTATATTGTTTTCAGGCTTTGTCATCTTCTGCTTACAATGTGTTAGCTTTATGAATTCCCAATTAGTCTGTTTAGAATTAAAATATCCTTTTTATTTTTATATATGATTGGTTGTACTTGAATAACAAAATTTTTGTATTTTTTTCTGTAACCCTTGGGTAAGTAAATATACAAAGTATCCGGAAAAAGGAGGCCAATCAGTTAACTATATATCTTTTGTCATATTTTTACAATAAAAATAAATAAGCCTCTCCCCGAATTTGCGTTTTCGCGTTCGTGGGTCAATATGGTGATGTTGTAATGGCGCAAATATTAATTATTTTACACCATCCAATGTAAACTATATTCTGTTAAAATGAATAATTAAATAATCACTCTGTGAATAAATTTCCCGTGAGAATAGGGTAGTTATATTTTTTATCACTATCCACGAAAGTCTAAAGGAAAAATAAATCAGTTATCGAGCTTAACTTTTATGATCTTTGTCGTTTAAATGTTTTCTTAAAAAAATACATAAAGTCAGTTAATTTATGAAGACGTATAAGACCCTCTCTTAGAATTGCCTATAAATCTGTCTAAGTAATCCTGCCCTGGTTATGTAAATAAAACCGAAAGATAAGGGAGGTTTATAACATATGGTATATGCACAAACCGTTAAAATATCTTAGAATATTGAACGAATTTCCCATTATTAGGAAACAAAAGAATGATCAAATAAACTCACTATAATAGAAATATATCGTTTAGCCATTTGTCAAAAGAATTTTGATTTAATCACTGTTTTTTCTATTCACAAGAAATAACAAGTTAAGATGTTTATTGCCAAGACAGCCAAGAAAGTGATTAGTTTTTTTACAGTCTTTAACATATATTCTTTTCGTTATAGGAAGACGTAGGTTAGTTTGTTTTACTACTCTGTTATATAAAAATTAGGATTTAGACGCTCAGAGGCCAATTCGTGAATCAAGCATCCGGTATAAAATAGCTAACGCCCTCAGCACGTAACGATCGAAACCTTAGGACTCTAAGGGAAAGAAATTGACGTTTACCGGGTTCCATCGGGTAATATGGGTACAAACGGGAAACAGAGGGGTGTAGGGGGGTGTAAGATTCGAAGACACTCTTTTAAGGAATAGTAAATGCCAGTCATAATTTGAATGTCGTTAGAACGGTACCGTGAGTACCAGTGCCGTAGAATAATTACGTCCCGGGTATAATCGTCGGGGAAGAAGGTTATTTTTGTTTGGGAAATTAAGGAATTATCGTATGTTATTTTAGTGGGGCATTTCGCGATTTTCATACGGTTTGATTAAGTAACATAAATAGCTGTTTTTCGCGTTTTATTTCTTTTTCTGTTTAATATTTTATAAAGCTATTTATACGTGTTCTTTTTTTCAAAATTGGATTTTACGTTTTTGGTTAAAATAACGGCCGAGAAGAGCACTTATGTTAGTTTTTTCGTAATTGTTATTAGTTTTAAGTTTCTCACTGTAAATAGTTCGTTTTTCTATTTATTTTCGTTAAATAGATTTAAGTGTTTTGAGAAACTTGTTTTATTCAATTTAAATAAAACCTTCACGCGAATTAACTTGCGGACGCGCTATTGCGAGACCTAGAAAACAAGAGATGTCTACTGACCAACTAATTAGCAGCCTTTCCTGAGTCCTGAAGATCTGAGTCATGGTTGTGGTAAGCTTTAATAACCGTAGTGTTTGGTACTAAAGCTGCAAGAGAGAAGTTGAACGACCAGACTTCCAGAGTGTCTTTATTACTGTAATATTTAATTGTAGGTTATTAAAATAGTTTCTAATTAATATGGGGCAAAAAATGATTATAGATAAAATGATTAACGCTACCTCAATATGTCATTAGCAGGAGTCTATAATCAAATTCTGTCACAGTGTGTATATCCAATAAAGAAAATTTGATACACTATGTTAGAAGCAAGTCAAGAGAAGAACACAAGAATCACCCCTTGTATATTGAGCTTACAGAAAAGGTACCTGTGTAGGACAAAATTCTAATATTAATAAATGTTTTTACATGATACAAAGATTCATTTTCAAGTCATGTCAAATTTCATGTAAAATTTGTTTTAAAGTATAGTAAGCCTTGAAAAATTAAGGTTTATTGGCACAATGTAGTCTCGAATGCCCCTGCAAATCGGAGCCTGATAGGATAGAAAGCCTGACACCGCTGACTTAAGGGGTTACATGGGTTTCAAATTTTCAAAAAATAAATTTCTTTTATTGACCCCTTGGAAAGTATACTATTTCAGAAATATTCTCTGAAAATTACAAGTCAATCGGGATTAAACTTTCGGAAATAGAGCCTTTAGAAGGTCCGCTCATCTCAGGATCGCTCGGTCAGTCCGCGCGCAACAGGTATAAAGACGCAGCTGTTCTTCCTTTCACTCTTGATGTGTTTAGCAACGTGCTGCAGCTACCGATAGCCTCGAAGGTTTCAAGCATGATTCTGAAACTTTGGCCGATGATGTTTTGGCATGTATCGAGCCGATCTACGATGAGCTGAGCAAAGACGAACTTCTACAGCGGTATATCGGAGGATTCGCACAAAACAATAACGAAAGTTTCAATCACCTAATTTGGAAAATAACTCCGAAAATACGTCCGACTCGCTCCAAAATGTTCATATTGCTACATATAACTGCATCTTCTGAAGGCATGTCTATTTTGATGTTTTTCCACAATATGGATGTGAAAGTCCGCCGGAATTATCATGATTATGCTCGGATGAAAGACGAGTATCGCATTTCCTTGGCCGACAGAAAAGCAGAGGCTACGACTCGAGAAGCCCCAATTCGATTTAGAAGAGAGCAAGAAGATGCTTTAGATATTGCAACTGACGCAGAAACTTTGCTGTATGGCCCTGGGATTGGTAATTCTATGTAAGTTAAAAAAAATTTCTCGGGTTTTTTCTTACATGAAACTTTAACACGTTTTTCTCAAAACTGCATTTTTGAAGGCGGTGAACACGATTTATCGAAAACGAATGCACCTATCTTCTTCAATTTTTACATGACTTTTCTAAAGGTGATTCTCTAGGGAGTGAATGAAGGATTTTGCAAAAAAAATAAAATTTGTATTTTTGGCAGAGCTTTTTGGCATCAATTTTAACGAAATTATGAATTTTTTTTTTGCAACTTTGTCAAAAATGCAATTTTTTGATTTTTCGCAAAATCCTTCGTTCACTCCCTAGCTATACTCATGTACTAACAGGAAATATTTGGTTTTTTGATTTCAGATAAGGCTATCTCGAGTTATCATGTTCACCGCAAAGAACCTTTTTTTCGAAGCGTCTCCGAAAATCAGGTCGCACCGACTCATTTCTCAAGATTTGTAGATGAAATTTTTACTAAGAGCAGTGTAAAATGTTTGGCCATAATAAATATTTCCTTATATGAAAAAAAAAATCGTAAAAATTCGCTTTTTTTAGCTTCTGAAACCCATGTAACCCCTTAATTAGTGTACATCATTGTACTCTTCCTAATCTAAGATTCATACAATAATTCATTCTCTTTATGAAGTGTAGATTTTAATATGGCATTATTTCGTACATTCAAAAAGCATCAGAAAATTAGGGGAGGTTTTTTTATATGATCGTTTAAAAAAAAAATGTCAAAATAATGTCACAAATGGCACCAAAATTAAAAGAAGAGAGAATTGTAGATACATGCCAAATAGAAAAAGTATGCGAGTGGACAATTTTATTACGTATGTATAAAAAGAACTATTTAAGGGTAAAAGCAATGAAAGGAAGAACTTGTCTCTTGAAAAGAACCACTGACAGAAGTTGACTCATTCTGTCTTATCTTCAAGAGTTTACTAGTATTATTACCAACACAGATTTTTCTTAAAAAGAAACTTTACTTCATTTTACGTCGTTTTTCCCGTTAACCGATTCCGATATCATTGTGGACTAGTTAGTCCAATTTTAGGGTACCAAGCAAACAATACATAAAACAAAGTTACTAATTAAAATAATTTTACTAGGAATAAAGCATCATTTTAGATTCCTCCCTAAAATTCGCTATTATAAATTTATCAGGTTTAGAATTGAACATCCTCGTATATAAAACCGTTTAGATTGTTATTAACCATAGTATTATAAGGTGAAATTTCTGGTACACGCTATATTCATTTAACATTATGTAATTTATGAATATAATTAATGAAGTGCAGATTTCTTCAGCCAACGTTCAACATCGTTGCGATGGTTCAAATCCGGATCCGCACCTTAAAACATTCATTGCTATTTTCACTTTAATTATCGCTTTAAACAAATTATTAAATACGTAAACAGAATTTATCGTTTTTGTTATTTTTTAGAGAAATTAAAAGATGAACCGTATACGCATCAATTAGTACGAGAGCTCCCACACTTTCATGACTTGTGGGATTTATTTAAAATTACATCTAACAAACATATATTGTTACAATTTTTCCTCTCTTATTTTTTCACTTCACATTCCATTATATTAAATAAAAACACAAAAACAAATAAAATAAATCACTCAAAACGCTATAAATCCGTTTAAATCGCACGCAACTCACAAAGCAAAAATAAACACAAAAATGGCGCTGAGCCGATACTGTGCTGTTTACGGATGGCGCTACGAAACAACCGATCGATAATAGGAAGTCGCTTATGCGCATGCCCTTATCTGATCAACATCCAAAAATATGACTGGCGCCCGATGTGCAGAAACGTATTTTTTCGCCCATGGTTTGCCATTTTTTGGCTTTAGCAGCCGACAAGAGTAGGGGTCCATAGTAGAGGTCAGTGTCTACGAACGATCAAAAAAATAATAAATTATTAAACATACTAGCATGGAGAAACTATACGATTAGAACTGACCTATGACAATTGCCATGCATGACTAATTTGGATACGGTTTTTCTGCTACAAAATCTGTTACTTATTGCAATGAGTTTGAAGTCAATATTAACTATTCCTAAACAAAAAAGCAATAACCGAATATTTTTTAGATATTTCCCAAAAACCTGTTCTAGCACAAACGATAGTGAACAGATCAGTTGTTTACACGTATATTAATTTTATGTAAATAAAGTTCTGTTTCAAAAATCTCGTACAAAATCATCAACAGCTCAACGCACTGACAAGATATAAATCTTGAATCCGATCTAGTTGTCACGGAAATTAATTATACTTTCTAATTGGCCAGTGTTGTTTTACTTATGACATTCTTTTAGTTTGTATTGTATGTATATGTTGTCAAACAAATCTTTAGGTATGTTAATAATAAGAGCGAGAGGCAAGAGCTCACCAAATATAAATTATCATACATGCAAAACTTAACGTGCATACATAGAAGGTGACAGAATGATACAAACATTTAGGAGTGACATAGCTAAAACTGGATGTTCATCTAATGCACTGATTCCCGAGGTAGTCTATATAGACCCCAGGGGTCGACTGCGACCTGCAAGAAGTCCATGTCAACGGGAAAAAAGTTTGGGTTGCATGAAATGTAAATGAGGGTTTACGAAAGTGGATCGTATTTCGGTAGATCAACACCAAAATTTAGACATTCCGTAAATGTCAAAATATATCCAACGAAGATTGTACTTATGTATTTGCATAATATTTATAATAGAATAGATAAAGAAATTACCTATTTATATATTAATTAAGTATATTTAATGAAATTATTATGTAAGTAACTATTCGCTTTGTGGCCACACTACTTGTACTCGCAATATAAAAACTTGATATGCGCAATCGCAAACATGTCTAGATTCAAACTATAACTTCAAGGAAGCCGGCGCATATTTTCACGGACTATCACACAGGCCAACAAAAAAAAAGTTTTTTTTTCATCACCCACAATTTTCTCATAGTATGACATCGATTATATTATCAAAAAATAGGAAAAATTTGAATATTAAAATTAAAAATCATAGTTTTTTAACAAGTTACATTTTTTACTTACAATAATATTAAATTACCCAAAAGTGAATATTAGGTGCTTATTTTTTTTGTATTTCCGCTTCCTTTTCTCTGTAAAGTCTCTTTCATAGCTTTTTCTCCGATGTGATGCATTTTAATGTTCTCTGTGAAGTTACCAACTATAATCACCCATCATGTTGATATTCCATCTCTTTTATGTCCTGATGAAACCGTCCCCCTTGCTCTTCCCTCACATCACCTAAGTTTCCAGGAAAAAAGTCAAGGTGGTTGTGCAAGAAGTGGACTTTAAGTCTCATCAGACAACCAAGGTTTTTGAACTTGTCTATCATATTAGCTACGATAAGTTCATAGTTAGGGGCTTTCACATTGCTCGAAAACTTTGTCACAACTTCTTTAAATGATATCCAAGTCTCCTTTTTTTATCATCATTACTTCGAAGTTGGAATCGAACATCAATTTACGAATATCAGGTCCAACGAAAATCTCTTCTTTCAGTTTAGCTTCCGATAAATGAGGAAATCTTCAACATAAATATTTGAAACAATCACCATCTTTAGGCAAAAGTTTCCTTCATATGGACTGAATGAGCAACAGGCAATGAAGCATAAGTATATCCATTATGTAATAATACATCTTTTAAACTAGTTTTTGATGAATCTATAAAAAGTCTCAAATCCTCCTTCTTGTACTCAATGCCAAATTCATACATTAGACTGTCAATATCATGGCAGTAAACGAAATCCTCTTCCTTCTTAAAAAAATTGAGCAAACTGTTCATCTCTTATTCTATAATGGTAAATAGATGTTCCAGATTCCAATAAATGTTTTTCTATTAGTCTAGAACCAAGCAATTTTGTTTTCTCCTTAGTCAAACCCAAATCTCTCACTAAATCATTTAACTCAGCTTCTATAAACAACTGTGATTTTAAATTTTCTGGAGAACATTGGAACTCATCACCACTGGGTTCACTTTCATTAAATTCGGGATTGAACTGTCAAACGTCATCCATAGACTCAGGTGGCATAGGGACAGGAAGTCTCGGTCCATGTCCTACCGGCCGATCAGCTGAAGTAAGGTTAGGATAGACAATTACTTTATTACTTTTGAAGTTAATTCCAGAAAAAATGAGAATAAATGTTGCCGTTCTCATAGAAACAAAAAAGAAGGGCAACGGTCTTGAATACTGTGATGATTTCGTACACATATATAGTGGCGTGCCAAAAAGCCAAAGAGCTGCGAAAGGGGTGTCAATCCTCATCAGGAAAAAATACAGAAATAAAATTACATCATGGGAAACAATTAACGAAAGGCTAGCCACGGTAAATTTATCTTTGAAAGGGCATAGAATTGTAATAGTCGCCACATATGGCCCAAATGATGATGCTACTCAACTGACTAAGGATGCATTCTACGACCAACTAAACGAAAATATCTCAAGAATAGGAAACCAAAGAGAAACAATAGTGATTGGCGACCTAAATGCTAGAGTAGGATCAAAAACGAACAGTAATATAGTTAGAAGGTACGGTGAAAATACGCTTAACAACAACGGACAAATGCTGATCGAGCTTAGCACACAACATAAACAAAAAATTCTGAATGGATTATTTCAACATAAAGATATCCACAAATATACTTGGCACCAAGAAACTAGAATATAATGGTTAAACATGAATCCTTTCTGAAAGTTCAAGACACCAGGGTATACAGAGGAATAGAATGCGGATCAGATCACTTTTTCCTGGATGCAAAGATACAAATTCCCTTCAAGACAAAAGACAACGAAACAGACAATACAAACACCTCAACAATAGAACGAATATCTTACAATGTGGAAGGACTTCATGAACCTAGTACAAAATATCTATTTAAGACTCGATTAGATAACAAACTTCAAACTGAAGTGCTATCAGGGCGCATTGATGAACTGTATGAACACATCGTATCCTCTCTACACTCCGCTGCACAAGAAGCTCTAGGAATTAAGACGAAAGACATGAACAGACGAAACAACAATGTTACATGGGACAAGACACTGGAAGAACAAAAACAGATAAAACAAAAAGCTTTCAACAAATGACTAAATTCAAAAGATCCACAAGATAAAAACATATACAAAAATGAACAATCCAAATTTAAAAACATGATTAACAAAAACAAAAACGACACATGGGACAGGAAATGCACTGAACTAAAGAAACATGTAGGAGGTACAAGATCATCAGAAGCATGGAAATTAATAAAGATACTAAGATCAGACACCACAAACAAGATTAACTTACAACCAATCCCAATCAAAAAGTGGATAACCCATTATCAAACGCAGCTTACCGAAGACCGACAAGAGTACCTCGTTAACTCCCCAAGACGGTACAACGTACAAGGCCACTATATAGAGGTAATAAAGGAGATGGTGTGTAAGGCTGT
The DNA here is from genome assembly GCA_034092305.1 of Diaprepes abbreviatus. NCBI lineage: Eukaryota > Metazoa > Arthropoda > Insecta > Coleoptera > Curculionidae > Diaprepes > Diaprepes abbreviatus. The sequence goes on from JASJET010000139.1 coordinate 10,711,290, forward strand.
GGATTCATTGAAAAATAGGAGAGCAGCTGGACCGGAAGGAATACCTGCTGAACTGTTAAAGAGCGGTACTGAAAAACTAACGTCCTTTCTTCAAGAACTATTTAACAGACTCCTAAATAATGATGATCCTATCCCAACTATATGGAAAGAAGGCTGGATAACACCAATCCACAAAAAAGGAAGACGCGATGAATGCTCAAACTATAGATGTATAACTGTAACCAGTACAATGAGTAGAGTATACGGAAAACTACTTAGAAACATCGTAGAAACAGAATATGGCCCCCAAGAAATTCAAGAACAAGCAGGTTTTAGAGCTGGCCGATCGTGTGTAGATCATATATTTAGTTTAACTCAACTTAATGAAAAGAAGGTGGCAAGAAATAGAGAGGTTCATCTGCTTCTTGTTGACCTCACAAAAGCATATGATACGGTGCCAATACGAAAATTATGGCACGTGATGGAGAAGTCTCCAATTAACAATACAGCGATCCAAGCCATCAAACAGCTATACAACCAAGCATTCTCCAGAATTAAGATCGGCAATAACTTATCAAAAAGCTTTCATGTGACCAAAGGCCTTCGCCAGGGATGTTGTCTCACCAACTCTCTTTAAAATCTACCTCAATGAAGCTTTAAAGGATTGGAGAAGATCATGCAGTAGAATGGGAATAGAATTAAATAATGACACCCATTTATATACGCTTCATTTTGCAGACGACCAAATGGTAGTGACCCAAGATAAAGAAGACCTCGAATTTATGACGAGGAAACTATTTAAAGAATTCGCAGAGTGGGGATTAACTGTCAACTGCAGTAAAACTAAATATATGTGTATCCGTGGAGAAGAAACAGATTTGGAAGTGGATGACAAAATCGTAGTAAAATCTTGTTCTGATTATACCTACCTTGGAACAAAGATCAGTCAAAGTGGACGAACTGAAGAAGAAATATTGGAGCGAATAACTAAAGGGAAAAAGCTATTGGATGCCTAAATTCACTGTTATGGTCAACAAACATCTCCAAGGAAAGTAATCTTTTATACAATGCAATATTTAAAAGCGTTGTATTGTATGGTTGTGAAACATGGCAGATAAATAAAACTTTAGAACGTAAACTGCTGTCTCTTGAAATGGACTTTTCGCGAAGAATTACCGGAAAGTCAAAGATCGAACGGATAACCAACGAGAGAATTAGAGAGATTATGGGCGTAAAGAAAACCATTCTCGATGAAATCGAACAACGTCAGCTGGTGTGGTATGGACATGTGGAGAGAATGACGGACAAACGTCTACCAAAGCAAATCCTAAAATGGACACAAAATGAAAAAGTAAAAAGAGGAAGACCAAAAGTTACCTGGATTAAGGGCATTAACCGAGCCATGTCCGAAAGAAACTTACTTCCAGGGGGTTGGGTATTATATATATATATATATATATATATATATATATATATATATATATATATATATATATATATATATATATATATATATATATATATATATAATTCCAGAAACATCTATGCTGCAAAAATAACAATCATTTAAATGCTTATTTTGCTCTTTCCATAAAATGGGTATTGCAAATTTAAAAGCTTTCTTCTCTTTCTTATACCTTTTCCTAAGATCCTTGACACAAACATATAACACACGTTGTTAGAAACCCAACATTTGTCTTGATTGCCGATTTCTACACCAAAATATGCAAAATATACTTTTCTTACAAAGCCAATAATGTTCCTTTGATGTTTTTTAATTATAAAGTCACCACATATATAACAAAAAGCGTTTGGAGAGTTTTTAAGACCACGATTAATCATTAAAGTGTGAATACAAAGCATATAGGTTAAATACTGCAATGCTAGTTTATATTAACTGAAAAAAAAAAACAATTGTGTAATTTATCAGAACTACCGACCTAATAATATTTGATTTTATTGCCAACCTTATAACACTAAAATGTATTTATTTAAATGAATAAAAATATTTTTTAAACGTTTAGAATAATAAAATTTATTTTTATTTAATATTAAAATGTAAAAAATTGGTGGGTAATACTTTTTTATTATTGTATTCGTAATCAGCACACCAAATAAGACAGGAATTAGTTAAAATTAATGAAAACGTTTTTTTATCGTTGGCCTGTGTTATTAATACGAGTGTCAGAAGCAAAGATGTCAATTCGTTTTCTGAATTCTGAGAAATTTTAATATTTTGAAGTCCTCTCTCTCTCTCTCTCTCTCTCTCTTTGTCAACCTCTGTCCATCCACTCCTGGATGTAGATCTCTCTCAATTGTTTCCATCTTTCTCTATTCTTCGGCAATATCATCCACTGTTTGCCCGCCACAGTCCTTATGTCGTCTACCCATCTTTTTTGAGGTCTTCCCGTGCTTCTTGTTGTTTCCCTAGGTCTCCATTCCAGGATTCTTCGTGTCCATCTGTTGTCCTCATATCGGGCTATGTGACCAGCCCGTCGCCCCTTCATCTTTGCAACCTCCTTCACGATGTCATTGACTTTCGTTCTGCGTCTTATCTCGGTATTTCTAATCCTGTCTCTCAATGATATTCCAAGCATGTTTCTTTCCATCGCTCTTTGGACTGTTTCTAATTTTTTAGCGGACTTTTTGGTGAGGGACATGGTCTCTAATCCATACGTACACACCGGTAATATGCATGTGTCGTATACTTTTCTTTTTAGATTTATGGGAATTGAATTATTTTTCAGGATGTATGCAAGTTTACCGAAAGCAGCCCATGTCAGCTGTGTTCTTGTTTTTATTTCAGCATCCTGGTTTGATTTCCCTAGTCTGATGTCATGACCCAAGTATACATAGTGTTCGACGTTTTCTATCCTCTGGTTCTGTATTGTTTGCCTGTTCGTGGCTCATTATTTTTGTTTTGTTGTAGTTCATTTTAAGGCCTACAGATGCGGATACCTCATTTAGCTGTTGTAGCATTTCGTTCAATTCTTGGAGATTACTTGCTATTAAGATTATGTCATCAGCAAATCTGAGATGATTCAAGTATATTCCGTCGATGTTTATACCTTTGATGTCCCATTTAAGTTCCTTAAAAATGTCCTCTAGGACTAGGGTGAACAGTTTTGGCGAGATAGTGTCCCCTTGTCTCACTCCCTTTTGTAGTTTTATGGGGTTCGTTTTCGTCTCGTCGTCTACTTTTATTTGAATGGTTGCATTTTCGTATATGTTCTTTATGATGTTTATATATCGTGAATCGATTCTTGCGTTTTCTAAGGATTGTAATACTGCCCATATTTCGACGGAGTCGAATACCTTCTGGAAATCTACAAAAGCCATATGGAGTGGTACATTATATTCGGTGCACTTCTCAATTAGTATTCTTATGGTGTGTGGGTGATCTGTCTAGGGATAAGTAAGTACATTTTTTAATAAAATTATTCTTTTTTAATAATCCGATTGCCAATCGTGACTTGAGATAAATGTGATTCAACATTCCAATTAATATTTGGTTAGTTTTTTTTCTGTTCCAGCAATCGGTATCATTTACTTTCTGTTTTTTCTTCTTTCTTTCTGTCTGAATGCAGACAAAATTCGAATTGATAGCATAATTAAATAGCTTCATTTTTATTTATAGATAATTGCAGCTAAATATGACCGAATCTAAAAGAAAATGTAGGAACTATAGCGTTGATTTTTTAAAGTTCTGTTTCATTTCATCATTGTCGACCAAACATCTGTCTATGAACCTTATCTGCAACAGAATTTTGAGCAGTGAAACCATCCAAGTTGAAGGATCATCTGAGAAGGTGTGAAACTTCAGAATCGAACCATGGTCGACAGTATGTTAGCTTCAACATCAAAAAAAGATGATGATAGTTTGAATACCATCGGAGAAGAATTAATTTTGTCAGCTATTGAAGAGGTTGTTAAAACTGTTCTACATAAACCTGCATATGATATACTCGAATGAATCCCTTTGAGCAACAATGCAGTACAAAGATGACAAACTCATGAAATGAGCAGTACGTTGAAAGGTTCTTGTGTAATGATTTGCAAACTTTCCAGGTCTCTATACAACTCCATGAGTGGACTTTACCTAGCAAGCACTGTTATTGCTATATGTTCGTTTTGTTGTGGACCAAGAAAGCTATGAAAAACAGTTGTTTGAGAGAACTTTAACAGACACTAAAGGCGAATCCATATTCAATGTTTTGAGAGATTATTTCATGGAAAAAGCGATTCCTTTATCAAAAATAATATCAGCAGCAACAGATGGAGCACCTGCCATTTAAAACAAAATGTTCTCGGGGCGTTTGGAATTCACTATGTCAGTCATCAACAACATTTAGTTAACAAAATTCGGAGCAATGCGTTGAATTCTAAGTTATTTTCGCAATTGTGTGGAGAAAATGGCGAGAATATTATCCTTCAAAGTGAAGTATGCTGATTTTTTTTCAGTTTATTTTAAAAAGGAAAACTGAATCACATGGAAACCATACATTACTTATTTAATAAATTTTTAAACCAAATTTAACGAGGTAAACTTGCAATTCCCCAACTTGTCACGGACATGCTGCCAGGATGATACCGTTTCACTCTACGTTCAACATTTAAATGCTCTGTACATAGACTTTAACACCAGATTTAAGATGTTTTGACCATGGAAATACCATAGTGGATTATCAACCCAAATGGTGACAATGATGAATTGGATGTCATATTACTAAAAGAACTGAGTGGAACAGCTATAGAACTTAATGTGCAGTTTAGAAATGGATACCAGGAATTTTGGCTTCAGATGGTCATACTTACTATTTATCCTCCATTATCAAAGATCGCAGAAAAGTTCTTGATAGCCTTTCCATCTTCATACCTTGTGAAAAGGGGTTTCAGCGCGGTTGCCAATCTTTTTTAAAAAAAGAACCAGATTGGAAATCACAAGCCAAGGAGATATGATTAAAACAGACTAATTTGAAGCGGAATATTGAAAATTTGCTAGCAAAGCATCAGACTAATCTCTTCCCTCAAAAATATTTTATAACTATCTGGGGTTGTCTTCAAAACCTTAGCGCTTTGGCAAAACACAAAGGTTAATCTTGCGTGGATACCAGGATATAACGGTAGCTTGGGAAATGAAAAAGCGGACCAACTTTCAAAACAAAGGTCTGCTACCACATTTATTTTATTGACCCGGAACCAGTATTTGTTATTACTAAGGCTATTTATTCGTGGGCGATTGCCCTGGTGAATTAACCATCACCACTAGACCCACTGGAACCACACTGCGGGCCACAGACACAACAGACTATTGTTGAGCAAACCATCCGGTAAATTCAACCACGAAATCCTGCGTTTAAGCAGACAACATATTAGGCTGGTGACAGGAGTAATAACCAGCCACGACAGCTTAAAGAAACATCTACACTCAATAAGCATCTATAATGAAGAAACAACAAGTAGACTCTGAGACGAGGATGATGAAACAACTCTACACATCATCTTCGAATGCGAACCTTTAACCTTCTGGAGACACCTTCAAGGATCCATCCATCTGAAAAGCGAACAATCTGGAAGGCCTCCAGAGAACAAACTAGTGAATATGTTGCTAAACCTGTTCACACAGAACAGATATAACACGTGACACAATAAGTCACTAAGTAACAGTGTAGAGGCTTCTCAGTGATACTATACGAGAACAGCAATGGTTTTGGTAAAAGTTAATGCAAATTTTTTGTTCAATTCGTTCGGCGATTATGAAATATGATGAGTTAAGAAATAAATATTGCACAACAGTATACACTGCTAATTAAACAGCTGTATGACCGTAACGTTTAGTGTCCGTTTTAAATAATAACGTTCTTATGTTTCGAGTTACAACTCATGGTCGGTTACTTTCTGGATAAACCTCGTATTTTACTAACCAAGACTTTTGTCAGAGATTATATTGTTCACAAAAAAAAAATGATCTTCCCTATTTACGATGGAAGATATAAAATTTCATAACATGTGACAAGAAAAAAACTCAAAAAAACTTATCTTGAACACCCTTATTGTCTTCGTCCGAAGAAAATCAAAAATTTGGCTCCGGTAGGTTCTGACCATACCCTATAAAATAATCGAGCAGCTTAAAGTAAGAGGTGACTTCAGAACAGTGTGAAAAGGCAGACGATGGAAAATTATTATAGAAATTATTAGCTATTATGATTACATAAACAATATATAGACCGACTTCACACTTAATAACCTAAATAATAAAATTATGTTGCACTAGATAATTGGCTGGTTATTTTATAAAGATTATAATTTCTATCATGTTTATTAATTCCTGATTATCTGAGGTTGATTCCTCTTATTTGAGTTTATTTTTGAACCGTTTATTTCAATTTGAAAGTTAATTTTAATTACCAATATAAAGAAATAGATCTAGAAAACTCCACTTTATAAACTATGTTTATGTTCGTTTTTAGTCCGCCAGATTGGCCGTAACTCTTAAATATTAATTTTGATCGATATTGAACGAATCACTTTCTATTTTTATATACTTATAAATTCTCGTGATTTGACACGTCGATAAAACCTCAAATATTGTTTCGATCATAACAGAACTTGATATATTTTTTTCTAGGCAATCGGAAAGTGTCTTAAGCTTTCGTAGCGTCTATACTGTACAAGTGCAGATGGTTAAGAGTAAGCTTAAAATATTCAAGAATTTAATAGACTACGATTTTATTACCGATAAATTTATCGATAATATTTTTTTTTTCAAAAAATTATCGGAAATATTCATATTTAAAAATGCTTCTATACATCATACTTATTCAAAGTTCATAACTAAAATTGACATTTTAAGAAAAATTATTATAAAATCTACTTAGTTACGTAACACTGCAGTGCAACATTTCGTATTGCATAACGAAAATTCCGTGTGATTAAATTGAAGGTGAAACAAAACGTTGCAACGTATCATCACCGCGCTACATCAATTCATGCATTCTTCAATGTACAATGGACGTTGCAGACCTTCGCGGTCGGTCTAAACATCCAAACATGTAGCATAAAATGGGCTCGTAACATTGCTTTGATGCGGCGGCCAAAGCCAGAAAATGGATGGGACCAGTGGCGTAAATAACGACCCTGCAGACCCCGCGGTGCGGAGAGGTGACCTAAACCCTAAATACGAAGGATCAAGACGGGTGCAAAATAGTAGGGTGCATTCAAAAATCTGTGGGGGGTGCAAATACTCTTAGTTACGCCACTGGATGGGACCGTGCGATGTTACACTGTTACGCTGCTACGGAGTAGCGTCCAAACTTGGTAAGCGACAACGGAGTTACATTGGCTGTATTCTTTTGAGTAAATTATCACTGATCAAAGTGAAACTGAGAACTTCATGTTCTTTTGAATATGCATTTGCTTGTCGTTGGGTCGAAGTGATCATAATCACTTCAAGTGACAGAACTGAAAGTGATAATTATTCAAAAGAATATACCTATTATGTGTTCTGGTACATACGTACCTTTAGACTTAACTAGAACTAAATCGGAAGGAACGGGGGTTAAAAATTTAAGCATTTAAATGTTTGAGTAGAAAGTAAGAAATTATTATAGAAACAAGCAAGCCGTTTTGCACCTTTGGATATGTCAAAAATATACCTACATTTTGTAGTAAAATCGATCTTATCACGCCAACAAAAGATCTTCTCCACTCCCAAACGGTAGGAAGCAGTGGCAATTCCTAACAAGACGAAAGAAGGGTCCTTATAAAACATGTAAAACAACAATTCCTCTACGTATATTCACTTTAAGAAAAATTTACCTCTCTTATATTTCTCTTATCAAGCATAGAAAACTCAAAAAGATTATTCATATGAACCTTAAATATCTGATAGCTTTATTTTATCCCATACATGAACATGATTATCTGTTCCTTTTATCGACCAAGTTTCACATTTCGCCACCGCCAAACAACACACGTATAAAACAAAGCTCATGTCTTTCCCGCAACCAACTATTTTTATCTTAACTGTATTATTTATAAATCAGGCAACGGTCGTGCCGATTCTTTGACTTTAAGTTATTTTTCTAAAGAGAGAGCATTAAAAGAGCTCTTTAAAAAACTAAATTTATCCATAGTCATAGTGGCAAATAAAACGACTTTTAGTAACAAAAGAGAAATACACACCGACGTATGAAAATAAATATTATATAAATACCTCCGTAAATACACAATAAATAAATAAAACTAAAGAGTCTATTAGATCATCCGATATTCAGTCATCCTTAGTTAGAAAGTGAATCCAGTGTGGTTATGAACCTAATTAGAACGGTCAGGCGATGCCGATCTGCCTTATTCAGTTATGATTTTAATTACGAAACGATTTAGAGTGGTCTATTAGCACCTAGGATACTTGGTTGACGTGAGCTGACTTAGAGGGCTGGTATCACGCGAAAATGGCAGTTAAAGAAAAGGAAGTTGTACAACCAGCCACTACGTCTATTGTGGCTTTCTTCGATTTATTTAATTTCATTTCAGTGATTTAGTGCCTGACACAAATTTCGTTTAACTTTAAACATAGGAAACATGGAAAATACTTAACATAATATTATCTTTCTTGCGCACATATAAGTCCCGTTAGAGCTTCATCTTTCCACTGTGCCGTATCAATAAATAGCCACAATTCTATGTTGCCGATTATAGAAAATTCGCGTGTTAAGCTTTTGTCCTGTTGCCAGACGTCCAGATATTTAATATAGAAACGGAAAAATATTCTGGCAAGCTTAAAGTAAAAAATAAAAAAATATGTAGTGTCCACTAGGACATTATCCTACGAACCAATGATAAGAAGAGACGTCCCGATACATAATTTAGGTTTTAATAAAATACCATGTATAGTAGTGACTACTCTAACCATATGTACTTGTGATCATATTGAATTTAAAATAATATTGAGAAATAAACTAAAACTTAATAGGCACATCAGAATTTTACTATTTAAAAAAAGCTTTTCGAATTTAACTTAAAAAATTGGTAATTTATGCGACTTCACCGCTCTTCATCCATGAAGCATGACTAAATGATTTTATAGAGACTAATTAAAGCGTTAAATCTTTACATAGAACAAGAAAGAGTTTCTCGGTCGCATCTTATTGAAATGTTATTAGGTCTTCATCATTGATTAGAGGGTTTCATGAGGAAGGTTTTGGTATATAACACATCAAATAAAGGGTTTCCCAATAGGGATGATATTATTTTGACAGCTTATAGCGCCATCTTTCAATTGCAATATTTGACATTTGCCGTCATTTGTCATCAATAAGGCTTACCATTTCACCATAAGTGGTTTCACGTTATTACAATGTTTGGAAATTGTACAATTATTTTCTCAAAATTCAAGCAGTTGTGTTGCTACTCAAAGAGCTTTTTGTGCAAAACATGGTCGACATTCCGTTCCGTCCGTGTTCCGGTTTAGCCGAGTAATTATTAAAATAGGAAGTAAGTTTACTCTTCATGATAATAAGCCAACGAGACGACACGTGGTGCCCATAGTAATGAGAATATAGACACCGTTCGAACAAATGTTGCAGCAAACGAAAATGTGTCCATTTGGCACCGTTCGGAGGAATTTGGGCTTTCCAGTATGATATAAGATGATTTGGCGCAAGAACTCAAGCCAAACGGCCAACGTTTACGTCGGGTGTTCGTAGATTGGGTTATTGAGGCGATCGAAAATGACTCCCATTTTCATCGAAAAATCATCTTTTCAGATGAAGGGCAGTGGGTCCAGAGTCTCCATTGCATCCGGAAAGAATCACTTTCCGAAAATTGATGAAATTAAATCCGATGATATTTATTTTCAATAAGACCAGGCTTGTCATACAGAAGTCGTTAAAATGAATTTGAGGGACAAGTTCGGTGAGCCGTTAATCTCACGAAATGGCCCATTCCATTGACCGCCAAGAATCTGTGATTTAACATTATTGAGACTATTTTTTGTGGAGCTATGTTAAGTCACAAGGTTATACCAACAAACCCAAGACTATAGATGAACTTAAGACCAACATAAGAGCCACCATAAGTGTCATACCACCCAAAATGCTGCACAGAGTTATCGAAAATTGGTATAAACGGATCAAGTTTGGCAAAAAGAGTCGCAGTGCACATTTGAACGATATTTTCTTTAAATCATAAATGAAAAGAATATCGAAACTAATAAAATCAAGAGGCACCATATTTAACCAAATTTAGTGTTTTATTTCAATTTCAAATAATATCATACTTACTGGGGAACCCTTTGTAATGTAGAGTAGTGAAGTAACAAAGAACATTTGAAATTAAATCAGAGACCAAACATAAATCCGTGCGTTTTGACGTATGGACCTGTCACGCGTAATCTCCAGAAAAACTCTGTTTGTACTAGCTCCATCAAAAAAAAAACACTTAACGTAGTCTAGTAAGAAATTTTATAAAAAAAACTCGTTAGCTCAAACGGACACCCGTACTTAACATCACATCGGATACTGTCACATATATAACAACATTATTAATTACATTTACCACTCTAATCGGATTTTTGAAATTATCAAGCTTCGCCATCTCTCATATTGGAACATATCTGTCTGTTTAACTTGGTCGTTGTGGTAACAGAACGCATCGTACATTTTTATGTATTTATATGAAAAATTTTAAATCAACTAACAATATTAAAGTATCTCCAAGAAATGCTATTAAACATCCACTATAATACCTATCTAATAATCCGCTTCCAACTTTCAAATCCTTGTAAGTACTTTCTATTAAAATGTTTGACCTGTATTAATGTTAATTAACTTATTAATAAATTTCCACATTTAACGATAAAATAATATATTGATCGGACTATGCACTTTTTAAATTAGGTAGCCCTTGACTATTGAATGTGTTTTGAAACGTTTTGAGGCCCCCGTTTTTCAATCGCGGACGGCCTCGGGGAGATCCGGGTCGTACGGGCGGTCGCTGAACCGCCTCTGTTTACCGAAATAACACGTTGCCAAACTGAAAAGGTAATAAAATAAGTTCATGAAAATTGAAAAAAAAAACGGTTATTTGCATTAATTATAGATGGTCGTTTATTTCTTTGTTATTTCAATAAATGCAAAATAATAAGTATCTATCAAACGAACACAACCAACAATTTCTGAATTAGAGTCACATTAATCATGCATTAATGCATTAGCGCGGACTACGACAAGAGGACAAAACATCATATGTTAGAATTTTGGGACAAAAGTAATGAGGAGACTGGCTTTTTATCATCCTGTCAATCTGTGACAAGGATAACACATTATACCTACAAAAGCAATAAAAAACAAGATATTCTAATTCAGTTTTTTATACTATTACATATTTTACATAAGTACTGACTGGTTGTTATACTTGATCGTATTTCGGATGCAATCAAAAAATAAATTCTTTCTTAAAAAGGGAATTGATACCGAACATTTAACTAATATAGTAAGGTCTTTTCCAGTCCACGGACATTTTACATCCCAATTGGGATATTGACTATTTTCGGGACAGTGTTTAAAATCATAGATAAGTACCTAATGTAGTCGAAAATAATTTTAAAAAAACATTTTTATTACAAGTAGTACTTTAAAAATTACAAAATTTAAATTCCGTTTCAAATTTCCCGCCAAAACTTGTCACTTGACCGATGTGACGTCACACTGATAAACTGACATGTGATATAAGATGAGTTCTAAGTTATTTTAAGTGTTGTGGGGTGCCTCAGTGAACAAGTACTCCAATTAAAACACCTGAAAAGTTATTTATTCACGTTCTACGTTCGGAAAATAATATGAAAATGTGGCCTCAGCTAGCTCGGCACTACTCGATTTATTTTAGTTTTGAGCTTGTAAATACCGATTATTATTATTATTTATTCAGTATCGGTTACGGAAATAACAATTCTTGATAAATTACTTACATGGAGGTATTCATATTTCTAAATTCAGCAGAGCAGACGTTACTGTTTTTTGTGAAGAAATTGTCCACCATAAAACAATCAATTTTCGGCAAATTCGAACTATTTGCCTTAATAAATCCACTTTCTTCATGAGAAAATTTCTTAGAATCATTTTCAAAGTAAGCAAATTTAGAGGAAATTACATGAAAATGACTATAAAATACGAACTAGGCAACGTAGCCCTTGACAGCGATCACGAATGTGACATAAAACCAAAAAATTTATGTCAAGTTCGTGACACCGATGACGTTGGCTGTATTTTTTAGAGTAATTATCAAATGATCAACGTGAAAAAAGTGAAATTGATAACCATGTCCTTTTGAATATGAATTTACTTCTCATTAGGTCGAAGTGATCATGATTACTTCAAGTGATAGAACTGAAAGTAATAATGACTCAAAAGAATAATCGTATCAGGACGGAGTGCCACCGATGGCGTTAGTATGGAATGACATCATTCTATTTGATTGGTGTTCGTTATCACGTGACTCGAAGGAGATTTAATAACATTTTTATTATTAAATAAAAATACAATTCCTTAAAAATAAAGAAAAACATTGTGTTTTTAGGATTTCTATTGTGGAAACTACCGTTTCGCGGCAAAACTATATTTTATTTGAACGCAGTGAACATCCCAATTACATTTTATATATTATTATCAACTAAAACGCACAGACAAAAAATTCTGTAAAAATTGTTAAAACTTTTAATAAGACCACCAATTATAAAATATAGTTTTAATCAACACGGCCATAATCTGGAAATGATGAGTACAAGCTACAAACTGTCGTTATCAAGAGAACTTGGCAAACTAGATTTAATCTCCAAATTCCAGTTCATAAGTTAATTAAATGCAAAGTTTCGATGATACTAACTCACCGATCATCCAAAATTAAAGGTATTTCTGCAGCCCTAGAAATTGGCAATATGATATGGAATAGTGTTTAATGCATTAAAAATGGGAAAATTAATGGTATATCTAGGCTTCTTAACCAACTAATATATATTAAGAAGAGCATATTATATTTTATTTAGTCATCTAATATATAAGCCTATAAAGTTGCTTACAATTGTCGCCGCCCCCCCCCCCCTTCCCGTTTTAGAAGCGAGAATTTTGGTGAATGCGTCAGGTAAGACAGTGGGTAAATCAAATTAAAAATTTGTTCCTTTATAAGGAATAGGGCCTTAAAATAGAAGCGAGGAGTTCCAACAGGTTCGTTTCCGTTCTTCTATGAGTTTTGAATATGTACTAAGTATATGTTTTATTATTTTTTAGCATTGTTTTTTCCACTAGTTTGTATTTGATTTGTCAGTTTAATAACGCTTGTATTGCTTTATATTTAAACCTTAGATTTTTTTATAAAATTCGGTTTGATTTGTTTTACAGATAAATCTGAAATTTTAATGAGAGGAACTCTTTAGTTTTCCGAAGATACATTTCAAAAATCTGAAAAAATTCGAGGTAAGAGCACATCGGTAAGATCAAGTTACGATAACTAGTTTATGAAGTACAAAAAAAAAATTCTTAATGTCCTTTTCGACAAAAAGCCCATATTCTCTAACACAATTTTACAGGCATATGTTTTCAGTTAACCTAAGAAGAAACGTGCAACGAAATTGCAGAAAAAAACTAACAATGCTAATAACTGCTACGGAACCCTATCATAACACATGTCCCACAAACACTTGATTAATTTCTATAGGTATGTTTCTGACAGGATATCGCTTTTAGAGTTGATACTAAACTTTAAGAAAATGCTCCAAAAATCTTGATTATTTTGATTTTTTATTAATTTCCACATAAAAACTAATAGGGAGCAAATCGAGAGGATTTAATAATATTTGTAAAATGTATTTTATTACCAGTATAAATACCCACGTAAATAATTCACTGAATATTACTTTCAATATTTTTATTTTTATTATATATATATATATATATATATATATATATATATATATATATATATATATATATATATATATATATATTTATTTTTATTAAGAAAAATTTAGAAATTAAATTTTTATATTTCAGCAAAAATTTATTATTTTATCAATAATAAATAACCATTCACCAATAGGTAGGTATAAACTGTTTTTGTAACTAAAAATCTAAAGACATTCTACTTATTTATTATTTAGCATACATGACTGTACTGTAAACTGCATAGGTTTTCTATTACTTCTCACTTTTTCATTCGTCAAATTAAAAATAAAGGCAAATTTTTCTTTTTTTGCTTTGTCAGAACTTGCCTTTAGCGGTTTAACGGCTCTTACTGCCAGACAAGTCTTGTTAGGACTGGTTTAATTGTTTGTCTATAAATTGTTAAGGGGTAATAATTCGTACTCATCATGTTGTATTACTGAAAGTGTTCTGGTTCAGTGGAGTGCTATGTTTTTATTCAAATAATTATTTTCGTTGAAATGGCCGGGAGAAAAGAAGAAATAAATCCCCATAAATCTGGTTGTAGAGCAACTTGTAAAAGCTGCAAAAAAGAAATTCAAGGATTAGTCCAAAGGCTTAAGGCACATCAGATTTTTGTACTAACCGCTGAGCAGCAAGGTGCAATTTATGGTATATAATAAGGAAACAACAAAAACAATTTAAGTAGCATAGATTGCTCTAGATATCTTGAACAATTACAAGTACGAAAGGCAATTCAAAAGTTGAAACCTGGTTATACACCACCGTCCAGAACATCTATAACATTTAAGAAATAAGTTTGGCCTTAGAAACTACTGTAAAATATTTAAAGATACACGATTGCTACCACTAGCAATAAAATATTGAACACACTCATCAGTCTCTAAAATAATGTTTTCATGGTGGATCTTACAAAACGATGAGATTGAAATTGCTAAAACAGTTGCCTGTAATAAAGCATTTCCTGAGTGCAGCTGCTTCTTCAGCATCGGTGGAACGTCTATTTAGTACATTCGGTTTTATGCACTCCGATTTAAGACATAGATTTAGCAGTGGAGGCTGGTGCATTAAAAAATAGGGGTTGCAATTCCAATAGTACATTAAAAATACAGATATGTATAAAACCTGTTATAGGCAGCGGTGGATAAAAAAATAAAAGTCTTTAAAAATTGAGATAGTATGAAACAAAGCAGTGTATTTTAAACAACTAAACATAAAGAAGGTAGTAAATTTTAAAAATATTGCGGTCAAAATAAAATGCACGTACAAATTACTGTGTGAATTATTTATAAAGAAAATCCATACGCCGATCTTTAGCATTAGCAAAGTTATTAATAACCCGCTGATTAAAATCAGGTATGCTTTCGATAAGAACCCTTTCTTTAGAAAGCATTGCCAAAATAAAAAGTCTTTCTTGGCTCACAGTATTCAGTAAAAACGTTTTATCCGTCTGAGGATAGAAAAACATTGTTATGCTTCAGCCGATGCCATTGGAATAGTAATTAAAATTTTTAAAAGTTTTAGAACTTCACTAAATGTCCCACTTAGCTCGATATTTTGCGAAAGATAGTCATAAAGTACAAAAAGTCCCGAAATTGATCTAAATTCTTCAGTTTCATATATGACGGTCAGTTCTATACGGAGTTTTTGTTCGATAAAAAAGGGGTAAATTTTAATCGTATTCTTAAATTTTTGTTTGTTAAAACATGTACCACATTCGACATACTGTTCCGAAAAAAAAAAGACTGACTGTTACCAAGTAATCTGTAAAGCTAAATCGTTCTTTTGCTTGACAAATAATTATATCACAAACTTCTTTTGCTTCCCGAAAAAAACTCCGCAGAATCATCAAGCTTATATCGTTTTAAAGTAGATGGAGAGGGCTCAACGTCGTTTGAGGTAATATTATTTCTAACTTCTGTAAATTTTGATTCAAATGATAATATATTCTTATTTGCGATAACAACGTCAATTTGTCTTGTTTGAAAAACTTACCACATAACAAATCAACTTGAAGCATTATTTTGTAAAATAAGTTTAACCATGAAAGGCAACTCTTGCTTTTGAGAATTTTGACATACTTTCATGATTGGTTCGTGGTACCAACATTTCTACTGTCATCTAGGATTTTTTCCAGTGTCTCTAGAATACTGTCTTTGTATTCGAATACGGTATAAACAACTCTAGAATTAAAATTGCATCCTGTTGGGGCCGAACGAGATAAGTGTTTGTTAACAATTTGATCTAGTATTGCGGTTCTTTAAGAACTATTTGAAAAAAAAAACAACAAAACACTTGCAAATTGGGAAAAAATATGCGAACATATTGATTGGCGGATGCAGCGTTTAACATTACGAAATTTAACTAATATGCATAAAATTGCTTGCACCCCATTCGATGAGCAGCTCATGTTTTCTAGAAAATAAAAGCGCTCACTTAGTTTTACTTACACATCCAGGAAGATATAGAGCAGAAACTCCATTATATTTAACTGCTTTTCTAGAATATCTTTAAGAGATTCTGAAAAATGTCCAACACATACACGATGGTTTTTATAAATTCCTTCGTAACTCGGATTCCTTTGAATTCAGAAATCGAAATCGGCCACTGTATTTGTCTGCACAGTTTGGGACAGAGCACTTAATTTTGGATGATTTTTTTTTCTCGCCAAACATTTCTAACCTCTTTAAAACGTAACAAAATATCTTGATCAAAGTAAAAATATAGTCACCCACAAAAATTAAAATACCGGTACACTAGACACCACGCATAGAAATACCGGGATAGCAAACACCACGGTTGTATTGTAATCCGAACTAAAGGAATGGTTGAACTGCTGCTTGAAGAAGAAACCTTTACTTGATACTGGCAGCGCCATGCACGACTGGGAGCAAAAGTTCAAATACTCGTCCAGTGGGTTGCATAAGAGAAATTTTTCTAGTAAAGGGATATTTTGTGGGGCAAACTAAACACAGGTATGCAAGTCGACTTGCAACCTACAAGACAAAATTAATCTCCACGTCTTAGATAGGCAACTCCATATACGCCCCAATGGATTAACTTGGATTGAATTAAAATTGCACACCAGTAAAGCGATAATGTTTCCAGGCGTAATACCGTAATACAGACAAATTATTAATGATATTTAGGCGAAGTAAGTTAATTTATTTCAATAATTGACTGATGTTCGCGTATAATCATGTTGTATTTAATATTTAAATTTTTAGCTGGTGTAAGTTCTAAATATTTTAAAAACTAAATTATTTGATTTAAAAGTTTTAGGTAGTTTAAGATAAAGTTTATCGTTTTTATGTTTTTATGGGTTGCATTCTATTAAGTCGTTTATGATTTTTTTTTCGCAAGCCGTTTGAAAAATAATAATAAATTTTTTATTTAAATCATTATTTTTATTGAAAATTCAAATGACTTAAATTATTTGATTAAAATCAACCCAACCCTGGTACATAGAAGCGTGTAATAACTCTTAACAGTAATAAAACGTGATAATTGAAAAGCTTACTGAAAATATTTTTCCACCATTAATTCAATATCAACAGACACACTGTATATTTACTTTAGTGGTTAATAAACTAAGGTATTAACCATAATTCATACATCCTGTTATTGTAACCAAAAATAAGTGTTACTAAGAATACAAGTTTACTCGGACAACCGATAAAATAAAGATCATATTATTTAAACAAAAAAAATCAAAAATGTGATTCAAAAAAAAAATGTTTATGTCATACTACAATGTTGCCAGTCGTTCTTTTCAACTGTCCTGCAACAGTTGGAAACCTTAAAAAGATTCTCAAGCATGAAAAAATAGAACGAAAATAACGGAGAAGTGTGTGTCGAATACGCATTACGTTAGAGTTCCGTAGAAGTTCTTTTTTTTTCTTGTTTTAATTATTCTTATCATCTTATTGTTTTACCTTCAATATATTAATTTACACAGGATTACTTTATTATTTTTCTTATCGAAAAATATATTGAAATATTGGATAACTAGTTTTCATTGAAAATTTATAAAGTGCTATAATATCGGGTTTTATCGGATTTTTAAAAGCTATTGTTGGAAAATGACATAAGAGGCAAACATTGTAAGCAAGTTTGAAGGTTTCCATTTTGCGAAATAGGCTCCTTAATAAAAAATTCTATATGACATTTACACATACTTAGTACTTTTTTGAAGTCGGCGCCGAGGAGTTACTTTTAAATCGATTCTAGATAGACTATAATTTTTCCAAGTCATATAAAAAGTGTCTTTGTATAGTTTGCCGATATTTTCTATAAATTTTAAATTTGGCACACACTTCAAAACAAACTATACAGAAATTAAATCTCGACTACTGACACCAAATTCAGAGAGGAAATCCTGACTTTACGCTCGACTAACTTTAAAAACGACTTTTAAAATCGTTTAAAGTAAAATCAATTAGCATACCAACACTAATTTAATTTTCAATTTTTACCTGTTTATAATATTTTATATGTGTTCCCTATATATAAATTCTTACCGAAAATTTTACCCATTTTTTATGGGTAAAGATTTTGTATACTGTATATCGAGACAACTGATTTAAAGTTTTTTTTTTGTATTTTTTTTTAATCGGTTACAACGAAACAACATATTTAGCAGTCGACAGAACGAAAAAATGGTGATGAATGAAAAATGCAAAATCAACAGGAAATAAAATTATTAGAATTATAAGAACTCTTAGAAACGTTAGTCGGCTAGACCAGGATGCGCCTTTTTATTCATTTTAGCCTTCAAATCAAGACACCTTTCACCCAGATATCTACAATTAGCAACATAACATAACCGGCTAAAAAGCGACGCTTTTTTATATTATATTAATTAAATGTGTAAACTAGATAGATTACTAAGTGTATTTGTATTCGCCTTAAATAACTAGGGTTAATTTTTATTAAAAATATTTTTTAACGTACTTTATTACATAAAGTTTTTAAGTAATAATTTTTTTTTATCTAAAGAATTTGTTAAATGAAATAAAACAAATATAACATTTTATTAGATTATATTCTTGGAATAGATATGTATTCAAAATATCAGCATATCCAATTGATGCAATAAATAGGCAGTTAGGCCATATATATTCACTAATATTTATCAAGACATACGTGTAACACCTTTCAAATAAGGTAGCAAGTGATCCCTCTTTTTGTTTAGACGTCTTGCTAAATGTCTACATAGTGTGAAACTTCACAAAAATAACTCTTAATTTTAAAACGATTAAAATGGTAGAAGTTAAAATGATAGCTTCAAAATTCACCAGTAGATGACAATATTTTTTTTTAAATGATCCAATAGTTGACACCAAAAGTTTCAGTAGTTGACATATCCTTATATCAACCATCCATCAACATCAAGTTTTCCCATCTGATGTTATATTGGGAAATTCTAGTTTTTCCTCATTTGGGGACATTTTAATGACACTAATGTGTTCGGATTATATGCTGTTTTCAATTCATTACAGACTTATGTCAACAGAAATATATTTGTATCCCTTCTTTGTATCTGGAAATTATCCTTGACGGTAGTCACCTTCTATACACATAGGTTGTTTCAGACTTTTCATACCTGAATTTCCTTCATTCTTACTGATATTATTGACCAACAATGGCAATATATTTATAAAACGTCTCCCCATCATCCAGCCGCTTTAATTTTTTTTTAAACCTCAGAATTATGGAACAGAACACTGTAAGGCATTTTTTTCATTGCTGTTCTCTTCTGTTTTGGTCAAGACTTTATTGAATAAGTTATGAATTAACAGGCTGTACACCGAAGAAATCAAGACAAGGAGAGATATTGTTGTGTATTTCAGTGTATATTTTTGAATTATCGGCCAAGCGCTTTCGATCTTACTTAGATCATCCTCAGGGCTCAGACCTCTTCAAAGGGCACACCTCAACCTTGCCATTTGAAGAACACTCTCCAACGCCAGCGCAGCCTTTACACAGTACAAATCAAGTATACAGTTAAAACGTCAATCCCAAATTAAAATTAAAATGGTTAGAACAATGAGGATGGTTTAAGTAAGACCGAAAGCGCTTGGCCGCCGCTGAAATACACGACAATATCTCTCCTTTTCTTGAAGACTTTATTGCCCTTCGGATTTAAAAAATAATACATAATTATCTGCATTTAAAATCTCTCCAAGTTCTTATTCATTTATATCAATTCTGACTTCTTTAAACCATTGCTGTATCCAAAGTACAATTTTTCTCTCTTCGTCTTTAGTTAATATGGTCCCATCCACCTGACCCGTTCCACATTTTCTTTTAATCTTCTAATGAGGCTACTTTTGAACCTTTAGGTTGCTATTATTCTTCCTTGTATTGTAACATATTTCCTTTGATTGTGGCACATTGAATCTGAAAAACCAGTAGATATTTATGTGATCCAGTATATGGCATCCTGTCATCTATTGATACAAGTGAACATAAAATCTTTAAATTAATTTTTAAAATAAATCGCGTTTCGGTAATAATTTGTAGAAGATATTTAGCGCCAAAGAAATAAATGTCCAACTCACCAGTAGTTGATTGATGTCCTCTGCTGGCACATGTAAAAATTTACCAACCAATAAATAAAAAAAAAACGAAAATATCCTTTTCCACGCTTGTTTAAGGCATTGACAGCTCTCTTATTTTCTATAGTATATATCAAACTAGCAAAATTACTGGATATATCAAGCTTAATATATAAAAATTATTATCAAGGAACTTACTACCTTATCACTTTCCTCTAGCAAATATTTACTTTATTCACTGTACCTGACTCACCAAATAATAAAAGACGCCATACTAAACCCATTATTCTTATTTTGTGAAGTTGAACTCTAAAATGTCAACTACTGGATCACCGTCAACAACTGGTTCTATAACCTTAATTTATTTTTCTTAATTTATTCATGTTATATTGTATGGTATTGTATTAGGTGGGATCATCCCAAATAAATCAATAAATCAATGAGAGATATTCCTTTCACACGAGGAATTTGACATAACTCTTAAAAATGTAGTTATAAAAATTTGAATATTAAACATGTATGTATGTGTATATATTTTAAAAGTAGCGCTAACTTACTAAATCCTGAAATCTAGACAATTTTGTCAAAGTCTTGTTTCTCAGAAATCAGCTGATGAAAAAAGTCGATATTTTGTACCATTACAACTAGCAATAAACAAACTGCTGCAATATGGAGTCGAATAACCGTTAATTATCTGGATTGGCAGTTATGTATCTGGTCGGACCCAGGCGGTCAGATGTTGCGGTAGGTTATCGGGGTATACTCTGGGCCCTATCCTGTTCTTGCTTTCCTTCAATGATTTTACCTATATTTTCCAGAAATGTTTCTATCTTTTATCTGCAGATGACTTAAAGATTTACAGTCAAATGGCGTGTCTTGGGAATTGCTCTATATTACAGAGTGTAATCTCCAAATTGGTTTCCTGGTGAAAATAGATCCATCCCGGCAGCATTACCCCCAGGAGTTGACTGCTCAGCTGGGATTCCTTGAAGGCATGAAGAATTCAGCTCACTATGAAGTTTGGTCACAAATTGCAGAAATGGCTGATTGTCCTGATCTGCTGGAACTGTTTAACTTTCGTATCCCTATGCAACCAACCAGACTACAAAATGGATTCTGACTGTGCCCTAGCCGGACCGCTATTGGCAAGAATAGCTTCGCCAACAAACTTAAGAACCACTACAATTCGTCCCTGTTTTGGTACTTTTTTTCTGCTCTTCTGTGCCTTGCAGGAGGATGGCGAGACTAACCTTGACTAGCTTACCTGGCTGTTGATTCCATATGTTTATTTACTATTAGCTACCTTAACTCTTTAATGTTCTAGTTTACTGTTCTAATTATTAGATTTAATGTTAAATTGCCCATATGGTGATTGTGTATTTATTTTTATTATTTGCTGCACTACTTATGTTAATCGTGTAATGTCCAATTGTAATAAATAAATAAAAATAGATAATGAGTAACCAAAAAATGTTTTGTTTCCAATACATTCACAAAATGCTATCATCAGCACTTGGGCCAAACCTCTGAAACCAGAAACGTGAAGTTTGGAGAATAGGCTAGATAAGCAGAAATACAACTCCTAGGAGGGAGAGGGAGAATAAATTTGTTCCCATTTTCTAAACTATGTGGCATTCATAAAAATAAACAAGCTTGTATCTGAATGTTTACCATAATTCAACATTAATTGAAGTGGAAAAGAGGCATGTTGGCAAGGTGTTTTCAGGATGGAGAGACATAACTTTTTTAAATTTAAGAAATAAGAAGAAAAATACTTGGCAACTAGTTTTTTGAGAGTAACAAAATACTTCTTTCTGTTTTTCAAAATTTAATCCTAATGGTGGGGAAAAGGATGTTATTTCATCGAAGAAAAATCTACAAGTTTAAATTATACGACTCCATTTAAAATAAACAAAAGTTATGACAGTTCAAATAAAATAACTGATTCAGTATACACTAAAATATTACATAAGCTTAATTGAACAATTAAGGTATATAAATCTTATTTAACTATAAAATTCTCAAGATTTTTGACCCTTATAGCATCATGACTAAACTTTTGGATAAGTTTTCCACAATGATGTTTATTGAAAATCGGAAGACAATGTTGAGTATGGACCAGAAGATATTTCTCAAATAACAATGTCTTGATTTTTGGTCATACAAAATTTAATTAGCATGTAATGATTAGAGAAACATGTTAATGTGTCATGTAACCAAACGAATGAAGGGTTAAGCAAGAAACAAACTAATAAGATATACATACAAGTAAAAAATCAACTAGAAGCTTTAAAGCTTCTTTAATGCACATCAGAAGGATAGCTACAATCATCAGTAACCCTGCTAAGCAAGCAGTTGAACTTCACCAGTTAAATAGTACAATTTGAACTGTCTGCAATAATGTCAACTAATAGCAAGGGTTTCTTGTGAAAATATCAATTTATCTCCTATATTTTCAACTAGCAATGCTTCTTAAAACGGAAATAAGGTACCAACTTGAAATAAGTAGAAACAAATAATTATTAGTTTACTAACTACAGATATTACAAAATTTATAAATAAGTTGTTCAGCTACCAGTAAAACATTAATATCAATGATTGCTGCATTTGAAACATAAGGCGTTTATACATATTTAAGAAAGAAAATAGAAAATATTACTTAGAAATTGTCGTATTATTAATACTAAGTTTAATACATTTTTCTCAGTTATAAGAAGAATATGAAATAAATATTTAATTATCACATATATGAAAAAAAATAGAAAAAACTTGTTCAGGGAATTTCACAGGGGCTTACTTAGTACTTGGATTAAAAAATAACTATACTGATGGAGATAGATTTATTTATTTATATATATACCTATATATATGTATATGTATATATATATATATATATATATATATATATATATATATATATATATATATATATATATATATATATATATATACCCAAATAAATATATCCAAGACTTATTCAAAGATTTGATGTAAAGTAAATAGCCCTAGATACATAATGATCAACTTTTTAATATTTTGCAAATTATTTAAAGTAAACGCAATAATATAGCTTATGAGTTTTTTTTTAGTATGCAATCTTTCTTTGGAATATTATTGAATGATAACACAAGGATTTCAAAGAGAGGAGAACAAAAGTAAAAGTGTTCTTGTCCCCGTTTCCCTTGGGGTCAAATCCGTTTTGAATTCATTTATATTTATCCGCCTGTCCCACTTTTTAACTGGGTAAACCATCTCTTTTTATCTTAGTTTGAAAACCTTACCTGAAGTCTGGAAATGAAATCTGCGCTTACTGATCTTGTTACACCTTCAGGACCAGAAAGGAGAACATCGTACACTACTGTATGGTCACTGCATCTTGTTTTTTCTTTTAAAATCGCCGCAAACAACACCAAAATCCTGTCCAAGTTCTCTTTGAGAAGAGGAACACAAGTCGACCTGAGTGTTACTGTTCCAACCACGTTTTTTGACATTTTCGAAGATGCCCATACTTACATTCTGTATAAAATTGCAAAAATAATTGGGTTTCTTAAAGATTTCACAATTTTTTACATTTATTTTGAGTAAATTCGAGACCGCGACGATGACATTTTTATTGACGGAAGAAAATGACTGATGTGTGGCGCGCCCTCTAGTGACTAATTTTTAATAAACTTTAAATTTTGTGAGAATTTCTTTGCAGCTAACTTTTTTGTTCTGGGCTTGGCAGTTTTCTGTTTTCTTCGATTTAACACTTATTTGCATGGATAAAAATATTCCTAATGGACTACTGTCTAAGAGCCGTTTTACACACACAAGAATTATAGCCAAAATTCATCTCAAAATTATGTCGAAAATTTTCATAAAACTAATTTGCTGTTTTACACATCAAAGAATTCTTGTTAAAATTTTGGTGAAAATTTTCGGCAGAAAGTGCGCGAAAATCGACGCAGAATAAAATTTGTGAATTGACAGCCCACGTCTGGTAATTAACCTAAAATTAATATTAACTCATTGTTTCTTGAACAAAATATCCCTTATTTGGTAGTTTCTTGATTATATATGTTCGGAAACTTTCATATTTACGACATTTTAAGGTTATTCCCAGAGCAAGTTAACTTTTTAACTGCTGGAACGTCACATGTGATGAAAATGCGCATGAGCATCGACAAAATTATCACCAAAATTATATTCAAATTTCTTGTACGTATCAAACAGAATCGTATTTTATTGTAAAAATTATCTCTAGAATTTTCGGAAAAAATTTGCTGAAAATTTTTGTTAGAATTTTCGGAATAATTCTTGTGTGTGTAAAACGGCTCTAAGTTGACAGCAGAGGGTTTAAATTGACAAGCATCGATTAATGTTGACAAGTATGATAAGTGAAACGAGTTTTGAATTTTAAAAATAAAACAAAAAAATCCTTTGTACATATCACCAAACCCTCAAAAATCGAAAATTTTATTTTTATAGAAGACAACTATTCCTTTCACGGATTCTAAGGCTTTATCTCTAGGTTTTTACACTTAATTTTCCGATTTAAGCTTTTATATCATGACTTATTTAATACAAATTATAACAATACCATAAACAAAACTGACCAACTAAAAGATCCAACTTCCATTGCACCTAGATCGAATCTAAATCTTAAACCTTAATGAATCTAGCTGTTAAGGCCATGTAATTAAATATCTCAATAATACTTTTTCCTTCTTGGGATATGTATCTCGGTCATTTAAAGAATATTTTCCCGTTTCTCTTAAACAAACCATAACAATTTTTAAAAAAGATCTAAAAATTTTTTTTTTCCATAAACTGAATAGTTTGAATAATTTTCATAGAAAATGTGTGATTGATGGTGAATAAATTAAATATTAGCAGAGACATAATATTCACAGAGACATTATTTTAGCCCAAATTATTTTTTTTACTAAAGTTTCACTTGCTTTTACTGCTCCAACCAGAAATACGCACTACTTTCAAATAGTAAACACCATTTGGTTTTATTTTTTACATTAATATCAACAATTTAGAAAAAACACACTCAAATGTTTTAAATATTGGGAAAACCACAAGATGAGGTAACAATGTATATTTCAAAAAATTCACTTTTATTTATTTTTATGTTACAAAATGTGTCAGTCCACAATGAATTTTCAATAAAATCCGTTGCAACATGGCATCCCTTTAATAAACACAAACATTTATTTAAATTTAAAAAAAGTACAGATTTCAGTTTTTCTTACTATCCTGAAATAGGTACGAAGTACATAAGACCAATATTTATATGAACAGTGTTGGTATGAAATTCCATTATAATTCTCATATCGTGTTTATTTTAATTTCTTGTCCTTTATTTTTATAATACTTAAAAAAATTGTATTTTTTTACGATGTTCTTATAGGTGGTGACACTAAAATAACTCCATCTCCCCTAACAAAGAGCATTGGTATATTTCTTTTAGTAGTTTTATAAACCTCTTCGTAAGTCTCTTCATCAATTTCAACAGTAGTAATCGTTTCTTCTGCATCACTTAATATCATGTTCATATGTTGATCATAAGCCTAAAATAAAAAAGGAAGCAGAATTATAAATTAAAACCTAAATTGACAGGAAGACAGAGTTTCCAAGTCATATCTTACTTTAATATTGATTGATAAGAAATTAACAAAAAATTAATGATGTCACCAAAGAAACAGTTAGGCATTCAACTGTGTCAATACCTAAGATTATTCTCAATATTGACATGAATCCTTTTTGTCGATACCTACTACTACAAGAACTACTAGTACTAGCAGTAGTACCCACCAACAATTTTTAAACATGCATTTGAAATACTTACATGCAATCTCCCCCTTAGTTCTCGATCGTTTCTCATTTTAACATAGATTTTTTCGTCAAGACTTAACCTTACCAGATCGAGAGGCTCTTTAACGGAAATGGACGGAATCTACGGCCGAAAAAATTATGGTTACATAAATACTAAAAGAAAATGTCTGTGTTTTACTTACTACATCTAAATCTTCGGCCATAACTGGAAAAAATAATATTAATTTTTAGAACGTCCTTTCTGTAGCTATTCCAAACTTTTAGGCACAAAATACAACTTATAGGTTAGTTGTTGTTGACAAAAAAGATATTGAATAAAATATAGTTGGTTGCATAAATTCTTAGCCAACTTTCAAATTTTCTTGAAATTTTTGTTTTGAATATCATCGAACAAGCATCGAACTAGAACCATTGTTTAAGATTATACAATGCTTGAACCGAAGAATATCCATAACTAATCGAATTGTTTTTGGTTCTAGATTCCTCCCATAGGTAAAATGTTTCCCCTTATCTAAACTATGGTTCTACTGTGGACTCGCAAAATTAAAACCTTTGTAATCAATAAGAAAATGAGCTGGAAATAAATAGCAATCAATTTTTCACCCTCAAGCACAGAACAAGAAAGTTAGCCCTACATTTCCGTTGGAGCTGAATAGTTTTTTGACATTATTCAATTTTAATAAAAGGAAGATCTATTTACAAGACTATTTGAGCCTTCACTACTGGAGGCACAAAAGATCCCTCCATAAATTAAATAATGTAGGAATCCTTTATGATTTTTTGTGACTGGAGGCAGCATGTAATGGTATTCGTAAGTCCTGGAACAAAAAAGGTTAGCCGTAAGTTACACGGTAAAGAGAGAGAGGGGCGAATACGGGAGTCATGCTATCTCTCTTGTTCCGAGGCCCGCTTGATATATGATGCCCATAGATGGTATTTTCTTTTGAGTAATTATCACTTTCAGTTCTGTCATTTGAAGTAATCATGATCACTTCGACCCAATGACAAGTAAATGCATATTCAAAAGGACATGAAGTTATCAGTTTCACTTTGTTCACTTTGATCAGTGATAGTTTACTCAAAAGAATACAGCCGATGAAACATGATGATAGGGCTATTCTTATGAGTCATTAGGGCTATTCTTTTGAGTCATTATCACTTTCACTTCTATCACTTGAAGTAATCATGATCACTTCAGCCCAATGACAAGTAAATGCGTATTCAAAAGAACATGAAGTTATCAGTTTCACTTTTTTCACTTTGATCAATTGATAATTACTCAAAAGAATAGGTATATTATCACTTTCACTTCTATCACTTGAAGTAATCATGATCACTTCAGCCCAATGACAAGTAAATGCATATTCAAAAGAACATGAAGTTATCAGTTTCACTTTGTTCACTTTGATCAATTGATAATTACTCAAAAGAATATAGCCGATGCCCCCGACTGTAACCGTAACTACAGTGCTGTCAACAGAAAAATACTTGCAAGTTTTATATTTATTCCTGGCAAAATGAGTGTGATAAGAAAAAGCTGATATTGCTCAATTAAACTGAATATTAGAAAAAGACAAATGATAACAAGATTGTCCATCCTTAAAATTTAGATTGCAAAATCAAAGATTATTCACAATAACGAATCCTCTTTGGCAGTTGGATAAAAGTTAGATCAAATCTAATAAATGACGTCATGACGTCAGCAAATTTACTTGAAATTCTGCAAGATATAATGCTAAAATATAACTTTAATACATAACCTGTTTATTTTCTGTGTGTATCTAACCAAAAAATGTCGAAAACACCAATTTTAACGAAAAAGCAACAAAAATCCTCTTTATCTGCTAAAAAAACAAAGACAAAAGAAACCATAAGAAACGTTCTCGCATCCCCTTACTCAAAATATTGGTAAGCCAGTTTGATAAATATCTCCCAACGTTTTTCAATCATATACTACAAAATTATGAAATAGTCTTTTTATCAATAAAAGTTTGAAAATATTTAAATTAGCACCGTCAATTTATATATGATCCGATTTATTCATCTAGAAAGCGATTATATTCATTTCTTCTAAAAAGGTTCATCCAAAGTAGTGATTCAATTATAGTATGCTCAAAATTTATGACTACATGAAGAACAATGAAAAGTTAAAATTTACACTACAAATACCGCTTAAAAAATTTTTGAAACTGTTTAAGGACATATCAGAGATGTCCAGATCAAAATGATCATTGTATAACTTGTTAGCTAAAATATACATTCTATTTAGTGGGACATAAGTGGAGAAGTTGGTTGTATGACTATCCACAGAAAACACTTCAACCCATCGACTATTTCTTTGAGGCACGTTGAAACCAATATGCTTTAGTAGTATTGGAGAATCTATTATACTATTAACAAAACGACGATAGTTCATATTTTCCTTAGGAATAATTTAATTTATAGCTCCAATTCGATCACATTATAGAAAGGTGGCCATATTGGTCAGGCATATTCTAATACAGAACTCACATCATTGTAATAAATATTTTTAAGAGCAATGACATTGTTGAAGTAAAATTCCATATATATGTTCTTTAAAAGTTAACTAACTATCCAATATCATGTTAACATCATATAAGGAGTGTGTCAATTCCACAGACATACCCTTAATATTCGATTGAAGTTTTTTTCTGCATTGCACTTCATTTTCCGATGTTAAAGTACAATCTATTATAGTACACCATACACTAAATGCATTCAAAACAGACTGTGTATCGATGCAATCCTGTTGAGATCTGAACAGACTTAAATCAAAAATTTGCCTTTGTTTGTACTGTACTATCATCAGTTTGCCTTAAGCAAGTCAGAGACTGCTTAAACACTATAAAAATTTTAAAAGTAAAATAAAATCATCATGAAGCCGGAATATATGCTTTGCTAACTTTGCGCACAGTCGTTTTAATGTAACGTATTTAGAGAACTACCGATTGTCATTAAAAAATCTTTACTTTTTATGTATTATTTTCAATATAATGAAAATGTAGGAAAAGCTACACAATAATTGTCCAACGATGAATATAAAGAGTACATATATTTTTTTTTTAAATAAAAAAAAGAAAATTTTAAGCAGGTGGAGTTTTAGCATTTGATCTACTACCCTTATTTGAACTGTTTATCATAAAATTCTATTTTTTTTAAGGCCCCTAGTTTCTAATGACCATTACCAAACCATTAAAACTGTTTTACATCAATATTTACCAAAGCTTTTACCAGATAAAGTGAAAATACCCTGGAAAGAACTTATGAAGGTACCCAAATCTGAAAGAAGAAAATTTAGAGAAGAATATGTTTCTGCTCAGGTGGGCACTGATTGTCTAAAAAATAATACTGAACCAAGGTATAATTTTTAATTGTTTTATTTTAGTTTCATTTGTTATATCAAATATGTTTTAGAGATGGTTTAGTTCTGGGTATTAATGATGTTACAAAAGCTCTTGAAAATGGAGAGGCAAAATCTGTTCTTATAACTGAAGATGTTCTACCTCGATTAATGGTAGAACATGTAATTGATCAAGCTGTATTGTTAAGAATACCACTACTAGTTGTTCCAGAATTAAGAAATATTTTAAAGGAGAAATGTAATATTTCCAGTATTGCTGTTGCCTTTTCTGATTGTTCAAAATATAAATTAGTACATGAAACTATAGAAGATTTAAGTAAACAATATCCTATACCAAAAAATCATATAAATTTTAATAGAGCTCAGGAATTAACAGATGACTCTATTATTATAATTGATGATAGTATTATAAATAATAACATTTCCAGGGAAAATCTTACCGATGTAGTAAATATTAGTGAAGATGAAGCAACTAAAAACACTGAAAATGAAAACCTGGAAGATAGTAATATAGCAAATGTTCATCTTATTAGAGTGACTAAGGATAAAAGAGTTTTTATACCAGAAAAGATTTCAGAAGAACATAAAAAGAAGGATAAAATGGATGTAGATACTTCTGGTTTTCTGTCATTTTCTAATGCTACTGATCGTGCAGAAAATATTGGAAAAAAATATGAATCTTTAAAAGTGAAGAGGATAAAAGGTGATACAAACCGAAATAAGAGAAAAATTCAGGTTATGAAAGAAAGAAAAAATAAGGGCAAAAATAATAAACGACCAAGAAAAAGTTAAAATATCACATAATCACGTAGTTATATTTATAACATAATTAATAAATTCAAATGTATAGAAGATGAAGTGAATAAAAATTAAATATGTCCATTAAAAAAGCTGTTCATCTGGTTTTAATATATTAGTCTTACTATTTATAATATATTTTCCACTCATAATTCAGGTGATTAGGTGAATATAATTCACAGTAAAAAAGTAAATTTCTGGCAAAAAAAGCTCAGTTTATTTGTAACACGTACAATACACACATTATCTTTTTAACAAAAATAAATTTTACAAAAATTTAAATTTAACAAACCTGAAATCTAAGATTGTGCAAAACTTTAACATATTTTTCTTTATAGCTACATGTATAACTTAATTTTTTTACAGTTAATAATAAGTTGTAGTGTAGAAGAAAACTATTTTAAATATACTCAAAAAATAAAACTGCTTTTTAAACTCTGTTTTAAGCAGACGCGAGTACAGAGGATGACAATGAGTAAAATTGTCCCTGAGTGAAACAAACCAAAGTACTTTATTTTTTCTAGCACCATCCTGTATCCGCGCCTGATTTTAATATTAATAGATATAGAAATTAAAGGGATCCCTGAATCTGTTTTGCACTTCATTTTTTCCCAATAATTTTAGAAGTATAGATTTATTTACAGGTTTGTTACTAGTAGTTACTATATTTTTATATTCAGGTAATTTTGGACACTTTCAAAGAAGTAATAAGTGTTAAAGCAATAAAATAATTCGTTTCTGCAAATATAGTTAAAACAGTCTTTATTCCTTATCCTAATAATATTTACTTAATACCTTAGAGTAAAAAAACTAAAATATTCTTAAAAGTACAAAAATACTATCAAGCCAACTATATTATATAATGCACTGTTATAATTGGCTAATTTTCTAAAATTTCTATCAAAAAAAGTTTTTATTTTTGTTTGACACGTGAAAAGGAAAGCAGATAGATCTGTAAAACGTCTCATTTCGAAGATATTTTCTGATGTGTAAATGTGTCAAAGTGAAGGCCCCACAAAAGTTTTTCTTTTTAAATCTAACATTCTCAATATAGTCCACATTCATGTAGCTTTAGAATTTATAGTCCCCTTTTAGAAGGATCTACTTTTCCATATCCTCGCGTCAAACTTTAAAACCAAGAAGGTTTAGCTGAGATACATAAATATTAAAAAATGTAATTGTTTTTATTTGCCAAGTCTTAATGTCGGTAAAGTTAATTTAATAGTTCAGATTATATATCTATTGGTAACACGGTGAATATAATAAGTATTTGGTCAATTTTTCACTTTAATACATCTTTGATTCAAAATAACCAGTGGAATTGCGTTATGTATCCATTACTTTCGATTTATACCCAAGACTCTCTCACCAAATAAAAAGTAAATTGAAAAACTACGGATTATATATATATATATATATATATATATATATATATATATATATATATATATATATATATATATAATCCATAGCCTTTCAATTAACCTTTAATTCAACAATTCGCACTCCATAATCATAAAAGTACATAAACCGCGGGTCCTGTAGAATCGCGTTAGCTCTCACTTCGAAAGAGACGGAGCGAAATAGGACAGTAGTACCTTTCTTTCCATTGGCGGAGCTAAGCACGATACCACTCGCACCAGACCATCATTAGAAAAGTACCACTGTCCTATCTGAGTCTGTAGGAAGGGAGGTCAACTGTCCTACTTTGCTCTGTGAAAGCGAGAGCCAATGCGCTTCTATAGGACCTGCAGTCTTATAAACTTTTATGTCTATGGAGCGCCCTCATTATGAAGGAACCGTGTAACAAAATGTTGAAAAGGGGGCGCAATTAAAACTGATATGGTAACTCAAATCGCAAATACTGAATGGTTGACAAAAGCTGCTTTAATTAATAAAAAAAATAAAATGGAAAAAGAATACCTACCAATTAATTGTTAAACGTAATAATCATCGAGAAAAGTCTTTTGCCTACGTTTTTGTTGTTAGATTTGTTGTGAAATTACTTGATTTTGTAGAGATATAAGTAGCGGACGTACAGATATAAGTAGCGGACTCGTAACATCTGGATACAAATGTAAAGGGCAGGGGAAATGTGCACTAATTTTTCAACCAAAACCCCCATAGGCGGTTTCAAAACACAACTCGACTGTGCTTTTATATATAAATATATATATATATATATATATATATATATATATATATATATATATATATATATATATATATATATATATATATATATATATATAATGTTTAGCTTTGTCTTGATTTACATAGCAGTAATGAGAGATACACAAGTATCTCTTTTAAATCCTTGCAGATGATAAAATTGAACTTGGGAAGCTTGTAAAAATGTTGCGTTTCTGAAAACACCTCGGTATTTAAAAAATTCATTAAAATTAATATTAAAAAGGTGACGATAAAAATAATTTTAAGAGAACGAGATTCAAAGATTGCATATCATTACAATAATTTTCACTAAAATTAATTCTTTGTTCAGAACCGCGTTGAGCTGTAAAATTTCATTTTAGCAATAAGCTATATTTAGTATATTTTACATGGGCATTGTTGTGAACAAAGTTGGCGGAACATAATTAAAATAATTTTTGAATATACAACGTATCCAAAGGGGCTTTCTTGGCAATATCATAATTTTTGTAATAATACATATATCAATTTTTAATTTAAATAAGCAGTTAAACCGAAAGTAGACATACTTGGAAGCAGTTAAAAAATCTATTATGAAATGTGAGCTATTTTACTTTAAGAAGTACTGATATTCAAAAAGTCTTTGTTTTCTACCGCTCTACTTGAAACGCTTTATGTAGTATTATTAATATAAACAACTTGACACGGAATATCTAAAAAATATATTTATATATATTTATAATTATTCTGCTCAATATGTGATAACTGGTTGTTGCTGTATAGGTCAATCAATAGTGGTTCTTTGTGACGGGATACCGACTGTACCATCAAATTAAAAACAATTCGTAGTGATAATTTATTGTTTTCCACTCTCAACTATGAACCATTAATTTGTTATAAATTAGAAAACCAATTCCCTTTTTTTTCGTTTTTGCTTATAGAATCAAAACTAATGAAGGAATCTCAATGGTGGAAACAGATGAATTATAAGGAATAAAAATGCCAACAAAATGAACCGTGAATCGAAATAATAGCAATTTATATGTATTTAATGCGTGCTAAAACTGGGGCTGTCAATTTATTAGTTTTTGCACAATTGCCATTTGAAATTTTTAGTGCCTTATCTTTCAGTGTGCCTCGATGCGTCATGGATGGTCCGATTTTAATTTTGTAAAAAGGCTTTGAAAGAAAGAAATATCTCTACAAACCTATATTTTCATTTTGCGTCAAAAAGTCTGTCAAATACGTGAAAAATGTTAGCAAACATGACCGAAAATGGTCGAGCGCATAAAACTAGAAGATTGGGGGCAACACTGCTGCCACGTACTATATGCATACGACACCCTCTGGCAGCCGCACTGCCGCCACTACTCTTCTACTTTCACGCGCGCGCATTTTTCCTATTTTTCGCAGACTTTTTGACGCAAAATGAAAATACATGCTTGTAGAATGAGACTTCTGCTTTCAAAATCTTTTTACAAAATTAAAATCGGACCATCGAGGTGCGCTTAAAAATGATACACCAAAAATTTCAAATGGAAATTGCACAAAAACTAATTAATCGACAGCACCTAGTTTTGGCACGCATAAAGTACATATAAGTTACTATTATTTCCCGAAGGGCTAACGCTATATCTTAAAAACTAATGGAGATATGAATTTTTGAAAAAACTCTGAATTTTCCGGGTTTTCCTGTTATTTTTTTCGAATAATTCGGTTGAGTCGATCCAGGGCTCATTTCGTTGATATTTTTATTTTCTACAATTCATCTGTTTACACCATTGACACTGCTACATTATTTTTGATTTTATAAGCAAAAAACACAATTTTTGGTTTTAATTGTTTGTAACAAATTAATCTGAGAATGCAAAACATAACAAAATATAACTACGGATTATTTAGTGTGATGGCACAGTTGGTATGCTGATAGTATTTTTGTCACAGAAACACATTTTTTATCTATTGATTGACTTAGTAGGAACGTGCCTATCTTAGACTTATGTAATATCATAACCTGCAGTACATAACACTTCCTTTCATTCAGCTAGGTTTTTTTTGGGCTAAACTTTCTATGTAAAGAAAACTGGAGACTGCAAAGAAGTCAAATTTATCAATATAGAAGAACACACATATACCCAAGAGACACACTTAAAAACATATAGAGTGCTTAACTAAACAAAGTTTCATGTATATTTATTACAAGAAAAAGCAAAGTGCATAAATGAGGAGAAACGAATTTTGACTCCCTCTATAAAATAGTTCAGTCCGAATGTTTCTTAATTTTATACTTTTAGTCATTATTAACCTTTTACTTTGTTTTGTAAGATAATTAATTAATATATTGCGTAGAAGTGCTTCTTCTCGGAACATCCTGTACGTTTTTTTTTTTGGATTAATCACCCTAGTAGGTAAAACGGGTTTTAATGATTTATTCTTAAAATGGCAATAGCAATTTAAAGAAATACCTTGTTTTTAATATTTTTAGATATTCTCTATAAAATTGATTTTTAAAAAAGTATTTACACACAGTTTCAAAGTAGAAGCGTAGATCATTATAATAAAATATCAGCGAAAAACTCACTGTTAAATATGACATCATGCGCTACCAAAGTTATTCTTTGATCTAAGATCTCTTTGTGCGTTACTTATTTTAAATTTATGTATTTTTCTAGGTTTAGATAGATTTTCTGTAAATTTCAGATCCAGACTTATTTTTTCATCAATTTTATTCCCACTGACTGGTTAGTTATTTTAAACTTTAGTTTTTTCCTGACCATTCTGAGATTTTAAGGGTTGAGTTTCTCCTACTTCTGTGGATGTCGCATTGTTCCAAGGTTGTTCTTCTCCAGAACCAAATATAGTGAAAACAACAATTTCTACTATATAGAATGCCACTGTCACCCAGAAAATTATTCTCCAGGGATGGATTGTGTTCTACAAAAAATAAATTGTAATAAAGTATGTAGGTAGTTTGTATATTTGCATTAAGTAAAAGTAGTATAAATATTACTGCTGAGTTTTATATCTGCTTTATTGCTTTTATAAAAGCTTTTTAGGCATTAAGTTAATTATCTGTTCTGCTCTTGGATGATTCATAATGCCAAAAATTAACTACCAACACTAAAAATTTACATTAACAATTTTCGCTTGCAAGTTACATGATACACTTTAGTTTCATCTGTGCATAGTCCCAACTAAAAATTAACTATTAACAACTAAGAAGTTGACAAACATTGAATGGATGTTTTCAGCTGGAGGAAAAATTGACAAGTACATCAAAATAGAAAAAATAACATAAACTGGGATTATAAACAAATAAAACTTACTAAAAACGTGTCAAAATAGTCGAAACACTTTAGAATAAAATAAATGACCACAATTGAAAAGCCGAAAATTTACATTTTACTTTTAAGTTATAATGTTAATGAACGATTTTAATTGGTCATCCTGAATTTTTACTAACTGTTAAATTTTGAAGAATGAATGACGAATTTGTGTTCTGTAGTGTAAGAGTTAGTTTAGTGGATTTAGTTGTTGTATGAACCGACCATTAAAAGTAGATTAAAGATTCTTGAATTTTAATAGTAAGAAATTTGTAAAATGTAGAACACTCTTCCTGTTTTTAAATCGAAATTAAAACGTTTTTTATTTTACAGCAGCCGGATTCACTAAAAAGATTTAATACATATACACTATTTAATTGCCTTGGAAGTTACGTCTTATAGTTGGCCAGTTTTGTTTTTCTTATGATCTTGTTGTAATCTGTATCAAATATATCAAGACATAAATTCAAAACTTGTTTGACTTATTGTGGTACTTGTCAATTTAAACCCTTGATTGTCAGGTTATATCGGTTTTAAAGTTTGACCATGTTAGTAAATTAAGGGGTAAAATTTTTTATAATGTTCAGGATTTTTTTAATTAGATAATACTATTTTATGTGTTTTGGAT
Source organism: Diaprepes abbreviatus (assembly GCA_034092305.1). NCBI lineage: Eukaryota > Metazoa > Arthropoda > Insecta > Coleoptera > Curculionidae > Diaprepes > Diaprepes abbreviatus. The sequence continues at coordinate 10,747,871 of JASJET010000139.1, forward strand.
TATTGTATTTTGACCTTTTCTTTTATTACTGACATACTTTTGTATGATTTTTTAATTGAAGAAATGAACTATTTTGATTTTATATTGATTTTATTCGATTTTAGTATGATAGTCAGACTACAAATGAACACGAAAACATTAATCATACCATTTAAATCGCGATTATTTCCTCAACAAGATTAAATGTCATTGGAGTATAAGGCGGTTCGGTAAAATTCTTGAGATTCCAGACAAATAAATTCTTCACTATTAATGTTTGGTATATAGTTAATAACAGATAAAAATGACAAAAAAAATGTAATTCGTAGTGGTAAACATGTTTTGACAAAGATTTTGTAAAAAAACTGTTAAAACAAGATAACAGGTATACTTTTTTTTCCTAATTACCTTAATTACACTACTTTACAGCCAATTTGGAACTGTAAAGGCAGTCTCTAAATGCGAAAATGATGGTAAAAACTTCTCAACACGTAAGATTTTTGAGTTATGATTTTTTCAGCAAAAATGAATGAGTATTTTAATCACATTATTTTAAAAAGTTATTTGTAATATACCGGAGCTCGACGTTGTCAAATTTGCATTTTCCCTAAGTTAGGGAAATTGAGCACAATCTGGCAACAACACGTGGGGAGGTCTAGAAATGACAAGTCAGTCATGAAGTCTCAACCCCCTAGGACTTAAAATAATGGAAGTAGTCATTTAAATCCTACGCCGTCGCTTTTTGAACTTCCGATACCCGATGTTTCTGGAAAAAAACAGAAGTACGGAACGGCTATAAAAGCAGGCAGCCGACATCGTATCATAAGAATTGGTTTAGCATGTGTAGTGGCAAAGATTATAATAGCTACCGCTTTTAGCTATAATAATCTTTGGTAGTGGTCAGTATTAGACAGAGATGCGAAGTGCGAGAATAAGCCAATAGTAACAGCCTTATATTAGTGTTATCTTTGTGTTGAATAAAATTAGTTGATGCCTGTAAACCTAGTATCACATCTCTGAACCGATATACGCGACAGTACAAAAATGTCTAAAGTACAGAAACGAGGCTGTGTTAACCCTGCGGATAGTTTTTGATGCATATGGAGTCAGTTTACCTCTAAATCGCAGAAAACGACAATTAACAAAATGACCAAAGTAACTTATCGTAAGTATTTTAGATGTCCTGTTGGCGATCAAGATCGTGACTGAGCTCCTCAGATATGTTGCCAATCCTGTGCAGCAAATCTAAGTCACTGGTCAAATAGCAAACTCTCTTCTATGCCTTTTATAGTTCTATTGATTTGGCAAGAACGAACAAATTATTTTAACAGCTGTTACTTTTGCATGACAAAAATGTCTGGTTTTTCAAGAAAGAGCAAACATAATATTAAATATCCGGATATTCCCTCAGCAATAAAACCGGTTCTTCATAGAGAAGGTTTACCAGTTCCAGCGCCCCCGGCAAAATGGGAGGAAAATTTAGAAATGTATCATGATAAGGCAGAACCCGATAATGTGTCAAAAAAGGACAATTCTTATTTTCCCGAAAGTAAAGGAAAAGCACCCCATTTAATTGAACAACCTAAATTAAATGATCTAGTTCGGGACCTCCACTTGCCCAAAGAGCATACTGAAGTATTAGGGTCTAGATTACAACAATGGAATTTACTAGCTACTAGAACTTAAGTTACAATATTTAGGAACCTTAACCAGAAGCTTTCCTCGTTTTTTATTCTACAGGATAAAATATGTGTTTATGTTAATCCAAATAGTTAGGGGAAAATTAGGATTTGCACATAACCCGAACGAATGGCGCTTATTTATAGATTCTTCTAAGTTAAGTTTAAAAGCAGTTCTGCATCATAGGGGCAACACAAGACCTTCTATGCCTCTTGCATATGCAGTTGATATCAAGGAAACATACGAAAGTCACTTATTCTAAATGCAATAATCTGTGATACATGTAAGTGGCAAATATGTGGTGACCTTAAAGTCACAGGACTATTACTAGGACTTCAGGGTGGATTTACGAAGTATTGCTGTTTCCTTTGTCTTTGGGACAGTAGGGCTACACAGAACCACTACCAAGTAAAAGAATGGTTTCCGAGAGATGAATATATTCCAGGTCAAGCTAACGTAAAAAATATACCTCTTGTTGATCCCCAAAAAGTACTGTTACCTTCATTACACATTAAACTGGAATTGATTAAAAATTTCGTTAAAGCATTAGATAAAGAAGAAGATTTTTCCTAAACTAAGTGATGCTAAACTTAAGGAAGGAATATTTGTTTGACCACAAATTAAAAAAATACTAAGGTACAACAGTTTGATCAAAAATTAAGTAATGTTGAATTAGCTGCGTGTAGAAGAACTACTTGAAAGCTACTGCAAAATGAGCTGTCACATGTCTCTTAAAATACACTTATTGCACTCCCATTTAAATTTTTTCCCAGAAAATATGAGTGACGAGTAAGGAGAAAGGTTCCAAGACTTGTTAACAATGGAGCAACGCTACCAAGGCAAATGGGATCCAGCAATGATGGAGGATTATTATTGGTTTCTTACGAGAGAAAGCGATCAGGAATATAAACGAAAGTCGACATTTGCAAAAAAGTTATGTACAAGAGACTTATTATAAATGTATTTTCATGTGTATTTTTGTAAATAAATGCTGTTGTCCCTAAAATATCTTGTTTTTTTTTATTGTTTTGAACTTATGTATAAATATTATATAAAAATGTTTGTATTAAATAAAAATAACTGATAAATTCTACAACTCAAAATCTATACGTGGTGGAAAATTTTCCTTTCTGAATTCGTAATAAGAATGTTTTAAACTCCCACGGACAGCCATTATAACAAACATCACGCGCATTTTTTTTTTGTATTTGTTGACTAGTATTATAAACGTTAGTAAAATGTTACCCGCTGTTTTATCTTTCACGTCTAAACTATTTTTAATAAACTAACACTCACATGGCAGCAGCAGTAATATGGTAAAGTATATGACACAAATTTTACTTACATCCGTTTTTGTTAATTCACTAACAAATATAGGAACAACAATACCGGGTATAGTAGCCACAGTATTAGTCAATGCCATAAGTGTTCCAGCATAATTGGGAGCAATGTCAATATGATTGGACAAAAAACCACAAAACATTCCACCGATCGCTGTTATAGCAATGGTCATGAGAGTAACACCGGCAACCTTAGTGTCAACATAGCATAGTATTATAAAACATATGAGTGGCACTACGCTAGCACAACCAGTGGCTATTTTTCGGGCAATAGTGGTTGTAATAACCTGAAAAATACTCAGTTTAATGATATATTTTCTATTCAATTAAAATAATAAATAATAAAACTGAAAATACAGGTTTTTTCCTGTGGCATCTTTACTTCAGAGAATCCACTATATGGTATCTAATCTTTGTTGTATTGTTGCATTTGTAAGATAATTCAATATATTACCACAGACCGATTTAAAACCTTATTCTTATCTGCGGTATTTTTATATATGTTACGTGTTTTTCGGTATATATTTTCTTTGGTTTTTCCCTTAATTACTTACGCCTGTATGTTAGTTTTAATTTTACTTTTAATAAAAAAATATAGCAACACTGAATATTCAGAAAGCAATTTTGTCAAATTTAGTTTCTATTATTTTTTGCTATATTAAAGTGGGAAAAAATTTTATAAACAATTTGTTTTGCTGAACTTGATAAACACTGTATCCTAATATTGAAAGAATAAAAAATTAATACTTTGTATTTCTTGTAATTTTATAAGAACAATAATTTTAATTCAGTACAAACTAAAAAATTGCATGCGTGCAATGTTCGCGACCATCAAACTCACTAATAAAACTAGATTCTATTATATGTGAATAAGATTCTATGACGCCTTCAGAATTTCAATCTTGACATAAAGGATAAAGTATAAAGAATAATTTTTGGAAAATCCATATTATGGGATCTCCGAGTACTTTAATAAAAGAATGTGAGTATTTGTATTGCTTGTATGATTATAGCGTTTTTGAATAAAAACTTGATAATTAACTGTTTATACTATAATTTTAAGATCTACTTTAATATTAACCAGTAAGATTTTATGACCGGACTATAATTATTAATTCCGATTATCAGAAAGTTTTATATTTTTGAGTAAATTACGAATCAAATCAGCTTGAAAACTATTAAATTTCGATAAATAGTATTTTAAGACAAACTGTTTTTAAAATTTAAAGTAGAAATAATACACATTTACTTTTTATTTTTATTGTATTAATTGTTATAAATTACTGGAATTTTACTCTACTTCAGTCTAACCGGAAGTTTTTTTTCTTTCACTGAAGATTACAATTCAGAATAATTTTTCAATTCAATTTCAATAAAGCCAAAGTTTACATAAAAAATCAACGTTTGGGGCCTGTGAAACAGAAACTGAAAATTTTGAATTATCTGCTTCAGATTTCGATTATTAATATAATCTGATTTGTCAAATCTTAATTTATATTAACACTAATGGAATTCCAAATTTATTACTATTTTAATCGACCAACAAACGACTTAATCAGAGCTCAAAGTCCGTCACTTAATTAGTTCAGAAATGTTAAATTGATATATACATCCCAAACAGCACTAGACGTCTTATAGACGTCATTTTTATATCCAGATTATGTCTGAACGTCTTAAGACATAAATAAGGCGTCTTATAGACGTTGTTTTAAAAACGTCTATATACAACGTCTTTAAGATATCTTTTAAAAGTCTACATACTACATTTTATATGAAAATAAATACAGTTGTGTATAATTTAGTTGATAAAAACTAAAAAGCATTTCCTTCCCTATGGATTTTATCGCAGTTGGATAATAAGTTTGCAACGCCGTACAGAGCTCAGCTGAATACAAGTTGAGGTTAAAATTTTTGATTGAACGACAAATTTTTAGTAGCCTCACTACGACCTTGATTAATGGAACTTTTGCGTGATCTTTTTTATCAATACCTCGGTGCTTTTTGTCACAGACTGTTTGATGTACCGATAACAATGACACACATAAATATGATGCCAGCGAAACTATAACTTTAAAAAACCCGCCTTTTGTTCCTGTCAACTGTCATTTTTCAGTTTTGTATTTGTGTTTCGTCATATCGTTACTCATTTTTAATGTTGTTGGGGTGCCCACTATGAAAATTTAGCTTTTGAAAGAATTTTATTAAAATAGTTGATTTATCTATGTGCCTCTAAAAATCTTTTTTATTCGTGTTTATGTAATACTTAAGGTAAGATCGAGAATCATATGTACTTAGGAAAAACAGTAACGTTATTTATAGGTTGTGTTACAGGAAATTCCCGAATGCTTTGCCGCTTATATTTTTGTAGTAACTCTATGTTATTAGAAGTATGAAATGAAATCTTCAAAAATATTATCTGTGCGAAAAATGCTTGCACAGCTCATCTAGACCCGGTCCTAAATATTACAAGAAATATTACTAATGAAGTGGAAGGCGAAATGTTTGTTTATGGAGTGCTCCACTAATGAAACTTGTAAGATTTATTTTGTTCCTGATGATTGGTTTATATTTAAAGAACATAGAAAATAGAGTTTTGTTAATTACAAGAAGTAATTTTGTTTAAGGTTTTAGAAATTTCAAAGCTGGGAGTAGGGAGCATTTATGACTTTGTAAAGTGAGCTTGTAAAATTACCATGTACAGTTGATTAGTACGAAAAGGAAAGAGAAAGTTCTACGATTCCAACTTGGCGAGACTTATTATGAGTAAGTTCTGTCTTTCATTATACATATTAACCTTGAAATAGCATAAGTCACAATTCTATAGTAGAGAACAATTATAAAAATTCGCAAAAATATCAAAAAATTTACTCCCACAAATGATAAACTTTATCCTATATATAAAAATCAGTTTGTTATTAGGATCTACAGACACAACAGGACTGGCAAAAAATCGGAAGAATGAGAAAAATTCAATCCAAACATGGCTGAAAAGGGCATCAGACCAGATTTGTTATTCGACTAAATAAAAATTCTTGTTTTTAAAACTATTTAAAGATTTGTGTACTTTTTATTTCAATAAACTTTTATTTTGTTGATAGTCTATCTTTTAGAGTTTATATATCGAAGGCATAAACTAAGGCTTAAATTTGATAGGTTCACTTATCGTTCAAACAGTAGTAGTTCTAAAAATATTTACTCTTCTACCTCACTTCTTAAATTTCAAATTAGAAAAAGTTTACATTATGCTTAAGTTATGTTTTTTTTTGTATAAAGAGATTATGTTGAACATATTTTTTAAAGCAAATTATTCATGCGGAACTTGTAGTTATTTAAAATGGTAGTGTATATTTTGCTCTTGATTTTTTCTTAATAAAAGTTATTTCTTGGACTTTTGAATAATTACGGTTTGACTTTGTAAACAAGACAAACAAAAAAATTAAAGGGACCCTTTTTAATGTGCATAATTTTATTGGTGGAATATGTTGTTTTAATGTTGGGAAGGGACATCCATAAGACGTTGTAAGCAAATGTCTTAAAGACGTTACCTTTTGAAACATAAGACGTCTATACAACGTCTTATAGACATCATTCGTCTTTTATGGACATCCATAAGACGTCCTGAATGGTGAGATCAAACGTTTTATGGACGTCTTTAAGACGTATTTGAGCTGTTTGGGATTAAGTTTTTTAAAAAATGTATTTTGTACAAAAAAAAATGAAAGAGAAGTCTAAGATAAATCCTACCTTTTTTCCTCTCAAATGGTCCAATAATTTACTTAACACCATCGAGAAAATCCACATACATAAGAAGGGTAAAGCGGTAAGAAAAGCATTTTCAGACAGCTTAAATTTGGGTATATTCTTCATGTACAGGGGCAACTCAATAAGAACCATATACCATCCCCAATTTGAGCAGGTGTGGGCAATTAAAATAGCTAAGAACGCTGGAGAGGTCAGTACAGCTTTCCATGGCACTTTCGGCTGTTAGTGAAAAAGTAATTATTCATTGTGGTCATAATAAATACAAACAAGTTTAAAGTTTTTTTTTTGGTTTAAGGGAAAAGGGCCGACTAGGCTCACTGTTGTCAAAAACAAACTAATATCTATAATTTCTTACCTCATGTTCTTTTGAGTGAGAGTCTCCATCCTGGTTCAGAGATTTCATAATATATTCCCTTTCTTCTAAACTAATGAGTTTTTGTGTAGCAGGTGTGTCAGATACCAAAAATACCCAGAGAATCAACCATACAACACTTACACCTCCTTCAATATAGAAAACCTGCTCCCAACCAACTTTTGCGGCGATTATTCCAGAAACCAACATGGATATCTAAAAAAAAACATTTTATATTATAAATGATGCATACACAGATAAAATATACTGTATTCAAAATGAAAAGTGTTTTTTTTTTTGTATTTCATAAAGTTACTATCATTTAAATATCTATTTAAATAAAACCAACAAGGAATAAAGAGGTTATAATACTACAAGATATTCAGGATTCCTAACTAGGATATAAGAGTAGGATATATTTACGAAAAATGTTAAAGAGATATTCTTGAGCTAATTTTAAGCATAAAAGTTCATATAAACATATGTCTGATAATGCTTAGTTTTTAAAATACAGAATGTTAAAATTTATTATTTTTAGTTTATTAAATTTACATCATTTGTTTTTAAAGATAATTAAGTCAAATTTGGAATACACAACACTTTTTACAGTTATAATAAAAAAAATTATTATTATGTGAAATAATGGCTGTATTCTTTTGAGTAATTATGACTTTCAGTTCTGCCACTTGAAGTAATCATGATCACTTCAATCCAATGACAAGTAAATGCATATTCAAAAGAACATGAAGTTATCAGTTTCACTTTGTTCACTTTGATCAGTGATAATTTACTCAAAAGAATACCGCCATTATAGAGAGTGGCACTTTTTTCGGGGTCTGCAAAATTTTACTCTCTCGAACTTTTTTTTTTCGGGGGTCACTGACTCGAATTGATTACTCAATTAGCTTTCCCATCTTATTATGAAACTTTATTATCTCTTAAGTTTTCTTCTAAAAGTTAATACTTTTCCACAAAAAAAAAGAAAATACATAAATAAAAAATCATAATGTATTTGTTTTAATTAATTTTCATTCATGTTTGTTTTAATCAACAGGGATTAAGAAAAAAATACAACATATTAATAACAGATTTTGAACAATAGTAACAAAATATTAATAACAGAAATTACTACAAATGTTGCAAATGACGACCCTCATCCATAATGCAAGAATAGGATCTTCATCTCATTGAAGAGCGTTTCGTTGAAATAATCCCAGAGTATTTCTTATCCTTTCGCAAGACGCAATAATGCGATTTCTCAAATCTCCAACATCTTCAAGAGAAGATGCATAACCCAAAGATTTAAGGAAGCCCCAGGTGCAAAAAGTTCAAAGGATTTAAGTCAGGAGATCGGACAGGCAAGTGTTGAGTGCTTCCTCGATAAATCTAACAATTTGGAAACACTGCCTCCAAGTGACGACGTACATTGATACTGGAACGCCATCATGCATAAACCATAATTTTTGTCCAATTTGAAGGAGACCCTCTTCAAGAAGGGTAGGTACCTCTTCCTCGAGAAAGTGCCAGTATTGGTCGCCATTTAATCTTAATGAACCAATTAGATACTCGCCTATGACACTATTCCATATATTAAATGAAAACTGATGTTGATAATTGGCTTCAAAAATGCATGCTGATTTTCTTCAGCCCAAATGTGATTATTTTGAAAACAAAATACGTGACAAGAAAGGGGAGATTGGGTGATCAGTTGAAGTACCCATTGCCAAAAAGTCTCAAGGTAAAAGCGCCTGCACTCACAACATATGATAGGGAGACAATTGGTGTTCTTTTAAAATTCGGATTACTGTGGAATTCTTTATATTTAATATATTGGCAATTTTTCTCATACTTGTTTTAGGAGATTCTTCTATTAAATTAAGAACAGCTTCCTCTAGCGCTACGGTTCTTATCTCCTGGGGACGTCCACAATCAGAAGTTCGTTTTTGAAATGTACCGTTTTCTCGTTAACGCTGATGAAGACGAGCAAATGTGTTATGATGAGGTAATCTACGTTGTGGATAGAAGTCAGCGTAAATCCGTTGAGCTTCTAATGCATATCCATTAGCACGATCATAAACAAAATCCATATCTGACATTTCAACATTTGTAAACTCTGTCATTTTTACTATTTTTTCTTACTTACTTTACAATAAGACTACATAAAATCAATCACACTTATCTACAGAAATTAAAACACATTACAACAAAAAAATAATTTAACAAATTAGGCGTGAACTTAGTTGAAAACAGTCTTTCGACCCTTAGATACCACTCCTACAGAACGTAATTGGAGATGCATCTGAACAAATTTAATTTTTTTGTGGAAAAACTATTGACTTTTAGAGAAAAACTTGAGATATAACAAAGTTTCACAATAAGCTATGAAAGCTAACTGAATAATGAAATCGAGTCAGTGGCGCCCGAAAAAAAAGTTCGAGAGGGTAAAATTTTACAGACCGGGAAAAAAAGTACCACTCTGTATATTATTTCAAATAGTAATCATTTTTGTCTGAGAACTATAAAAAGTATTATGTCTTCCAAATTTGACTTAATTATCTTTAAAAACAAATGATATAAATTTAAAAAACTGAAAATGATAATAAAATTTAACACCCTGTATCTTAAAAACTAAGCATTATCGGGCATATATTTATATGAACTTTTATGGTTAAAAATAGCTCAAGAATAATGTTTCGCTTTTATTTGGAAACATCCTGTATAGATAAAAGTTTTATGTTTACGTGTAAAGCAATAATTATTTTAGCAATATATTCCTTAACAAATGTAAAAATTAGGTGAAATCTTCATTACTCTACATGAAAATTACATATAAAAAAAAAAGGTTATCACCCACATACTTTTAGCTGTACTTTACGCAACTTTAAAAACTCTTGATTATTCACAAATTTACAGTTACATCGCTAAATATATTTAAAATACATTTTTAAGACCCTAATAGTATTGTGCATCGAGGCGCTCGTAGCAAAATTAGAGGAACGAGGCAACGTAGTTGCCAGTAGGTGTTCACTGTGTGACGCAATGTGGTTATATTCAAGTCTGATGATATTCGCGGAACCTAACGTAAGGCAAACACCTTAACCACTCGGCCACCGTGATTATCACTTAATATATTTTAGGAACTTGTATATAAGTTACGATTCGGGGCCAATGGTTTGGGTTTAATCATAGTTTAAGTTGGTTTAGTGGTTTTGTAATGCATTCCGATTGTTTAATCGTCCATATTATCTCATTAAGACAATCAGTATTTTGTCTGCACCGTGCCCCGATAGGAACGGAGTCTGTACTGTTCATGCGGTGGAGAAAGTTCTTCTATCTGTCGTCTCTGTTTCTATCGGCGGAACACTTCCACTTACATGCGTCTCAATGTCTCCCCTATTCTAACAGATCTATGGTCGTTCGCCATTCCATGACTAAATATCCTAAATGCTATTAGATGGGCATCTTAACTGAGTAAGGGAAAATTGACATTGCCCGACCGCCTTTATTAGGTTTCCACCTGCCGCAATACCACAGTAAAATCAGTCCTAACTCAGGATGACTGAATATCGGATGGTCTAATGGGCCCCTAAATGCAAAAAGCCAAATATCAATTTTTTCTTGATATCTCTGGAAATATAAGAATTGTTTACAGTTTTAAAAAGACATAAGAACAAAATTGCACAACTTTATCCCCTCCTCCTTTAACATGATATTAATTCTGATCATTGTAATCATAACACCTTGTGTATCAGATGGAATATTTTGTAACAGCAATAAATCGTAGACTCCTGCAAACGGATTATTATGGTAGAGTATGGCCGATTTGCCTACGATTTACTGCGATCCCATGCAGGCGCGGATCCAACTGGGGGGGGGGGGGGGGGGGCGATCGCCCCCCCCCCCCCCCAAGAGCTTTGAGTTTAGAAAAATGGACCCGATTTTTCCTCTTATACTATAGTTTATTCAAGAACTAGAGAGAGTAATAAATCACTTTTTACCATTTTTCTCTTCGCAAACTACCTGTGTTCTTTAGTCCGGTGTTTTAAGCAAAATTTGTTAGACACATATATTTTTCATAGAAATGGGTTAGAAATTTTATAATCAAAAATAGCGGTCTATAATAATAAACTAAAACGTAGGATTATTCTCTCAAAAAATTCTAAGTTATAATTTAAATACTTACAAAATATCCATTGTCAAAAATACAAAAAGTTAAACATATATAAAAAAAATAAATTCGTCCATATAATTAAAAAATATTTTTGGGGCTATTGGTCATTTTATTATTAATTAAAAACATTTTTAGGGTATTTGACGTTTCAGTTTATTTATTTCTTAAACCATCTGCAGAATTACAATTAAACACTAAAAAGGGATTCTAATGTAATTACTTTTTTTATGTTGTAATTAAAATTAGACCTACTTATTTTTATTTCTATTGTACTGATAATTTAATTTACTTTTATATATGGAAATACGATAGCCCCAAAAAAATAAGATAAACATGTTATTTCTACACACTTAAGAAATAGACACAAACACAATAATAAAATAATAAAAACTTACGGCTAATTAGAATTAAATATATATAAAATTAAAGAGTGGGACACACTAAAATAAAAATATATAAAAAAATAAAAAAAAAACATATAAACAACATTAAACAATAAAATACAACAAAAACAAAAATTTAAATAATAAATTGTGTTTACACTAGTAAACATTACGTATCTAATTCCTAATCAAAGTCAGTGAAACTATCTTCTCTAAAATTAATTATAATTGGTTCCTCTATCTCACCGATTATGAGATCGAGTTCTCACATTTTGTTTTATTCTTTTATTATATGGATTTTTCCCAATTTTCCGCAGTAACTATATTCAAAAAAATCTTTCAAAAGTTTAGTTAAATTACTAATTTTATTAATTGTGTTATTTCTAGCAACTCTACCTTTTACTTGAGAGAGATATTTACGTCTCCAACGGACAGTTTCCGGACGATTTATAAGAACAGATTTTCTATCTGGTTTTTTCAGCAAAAATTAAGTTCTCTGAGCAATTTCCAGAGATCAGTTCTTTTAATTTCAGGTAAATCGCGATCTTCAATGATTTTAGCTAGAATTTTGTAGATGGTTGGGATCTGCTTCTCATAATAAAATGTATATACAACCCCTTTAATTGCAATTTTCATCTCTTCTTCCAACGAGGTTTTTCGTTTGCCTGTGATCGAATGTGGCTTGGGAGTACTAACAATTCCAGTCGTTTTTTCTCCTTCAGTATTCGGTACATAGTAGATTTTCCAACTCCTGTCATGTTGGAACATATCTCAACAGAGCTTTTAACATTATTATCTAGATATTGATATCTCTGGTTTAACGATTTTGGAATAAATATAGAGGTGAAAGCCATATCTTTTGGGTATCTCACTAATCTCAAATAATATATAAAAACAAGCGCAAACAAGATAAATCACTAAGAAAAAACTGTAAGTAGTACTTTGCTCACTGACAGAAATTAAATTAAACTATCAGAAATTCTATGTTGCAGTAAATTTATAAAATATATTTAAATATAATGAAATATAATTACATTTACGGCAGTTCTCAGTTACTGCGGCACAGGAGCAGGTACGTTAGAGGTTTCGGTAACAGTTTTATTACTCTCTCTAGTTCTTGAATAGAGTATAGGAGTCTGTATGCTTGTGATCGCCCCCCCCCCCCCCGTCCCAAAAGCTTTGAGTTCAGGAAAATAGAACCCATTTTGTCTTTTATATTAGGAATGAATATGCTGCTTGCATTCCCCTCCCCCTCCCCCCCCTTTGACAACTTGTTTTTCTTGCCATACTGTACTTTTGTGATATCACCGCCCCCCCCCCCAAAGAGAGAGGCTGGATCCGCCCCTGATCCCATGTTAATTAGTAGCTATTCTATAACCCTATAATTAAATCTCACTAACAAAGGCACTCTGGTAGTCTGGTCTTCTTCTTGAGACCTGTAGTTTTATTACTAAACAACTACAGGTCATTAGAGCTTACCAATACTACAAACAAGTTTCCCAGTGCGCCAGCGAGTTTAATCGTGCGAAGGTTTTTATTAAATTAAACGAAACAAGTTTCTTAAAACACTTAAATCTATCTAAATAAATAGAAAAGAAATTATTTACAATAAGCAACTTAAAACTAACTGCCCTAACTAATGCTCTCGTCAACAGTTATTTTAATACCAATGTAGTAAACTCAATTTGGAAAATAATACGTTTAAATAGCTTCCTAGAATATTAATCAAGAAAAAATAATAACATGAAAAGCAGCTATTTAAATTGTTTAATCAAAACAGCACTAAAGTCGCCCTTCTCTTCTGTAAAAAAAAACAGAATTCCCCTTAACTTTCCCCACAAATAAATCAAAAATTAAAACCTTCTTAAACACCCCGAATATACGTGTGGCGTAACATTCTCTAGACTAGCAGATTTCAGCACGCACCGCCTATACCGAATCTCAAATAAAAATTCATATTTAAGTGGTATTCTATTTTGTAATGATGTGAGCATAAAAATATAGTAACTTTTAAAATAATTCTATTTACATAGTTATGGTCAGATTGTCACCATATTCAACTAAGACTGCAAAAGGTTTGTCCACTAATGCATATGACAGATAATAAATTATTAGCATATATTTTCGACTACCCGCTTAATTGAATAAAAACAGCTTGGAAATAACAGCTAGTTGAGTAATTCCAATGCCAAAAAACCCCGCACAAAACCAGTGGAAAAGGCTAATCGGTCCAAATTCCGGAAGAAGGTAGTTCATTTGATGCTGAATAGAAACTGGACGAAAAATGGACAGTTCTCGAAATAAAGAGGGGTGCAGAACTAAAAATCCCCCCTGCAGTAGAAAAACTGGCGGCAAGTGAATGCTTTAAAAGGCAAACAAATAATCCACATATCTCCAAACAGCTAAACCAGGTTGTATTACCACAGCAGGTGAGTATTACCACAGCATGGTATATCAACCCCGCAAAACCGGACTTCATCCCCCAAAATGCCCTTGGAATCAAGCTCCTCTTCTAAAACTAGAGGGTAGACAACCGACCAGAGTATTCGTGTTCTGCAATTACCCAGGATCAACGAACGTTGACGTGACGACTATCTGATCCCTCGGGTGTGAGAGCGCGCGTTCTAACTATTAAAATACATTACCCCCCTTGGAACTGATTTATCTTATTAACTTTTATTGGATTGATTATTGTATGTGTGTGTCAGTTTACTAGTCAATGTGGGCAATTCGGATAAAATATTTTCAAGATGGTGGCACTACCGGTTATACCGGAAATTGACCCCTTCTTGCTTATTTTAAATGGAACACCCTATATGTCATTTCATTTTTAGATACTATACCTAAATCTAACTGTTTTTGAGATATTTTAAATTTTATGTCAAAAATGGTGTTTGCAGGCCTAAACGTAACTACCGATTTTTGCTATATGAAAGCCTTTATTATTTAATTGGGTTTCCTTCTAGAAGGGGATCTACTATAGTGTAATGTGTTGATATTTTGATAATAAATAAATACAGGGTGATCAAAAACTGACATTAAATATTAACTTGAAAAAATCGTTAAAGGTCAATTTTTTTAAACGCAAACCCCTTATTTTTATAGTGTTATCTTATTGAGTACCAAGCATAAGAATGACTTTGAATAAGGTTGTCTATTCGAAAAATTGACAGTTTTTAAAATATACGGCTTTTAAGTTTTGCTATTAGTTGGTCATGACGGCGAGACGAGACGAAAAAAAAAACAATAGAGCACTACAGAAATGTACTATTTCTTGTCGTTTTACAATTATTAATAAAAATCATGCTAGGGCGATTGAATTATACGTACGAAGATTATTTAAATTTGTTTATTATCTATGGGGAATGAAACAAAGTTTTATCAAGAACATGCCAGACAATTACTGATAGATATCCAGATAAACAGCGACCTTCACGGAACAGTGTTAAACGAATATTGGAAAATTTCAAAAATTTTGACACGGTTAAGGCAACAATGCATAAAAAAAACCTATTCTCAATAATGAAAATGTCGAAATTGCAATTCTGGGATATTTTGCGGTATATCCTATGACATCGTTGAGACAAGTGGCTTTACAAACAGGAATCTCGAAGAACTCAATATATAGAATTCTATTGAAACACAACTTCCACCCTTACTTAATAACTTTGATTCAACAGCTAAGAGATACTCATTTTCCGAAAAGAGTACAATTTTGCGAATTTATATTAGCGATGATACAACCTTCGGACAACATAATTTGGACTGATAATGCAAAATTTACGAAAAATAGCCTTTTTAACAGACAGAATTCCCATTTTTTGAGTGATTCAAATATTGCTGAGGTAAGATTGCGGAATTTTTAACAAAACTGGCAATTTAACGTACTTTGTGCTGTAAGAAATGATGGAATAGTAAAACTACATTTTTATGAAGAAAACTTAAATGGTAATTCTTTAATACAAAGTAAATTATGTCCCCATGTTAAATTATGTATTTAACTTTTGTAGGAGAAATATATTTAAATGTTCTAGAAGAGTTAGAGAATCAATATTTAAGCAATTTACCTCTGGTGGAACAAAGGCAAATTTTTTACCAACACGATGGCGCCCCACCACACAGAACCTTCTTACAAGCAACATTTTATGATAAGTGGATTGCCAACAATGGACCTTTTCTGTAGCCTCCTCATCCTCCTGATTTGAATGTCTTAGATTATTTTATAATGGGAACGATAAAAAACATCGTTTATTGTAATCCAGTGACAAAGATGGAGGACTGTATAGCAGTGGTATGCGAAAAATGTTCAGGGTGAAAATTTTGAACATTTATTAAAATTAGTTGTTAACATTTAATGTTAGCTTTTGCTCACCCTGTATTTATTTATTATCAAAATATCAACACAGCCCACTAAAGTAGATCCCCTTCTAGTAAGAAACCTAATTGAATAATAAATATTTTCATATAGGAGAAATTGATAGTTATGTTTAGGCCTGCAAACGTAATTTTTGACGTAAAATTAAAAATAAGTCAAAAAAAGTTATGCTTAGATATAGGACATTATACATGAAATATTTACTGCCCTAGATTCAAGAGTTTTAAGCTCAGGTGCATCAAACCCTGAGTAGCTCCGAGCAAATCTGAATAAAGCGGTAATAATATTAATTGGAACAGTATATAACCTACAAATTATTTTTTTTTCAGAATTTGTGTTTTTAATACACATAGCGAAACATATTGAAGACAAAAAGGTAAAAATATTACATTATTACTTATTAGTTTCGAATTTTGTCGGGTGTCATGGCATTTTAGGCCATAAATATTTTTCAATTCGTTAAAAAAACTATGAAGGTAAGTTCGATATTTTGTGAAATAATCTTATTTTTGTGTCTCCATTTCATGTATAAAATGTTTTTTTACCCAAAAATAGCATCTAAAAATGATAACTGATAGCTGTTAGGGCTTTATACATCAAATTTTTTTTTTGTGCTTGAGGGGTAAGGGGAAAGCAGATCTGACAAGCGCCGAGGCATAATGCACTACTTGAATAAAGCGAGGGTTTCTTGCACCTGTACAGCTCCGAGCTGTTCATGCTAATGAATCGAGGGCAGTAATTGTCTATAATTTTGCGTAAAACATATAGGGTGCTCCATTTAAAATAAGTATCAACTTCCGGTATAACGGGAAGTGCCACCATCTTGAAAATATTGTAGCCGAATTACCCCCATCGCTTTTGGTCGATTTTAAAGATCTTTTAAAGTCTAATTTCTGGGAAATCAATCGCGGCAGTTCCTCGTAGACACACTGTATATATATATATATATATATATATATATATATATATATATATATATATATATATATATATATATATATATATATATATATATATATATGTCTATTCCAGGAGGATTTTCAGTTTTGCACCCCCTTTATTTCGAAAACTGTCACTTTTTTGAGGTTGTGCCCATAAGAGTTTTATTCAGCATCAATATTAGTTTTGTGCTGGGTCCTTTGTGTTAAATTTTTGGTTGTTGTCTTTTGTTATTAGATTTAGTGCCATACCTCAAAATTATTAAGTTCATTAGTAACATTTGTTTACTAGATACCCGCCCTATACTGTAAAATAAATACTTACGACTGTTCCCAAAGCAGTACCAGAATAAACGATACTGCTCATTACACTTCTCTCATTTGGTGGCGCCCAGTGAGCTAGAATAACGTGCATTCCAGGAAAAGAAACACCGCCAGCTATACCTGTTAAAAAAAATGAAGTCTATCAAATTGTAAATAAAATAATCCACAAATCATTTTATAAACCTATAACATTTTTAATCAACGTTTGAATATCTCAGAGTGTTCTAATATTTATAAATGGAAAAACTAATGTACTATCTTTCTTGGTTTAAAAGATAAAATTATAAACGACCGGATTGCGAGTGCTGGTAAATATTAGAACAAGTCATTTTCTGATAATTTGAAATGAAAAGAAATAAAATATGTGTCTGAAATCCACAAAAGTGTGTCACATTCTTTGCACACTTTTATTTTTATTTCAATAAAGATGAAAAGTGATGTTTGTACCTTGTGCTATTCTTATCACAAACAATGCTCCATAATGTAAGTTCGCCATGCAAGGTGTCAAAATTGCTCCTAGGCCATTAACGAACACTGAAAAGAACATAACCCATTTAGCACTAAAGAGTTCAGCGACTCTACCACCAGGAAGTTCCGCTACCATATATCCCCAAAAATAGGAGCTCAGGAGCAAACCTTGAACTATTTTGGACCATACAAAAGGACCATCCTGAAAAAAAATTAATTTATCAAAAATGGATGATTTGACATTTCCCCCCTAATTCACTAACATGATCTAACTTTATAACTGGTGTAAATTGACAGTAAGGGGTTTAAACTGACAAATACAAGAATAAGTCAAACACGTTTTGAGTCTTAAAAATACAAGAATAAAAAATCATTTGTATATATTACCCGACCCTTAAAAATTGAAACTTTTTTTTATTTTCAGGAGACAACTATTTCTCCTACATATTAGGTCTTTGTCCTTATTTTCCTATATAAGCGTTTATGTCTTGACATATTTCATGCAAATTGTAACAATTTCATAAGCGAAACAAAACTGACCAACTAGAAGGTCTACCATCCATTGCAACTAGATCGGTTTTAAGTCTTAAACCTTCTTAGTGAATCCGGCTGTTTATGCCTACACTAATAATTTCACCATTTTGTTATTACAAAGTGAATCGAAAAAATATAGACCATAAAGTACAAAAAATGTATAAACTAATACAGTGTTCCTAACCACAACTTGCCTTATGTCATATTTGCATAAAGGAGTCCATTTTGGGTGAACATTTTTTTGGAATTCTTTAGTGAAAGTTTTTGGGCCTAAAATGATTTCTATTTATTTGAATTTGGGGTATGAATACCAATAATCTTATTAATTAAAATTTTAAAACTATGGTATGCGAAATTGTGTTTTTTTGTCAAATTGATTAGCCTATCTTTAAACATGGATCTTGAACATGCCCAGAAATGTTCGATTCTTTTGCATACCCCTCACCAGGCCTCTTTTTTAATGAAATACCAACTTAACTATTAACGTAATAAATTCTTGGTAAACTTAAAAAAACATTGCTTTGATTTGGGTACCGCGGTTTATAACGGCAATTAAATAACTAGAAACAGATGTTTTCAGCATCAAGCAGTAAAATAACATTTTGTGCATAAGCTTCATATATATATATATATATATATATATATATATATATATATATATATATATATATATATATATATATATATATATATATATATATATGAAGTAAAACGCGAATAGTGAATGCAAACTTCGTTCCATCATTTCCTTCCAGTGTTGGAGGTTGCTCAGTTTGAATAAATTGCTACAAAACACAATTCATCCTATTCCACCACCATTGAGATGATGGCCTACCTGTACCACCATATCGAGAAGAAAGTTAAAAGGTACAGGTAGGCCATCATCTCAATGGTAGTGAAATAGGACGAATTATGTTTTGTAGCAATTTATTCAAACTGTGCAACCTCCAACAGTGGAAGGATATGATGGACCGAAGTTTGCATTCACTGTTCGCATTTTATTTCATTCACACACGGAGTTGCATATAGTTGTACGTTTGCTGAATGTGATTTTAGCACTGCAACAGCATAATGTGGATATAACCACTGCTATTGCATCTCACACGGTGGAATCCGTGAAAGCCGCATAAATATATATATATATATATATATATATATATATATATATATATATATATATATATATATATATATATATATATATATTGGTAAAGTAGCGGATGGGTACTTTTTTGGAAAAATGTTTGGACCCGTCGAATTTTATTTGTAGTTTAGAGTTTTTTTGCGTGATAACGAAATATACAGGGTAACTAAAAAAGAAGCTATGACGTCATCGATATTTTTTTAATCGTAAATCCCATTTTTTATTTTAGAATCAGAAAGGACACATTTTGTTACATACGACAAGATATATATCGATGTTGGTTAGATACATAAGAAGATGTCAAGAAAAATTACTGTGAAATTTTAAAATATAAAAAAAAATCTGTTAATAATTTGACAATAGCCAAGTCGATGAATAAATTCTTTTTGTTGATGACATCTGTGGTTATGTTTCGGACTTTCTGGCGTCTTTGACTTTTTAGGACTTCTAAATTGTCGGGTTGGGTGAATTAGTTTCGTTTTTAAGTATCCGCACAATAAATAATTGAGGGGGGTCAAATTTGGTGATCTGGCTGGCCACTCAATAGTTCCTCTTTTGTCTATCAAACGATTCGGAAAAACCTTATCGAGATAAGCACGGATCGGGGCAGCGTAGTGGGGCGATGCTCCATCTTGTTGGAAAAAAAGGTGACGCTGGAACATATCGGGTTCTTGTGGGTCTGGATATAGAGTTATTAGTGCAGGAATGAGGTATTTTTGAAAAAACTCCAAACATCTCGCACCAGTGAGGGGCCAGTTTGATGGTACCAAATATTTTTTATATTTTAAAGTTTTACAGTAATTTTTCTTAACAATTTCGTTATGTAACCAACATCGATATTTACCTTGTCGTATGTAAAAAAAATGTGCCCTTTCTGATTCTTAAATAAAAAATGCGGTTTACAATTGAAAAAAAAATATAGGTGATGGGCAAATTTTGACTTCGGATTCATCACAGCAAATTACTCAGGAAATGACCCCCAGCTGTTCAATAACAGAACCTTGAATTCTGTATTATTGTGTAGCGTATTAGCCCAAATTCGCTGAAATTTTTATTTTATTGTAGTGCTTTGAACTCATTAATAATTTTGAATAAAATTAAATCCAAAAAAGTTGGTCTTTCCTATCCTTTAATCTTTCACGCTATCTATTTGAACGAAATCTTCATTTGGAATAGTTTCTAAATTCGAAGCTCGTGAATCCGCCCCTGTGTAATGACTACAAATGCAATTATTTAAATTTTTATTTAATACTTGTTTATGCTTAAAAAGTACATAAACTTAGTTTTTAATTATTTGTAGA
Organism: Diaprepes abbreviatus; assembly: GCA_034092305.1. Lineage (NCBI taxonomy): Eukaryota > Metazoa > Arthropoda > Insecta > Coleoptera > Curculionidae > Diaprepes > Diaprepes abbreviatus. Next base: position 10,768,622 of record JASJET010000139.1, read on the forward strand.
ATCTCAACCAGTACGAATTGTTAAAATTAAATATTTTCATAGCTACTATAATTGTTTTTCAATTATCTTTAATTTGTTTTGTTCGCAAAGATTTTTACTAAAGAATTAACTAATAAAAATGTCATATCAATAACCAGTATCAGGGATAATGAACTTCGACAATTTCAATTAGTTTTGGAAATGGTATTAAATAAATTAAAATGGCAGTTTCCAATCAAAAAGTTGGAACTCATATTCATAGAGCCGAAATTATGAGTACTTACAGCAATGTAAGCATTATAATATTTTTTACAAAAAACCAGCAAAATTCTAGTTAGCCAATATTGTTATATACAGCACAAATCGGCATGTCGAGAGGAAGTGTTTCTCGGTTCCTTTAGGAATATTTGATTTAAGCCACGGCGTCCGATTACTTTATGACAAAGGCGACGATTATTATATTGATGTAGATACATCATATAATTTTTTTGACAGCTGTCTTCTATGACTAGGGTTTGAAGAAAACCCTTTAATTTGTTAGTCAAGCTTTCGAATATTTTTTACGCTCTTCATCAAGACAATCTACAATTAATACATTAATTAATATTAAATTACATTAATTATTATTGCATGTGTTGATAGCGCGGGCCAAAAAAGTGTAAGTTACCGTTATATTTCATATACCTAAGACAAACCGTTCTTGAGATATTTAACTATTTTTAAAATGTAAACCAAAATTTAAGAGACGTGTCTGCTTTGCCTTTTCAAGCTGGATGTTTTAAATTGCTTTGGTTTTTTACTAAAATCATTACAATTTATTGAAAAATAAAAATGATTTTAAAAAATTATACAGGTTTAATAAAAAACTTAGATTTGATTTTTATTGTCATTAGAGCCAAATAACTTTCTTATTTTAAATGAAACACCCTGTGTTTAATATCGAGTTTATATTATAATTTTAGCAGTGTTTAAGATTGTATTAAGAGATTACTTTTAACGGTTTTTATTAATTTAGCATTTCCATTTTTAGACATAAATTTATTGCAATTGTCGTTCAAAAAGTAGGCGTTGACGGAGTTGACGTTATTAGTTACACAGATGTTATGTAATCGCTAACCAGTCAAAAAAAATAGTCATAACTAGGTTAATAGTAAGTATCTACTTTATTAAAGAAGTAACAACCTTAATTTAAAAAATTTGAAAAGCTAATGCATTAGCAAATGATTAAAGTGATGTCCATCTTTTTCAATACATAAGCGAATTATTTTCTGATATGACTGTTTAACTTTAATTTACATATTTGGTGTTGTAGAGCGAAACGCAAGGCAAGCACGCCTCTTAAATTTTGGCCTACAATTTCAAGAATAGTTAAATATCTTCTCTATTGTTCTAGGTATATAAAACATAACAGTAACTTACCCTTATTTGACCCATGCTATCAAAATATGCAATAGTATACAGGCAAATCCATTTAAAGTTTGGCAACTTTGGTGTGAAACTCTTTTTTGAGTCACTCTGTATATGTATATATATATATATATATATATATATATATATATATATATATATATATATATATATATATGTTTATGTAGCTTTTACGGATTCCGGCGAAGACGCGTTCATTGTTGCATACTTCCTTCCGATCTGTCCTTTGCACAAACAAGTTCATGTCCGTACCCTGATGAGTCTAGTAGAGACGAAACATGTACCTCTGCCGTATTACTGTAGCGGGAAGGGTAAGTTTGGACTTTCTTCTCGATATATCCAAACTGTGCAACCTCTAACACGGAAAGGATACGAAATTTGCATTTACTGTACGCATTTTACTTCATTTATATATATATATATATATATATATATATATATATATATATATATATATATATATATATATATATATATATATATATATATATATATATGAAGAGAAGTTAACGTCCGTGTAATTTTAATTATTTTTATATTTGTTGGCTTAAAACATACACAATAGGTCTCTTGGTAAGATCGTTGGTGCGATACTGAACTTCAATTGTGGAATTCATGGTTAGTTTGGTTGCCGATGCCGAATAATGCGACCTCTATTCTTGGAGTAGCAAGTTCGTGTATCGAGTTTTGATATATTTCTTTTTTAATTTACCGTCGCGCTACCCCATGGCGATTTTATACAACATTTGTTGATTTATGTTATTCTTATATTATTGAATGAGCCATCGAGATGTCGCCACTGTGTATTAATACTTTGTGTTGGACTTTTTTTACGCAAAGTATAAGCATATAATTCTTGCATTTTAAAACTATTATTTGTACTGAACCTTTTTGAGTTTTACGCAATTTCTGAAAAATGTCATTTTTGACCCTTGGACAGAATACAACCTGTCTATCATACTTAACCCTACTTAAAAATAACAACATCCAATTTACTTTGATTAAAAATATGGGCCATCCAGTTGAACCAGAAGTAATCTGTAAGTTAACTAAATGGTTTTATCCTTACTCTGGTAGAAACTTAGAGAGCCCTGACGCTGCAGCTTCGTGAGCGTATTGTATCTCCTGTTGTTAGTTCAAGAAGAGATTCTTTCATCTTACAAACCAAAATGCATGACCTGCTTTGTTTTGCAAATCGCTATATTACACCACATATAAGGCATCATTCCTTGTCGGGAACGCTTGTAATTAAACTCATGCCCACGTGACAAGACCTAACTTTCTTATTGGTTAGAGGTCAAATCTGTCAAAAAACCAAGCACGGAAAGTAGCACATGATCTATAGCAGAATTTATGTATGGGCTCATTAAACGCAGCCTGCATAAACATTATTTTCCATCAGAGTAGCAAGCATGACAGCTCCCAGCACGCAGTCTGGCAACAAAACAAGCGTCGTGTGAGCTGAACTTAAGAGGATTGATGGAGCGGTCTATCTGACTTGGAAGAATGCATGAACCACAAAGTATAAGGGTATGCTTTGTGGCATGAACTCAGAGGACGGGATAATGCTAAGCGTTGACGTTGATGATAAACGGTGATGTACTGCGTTACCACGAAATGTTGTACTGCAGTTTTACGATGCAGTGTTTGTTACATGTCTGTATGCACCTGTCACTCTCGATCTACTCTCGCTCCAATTAAATGTGTAAGTTTGAGCATTCTGCAAGGTACGTTTACGCTTATCTATTTATCATTTAAGAATATTTAATTGAAACGAAGGCAGACTATGAGCGGCCTATTGCAGCTTAAGATTTGAAATTTGCTTGGGAACAAATCTACAAATATAAGTATTCCGGTAGTAGTCAGATATGTGCATTGCAAAACATAAAACGTAGTTATTAATTACCTTTATATATTGTTGTTTCTTAAAGTTCATGCCCGACTTATTGCATGTGTCAATTTTTTTGCCACTAAATTTAACTAATAAAAATGCCATTAAAATAAATTTATATAACAGTTAATAAACTTAATCCTTCTTCAACTATTGCAATAATAGGGTCAAAAATTGAAGTGTGGTTTTAATACTAGTTTAAATAAGATATTTTTTATTAAATTATGTAGGTCATATGTGCAGAACGTGATACTTGCCGAAATTAAATGAGTAGCAATGAACTGATTGTAGGACTAAAATGGCGCATATCCTACTATGAAAAGCTTTATTGGACTTTATTAGTACTAAAAATAAGTACATTACGTGCTCGTTAACTTTATATTAAATATACTTAAAAAGGTGAAGGTAACTTGTAAAGGATTATAAAAGAGTGCAACTTTTCAATAAACACGTATTTATACAGGATGTCCGGGAAAATGTGGGAAATCTCGCTGATATGAAAAAGACACGTGAAAGGAATACTACAAGTTCATATAAACTTTTTTCGTATAGGCTTCCTCTTCGAAGATATGGGCTCCCAAAGAGCTGCAATGGAATCCAGTTTTTTTTACACATAATTATTGAACCACCAGGTATATTTCAATTTTTTTTAATATGATGTATATCAGGTAAGACCCTTCAAATTACTATCCAAGAAAGTGTTGTGAATTACTCACGAACTAGCTGTAACACCCATGACCCCATTTTTTTACGTCTTGTATGATAAGAACTTTGGACAACGTTTTTTGCATACCTTTAACTATTGATTAAACATTAAATACTCTTCATTCATGTCGCTAATCCTAACTGTTTCGGAAAAACGTCATTTTATTTACATTATGTATTTGGCGTATTTCGATAAAAGATACATCTTTGTTCCTATCAAATTATCAACCTTCAACCTTATGATAAAAAAATTCGATCCAAAATTAGAGTTTACCTGTTTAGTTAAAAACTTTTAATTCTGTGAATTGCAATTCGACCTGCAAACGTTGCTAGGTACGAAAGAAATAAATATCCTGCATTTTAGAACTTGTCAACTTTCACATCGCTGACACATTGATTCTTTATTTGGATATTAATTTACTGATTTTTGGATTTCGTGATGAAATTAATTGTGAAATAATTCGAAATATGAAATACACGTTTATTGAGTATCCAGATAATGTATGGTCTTGCATCTTGCAATGCAGACAAATATCATAATCGTACTCTTCTAGATCAGGAAACATTTCAACGAGTTGACCAACACCTAAGGAAGAATGGTAGAAGATTTCTTCATAATTTTAGGAAATTTTGAGGAAAGAAATACTGATGCTGATCGGGAAAGAGCAGTATGTACGTCACAATTAGAGGAAAATATTTTAAATGCTGTAGATGACACTCCTTCAACGAGCATTCGAAATTTATCAGCGCAGTTTAATACGTCGAAAACAATAATACATGAAGTTCTTCAAGAACAGCTGTTATTTTCATATCGTTTGAAAAAAGTGCATAAACTGGCTATTGGATCGGCAACGAAATAATGGAAACTTCATTAGCACTATTCTCTTCATGTATGAAGCAGGGTTTACCAAAAATCGTATCATAAATTTACATAACTCATATGTATGGGCTGATGAAAATCCTCATGCAACTATTGTTTCGCATCATCAACATCAATACCAATCAATTAATGTCTGGGCAGGAATCTTGGCAATTTATTGATTGGACCATTCGTATTGCCGGCACGACTGAATGGAGAACTTTATTTGGAGTTCCTCCAGAACGCTTTTCACGATTTAGTAAAGCACTTATCATTTGAAACCCGTCGAAACATGTACTACATACACGATGAGGCACCACCTCATTTCAGAGTTGCTGAGCGGGAGCACCTGAATAACGTTTATTAAAACCGTTAGATAGGTAGAGGAGGACCTATTGCTTGGTCTCCTCGATCTCTCGACCCAAGGACGTTGGATCTTTACCTGTGGGGTCACCTCAAAACCTTGGTGTATTCCACTCCAGTCGATAGTACGGAGGAACTTGTACGGAGATTCACGTTTCATTGTGGAAAAAAGGAACAATGCTGAATTAATGTGGCGGGTACAGCAGTCCTCAATTCGTCGTGCCCGCGAGTGTATCAGAGCCCATGTTGGACCCACTTACGGAGTTTTTAACTAAGCAGTTAATTTAACTTTTTATTGAAACTATAGTGACAGGGGAAAATTCCTCTTTTTCATATTCAACCCGACAGAAGTTAGGGGACCAACAGTGTAAATAAAACCAGGTTTTTTCGAAAACGGTTAGGATTAGCGACATGAATGGAGAGTAATTAATTTTTACTCATGAGTATCACAGTTAGTTCGTCCCTGCAGCTGTGAGTAATTTACAATATTTTCTTGGATAGTAATTTGAAGGGTCTTACCTGGTACGCAACAAATTAAAAAAAATTGATATATACCTGGTGGTTCAATAATTATGTGTAAAAAAACTTGATTCCATTGCTGCTCTTTGGGAGCCCATACCTCCTAAGAGGAGGCCTATACAAAAGAAGTTTATATTAACTTGAACTTGTAGTATTCTTTTCATATCCAGGATATTTCCCACATTTTCCCGGACACCCTGTAGATCGAATAACACTAAAGTAGAAGATTCAATCATTACTACTACTAAAAAAACGGGCAAGTGAATGTCGAAAGGTTAGTAGTAGTTATTCTTGTTAGTTTTTTCTGCAATTTCTTGCACATCTGTCTTTGAGTTTCCTGAAAACATGTGCCTGCAGTACTATATCACAAAAGGTGATATTTTTGTGGAAAAGTATAAGCAAACATCGGAGATGAAATTTTAAACAATTTTTGTATTTCGTAAATTAGAAAATTAATAGTGCTAAATTTCGTTGATAGTATTTACCAAGTCCTATTATGTCGAATTTTTTCAGATTTTTTAAATCTATCCTTGAAGAACTAAAGGAGATCACGGTAAAGTTTCAGATTTATGTTTAAAACAAATTAAAACAGAATTTTATGAAAATATATATAAAATTTAAATATAAACCCTTATAACCATTGTAGTAAGGGTGTCCCATTTTCGAACATTTAGGGTGTATTAGAGTTATTATCAAAGATATAGTGTTGCGGTTTTCACTTTGGTTTCCTACTTTTTAACGAAACGAAAGATTAGGGTGTTAAATTTGTCATGGTTCTCTTAGTTTTTAATCTACAGGGTGATTTTGAAAATCTTCGTTTTTTAGGCATATCTCGTATTTCCCTTATGCGTTGATTTACCAAAAAAGTAAAAACTGTTTTTGATAAAGTTTTTTACGTAGAGTTCAGTGACGCAGTCAGTTTTTTTTCTAAAAAGTTTAGTTTTTGAGATATTAATCAAACTTATGATTTTTTAAATAGAACACCCTGTATATTATTTTAGATATTGACTAAGTTTAATTTAGACTTTTCAAAAATATATAATGTTTATTTTATTTTGAATTCGATATTTTCAATAATTTACATTATTGCCATGGCCAATATATAAGAAACAAAAGGCAGATGTCCAAAACTTCACAGTTTTGTCAGATTGTTATTATTTTTGTTACGTAGCTGTTTTTATTTTACTTTTTATTTTGCTTTTACAATGGCCGTTTATGATAATTATGAAAAACATGATATGTTAGTATATTTTATACAAAGCAGTGAAAGTCCCCAAGAAGTGTCTGAATCTTCGAACATACCCCTGTAGAATTAGCATAAGGTCAGAACTAGGGCCCAGTTATTTGAACGCTGAATAACCTAATAATATTTTTATTTAAGTTTGAAAAAGTGTTGATAAACAGTAGATATTTCATTTCTTGGTACAGACATGCCGATTTTATGCTATCTTTTTCTAATTGCATTATTTAAACGAGTATCGTATGATAATCGGTACGTCAATTCTAGATATGAATGTATGGTTGCCTAAATTATTATTATTGTTATTTTCAATATGTAAACAATATCTAACAATATTTACCAATAAAAATAAGTTTTTAAATCCTCTTTTTGTTAATATTAATTGCAAACTTCGCATTTATAGTAATAATAGATAAGTAAACATGTTTATGTCTGTCAAACATCAAAAAAACCTTTTCCTCAGCAACCATAAACAGCCTTCAAACAAATCTATTGTTGTTTAAATCTATACGGTATGATCGAAAGTCTGAATTATATTTCAATAGGTAATGTATTTAAAGCGTTATCATTAGGATAACTTCTCATATCGGGCGAGCGTTTGTGTCCATGTTAGGTATCCAGAAAGAAGGCAACCTTTTCCAGACATATTTATTGGTTTAAACAGAAATCTAGTTGAACACGGATCTTTTATTCAGACGCGTCCCAAAACAGACGTCAAAGAAGAGAGAAAAGAAACAAATGTGTTATTTTCCGCAGCAGCAACAACTTAATATATATAAAAATATAGAAAGAAGTTGGTGTAGCAAACTTTGACGCTGAAATAATTTTGAAAAACTATAAATACTATCCATATACATTTAAAATAATGCAACATTTACACCCCAGAGATGATGAGGGCCGAGTAACGTATTTAGAATAAATCCGCACCAACGAATCTTTTGGCAGATCTGTCATCTGGTCTGACGAATGTTATTTGTCAAGTGGGGTAATTTTTAATAGTCACAACACGAGGCACTGATTAGCAGAAAATCACCATTTAATTTTCGAAAGGGCGCTTCGGGGTTGATGTCTCGTGTTTTATTTTGTGCCGACGCATAGCCTACAGGAAGTATGAAGGGGGTCTCACAGCACGTAAATATATAGAAATCCTTGAGGAAATTATTCCAGAATTGCTTGAAAATGTTCCATTGGCCCATTTCAATTCCATATGTCTTCAACAAGACGGTGCACCGAGTCACAACCTAAAAAATTGTTTCCAATATCTTCTTAGGTCTGTTTTTGAGTTAATCGAAACCCTGCGGCAACAAAATTTCACTGTGAAAGATGAAAAACTAATGAAGTTATAAGGCTGTGATATATAGACGGATATGAAGAAATTATAAGGGTTCTATCAGGCTATTGAACCCTAAAAATGAAACGACTGATTAGGTGACAGACTGATATAAACATTGATGATGTCCAATTGAAGGTATCTCAAGCTACAAGTAAACTATTGAAACCTTCGCTTTGCATGTTTGAGTTCAGAATCCATGATCCCTTAATTTCGTTTGAAAGATAATTTTATTTACAATTGACGAACTTAATAAACTAAATAATTTCACTGACCTTGTTTCTAACGTAGCATTTTGATCCGATCGTACCGATTCGATGTAGTTATATCCATTTAAAATTCACGTAATAAACGGTTCTGATTAAAGTTTCGATCGGATGCAACATTTCAGTATACATCGGATGGTAAACATTTTTGCACGTTAAAAACGAGTCGAATTGAAATGACGTCAGTAGCTGGTTTCTTCTGTTTTTTGTTAATAGTTAACTTATCATCTTTATGAAACAAGGATTTGAGTAAAAGTTTTATATATTTTCTGAAATAAAATGTCACAAACAGAAGCAAAAATAAGTAAAAAAATAAATATATGAAAAAGAGAAATTAAATATTTTTTAATTGTTGTTAAGGAGTTGACTTTATTTATTTACTTGAAGTCATTTACAGCTGTGCAATCTTTAAAGAGGAAAGAGCAGCTGGCATCTTCTTTCCAATATAATTTCTTTGTTTTATGATCAAGAATTGAAATCGGAGATTAGTGAATGGAATGGAGCACCTTTCGATAAAAAGATAGGGCTAACAGTTCTGTTTTGACTACCCTCTTAGCTGGTTTATTTCACAAAATACATAAAAATAGTAAACGAGGTTGTATTTTTTAAACCCTGTTATAGTCTATTTCTTTTATATTTGAAAATAAGAAATAAGCTTCTTAGTTTCAATAGCAAAGTTTTTCAAAATTATTCGACAAAAACCAGGATTTACTGTAACTGTAATAATTACCGTAGTTTCAGATAAAATATTATTAAAACAAATTTTAAGAGCCATACAAAATTAGATTTGCTTTCTTTCTCCATTTAACATGAAAAACGATCAAAAGTATAAAATTAACAGTTTAGGGACGTGTTTACCTTGGAAACTAGGGACGCACACCTTCCCCTAAAAATACTGAATTTGTTAGTTAAATTTTATACAAAAAATGGTATTTCATACAAAAAATTAAAATTAAGAGAATTTTTGGTTACATATTAATCTTTTTTCTTTAGTTATGTCCCTTTATCCAACAGCTCCCCTCTTTGCAAAAGTCTAGACACGCAAAGTGTAAAATTCTAATTTGTCACTGTGGTTTGCACTACAACATTGGACTGTTTTTGTGTTAGAATAGAGATCACCTTAAAACTTCGGCTGACTCAAAGCCGTGTAAACCCAGTGACCCTATAACACAATTTAAGTGACATAGTAATCAGAACTAAAACAGTCAACTGTAAAATTTAATTTCTACAGTGCCACGATTTTTTTTTATCAAATACATGATAGTTATGTTAGTAAACTGAGCTGTTCAAGTATTGCTAGTAGTTCTTTTTTTACTGGTTCGTGACCTTACCTCAGCCGCTTCTTCATGTCCACCCCCTCCAACTGCAGTGTGGTTTACCATGCTTACTATAGCTACATGGAAATTGACTTTTAAGCCATAAACTAAACCTAGACCCACTGAACCCATTACACACAAGATATATCTTGTGGATAGTTTACCTGAAATAAGACAACAATTAGCATGGGTATTATTAATAAAATAATCGAATAGATTGGTCGGCGAATTATCTCCAGCTAAAGTCCATGAACAATGAAATATCGAACAATGATATTTAATTGTACTGAGATGATAATTACAATATTTCTACGTTAACCGTACATTTAAGGTACGAAACGTTCGATACCAAATCTATTCGATTAGTTTCCCTAGTAAATATAAGGTGTTTCAACTCTGTTTGCCTATGTAATATTTTAAACAAGACATGTACCTAATACACAAAAAAGTTAAGATAAATCTACGAATAAAGAAATACCTTTAATTGAAGTGTACTTAGAGAACCTTTTAAATTGATATATTTAAAAAACTTTCTGCCCCTGAAATGGTTTTCTATTTAAGGGGCTATTTGACTACACTATTTTTAGAATTGCTAATAAGGAGATGAAGGTATCTAGAGCGAGCCAATTACACCGGCTTAATCAAGATGCTAAATCAGTGGGAGATTGATTATGATTTACCGTGGCATCTGGGGTTTCTAAGCCGTATTGGCTGAAAATAAAAAAAGAAAAGGGATGTGATGAGCGACTTAGATTTTTATTTAAACAATCTTTATAATTTTCATTCTATAAGTATGGCATATATTTACAAATATCGAGAATATATGATAAAACTCCCTTTCCTTTATTTGCCACTGAGGGATATTTCTTTTACAAATCTTTTTTTTATTTTATATAAATATAGGGAACCAAAAAAAGCACAAAATGATAGAAACCGAATTTTTTGTTTTGTAAATAGATATAAAAAAAATAAATTATTTGAAAGGTATAAAACTTTAAAGTAGCTATAAAGTTTTCTTCTTTTTTGGCACCGTAAAATGCGTAAATTTGGATTTTCTTGTCTTAAAATATACAAAGAATTAACCTTATTTCATAAAAGAAACAACATAAAAAACTATAATTTATTGTTTTAATAATTGTAAATTTTTTCGAAAATATGCGGCCAACAACTGAATTTAAACCTGGGACTTAATTTCTTTCTATTTTTAAATAAATGTATATAAACTAAACCATCATGTTGCTTTTCGTATTTTGAATGTACTAAATACCCGCATATAAATAGATTTTACAATCTGGATCTTTTATGAATGTAGCCATTTTATTATGTGGGTGAAAAAAAGCGCCATTTATAAAGGTCATTCTAGCATTTCACTTAGTCACTTTACATATAAATTTATATAAATCTCAATTATATTTTTAAAAAAGGGAATTAAATACACTACATACCGCTGGCTTTTGAGATATACTGGGATAAAATGAAAAGTATCTGATCTAATAAGGAAAATACAAAAATTATGACAACAATTTACTGTATTTTTCTGCAGGTTTTCTTTAAAGGAGTGCACCTGCGCCCACACGCAAAATATTTATTAGACCTACAAAGTTTAATCTCGAAAATAGCCCATTTACGATATTAAACGTAACCATCACCCCGCACTTCTGGGCATGCGAACTACAAATGTTTGGAGATCATTTTACTAAGTAAAACACAGTAAATATAAATAAGTAACAGTAAAAATCTATTTAAATGGCATACAACTCACAAAGGCAAAAACCAAGACACATAAAAATCTAAGAACAAGTAAGAGAAAAATGGCGTCGATCCCGCACTGTTCATTTATGAGTGACGTTATCAAACCAAGCAATGGATAACAACGAATAAGTTGTGCGCATGCCGATAAGTGCGAAGTTTTCAAAAATATGACTCGCGCCCTAACTACACATTTCTGCCTTTAACGGCTTACAATAGTGTGGGTTCAATTTGGAAGTCAGTGCTTGCGCTACGGATGCTACAATATTTCAGCGACCCCAAATCTATAAGCCATTACTCGTGCTGTGTAATCTATCAACAAAAAATTTTTAATGTCCCAAAAAACAGTGGCTATGACCTTTCCTATAATTGGGACAATAATCGCCTTATTCAACGTTGGTTCTTCTTTGGTAATACTGAAGAAAGATATTGTTTGGTAATACCGAAGGAAGATGATGTTTCATGATGGCATTGTCAAAAAATAGCGTCACGGTCGTCATCTCTAGGTGGACGGAGACTTTTCATCTCATCCTCGTATTTTATCATTTACAAGGTATATAAATAGCATTATTTATTATCAATTTAAATAGATAATAAAAAGGTACCAAATGTCACGGTATTTTTTTCTACAGTCACAATAAAAATATCAAAAACACACTTTTATATTTTTATTATTTACTTATTAAGATATGATTTTATAAAATTCTTTAGTAATACAAATTTTGACTGTTTTGCACAAATTCTGAAGAAATTTAAAGTCATCCTCAAGCCCTTTTGAAATGAGCTTCAACTCTTTTAAAATACATGAAATCCCGCTTAAAGCCTTTCTTGAAGTCTCGTAATCGTTTTAAAGAGTTTCAGGCTAATTTAAAAAATTTGGGGTTGTCTTTAACGTGATTCATTAACGAAACATCAAACATTTATGTAAATAAATAATTTAATTTAAAATCTTCCAAAAATACTATTCAAACACTCTAGATTTAATTTAATTAAATAATGGGACTCTAGAAACAAAACTTTTCATAAAATCGTCCTTTTAAAGTATCAAAAACCACAATACAGTTTGGCTAAAAATTGTTGAAACTTATCGATTTAATTTTTTCCTGGGAATTATACAAAGTGTTCTAAAAAATAGATGTTCTCAAATAATATATGTGTCATTTACAGAGCTGAAAACTTATTTTTTTAATACTTTGGTCATTCTTCTTCAAAAAAGGTACTTTCATTTTATTTCGATAAAACTGGCGTTTTTATGTGAAAAACTCAAAAGTTACTTATGCTAAACACAAACAGGTAAAAATCAGGTTGTTATTATTGCTATTGTTAATACCTACATAATGAATTACTATTGACGGAACTTGTCAAAACCTCCTTCAAGTAAAAATAATTTTAAAAAAATGGAAGAATATTCTTACGCATTTAATTTATGGTGAAGCACTATCAAATTCTTCGAAGATAGCATAAGAAAGTTCGCGACACAAAACAATGTTACAAAATGGATTGTACATGAAACTATAACAGAACAGTTACTTCACCCGTATCACGTTGAAAAAGTACACGCTATATCTCCGAATAATTATCCCGCAAGACTTCAATGCTCTAACTGGTTTATACAGCAACATAACCTAAATCTAAATTTTTCTAACCTTATTTTATTGGCCGATGAGACCGGTTTTACAAGAGATGGCATAATAAACTCACACAATTTACATTTTGGGCTGATGAAAACCCGCACGCTATAATTCAAAACAAACACCCACAAAGGTTTAATGTAAATTTTTGGACTGGTATCAGCGGAAATAACCTTATAGGTCCAGATGTACCTCTTGATTGATGAATGTAAATGTGGTACATGCATATTGGTGCTCTACCTTATTTTAACCGTATAGTACATCAACGCTTAACTAACGTTTTTGGTCCTCGATGGATAGGTCGAGGTGGGCCTGTCTTATGGCCACCAAGGTCTCCAGATCAAAATCACTTAGATTTGTACTTCTGGCGACATCTACAAGAACTAGTTTATTCAATACCAGTAAATACTAGAGAAGAACTACTAACTAGAATAACACAGCATTCTAACGAAATCCGTAATAATGCAGGAATATTATTTGCAGCGCAGCGGGAAAATATTCGAAGAATAAGAAAATGTATTGAAGTACGTGGAGCCCATATTGAACATTTGCCAAAATAACATTTAAACGTTTTCACTATTTTTGCATTTTAATAACATTGTAAATTAATTGGGCCCCGATCAACCCTTTGAAAGGTCTCTGGACTTGACAATGTTCGAGCTGGAAATCTTTCAGCATAACATCTTCTTGCCTTCGAAGAGTGAGACAGCGCTTCCTCAAAAATTAAAGCATATCAGCACACCCTATGTATTTTATTTTTACCTGTTTGGGTTTAGCACAATTAACTTTTGAGTTTTTCGCATAAAAACCGATTTATCTCGAAAACGGCAAGTTTTATCGAAATAAATTAAGAGTACCTTTTTTGAAGAGAAACGACTAAAGTATTTAAAAAAATCAGTTTTCAGCTCTGTTAAATGACACCTGTCAAAAATAAGCCCAACGAGTGTGGCTGCAAGTCCGTTCCTGACTTCTCTGATGATCTAAGATATCTACTGTAGTATGGTATGAGTCTTTATGTCATCTATAAAATATTAAAATATCATTAAATTATTCAAGTCGATTTAAAACTTAGAGCCGATAAGATAAATCGCTGGGTACCCCTTTAGGGCTCTGTATCTCCGTTATAATAACTTTATATTTATTTTTCTATAGCAAAGTAGGGTTATTTGACCTCCCTTGTATAATCTTGAGAAACTAGGAGGTAGTTACCGGACGCCCTATTTATTACATATAAATATGTTTAAAATGAGTTGAGTAATACAAAACTAGAAAAATGGAATTTTTATTTTTTTATCTATAAAATTCAAGTTATTTTCAGCTCAGTCGTTTTTTCTTGAGACACCACGTAAAATAATGTATTTTAAAAATTATTAAAAAAATTGAAGGTGAGTTAATTGGAAAGTCTTAATTACTAAATTTCACTCAATTAAAATGTAACTTTTTATTGACACCCAGATCCATACATAAAACAAATATAACTCTACAAATAGACAAAATAGTCTTTGAGAAAGTAAAATTTAAAGAAACAAAATAAGCTGATGGAAATTACAATGAATATTAAACAATGGTTGAAAAGGTATATTACAAATAAATTATCAGTAAATATTGAATACATTTCTACTCAAGGGCAGATCCATAGAGGCGCCATTGGGGCAATGATCCCCATATCATATACAAGTGCTAATTATATTTAAGTATTTCTTGATATTTTATAGCTGAATCGTTGCCAAATATTTTTAATAAAATTACATATTATTAGAAATAAAATTCCAATAAATAAAATGACGTTCCAACTCATCGACTTTGTTTTTTTGGTACAAATTTTTCCGATATACTAAATTTTACAGGGAGGCTCGAAAGAAGTTGTGATATAATTAACTTTATAAATAGTGACCCGCAATTCTGTGGACACTTTGAGACTCCCTGCAAAATTCTAATCATTTTTTCTATACACGTCCAACACCTAAATGTAACTGTTTTCGATTTATCGATAGTTAAAACGCACAATAATTATTACCAGCATAATTCAATAATCTGTTCCTGTGTCACATTTTGTCAAATTGTCACTTATTTTAACTGAAAATTAAACTTACTGAGGCACAGAAGATATACATTCTTATGATGATAGAATATGGCGATAGGGTAAGAACCAGTGTGCCAGTTATTTTAAGAAAAATATCCCAATCTCGCGCAAATTTCACAATCAAGAGTAAGTAAGATCGAGCAGAAATTTAATCGAATGGGTGGAATTGTGGAATGTTCGAGATTTCCCACGAAGCTTTCGACCAGCTAGTGATGACAAAAAAAGTAGACATATAATTGTCCAAAATAATTGCTGTATTAACTGTAAGAAGAAACCACGGTATTAAACATATTGCATACTAATAAATACAATACTTTCAAAGTTCACGTGATACAGATGATTATGAGAAGATTTTACGCCCTCATATATATATATATATATATATATATATATATATATATATATATATATATATATATATATATATACACATATGGCTTTCATGGATTCCTCCGTATGAGATGCAATAGCAGTGGTTATATCCATATTATACTGTTGTAGTGCTGAAATCATATTCAGTAAACGTATAACTGTGTGCAACTCCGTATGTAAATGAAGTAAACTGTACCTTTGCCGTATCACTTTAGCGAGGAGGGTAAGTTTTGACTTTCTTCTCGATATGGTTGTACGGGTAGGCCATCATCTCGATGGTGATGGAATAGGATAAATTGTGTTTTGTAGCCATTTATTCAAACTGTGCAACCTCCAACACGGAATGGATATGATAAAGCGAAGTTTGTATTTACTGTTTGCATTCTACTTCATTTACATAGGGAGATAGTCGTACGTTTGCTGAATTTGATTTCAGCACTACAACAGCATAATGTGGATATAACCATTGCTATTGCATCTCACACGGAGGAATCCGCGAAAACCGCATAAATATCTATACGCCATCCGGCGGGAAGTCGGCGAAGCCGCGTTCAGTGCTGCATGCTTCCTTCCGATCTGTCCTTTGCACAAACAGGTGCAGGTCGGTACACTGATGAGTTTAGTGAAAGGCGAAAGATGTACCTCTGCCGTATCACTTTAGCTTTGACTGTCTTCTCGATATGGTGGTACAGGTAAGCCATCATCTCGATGGTGGTGGAATAGGATAAACTGTGGTTTGTAGCAATTTATTCAAACTGCTACACGGAAAGGATATGGTGGAGCGCAGTTTGCATTTACTGTTTGCATTTTACTCTATATGTATATATATATATATATATATATATATATATATATATATATATATATATATATATATATATATTGATTTTCTTGAACCGTTAATATTTATTTTTATTTTTGATTTTTTCTTGGGATTAGGTTCATATTTAAAATACAGTTTTCATTGCTCTGACGTTTCGTTCTTTTTTTTGAAAATGTTCTAAATAAAGAACGAAACGTCAGAGCAATGAAAACTATTTTAAATATGAACCTAATCCCAAGAAAACATCAAAAATAAATAAATATATATATATATATATATATATATATATATATATATATATATATATATATATATATATATATAGAATAGGACATAGGATAGCCCTCCACAAAATATTTTCTAGATTTCCCTCGCTAGGACTATACCAATCGCAAAATAATTAGTTTTCCGAGGAATTAATTTGTAGCGAAGGTCTCCAAAATTATTAGCCTTTGAGCTAATATATCCTAGTAATTTTGTTATATCTATCTGTTTTTCTCACATCTCTTGATTGGGTCCCCTTTCAAGCAAAACTGACACATTTTTGTTATTGCAAGATGATGCTACAGCGGGTAGGCGGCCAAATGATCAACAATCAACAAAAAGAAAAATGGAGCATACACGCTTTATCGAAAACACAGTCTATGTTTTATATTTGCCACCACATGTATCATACAAAATGCAGCCACTTGATCTGACATTTTTTAGCTCATTGAAGTAATCGAGAATGTCAGTTGTATATGGCGAAGATTCCAGAAAAAAATTATCAAATACAACTTTGGAGAATTTTTTTCAAGGGCCAATAATAAATCAATCAAATCAAAGATAAATAAAGGTGTGAGAGGGTTCAGAGCAACTAGAATTAGCAAACTTGACCCAGATAAATTTAGGGACTGCTATAAAAACATGTCGTTGGACGAAGCCGATGTCAGTCAATTATTGAGCATGTCATTGATTACGATTTTCCCTCATCTGTTGGTGCATCCATAGAAACTATTCGCGAGGATGATTTTAACTTGTTCATTATTCCTGCACCATCGACTCTTACTGATATCTTCAATTTGCATGCCATTCCTGCAAAAACTATACATTCTAGGCGATCAATTAAGAATCACTCTCAGATCCTAACTAGTACTCCCGTGAAACAACAATTAAAGGGAAAAACAGACGGAGAAAAAAGCAGAAAGACGGGAAGTGAAGAATGAAAAAGCAGTAACCAAATATACAGAGTTAAAGCACTCAAAAACTGAAAAGGCTTTGACAATGAATGTTTTTGTATATTTTACCATGACAAATTTGAATCTCCACGAAAAGAAGACTGGATTATGTGTATTTCATGTTATAATTGGGAAGATGAAAAATGCACAGACTGGGATTCCAGTAAAGGATATATCTGTGATCTGTGTTAGACTAAGTAGGCAATTAAGCAACTACAAATAAATAATTACTATTTCATTTCTCTAGTTCCTGATTACTCCACATTCTTATTTCCCCTTTACCCGATCTCAATTACCTCAGAGGGTATTGGGTAAATAGGAACAGTGTTGATTTTGTTTATTGTTAAATTTTTATATAAAATTTTGTCTGGAAAGTCTTTTGATATGTTTAACTAATAAGTAAAATATCAAGTTTATATTTCAATAAAAGTTGATTACATGTGTGACGTTATTTGTTTATTTTTAGGCTTTTCAAGTTCGATGTTGTCACGGTTCAATTTTGTGCTTAAGTTCACTATGGCTAATTCGTTTAATCATTTTGCAAATACTGTCGTTGTGGGCAACACAGTATCATTTTCCTTAAGTATTTCCCAGGGATTCTTTGAAGAAAAGCATTTCATTAAGTACAGTTTCGATTAATTTTATTTACCATTATTTTATCATACTTTGGTATTTCACTACACTGTGCTTAGGTATTTTCTTATCAATATCAAACTTACTGATACCTTTTTTACATCCTGTTTTTCCCCAGCCATTTATATTTACATTTGAATGGGAATGTATGTATATTTGGTTGCAAAAATCAGGAAATTTCTGTTGATGTATTAATAAATATTTCTTGAATTTAAAAATAACTACAGGGATACTTATTAGATTTATTATTTTTGTTTTGAGTAGAAAATGCTAATGATTAACGAATTGGCTTAACAACAAATGCATTTCCGCCGACTGTTGTTGCCCAGTGTCATTCTTTTTGAGCTGTAATTTCTTTCACACGTGGTAATTGAACGCGCCTAACGGAAGTGGATTAGTGCGCAGTCTGAACCATGATTATAAATGGAGGCTATTTTACCTTAATTTTTCACTTTTTCCTGGTTTGATTCGGCCGAAGCAGCTGCAGACTTCTACCACAATTTTTAGTTGCCAAATTTTTGGGATTCTGAGATGGAAAGCCGAAAATTATCCTGGTATTTTTGTTGAGTTTCAGTGTACTGTATCTTTTATCTGATTGGCAGTTATGGTTTTTTTACCGGGATAAACCTGGAGACAGGGATTTTGGGTAGTTTGCACGTGTCAACGAAGGAATCAGTCAAAACCCCAAAAACATCAGGGTCCACCCTCTGGGTATTAACATCGGAATCTACCCTCTGGGTATTAATATCAAAGTCTACCCTACCAGATCTTTTTGCCGGGCAGAATACTGTCAACTGTCACACCTTTTACCGGGCGGAAAACCATCATTTCCTCCCTACCGGATCATTCTAACCTCAGTGGACTTGTTATGCTGCAGTAGATCCTGCAGTTTGAAGAGTTTATATTTTCATCAACTATTTTAACTTAAGTAAAGAACTTAATTAGAATTAAACTATAAAAGTTTTATTTTGTCCCACAAACTTCTTGCCATTGGTGGTTCGTTTATTATTTTTTTTATTAATTTTTTATAACAGTTGAGTTGAAAGCTAGGTGCAAGCGACAGCGTGGAAGGTTTCTGCGTTCACCTGTCTTAAATGCAGTGGCGGTCTTAAATACCCACCCCTACTCTACGGCATAAGGGTTAGCTTAGCACTTTGCTCGCTGGTGCCGCCACTAGCTTACAGCTCTGCTACGCTCTTTTACCTTACACCTCTCTGTGAAGTCTAGCGCCTTTTAAAAAAAAATACCAATGAAGCAATGTTCCCAATTATCCCACTTTCCTCTATTTATTTATCCAAACAATGCAACATCTTGTTAGGTTTTTCTCTATTTACTTTCTCACCGGCTTTGAATAAAACACAACACTTTTCACTAAATTACTTCCTACACCGTATTAAAGAATACAAATCTAAAAATTATAAGAGACAATGATGCTCGTCGATATAATATTTCTATAAGGACTCATCAAAATAATATGTCTACGAGGACGCATCAGATAAGTATAAGTATTTGAATCAATAGTTTAATATTTTCTGTAGTATATTTTAAACGGTGAGTATTAGTATGAGTATGATTATTAATATACAATGATCGCGTAAAAGTTGGAAGAAGGTTTTTTTTATTAATATTGTATTATTATTAATTATCAATCTATTGTAAAATAAATATTTCAACATGTTTTTCTCTTTTATCCAATTGATGTACAAAAAGGGCGTTCAGTTTTAAATTGCACGTAGACGACCAAAGATCTAGGATCGGCCCTGACGAAAACAAAGCTTGGTACAAAAGAAAATCGCGAGTCCAACAATATTTAATCCTATGTTCCCTAAGTAACGTAACCTATTTAAAGAAGTGGTACTTACATAATCCACCTTTTGCTTCTACTTCCTTCATTTTTATTGTTCTCTGAAAAAATATAACAGAATTTAATTTTTTACATATAACTTTAAAGTTATGAATAAAAAAATAGAGCAGTCATATATAAAACATCAGTCGAAAATGTTTCATTAATATTCACCTACATAAAGAATAATTAAAAATTTTGAGGGTTTCTACAGGAAATATTTAAGTATAGAAACCAGCCACCTGAATCTCCGCTGCAAATTCGATTTTAATGACCCTAATATGTAAGTAATATATAAAGTCATTCTAGTCACTAGGCATATTGAAAAATAAATTGAAATTTTTAATATATACCTTTGCAGAACCAAAGTTTAATAATCAAGGAAGATATAAAGAAATTTTGACGGCTTTTAATTTATTTTAATAAGTTACCATTCCTCTCCTTCAAACCGTTAAAAGATAAAAATTGGCAATTTATTATTTCCTGCAAATTTCACACTGACCATCTCTCCATACGCGTTTCGACAACCTAACGGTCTCGTCAAAACAGCTGTAATGAGCCAAGAGCAAAATTTTTAGGGAACAACAGTTTATATAAAATCTAATTTCCGAGACATGTCGGCAAGATGTTAATCCTGCAGACATTTTCGATGTCAGACTGTAAAATATCAACAGTCAAATAAAATCTGTACATGCACCGAAGTAATGTATCCTTTCACGGCCAGAAGAAGAAAAATGGTAACATATTAAAAAAAAATAACCGACTCTTATAATGATATATGTTATTATGCGCAAGATCATTTATTAAGAATAATATGTTTTAATGTATGAAAAATAAAAACTTTGCACACTTGAGGTTTGATTATCTCCATTAGTCTAGTTATACCGGACTAGTCTCAAACACATGCAACAGGTACTAACACTTCACAGTGTTAAACAAATAAAGATAATATACATGTTATGGTGGAATAACATTAACATATTTCCTTTTCCTGTTAAAAATAACAAGCTGATAATTAACTGAATTTATCTTTCTATGCCGGACAACTAAACCCAGACGAAAAACATAAAATTGTATTTTATGGGTGCGTAATATTAACATTTTGTAAATATGCAATGTATTAGTCAATGGCGTACAGAATTATTGTACGGAGAGAGTATTATCCTGGTTACGACTCTATGTTCGCGATATGAAAATACAAAATCGGTCAAGGGCATGTCGGACTGTTGCGAGAGTATAGAAAGCATAGAGATCCTGGTGCCCAGATTGAAGCACTGGCTCTTCCTGAAGGAGGTCCAACCACGACAGAAGAGGTGACCCTAGGGAACTACTAAGAGTGCACTTTCCAGGCTCAAATCGATATGAGGGCGAATCTAAAGAACGGAGACTCACATTAGCACATCATGACTACAAGTTAGTTAAAACAATAGTGACATATGAAAGGATGAAATGGTCGATGGAAACTTTTGTTCTTTTCAAGTCACCTGGTAAGGATGGTATATTTCCAGCTTTACTACAAAATTCCTCTGATATTATAATAAGCCACCTGGTGAAACTATTCCGCTCATGTTTAAGCTTGGGATACATACCAATCGCGTGACGGGAAACAAAAGTAGTCTTTATTCCCAAGGTAGGAAGAACAGACTACACAAATCCTAAGTCTTTCCGCCCTATCAGCCTAACCAGTTTCTTATTAAAGACATTGGAAAGGTTGGTGGATCGACACATTAAGGAAGGAATAATAGTGCAATATCCCCTACATCCTTTGCAATTTGCCTGTCAGGCAGGAAAATCCACAGATGCGACTCTACACCGACTCGTCAGAATAGTCGAAAACGCGCTGTTGGGTGGATGATCTGCCTTAGATACCTTTATCGATATCGAGGGGGCATTCGACAACACGTCTCACGATTCGATATGCAGTGCTCTACAACAACGAGGCTTTGAACCGACAGTAGTCGCATGGATCAGAGCAATGTTAACTAAGAGAATAATATGTGCTGAGCTTAACAACGTAACTGTTAAAGCACTGTCAAGTAGGGGCTGTCCACTGGAAGGCGTGCTATCGCCTTTGCTGTGAAGCCTTGTGGTGGACAGCCTGTTGAGTAAACTTAATGATGCCTGTTTGTATACACAGGCCTATGCTGATGACCTGGTCATTTTATGCCCTGATCGCCATGTCTGGGATCTGGAGAAGCCTCCGAATTTTTTTTACCGAAAAGCACATTGAAACATCGAAGATTAATTTTTAAATATTTTTTTATTTCGTTAATTAATGAACGTAATTTAACCATGACAATTTTATATTTTCATTTATCGTATCGCACACGTACTTGAGTTTATTCTCAACATACCTAACCTAGTATTGTGTAAGTGAGGAATTGTTAAGATCCTCTAGCCTTAGTATGCATTTTCCAAAGTTGCAATGCCCTCACAAATCTGCGCGGCAGTGACAAAAAGTAATCTGAAGTTTCTCCATCCTCCATTCACAGGTGACATATTACATCTTCAGCTAGTTCGGCCCTATGTATGCGATGTTTTCAATATCGAGTGTACAGTTTTATCATGGTTTTGGGCTTCTGACTCATTAACTCTAATAAATTGTCTGCGATTTTCTACTCAACAAACTATTTGATAAATGCATGTCTCATTTTTGGTAAAGCAGGCTAGTGTTATCCTGTCTTTTCTTCTACCCATGTCGATGTACTGTATGCAACTACTAACACTGGTTCTGGTTCTAGGAAGTTTATTTTTGCCCCTCTTTTGGCAAGGATAATTCATTGTCTGAGGCCTTAATTTGCTTAGTGCTTTTTAACAATCCCATATAATGCTCAACATCCAAATTTTTAACTGTAGGTTGACTATCTGTTTAAATTTCTATAGCTTTATGTGCAAGAGTCCGTTATGTCAACCTTGTTACATAGAGTTCTATTACGAATATTTCCACTCGAAAAATAGATGCCCTTCCCTGTGTTTGAGTCCACCGTCAACAGGAAGACTTTTACTAGGTCCATTTTTTTCCTGGCCCATTCTTCTCTGCTTCGAAATAGTCAAGAGTAGGAGCATAAACTTGCGAAATTTTATCGCGAAAGATGGACCTTTTTATCGGAAATCATGTGGGCTGAGATTCTATAAAAGTGAGTGGAAAGTTGAAATTGTAGTAACGCATAAGTATGTATGTATTCTTGTCTTAAAAGAGATAAGGAAAGAGAATATCAAAAAATATGCTTACAGAATCGGTATCATGAAAACATTTACATAATTTATTTTGTATTTCATAAATTACTGAATGTAACTTAACTATACCAATTTTCCTTGAAAACATTATTAATTTTTTTTTTTTGAATCTACCATTAGAAAATTAGAGGGGAGGACTCATTGTAAGCAAATTTGAAGGATCATATTTTGTGGAAATGTCATATAACTGCATTTTTTAAGATCTATTCGATAATACCCTACGCTATGGAGTAAACGAAAAAAAATGATGAAATTAAAAGACAGACGGACAAGCACAACTCATCCGGTTTTCTACTTGTATTAAAATGATAAGTTAGAAGCATTATTTCACGACTCTAAATTATATTTACATTTTTATTATTCGAAATTAATAGCAGTTATTGTAAAGTTGAATCTTGTGACCTTTACTGACTTACATATTATAGACCAGACACCTCTTCATGGGGCAGTTGTAAGAATCAAATCAACTCAAAGATCGGTGGTGCCAGGTTGACCGTTAACGAAGATATTTTTCTGAAATAACTCATCTGCTGGCAGGCTTGACACCGATCGAGGATGCCTTTAGTCGTTGGGATAATAAAATACCGACTATTCGGAGAACTGGGATTGACTGCGAACAGTAACTTCAATTATGTAAAAAGTAACGGTAAATCACTATCTTGGTATAGCAGATTAGGTTTTGGGGCACTCCATATACACTCGAAACAGATAGGATTTAAGCACAAAAATCCTTATGCGTCACCAACGCTCGAATCAGGTACGGCATCTGAAGAAGAAACCAGAATAGTACCATACGTTTAAGTCATTGTTACACAAAGAAGAAAAATAACTTATAACAGGTACTAGTGATATCTTGTAATATCGTTTTGAATAATGTCAAATTTACATTGTGTTGATTCTGCAATTGATTCCTTGTGAAACATTTTTTAAATTCTTGTAAATGAAACACTGTTTGCTTTTTACCGTTTCAGTAGTTTAATAGAGGTAAACTCTACATATGTTTCGCCTTATGAAGGCTTTTTTAAGAGTACATTTAATACTATAGTTAAAGATGTTTTTAACATGTATATATACCTTATATTTTGTTGTATATTCTAAAGAAACAAATTTTATTACTGTAAATCTAGAAAGGACGACGTCAAATATGTATCTATAATTGGGATTGAAAGAAAGTTTTGTTCGTCATTTACTGCCCTCGATTTAAGCGTTTTAAACTCGGGTGCATCAAACCCTGAGTAGCTCCGAGCAAGTCTGAATAAAGCGGTTAAAGTATTAATTTGCAGGGTAAATAACCTCCAAATTATCTTTTTCTGACTTGGCATTTTTAATATGCATAGCAAAACATATTGGAGAAAAAAAAGTTAAAAAATATGATTTTATTACTTATTAGTAGTGAATTTTGTCTGGTGTCAGAATAGTTGCGATTTTCAGCCATAAATATTTCGTAATTCGTTAAAAAAAACTATGAATGTAAGTCCGGTGGTTTGTGAACCAATCTGATTTTTCGTCCCTCCATTTCATGTATAAAATATTTTTTACTCAAAAATAGCATCTAAAAATGATAACTGGCAGCTGCTAGGGCTTGATACACCAAATATTTTAGTGGTGCTTGAGGGGTAAGGAGAAAGCAGATCTGACAAGCTCCGAGGCATAATGCACTACGTTAATAAAACGAGCGTTTCTTGTACCTGAACAGCTCTGAGCTGCTCCGGCTAATGAATCGAGAGAGTAATTGGTAGCCAGATGTGGGTTATTTTTTAAAGATTTTTTGTTTCGAGTTGTTCTAGTAAATTTAATCTGTTGCTCTTATTTTCAGTTTGGAGTAATATAATGTTATTTAAATCTATGAAATGGTTATGATCTATACAGTATGCAGACACTCCTGAATTATTTATATTATTTAAAATTGCGGTTTTGTGTTCTTTAAGTCTAGTTTTTATAAGTCTACCACGTTGATCTATATATATATATATATATATATATATATATATATATATATATATATATATATATAACACAATTTGCACAATTAATTTTATATACTTCTGATTTATCTATTTTATCTTTATTGTACCCATATTCAATTTATTTATACGTATAGTTTTTTAATCTAAATTATTTAATCTATTACAAAATGTATAACTAAGTTTTGGTGTATAGTTTATAAATTTGAAGTTGGCTTCTTTTGGGTTATTAACGCTATAAAATTATTTTTTTAATAGTTTTTGGTTTTTTCTTTAGCAGACTGTCGATGAGGTTTTCTTTGTAACCATTGTTTCTTGCGATTCATTTAATTTGTTAAAATCCAATTAACAATGGAAAATGCAAAAAAAAAAAGAAAATTAATGTCAAAAAATAAATAAAATAATCACTTAAAATTCGACATTTATAGAAAAGTCACAACCACGGATACAGTTATACATCAACCATCAAACCAGTCTTGGTAAGAATAAGAATAAATATAAAATAGATAAATTAAATATATCAGGAGTATATAAAATTAATTGTGCAAATTATGATGCTATATACATAAGTCAAAATGATAGAAGTATAAAAACCAGACCTAAAGAACCCAGAACGGAAATTTTAAATAATAGGAAAAATTCAGGAATGTCCTTACACTGTATAGTAAATAACATTACATTACTCCAAACCAAAAATAAAGTCAAAAGATTAAATTTACTAGAACAACTTGATAAAAAATGTTTTAAAATAATCCACATCTGGCTCCCAATGACCAACAAAACTTTCTTCCAACCCCAATTATAGATAAATATTTGACGTCGTCCTTCCTAGATTTGCAGTAATAAAATTTGTTTCTTTACTAGAAACAATAAAATATAGGGTATGTATAAATGTTAAAACAAAATCTTTAACTTTAGTATTAAATGTACGGGGTGTCCCATTTTTGACACTTTTAGGGGGTATTGGAGTTATTATCAAAGATATAGTGTTGCGGTTTTTACTTTAGTCTCCTACTTTTCAACGAAACGAAAGATTCCGGTGTCAAATTTGTCATGGTTCTTTTCATTTTTAATCTGCAGGGTGATTTTGAAAATCTTCGTTTCTTAGGCATATGTCGTATTTCCGTTATGCGTTAATTTATCAAAAAGGTAAAAACTGGTTTTCATAGATTTTTTTACGTAGAGTTCAGTGGCGCAGTTAGTTTTTTTCTAAAAAGTTTAGTATTTGAGATATGAACCAAACTTATAATTTTTTAAATATTACACCCTGTATATTATTTTAGATATTGCTTAAGTATAATTTAGGCTTTTTAAAAATATATAATGTGATTATTTTATTTTGAAAAACAAGGTCAGAATTCGATATTTTCAATAATTTACTTTATTTGTAAAAGTACGCCGTGGCCAATTGATAAAAAACAAACTCAAAATTTTAACAATAATAATTATACCAAAGATTGGACACTTTAAAAGTTAATGTTAATGTTTTTCTATATTTTCAATTGTAAACATTTAATTATTATTACATTTTTTACTTTGAACAATACTTATTATAAACCAGAATATTGAAATTTGATTGCAAAGAAACAAGAATAACATTATTTCATAAACCTAAAGTGACAAAAACAAAAAGAAACACTGAAATTAAAAGCAACCAGGACTTTTTTTAAAGATGGTTTTCAAAATGGCGGCCGTTTTCTCGAATGTAATATCGGCAGTTTTGTTATTCTTCTAACTGCATTTAAAAGAATCATAGGTCTATTATGAAAAATTTGGAAGGCCAAACCAATTGCCTTACGAAGTTCCGCCATAGATTCAATTGATTTCGCATAAAACCCCATAAACAAAATCCAAAACGGAAAGATCGGGAGATCGTGAGGGTCATCTCACAGGCCCATTGGTACCTGGCCTTAACAGCCCAGAGTTGTGGCTCGGGGCACCGTCTTGTTGAAGATAAATGAAATTGAAATGGGCCAATGGATCATTTTCAAGCAACTCTGCAACACCAACTTCTTCCTCTATTTTTTTACAGGATGATGAAGTTGTTGCTGTTGCGTAAAATAACACATTTGTTTCTTTTTTCTTCCTGTCCTCTTTGACGTATGTTTTAGGACGCGGTTGAATGAAAGATCCGTGGTCAACTATATTTTTTTTTAAACGAGCAAATATGTCTGAAAAGGGTTGCATTCTTTCTGGATACCTAACTAATAAAAACGATCGCCAAATATGAGAAGTTATCCTAACGATAATGCTTTAAATACATTACCTATTGAAACATAATTCAGAAGCTTCTTGGAGACTTTCATTGCTTTGTATAAAACAAACTAACATATCATACTTTTCATAATTATCACAAACGGTCATTGTAAATGTAAAATAAATAAAAAATAAAATAAACACATCTACATAACAAAAATACTTCATAAATAATAAAAATTTGACAAAACTGTGAAGTTTTGGACATCTGCCTTTTGTTTTTTATAAATTGTTACAAATAAAGTAAATTATTGAAAATATCGAATTCTGACCTTGTTTTTCAAAATAAAATAAACACATTACATACTTTTGAAAACCTAAATTACACTTAATCAATATCTAAAATAATAAACAGGATGTCCCATTTAAAAAATCATAAGTTTGGTTAATATCTCAAAAACTAAACTTTTTAGAAAAAAATTAACGGCGCCAAAAATCAGTTTTTACCTTTTTGATAAATTAACGCATATCGGAAACTCGAGATGTGCCCAAAAAACGAAGATTTTCAAAATCACCCTGTAGATTAAAAACTAAGAGAGCATGACAAATTTGACACAGGAATCTTTCGTTAAAAAGTAGGACACTAAAATGAAAACCGCAACACTCTATCTTTGATAATATCTCCAATACCCCCTAAAAGTATCGAAAATGGGTTACTCCGTACCCTTGAAAAAGCCCTTACAAAGTGAAACATATGTAGAGTTCTCTATTAAACTACTGCAACGTTAAAAAGAAAACATTGTTTTATTTACAAGTATAATCAAATTCGATGAATCGCAAGTATCCAAACAATATAACTTGGAAGAAGACTTGTAAGATGTAAGATAAAAGTCCTTGAAATTTAAGAAGAAAAACCTTAAGATGAGTACAGACATGCAATAGAATAACAGCACCGCGCAACATTTCGTGTTGCATGACGAAGATACGGTGTGATTATATTCGAAGTGAAATAGAACATGGCTGCGTATCACCAGAGCGAAATATTAATCCATCCAATCAATTCATTGATACTTTCAAGCAAGATGAATAGTATGAGCTAGTCCTGCAAACCTGTAGAGTGCAACATGGCCGCGTCACATTTCTTTGATCCGGCGGCCGAAGACCACCAATTAATGAGATGCTGCGATGTTATATTATTGGGGAATAGTATCCAGACTCGATACGTGACGGTCTTATGTTGTATATCTGTTTTTAAGTGTAATTTTGTAAATCTGTCATATCATTTTTAAACAATTTTGGTTTTCGTCTACTAGCTTCTTTAATCTTTTTTTAACCTCATTCTGTACTTATGTTTATTTTTTCTTTATCTTTACTAATTGACCTTTAACTACCATTTCTTTAAGTTGAAGATAAAATGCTACCAGAAATATTCTAGTTTACTCTATTCGAAAAAAAGGAAATTTAAATATGATTTACGCTAGCTATAATAGAATTAAGGAACAACAATTTATGTGTGAATAGTTTAAAATTTTTGGTTTATTAAAAAAAAAGCTTAATTTTATAGATTTTTTTTGAGAAATAAGTTAAATTAGTTTGGCTGAGAACACTCTGGACGAGGATTTTTTAAAATTTCTTTTTATGTAGAAAGATTTAAAAAATTCTAATCAGAGGCTCAAAGTATTGTAACTATATGGATGTTACAACAGTAAAGGTGTACTATATTTATTATATTTTATATTTTTCTCCTAGAGGTGAACATCAGTCATTTGCTGCGGGAATCGCTCATATACATGTGGATTTATGTAGTAGTGAAATCGTGTTTCGAATTAAAAAATTCTAATCAATAACTCAAAATAATGTAACTATGTGGATGTTACAACAGTAAAGATGTAATATATTTATTACTTTTTATATTTCGTGGAGATGAACATCAAATAGTCCTTTTCGCGAGAATTGCTCATAAACATATGGGTGATTAAAAATTAGTTCTAAGCTGCTAACAGAATTTTAGTACGACTGTTTAACTATTTACAGTGATAGGGATTCTACAGAAACTTTTTGGTAAAATATTTAGTAAACAGTTACAAAATTACCAAAACTTTATTCATAGTTAAAAGAATTTCAAGAAATAGACGAAGCTAAACAATGAGCAAATTATGATGGGATATGTAAATATTTACTTACGCGTCAAACTTAATAGTCTAGAGGATTTTTCAATATTCTTAAACTTTTTGATATTATTACTCATAAGCTTTCATATCAGTGCGATATGTCAACAATATGAATATCTGGCGGGACATCTACAAGTGTAAACCTTTTATATTATAAGCAATATCTGTTAAATACCTTGGCGAATAAATTATAGTTTTACAGTATTTAGAGTGATTTTTCCACGCATTTAACACAGTTAGTTGATCATGGACTTCTTTTATTCGGCTAGGTGCTTTTGGAATTATTAAATGAATTTATTTTGCAAGATGCTTCCTACGAGACATAATGTTTGTACTATCCTAGGTTTCTTTTATTTCAAAATAGTCCAAAAAAATGATTTTAAATTACAGTATACATTAATTTACAGCATGTATATTTGAAACCAATACAAATTGAATTTCAAGAGATTTGTAAATTCATATAGAACATTGTATTTCTATTTAGTTTGCACATCCCTGTAATATGCATGTGTTGTATGAAACCCATATTATAATATACAGTGTAACCAGCACCATATGGGATTTTTTTTATTCATAGCTTTATTTCCAATTTGACTTTGACATCAACTTCCGCTTAGATTGAGATGAAAACTAACCAAAAAATAGTAATTACGTGATTAACATTATCGGCCAAATTTTAATTCAAACTGGGGTTATATCTCAAAATATCGAAAAAAATTATTGGAAAAAGTTTTTCTGAATGCAGTTTTTAGCCCATATAACTACTTTTGAAAAAGTAGCTTGTATCTAAAGTAGTATACATTAATATCAAGAAAATAATTTAATTGAAAATATTCATATTTTCTAATAAAAAAATCATAATATAAAAATTAAACGCTTTTAAAATTCCACCTTCTTAATTGATAATAAACTATTTTTGGTATTTGAATATTAAATAAAAACAATTCAAAAACTTAAAATTTAAAATTACCTTCCATTGTGTTCAATACAAACAATTGTACTTCTCGACACATCTTTAATGGAGTTTCTGATACTAAGGGGCTTTATTTCTAAAATACAGTTTTGAATCACCGTTTCCAAATGATCAGTATTACGGAAAGGTATATATATATATATATATATATATATATATATATATATATATATATATATATATATATATATATATATATATATATATATATATATGTATTTTAAGTTTTTAGTTTTCTTGGGTGTAAAATCCGTTTTATTAATAAAACTGCATATGTTTTATTTGTTATGCATATCTATTAACGTTTCGGTCACACTTGACCTTCTTCAGAATGATTTTTTTAAATTATAACAGAAATTTTTTTTTCTATATTATAACATAAAATTAATAAGTTAAGTTTAAAACATACCTTATATAAGTTTTTACCGAGGAACACAACATAAACTACATATTGTTAACACATGGTTCACTTGTTGATACGATACTACAAAAACCTTGCTTTTTGTGTCGCATCTTTATTTAAACTTATTTTTATTTTATGGGTTCCGGTGGTCAAGGGTTTGGATTTTTTTTCGCCTTAAGGGTCTTTGCCTGACTATTATTTTTTTCTTATTTTTGGAGTGATTTATTTTTGATTCATTTTGTGTATATTTAATTTGTTTGGGGAGTTATTTTAGGATGTTATAATATATTTTGCTTAGGTGTTTTGTATCAGCTTTCGTATTTATAGATTTCTTTTTTTTTTTGACCGAAACGTCAATAGATATGCATAACAAGTAAAACATATTCAGTTTTATTAATAAAACGGCTTTTACACCCAAGAAAACCAAAAACTTTATATATATATATATATATATATATATATATATATATATATATATATATATATATATATATATATATATATATACAGTATGACCAGTAATCTCCGCATCATATGAGATTTTTTTTATTAATAACTTTATTCGAAATTTGCCTTTGGCAACAATTTCTGCTTTGATCGGAATGAAAATTAACCAAAAAAATAGTAGTCACGTGATTAGCCGTATCTGTAAATTTTAAATTTTTTCCAAAAAAAAATCAAAAGTGGGGTTATATCTCAAAATATCGAAAAAACGTTATTAGAAGTTTTTCTAAATGCAATTTTTAGCCTATCTGTAAAACTTTCGGCTGTATAAGATACTTTATATTTTTGCCCATTTTTTGTAATTTGCACCACTGTTGCAAAATAAGACTCAACGCAACCTACATAAAACTTCTTAGTTTTGACAATGCTTCATTCCAGACATATTTTGTTTAAAGTAGCGCCATATTAAATAGGTGTTTTTCTACAAAATCCAAATAGGACTATTAAAATTTGGTCACATGCGATGCAAAGTTTATTTGTTTTTGACCCTGTATAAGGTAACTTCATAAAATAACTATTTTTGAAAAGGTAGTTTGTGTCTAAAAGTAGTACACATTAATATCAAGAAAATAGTTTAAGTGAAAAGACTCAAATTTTCTAATAAAAAAATCATAATATAAAAATTAAACGTTTTTAAAATTCCACCTTCTTAATTGATAACAAACTATTTTTGGTATTTGAATATTAAATTAAAAACAATTCAAGAACTTAAAATTTAAAATTACATTTCTGTGTATTTCTTGACACATCTTTAATGGAGTTTCTGATACTAAGGGGCCTTATTTCTAAAATACAGTTTCGAATCACCGTTTCCAAATGATTACGGAAAGATATTTGTATAATGTGTATTACTTTCAGACACAAACTAACTTTTCAAAAATAGTTATTTTATGAGCTTGCCTTATAAAGGGTCAAAAACAAATAAACTTTGCATCACATGTGACCAAATTTTAATAGCCCTATTGGGCTTTTCTAGAAAAACATTCATTTAATATGGCGCTAATTTAAACAAAATATATCTGGGATGAAGCATTGTCACAACTAAAAAGTTTTATGTAGGTTGGGTCGAGTCTTATTTTGCAACAGTGGTGCAATTTACAAAAAATGGGCAAAAAATCTAAAAAATTTTATACAGCTGAAAGTTTACACATAGGCTAAAAATTGCATTTAGAAAAACTTCTAATAACGTTTTTTCGATATTTTGAGACATAACGCCACTTTTGATTTTTTTTTGGAAAAAAACTAAAATTTGACAGATAATGTTAATTACGTGACTATTATTTTTTTGTTAATGTTCATCTCGATCGAAGCAGAAATTGGTGCCAAAGTAAAATTTCGAATAAAGCTATTAATAAAAAAATCCCATGTGATGCGGACTTTACTGGTCACACTGTATATATATTCTGTATATCGTTGAGCTGAAAAACTTTTTCTGAATTTTCTCAAAATCTCTCTCTCTCTCTTTCTATATATATATATATATATATATATATATATATATATATACATATATATATATTTTTATTTTCTTTTATATATATATATATATATATATATATATATATATATATATATATATATATTAACCTGTTAAATTTGAGTCGCTGAGAGTTTGTATGATGCAGGCTGATGTGCAGTTCTTCCATAAATTAGTCAATAGTATAGTTGGCTGTAATGAATTAGTTATCTTATCTATTTCAACACTGATCATAGAACAAGAAATAGAGATTTTTAACATTAAATTTTCACTCTTAAAATTTAAGGTAAGTGGTTCCCTTTCTAGAATGTGTAGATTGCTAAATCAGATCATAATAGATATAGAAAGATGGGAATCTTCAAGAAAACACTTAAGATTTATATTTAATGTATGTACCGGCAATTGGTGTGGTATATGCGGTGTATGTCACATGCCAATATGTCATCTTGTAATTATACTTGTTACTGATACGTAGTGTAAAATGTAGTTTTTCGTAAAGGCATAAACAATTATAACTTCCAAATTAAAAATTCTGTCTATTATATTGATTTTAAATTAAAATTAAGACATATAAACCAAAATCTAATTTGTAGATTTTTGAAAGAAATTCAGCAATATTCAATAAAACGGTTTTCAAACTCAACCATCATAAGTTATTTAAACAAAACTAACAATTGTCCAATTTAAATATTTAATTAGATTATGCGTTGCTAAAATTATATTAAAAAAGTTATAATAAATTAAAGATAAAGCCTAATTCTACTGATTTAGTTATTTTTAATTTTGCATATTAGAACCTCAAATAAGGAAGATAATGTATTCGATAATAAAAAAAGCATGTATATTTACTCTAATATAATTGAATAAAATTCAACGGTGGTTTATAGCTTTCCTAATACAATCTAAACAGTAGTCTCATACTCACTTTTACGGTAAGCGGAGCCTTTATAAATATAAGGCTTGATTGATGCACTTACTTCAATTAAATCTTGTAGCATGTAGTCGATACTTCCTTTACAACACGGAATAAATTATGAGCGTTATTAAATACATGATGTAAATACACAGATTCAGGTAGACTGAGATTGCGTAGGAGCCCTACCGGTTTAGGCAGGGCATTATGGAGAGAACCTTAAAGAACATTTTAATACTGAAATCTACAAAGTCACCCAATGCAATGTAATAAAATATTGCATCAATTTATTTGCCTCCTATATATGTTTAGCTAAATAATGCATTCTATGTTTGTTTATTTTTCTTGGATTTATGGTCCGTTAAAAATCAGATCAAAACGTAATAGTGGTGTACTTTTTATATTTTAGATATTTATATAATATACGTTTTGGTAATTTATTTTATCTTCTTAAGAATTTACAGGGTGTAGCTAAAAACAATTGAGCATTTTTTTGATATAAATGTCAAATTATTTAAAACATATTGTGCATTTATCTTGAACAAAAATTTACGATCGACACTGCACCCTGTATACACATCAATAAAAAATAGCTTTCATAAATTAACAGTATAAAGATGATTACGTGTGTCATTTTGAAGTTAAAGTAGTACTGAAAGAAACTAACAAGATTTTTTTGTAACGTAATAAAGATAGTTTTGGCTATTTAGGGTTTAAGGGGTCTATTCCGAAAGTGCAATGCGTTTTTGATTTTGAAATTATGTTTTTTTAGTTGTTATTTTATAATATTGTTATGTATTCTGCTAAGTTGCTTAGTATCTGCCTTAAAATTTACTGCATTTTTACTTTTTTGTATTCCTGTAATTTCTCTTTTTTTTTGTATGGTATTCAGTTTTTAGAATTCTTACTCTCTCAAAATCGAAGGAATGGTGATTTTCAATGCGATGTGTTGTTAATTACGTTATATTTTTTTTTGTCGTATTTATGCACGTTTATTCTGTTTTTCAAATCTCGGCTTGTTTGACCTATGTATTCACCATTGCAATCTTCGCATGGAATACTGTAAACGACATGTTTTTTTATCTTTTCCTATTTCAGATTTTAGTTTGTTATGGCAATTTTTTTAGAGGTTGTGACTTTTATGGCTGACGTTTACGTTGTTTCGTAAAAACATTTTGGAGTATTTCGGAGAATGTCGGGATATATGGTAGTGGATTTTCGTTATAAAATTTATGAATTCTTTTCTTAAAGTAATATTTATTAGGTTTTCGGAACAGCTGTCCATTTTTACGGCTTCTTTTGCTTTTTGAATGGCCTGTTTTCAGTATTTAGGACCCGATGGTTTAATGCTGCGAGCTGCGAGCTGCGAGGTCTATAACAACGGCTTTTTTGTGAGATAGAGGGTACTGGGATTTAAAATGTAAGTATCTGGAGAACTACGTTTTTTTTTCGGTGTACCATTCTATTTTTAAGGTATTGTTAATGTAATGTAAGTTTAGGTTAAGAAAATTGATTATATTTTATAGAAGTTAATTTTTTTTAATACTGAGTCACATATATTATCGGGTACTGCTGTGATAGAGTCGTGAACGTACCTGTAAAAAACGAGCAATTCGAATTAAGGGTTTTTTGTAACATTAAAAATGAAAGCTCCCATTGCGCATCTTTCTATTTGCTTATACAACTTTTGTTTGTGTATGAAGTATGTGGCATTTAAGGTTAGTGCATGTGCATCCAAGAATTCATTTAAGATTATGTCGGTAAATGACTTAATTTGGTTCCATTTTTTTGTTATTTTTCTGGCTAAGTTGATTGGAACATTTGTACATCAGAAAATAATGTCTAAGGATATAAGTTCATGATTATCCGAGATTGTTATGTTTTTATTTTTTCTTAAAGTACAGCGAATCTTTTATATAATAGCTATTTTTGTTAACGACGTTTTGTATAATATTTCTGAGTAATTCTGAGAGGTTTTCTAGGAGGAATTGAATACATGCTACGATGAGTCTTAGGGGAATACTTCCTTTATGCAACTTTGGGAGTTCATATATAGGTGCTGAGAGGGCATTTGGAATTTCTATATTTTTTGTTGATATATACATTTTATTTTCCCAACTAGTTATTATTTCATTGTTATTTTTCCATAAATATTAGATCATTTTTCAGTTCTGTATAGGAGGTATTATCTTGCAGTAAGGAATTCATCTTTTGATCATATCCAGTAAAATACATGACAATCGTTTTTTTTTTGAATTTATCGAATATTAGAATTTTAAAATTATTATTTCTTCTTAAAAAAGATTTGGTTTTGTTTTTTTCGACATTTGTTTTTGTAAGATTTGTTGCTTATACTGTTAGCGAAGTTGTTCTTGTAGTTTGTGACGATGTTGCAACAAGCAGATATAATTTAATCTTTGGTTTCATGTCTGAAGTTTGTAAGTGATCCTTCTATATCACTTATAATTTCTGAAATTGGTAAGTCTTTTTTATTTTCAATTGGTATTGTGAAGTTCAGTCCTAAACTAAGGATTTCGGTTACATCGTCTGGTATATATACATCTATTAAGTTATCGATCCAACATAAATTATTATTTGTTTTATTAAAACTATTACAAGAAAAACAAACAAATAAAAAATGTATTATTGAAGGTCCCGGAAAAAATAAGAATATATATATATATATATATATATATATATATATATATATATATATATATATATATAAAATATATATATTATTTATTTCTTGGACCTTCAATAAATTTTTTTTTGTTTTGTTTTTCTTGGGATTAACGTCCGCTCTAAAAAAAAGGGATCAAAATGTAATAGTGGTGTTATATTTTCTATATTTTAAATTTTTTAAAGAATTAAGATTCTGTAATTTATTTTACCTTCGTCAAAATATACATTGTGTAGCTTGAAACAATAATTCACTGCACTCACTGTGTGTAAATCAGTTTAATATTATATCATATTGGAAATGTAAATTTCGTAAAATAACAAAATAAAGTTGACCACGTGTGCCATCTTGAAATTAAAGTAGTATTCGTACTACATCGTTATTCTGTTATTACCCGACTTCTAAAAGAAGGAGGTTCTCAATTTGTCGACTATGTATTTTTTAAATGTATATTCACGGAATACTCCGGAAAGGGAGCACCGATTTGAATAAAATTCTTTACGTTATGTTCAGGAAGTTGCTGCGGTAGTCCCACATTTTTCTTGACGAAAATGGTGCTGTAAAATCCAAGATGGCGCTAACAATATAGCGGCCAAAAAAATTAATTTTGTACAATTTTCTCCAAAATTGGGATATGGAAATTTTCGAGATCGTGTACAACGAATCTGAAATTATTTTTTAAAAATTCAATATGGCGGATCCAATATAGCCGACAAACAAATGAATTTTGTCCGATTTTCTCCAAAATTGGTACAGGTGAGTTTTCGGGGTCGCACATAATAAATCTAAAATTATTTTTAAAACATTCAATATGGCGGATCCAATTGGTGGACGAAAAAATCAATTTTGTCCGATTTTCTCGAAAATTGGTATGGGGGAGTTTTTGGGGTTGCACATAACGAATCTATTTTTAAAAAATTGAATAAGGCGTATCCAATATGGCGGATAAAAAATTAATTTTGTCCGATTGTTTTTAAAAATAATATGAGGGTGTTTTTGGGATCGCACATTACGAATCAAAAATTATTTTAAAAAAATATATGGCGTATTGGATACAGATAAAATATCTTAGATGTCGGATTAAACATTCTACAGTTTTCGATTTTGTCTAAAATCAATATTGAAGGATTTTTGTTAGTGTTAATTACGAACCTAAAATTCCCGAAAATTTTACATTCTTCGATTTCTTCTGATATAGGGGGTTCAAGAGGGTGTAAATTATGAATTTAAAAGTATTTTTTCAGGATTCAATATGGCGAATCCAATATAGCGGACTAAAAATTTGACATTTTTCGATTTTGTTCAAAGGCGGGACTGAATCGTTTTTGAGGATGTAAATAGCGAATATAAAATTATTTTAAGACAATCTAATATGTCAGATGCAATATGACGGTCTAGAAATTTTAAATTTTCGGATTTTATCCAAAATTGGTGCTAGGCGGCTTTAAGGAGTTTAGATTTAGATTACATTATGACTTTAAAATTTTTTTTTTTAAATTCAATCTAGAGGATCCAATATGGTGGGTTGAAAATTTTACCTTATTCGCATTTTTTCAGATTTGGTATTAGGGGGTTTTCGGGGTCGTGTCTTACGAATATGAAGTTAATTTTTTACAACCATTAGATTGATCAGATGCAATACGAGAGACTGAAAATTTTACTTGTTCCGATTTTGTCTAAAACTGATATTTTGGGGTTATTGGGGCGTGTACCAACTCAATAGGCAGTATAAAATATATCGGGCTAAGGAATTTACGTCTCAAGTTCTTTAGATATCGATATTGGAAGGTTTTGGGGCCTATATTACCAATCTAAAACTAACTGGAAATTTAAGATAGTGGATTTACTATGACAGACTAAATATTTGTTTGACACAATTTCACTGGTATTTGGAGAACTCTTAAGAATTAAAGAATTTTTAGTGGTCCCTTTTAGGGTGATTTACAACTTACAACTTAGTTCAGATAATTTATAGATATCATAATGAATTCAAAACTACAAATCGAAAAATAAAATTTTTATAAAAAAAAATTGGACCGACTTCTAAAAGTGCACTAAAAATTGAAAAATAACTATAAATTTTTATATGAAATTGAAATTTTTGAAGTCGGAGACAAATTATTTCTAAATGAAATAAATAACTACTAATATATACAAGTTATGGAAAGAAAGTAATTACAAATAAAGTATTTTTAATCTGTTTATGCGAATCACATTTTGTCAGGTATTAGTTTGGCGCCGACTTCAAATTTCAATTTCATTTAACAATTTATAGTTATTTTTGAGTTTTTTTTTATTTTACGAAACCTACATTTACAAAATAATATAATATTAAATTGATTTACACACAGTGAGTGTAGGGTTTATTCGTAAATTATTGTTTCAAGCTACACAATGTATATTCTGACGAAGGTAAAATAAATTATCGAAACTTTAATTTTTAAGAAATGTAAAATAATAAAATATATATATATATATATATATATATATATATATATATATATATATATATATATATATATATATATATATATATATATATATATATTAATCCTTTTATTGTATCGATGAATTAGTGCTTTTGCTGTCGTTGTTTGATAGACCCATTATGATAAGTGATAAATCTGAAACTTTTGAGACGCGTCTTTAGGTTGTGACGTGAACCCGATTCTATAATGAAAGAACTTCTTATTGAACCACCGGTGTTTTAACTAACATATCTTATACAACGTGCAATATTTGTGACTTGTTTATTATATGTGCGTTTCAGTCACCCCCAAAAAGTATTGCAGAATAATTTTTTCCTCAACGATGTTATTCTGTGTGGCTAATGAACTTAGCCCTTCATCTGCCCTTTAAAATGACACACTATTTCTACGCTCCTAGGAAAAGGAAGTAATCTTTAAACAAATGCATCGAATTGTGGCATTATTATCATCTTCTTCAAATAAGATAAAGATTCGTTTTAAATATCTCTTCCAAGAATAATTCACATTAATAACATAAACATAGGCTGAAATTTATCTTTTTCAAGAAAATTTCGTCATTAAAAACTAATTTAAAATATGAAAAATACTTGAATACAAAAATGGAAAATGCAAAGAAAATGCACATGCATAATGTTTTATTTGTAATAAAAATAAAAACATATGTGAAGCAAGCTTTATAAAGGCGCTAAAAATAGTCTTACCTTAATATTTCAAAAAATTAAATCACTTAAACCAACCACTTTTTACATCAATAATTTTAAATCTTGTATCAAAAACTCATCATATTTACAGAAAACCCAAAAAATCTTTCAAGAATCTCCTTTCGTTGAGCGGTATGAATAGGAATTCTCAGGATCGAGTTTTCGGATTTACTTATACGCCGACTGCCGAACGTCGATTGTTTCAGCGTTCAGAGTTGTATCATCTACTCCAGCGTTTTGAAGGTGACCTCTAACTGTCATCGACCGTGGTTGTGCGCCTCCTTTGGATGGAGAAATGCGCGTTCGATACATAACTAAAATTATTTTCATCCTTTTCTGTGAATCCGGCAGGATATTGAAAGTAACTGTAATAGCGGAGCGGTAGGTATATTCCGAGTTCTACTTGTTGCAGTGAACGGTAATGTAATGCAATATGTTGTAATATGGAGAATCATTTTTCGAGGGAAGGAGGAACAGCTA
Source organism: Diaprepes abbreviatus (assembly GCA_034092305.1). NCBI lineage: Eukaryota > Metazoa > Arthropoda > Insecta > Coleoptera > Curculionidae > Diaprepes > Diaprepes abbreviatus. The sequence continues at coordinate 10,809,060 of JASJET010000139.1, forward strand.
CGTGCGGTCATATGCATGCGGTAAAGGAGATTCGCGAATTTTCACTCGTAATATTTGAAAAAATATTGTGCAATTGTTTTAATAAATTATATTATTATTGTATTTCACCGAAACAATTTGTCATTTGATTTCGCTGGTTTTATTACGAATATCTAGATAACATAACAAAATTACTGGATCGCATGTTTCTTACAGTAGTGTAGCTCTTACAGTCTAGTCTGTTTTGAGGTCAGTAGATAAAGGAGCTAGACGGTAATAACTAGTGGCGTAGCTATCGGGGTGGCATGGATGGCAATACCACTCGGCGCTGAGTAAAGTTAGGCGCCGCAGGCGCCGTGCCAATCCTGTTATTTTATTACTGCAGATGAATTTTATAAGGTCGAATGTACATATTATTCTAAAAATATATTAAATATAAATAAAGAAAAAATGTTTTAAAATTATCAAAAATCACCACTCTATGCATGCAAGCGCGGATCCAGGTAAGGGAAATCGGGGCAATGCCCCCCACCCCAAAAAAAAATTATATGAATATGCTATAAAAGAATGGGAAATTTTTAAACTCAAGTCAGTGAACCTCAAAAAAAAAATCGTTTTTCAGAAGCTTGGGTTTTAGCTTAGAAATTTATAAAAACAAAAAACTTGCTTGTTTGCTATTTAATTAATGTCGAGCTCACCCCGCGTGGCATATATGGTTTTTTGCTTGTGGCCCCCCCAAAACATTTTCTGGATTCGCCCTTGGCATGTAGTATGTAATAGCATTATTTTTTTATATTTATGTAGTTATCCTAATGCTAAAGAAAAAAAGTAAGCTTTTTCAACGACCAAAATTCTCCATATTTCAATTAACAGCAAGGTGCCGAATCATGTGTAAATTGCTGACAAACAGTAGCGACACTGCGGCGAGCGCCTATTTTCTTTGAAAAATGCCGATAAGCCGGGACGCGAAAAGCGGGCAGTGGATAATTATTTTTATGAATATTTCCTATTTTTTTGATCCGCACTTTTAGAACAATATGTTAAAAAGTTGGAAGGGATACATACTGGATAGGCATGCAATAATTTTTTTATTTTCTTATATTTAAATTTGTCTTGTGTATTGTGAAATTAAATTAAAGGGCGGTGAAAATATTTGATCGTATGTTTGTAACTAAAAATAATAATTAAGTGTGGTCTTGTTTTGAAGGCTTAGGTAAGGTATATATATATATATATATATATATATATATATATATATATATATATATATATATATATATATATATATATATATATATATATATATACCGGGTGTCAACGAATCTATTAGACAAGTCATAATTTCTAGAGTATTATGTGTATCAAAATGAAAATTGGTACAGGTAAATGGTATGTGAAGGGGAGAGTTTTCGCATATTTTCCACTTTCCGGCCACTTCCGGTTTCACCGGAATTGGCCCCGGTTTTGAATTTTTAAATGGAACACCCTGTATATTTTAACATTTTTGGATTTCTGAGACAATTCTAGATCCGAATGTGACCTTTTAAAAACTTTTTACGTCTACTTCATTTTTTTAGAGCCACTTTTAAAATTGCATCTAGGTGGCCATGATCGGACGCAAACTAATCTAAGGGCCTTAGGTGATGTCAAAAAAATACAATCGCAAAGTTTTAGTTACTAGCATGAAAGACAGGAATAAGACAAGTTGACAAAATTACGTTTTCATTTCTAACTATTAATTTTCAAATGGCGACTCCTTTTTGACAACTACTTTTCGAAAAAAGCATTCTTTGACGAATCTAACGGTACTAATTTATTTGCGATTGAATTAGACATAAGAACAGAAATTAAATATTATTAAGCAAAATACTGGATAATTTATTTACTTATGACAAGTGCGCCATGGACAGCCATGATGCATAATAATTTGCAACTGTTTTTATCAAGTCTTCTTTGGAAAACAAAGCACTCACTTAAGTAGATAATGACAGTGACATACGCTCTAAGAACAGACGTAAAAGTTTCTTAATTTTCGTTAAGTTTAGTTTAAATTTTCGTTAAAATAATGTATACTCAAAGTGAAAAAGTGGATATGTTATTAATATTTGGAGAGTGTCATAGAAATTCAAGGAATACTGCCGAGTTGTTTGCTCATAGATATCAGAATCGGCAACATCCAGCCCATCAGTATTTTCCGTATGTCGAGACTCGTTTTAGGCAAATAGGAAATCAAGAGGCGGAACAGAGGTTTATCATAAATGAAGAGACTGAGATTAACGTACTTGCTATGGTTGAGGTTGATAAAACAGTTTCGTTAAGAAAAATTAGTCAAGAACTGCAGATAAGTTATGAATCAGCAAGAAAAATACTGAAAAAGCATGGATATCGAGCATTTAAATATCAGTTACATCAACATTTGTATACTGAGGATGGCGATAGACGGGCAGTGTTTTGTGATTGGCTGCTTCAAAATCATAGAGTTAACCCAAATTTTATCGATTTTATTCTATTTTCCGACGAATCCCGATTTACAAATAATGGTATGTTCAATAAGCAAAATACTCGGTACTGGGCCCAACAAAATCAACATGAAATGAGAGAGGGCAATTTTCAAGAAAGATTTGGCGTCAATGTCTGGGCTGGTATCGTTGGAAACAGAATAATTGGGCCAATATTGTTTCAAGGTCAGTTAACAGGGGTTAGATACATAGGTTTTCTTCAAAATGAAATCGAAAATCATCTCAATGATATACCTTTAGCAGTTTTACGGCGAATTTACTTTCAACAAGAGCACTGCCTCACAATACTAGAGAAGTTCTTAATTATTTAATAGAGCATTTTAATAATCGAATTATTGCAACCAATTGTCCGGTACGGTGGCCAGCCTGCTCACCGGATCTTACTGTGCTCAATTTCTTTGTCTGGGGATATGTTAAAGAAAGGGTTTACTATGGAGCAGCCCCAGCTACTCTTGAAATATTAGAAGAAAGAATTTTACGGGCATTTAGAAGTATAACGCCCCAAATGCTACAAAACGTGTTGAGAGAAACAATTGAACGAGCTGAAATGTGTCGTGAAAAAGAAGGAATGCACTTTGAACATTTACTACACTAAACTTTTTAACAAATTCAGCTACTGTACTTTCAAATATTTTAAGTGCGTCGTCTAAGTTATTAGTTTATTTTGTTAGTTTTTTGTTAATTTTGTTAAATTTTTAATCCAATTCCTGTCTTTTATACTAGTCACTAAAACTTTACGATTGTATTTTTTTAACATCACCTAAGGCCGTTAGATTAGTTTGCGTCCGATCATGGCCACCTAGATGCAATTTTAAAAGTGGCTCTAAAAAAATGAAGTAGACGTAAAAAGTTTTTAAAATGTCACATTCTGATCTAGAATTGTCTCAAAAATCCAAAGATGTTAAAATATACAGGGTGTTCTATTTAAGAATTCAAAACCGGGGTCATTTCCGGTGAAACCGGAAGTGACCGGAAAGTGGAAAATATGCGAAAACTCTCCTCTTCACATAACATATACCTGTACCATTCTCATTTTGATACACATAATACTCTAGAAATTATGACTTGTCTAATAGATTCGTTGACACCCGGTATATATGTTATATTTTTCAGATTCTTGAACCATTATATCCTTTTTTTTTATTTTGTCTTTTATTGCGTTTAGGTTCTCTATTTAATAAAAAATCCAAACAATTGATGTTTCGCCTTCTATTTAAGACATTTTCAAAATTTTTTGTCTTTTTATTTATTTACCTTCATAAAAATATTTTTTATATAATTAAAAACACTCATATAAGAACACATCTACGATTTAAAAAAACAAACAAACACTTTAAAACACTATTCAAATTTTTTTAAAAATATATTATTTTACCAGTACATACATTTACATTTTGTTTATTAATTAATAATGAAATGCAAGTTTTACGTCGTTTATTTAGGTACTGAGGACACATGGAATGCGAACGTGTTTTATTTTTTTTTTGCAATGCACTAAAAAACCGAAAAAAGGCATACATTTATTTTATGTTTAAGAGGATATTCATTTTTTGATGTTAATTAACAGGATCGAATAATCATACCATGCGGCTGTTATGAGCGGCGCTTATAACGGCTTGCAATCTAAAATTCTCGAGTTAGAAAAAAATGCTCAATACATTCATTGTGTCGCTCATAATTTAAATTTTTCGATTTTGTTGGTTGCCTATATAATTTGTTTCAAATAGTAGTAACCGGTGGGAGTTACTTAAAGAATCTCCAGTAAGTAAACTGACATTAACTTGCACATAATATTTTAAAGGCCCTTACAGAAATTTCGTTAAAAAGTAAAAATAACGAAGAAAAATGCGAAGCAATCGGATTTTAAAAAAAAAGTTAGAAAATTTTATATTTTTATTTCTTATTATATTGCTTTCCAAAATTTTTCATTCTATAAACTTAGTTTCTAAAGTTCTTCAAAGTAAAAGGTCTAATATTGTGCAGCCTTCCAATTTATTTAAAAATGCTTACTTTGTAAACTGCGTCACAGGTTCGATCAAATTCGATGTGAAGCTTCAAATTTCGTAGCAAATTGGGGTATTAAAACTTTTTTTACTGAAATGCTAAAAAAAATTCCAAAAAAATTTTTTACGAACTTGTCTCCATTACAAAATTCACAACAGAAGAAAGATTAAAAAAAATACATTTAATAATATTTTGGATATTGCATCATATCAGTTAAAAAATCAACTCTCTGGTTTTCAAAATGTTGCTGATAGATTTAAATTCCTTGATCGTTCATTTATGCCCACCGCTACTGACACTGAGTTACACAAGCAGGCTGAAATTTTGTGAAATAAATACGACGATGATTTATCTGATAATTTTGCCACCGAAATTCACAGTTTTCGCTCAGCTTTTCGTGAAAATTTAAAAGAGTTTTCAACAATAGATGAACTGGTTGATTTTAAGTTTTGTAAAAATAACACCAGCTCATCAAATTTCCTCAATATGTATACAGCACTATTAATATTTTTAACTCTTCCTGTAACTTCCGCTTCTTCTGAGTGATCATTTTCCAAACAGAACCTAATTGAGAATTTTTTAAGAAATAGTATTAGTCAGGACACGTTTAAGTAGTCTGGCTATTCTAAGTATAGAAGATAAATGCGTAAAAGAAATCAACTTTGATAAAGTAATTGACGTATTTGCAAGTACTAAGAATGGCAAAAGGCATTTCTAATATGTATTACGTTACAAGGAACGTCACTTTTTAGTACATGTTAGTAAGCGCCGGTCCAAGTACAAAATGGAAGATTTATTGGATATTGGGTTGTCATGGGTTTGCGTTTCGCTTGGAATAATTTTTTCTGGTTATTTTAAATTTTTAGTAATATTAACCAAACTCAACGAACCCATTGTACTAGCATTGCCATTCCAAATTAAGGCCTGATTTTTGTATACTTTTTATGTAAAAAAAAATAAGTACTTGTAGTGTATTGCGATTTTTCTCAAGATTTAAGGCGTCAAAGTAATTCTTGTCAACTGGCGCCGTCAGATCTAGTTACGCCACTGGTAATAACCGAAAAATTTTGTTATTCTATGGCACCCGTTGCGTGCCCCTAAGAAATGAACCTATATCTTAAGTGGAATTCTAATAATGCGTAATAGACATTAAGAGATATCATTCAGTTTAAATGAAACAGTTCTTAGGCAAACTTAGCAGACGCTAAGGTTTTAGCTAATTAAATTTTAGTCCAAAGCTAACTCCGGGGTCTTGTACTCAAAAAGCCTGTCTACTTTAGAACTTTCTTCAGACTAGCGGAAATATCATCTGCCAACAACGTAAGGTTTCCCTGTGACTTTGAATGGTCAAATCATTAATATAATTTAAAAAAAAGGTCCCAATTATCAGTGACGTAGCGTAGGTTTCTGCCTGTCCCCACACTGGAAAATCCCAAAAATTAATTTTGATACATTTGATATATACTTTTTTAAATGGCCATTAATGAATGTAGAAAATTACTAGAAGGATTTTTGATAAATGTTTAGCTTATCTATGTCTCCCACTGCCACTACAAACTCATGTACAATATTTGATTTTGAAGTCGGAATAATGAACTCAAAATATGACTGTATGTCCACATCTATAAAGCATAGACAGGTTGATTCAAACTTTCGACATGCCCCAGCAATTCCAATGATTGCACCAACCTTCAGTCAAGTAAAAATTATTGAAAAATGCTACCAAGGACAGTTCATTGATTGAAATATATATCATGCTAGGGCCGAGAAGCCCTAGTGACTTATTGCGTCGCCCCTTATATCTGTTTTATGTGAACGAGTTGGTTGCCTTAACCAGGTTTAGCAGCATATTCACTAGTTTGTCCTCTGGATACAAGCCTTCTCGATTGATCAATCCTTGAAGGTGTCTCCAATAGGCTAGAACAAAGATGATGCATACGGCTGTTTCATCCTCTTCGTCACATAGTCTACATGTTGATTTTTCATTATATATGCTCATTATGTGTAGATGTTTCTTTAAGCTGCGCTGGCCACTTATTAGTCTTCTCACCAGCCTAATCTATTGTCTGCTTAAACACAGAATTTCGAGGCTTAATTTACCGGATGACTTGCTCAGCAATAGTTTGCCGTACCTGTTTGTTTTGGCAGAATGATAAGGTTTTGACGACAATCCTAGGCCTGTTTTGATGTTATCTCATGATATGTAAGCGCTTTTAGTACTGCCCGACCGACGAAGAAAATGAGAATGGTCCTGCGCCTATAACTCTCGTCTGATTCTCTTGAAGACAGGTATAGATGTGTGCTGCCCTAGTGCCTCAGTTATGTTGAATTAGGGTGTGGCTTAGTGATTCCTGCTCCTGTGCCATTATCAGTTGTGGACCCATCTGTAAAACAAACTATATTTCCTGCCTGACCGATCAAGTCCCGTCTTCCAGTCAGTTGATTGGCGAAGGCCTGTCAAAGTTATAAGCTCTTTGCACGCTATCACTACTCATCTACCATAATGAGTTCGTCACCATGCCTTTGATTCTGGTGTGTCCGAGGGTAGGTTCTGTCCACCAGACCTTGTTCTGTTCTAGCTTGTATACTCCATTCCTCGCCTCAGCCTGGAGTTTATAGAGCTTCATAGTGTCCCGCCTCTGAGTGATTTTCGTTCACCATAAAACCGAGCCATATGTTAGCATGGATCTTACCACTCCAGTGTACAATGTGTGGTTTTAATCCCCACGTTTGTCCAGTGACCGTTTTGCTGCCATAATGGCCATTTTACGTTTGGTAATAACTTACTGCAAATGTGAGTTCCAAGCAAGCTTCGCATACAAGATTATGCCTAAGTATTTAACTTCTTGGCCCATCTGCAGTTGTGTATTAAAGCGAGTTGATAAGGTTAATTCTCCAATCTTCCTTCTTTTAGTGAAGAGTGTGAGTTCGGTATTTCCAGGATTTACGCTAAGATGCTCCTGAGTGCACCACTTCTCCATTATAATCAGAGTTTCCTGCAAGAGTTCTGATAATGTTTTGTCATGTTTCGTCACGATGAGTATGACTAGATTATCTGCATATCCCAGGGGATAATATCCTTGCTCGTCACGATGAGTATGACTAGATTATCTGCATATCCCAGGGGATAATATCCTTGCTCGTTGAGGTTCACCAGCAGTCGATCACCACAACACACAGGAGAGGGGATAGAACCCCTCCCTATGACCAGCTTTTGAATAACGACACGTCCATAGTTTCCTCCAACAGATTTGATTGTACTCGTCTGGCGAACGTTATGGAAATGAGGGACGTATGGTCACATGCCCCTTTAATATCAAGAAAGGCTGTTAGCGCTATTTCGTTCTTATTTAAGGCATACTCTATTCTCCTTAGTAGATGATGTGGAGCTGACTCACATAATTTTCCTAAATGGTAGGCATGTTAGTTGGGGTGTAGTGACCTATCTTTTAGAGAGGTTTCCCGTATGTGTTTGCCAACTAATTTCTCTGTCAGATTCAGCAAAAAAGATGATAGGTTAATAAGTCTTAAGGATACACCTGCGAGTAGTGTCTCCCAGACTTATATAAACATGATTTTAGACCTTTTTCAAACCGAAGATAGGTATCCTGCTTCAGAAGTATTAGCATGAAATCATCAGATCCCGATGCCTTGTAGCTCTCAAACGATTCTATGACTTGCAGTATCCTGTTGTATGTTATTACCTCGTTTGTAATTTGCCAATCTCTTTTTGATGCCCTTCTAGTCGGGGTTGGGAAACTGATTTCAATATTTGTTGGAGGGTTAGGGATAATGTAAGAGTCTAGCAGATGCGTCCAAAGGAGTATCTTCAAGGTATATCTGCTATTGTCTGTAGAAGTCTCATCTGATTTCAGCAGTATCCCTATAAAATCAAAAGGATTCTTCGCCAGAATCTTGTGCATGCTAGATGCTTCAGAGCTTCCTTCAAGAGTTTCTTTTGTTTTCTCTTATTTTTTTGTTGTGTTTTGTCCACTCGCCGGTTTTTTCACTCTGCTGTGTTGAGTATTTTTTTTTTCATTTTATACCAGCCGACTTTGTTGTTGGCGGTCTTCCCTACAGGAGAACAGTTGTTCTGGTGAGATTACAATTGCTTCATGCAGTTGAGCAAAAGTTAACTCAATATCTACATTGTTTCTTGTATATGTTTTGACATTTTGAATGTTTAAACTTAGGTAGTCCGCATTTTATCCTGTTCATGCATCTCGGATCACGACACATCGCGACCTGTCTTTTCGCATCGACCACCCCCGTGCAGATGTATCTATGGCCCGAGAGGGACAGCTGCGATTAGACGTGCCACCGAGCTGTCGATGAACTCATAGGCGGAGTCGCTAAGGTTGTGTCAATTAACTCGCTACGAGTTCTGGTAACAAAAGTAGGTTCTTTTCCACCACGTTATTAGAGACTATAAAATCAAAAAGGTACTCACTTCTTCTGTCTATGTCGCTGTCATTCCATGCTAGATGGTGTATGTTGGAGTCCATTTCGACAAATGCCTGCAGATCTGAAAGCTTGCAGTTTCAGTGATGAAGGTGGGCCGAGTAAGTCATATGACAAGTAAGCCAGAAGGTCGCCTGGTATTCTGGAAGGATTGTTAAAGATACATCACCATGCATCTTTCAGAACGTTGGGTTAGGCGACTTTTGATACTGTTGATCTTCCCGCTAACGCCCCCTCGAAAGCGTAAGCGTGAAGTTTCCTTTTCGCGCACAAGAACGAGAGTATCATACCTCCTCCCGTCTTGGTCTGGTTAAGGCCATAAGACTCTGATATTAAATGAAATGAAATTTTATATATTTCTAACTCACCGCTAGAAAAAATAAGCCATGCTGCTTTAAAAAATTCACATTGTTATGGTTTTATCCCTTTAAAAATCGCTCACTAGGTCCGCAGAATAAAACACAACACCCTTCACTAATACTTCCAATACTTATATTAAGTACTTATTAACATAGCTAAATCACAATCATCTTATTACTACTTCTTAATATTCTCACTATTCAAATACAACTATACAACTCCTTAAAACTCATATCCTATCCCTTTTTATATACCTACAGAACTTCCTAGAAATAACAAGAAATACAGTAGCATAAAAGTTGAGAACTATCTACAAATATGACTCATCGATATAATATTCCTTTCGGCACATTATAATAACGACTCATCGCATCGGAATATTTGTATACGAGGGCGTATCAATAAATTTCTCCTAGTCGTTAGTAACACTGAGCTCCCCTACTATTTCCGATCATTCCGAACAGTTCGATATCTCCGTGATATGACTTCAACCTGTGGAGATGTACTACTTTCATTTTGGTCTTGGAATTTTGTTGGATTCTGTAAACAATGTCATTGATTCTTTTCAGAACAGTATATGGTCCTTCTCATAATGGCCTCAACTTAGGCCATTTTCCCTTCTTTTTCTGTGGGTTCGTAACCAAACTATCATCTCGCTGAAACTCTACCTAGTTGGCCTAGATGTCACATGAATTGACTAATGCCCTCGGTAACTTAACATTACTTTTCTGGAAATGGTAGGATCCTAAATTTATCAACAAGGCTTAACTTTATCAGAGATATTGCAGCACCAGTATCAATAGTTATGGTAATCGGTGTAGCATTGACTTATCCTTTAAGTTGAAGTTGGTCTTAACTCATCTGAGCTGTATTCCAGTCTATCTCTCTGTTCCCTTTTACTGCAGTGCTTGCATTCTTTTTTAGATGGTCTTTTTAACAAGGTATCGGCATTGTTATGTAGTCTTTCTAGTGTATATTAGATACAAAAATTGTAGTGTTGCAATTTTTCCAGGTTTTCTCCTGTGTCCACATCTGAAGCACTTTATGTGCCTTCTTAATTCTCTCCGACAGTCCCTTCTCATGTGTCTAGTTCGTCCACATCTGTAGCATTTTATCTGGTCTTTTAATTGCACCCGACAGTCCCTTCTCATGTGTCCAATTCGTCCACATCTGTTGCACTTTATGTGATTTCTTAATTCCACCCGACAGTCCCTTCTCGTGTGTTCAGTTCATCCATATCTGTAGAACTCGATCTGGTTTATGCTATAACGTGAAATATTAACTCTTGCGTTCAGTTCTTCCTGGTTTCTTCTATTATGTGAAGTATCACCCATCGTGTCTAGTTTCTTAAGAATTTCAGATAACATTGTCTCTATTGTTTGGTTCGATAAGTCCTTAATTTTCTCTATGGTAATAGCTCTTATTTTTGGTCTTAACACATTATAAGTTGGTTCTATTTCCTAAGCCCTGTCCAACGCTTCACTACAATAGCTAAACTTGCTTATACGCAACCTAAGCTGATTTCCTGATCTCTCATCCCATCAATAAAATACTGGATTGTAAGTTTTTCTTGGAATTCTTCCGTAGCTCCTGAGTAAATCAGATGAACAAGGCGTCGGACATATGTATAACTGGCGCTGATATTGATCTCCAAATCTTCTTTCCAACGCAGAATTAAGAATCCCATTTTGTTGAGAATTTCTCTTTTTGTTGAGTTATGGGAATGGTGTGTAATAAATCCAGTGCTGGTCCACAAATAGCAAATACTAATGCCGTAACCATTTCTTCGTAGTTCCAGTTATTTGCACTAGTGGCGTTTGTACATTATCTAAGATGGTTGACCATCGTAAGTTGGAGGTTTGATGTTCTGTCCAGTGGTTATTATTTTATCAGAAGAGACATGCTTCTTTATTTCATGGACTTCTACCTGCAGGCTCTTCATTTTAGATTCTATCCCATCTACAATTTTTTTCATTTCTTGTCGCACTTCTCCTATATCTTGTCGCACAGTTGATTCTATACTATTTACTTCTTGGCGTATTTCTCCTGTGTGTTTTCGCACTTCGCCTATCTCTTTCTTAAACTTTTTTGCCCTTGAACAACTTAATCGAATTTTTGCTGTCCTTGTACGATGACTTCTTGCATCCATTTGCAAAGTTTATTTTCATTTTTAACAAGACGTTCTTCTTGTTGTTTGTCTTTAAGGCGATGTTCTCTCTCTCATTGTTTCTCTTTTTAGAGACGTCCATCTTCTTGTTTTTCTTTCAGACGACGTGCTTCTTCCTGTTTTTCATTTTGACGACGTCCTTCCTCTTGTTTTTCTTTCAGGCGATGTTATTCTTCTTCTTATTTGTCTTGAAGGTGACGTTGTTCCATGCGTTCTATAATATCAGCCAATGTTTTATTCGTTGGCTTCATTTCGGCTGTTTACTGTCTAGTATGTAGCATAAAAAATTCTAGAATATTCTTGAAAACTCGTTTCTCTTCTAGTTTCTAAATAGAATGTTCTAGAACTTCGTCGAAAATTTGGTTCTAGGCTTCTTTCTTAATGACAAATCCGATGATGAAGTCCGTTTTTCACTACCTCTTTGGATTTCAAAACAGAACGTTCTAGAACTTTATCAGAAATTAATCTTCTTTTTACTTGATAACAAATTCAACAGTGAAATCCGTTTTTCTCTATATTTTCTAATTCCCAATAGAATTTTCTGGAAAACTGGTGATAATCCTCACTTCTGACACCAATTTATATCTCTTTAAAAATCGCTCACTGGATTCACAGGATAAAAGACTATAACTTTCACTAATACTTCCAATACTTATATTAACTATTTCTTAACACAGCTAAATTACAACAATCTTATTACTACTTCTTAATATCTTGGCTATTCAAATACAACTACATAACTCCTTAAAACTCATATCCTATCCCTATTTATATACTGTTGTATGAACAACCGCCTATAGGTGCAACATCTTACCTATAGATCCCATCAAGGAATGACTTCAAATAAAACATTCAAAAATAATTAAATATGTAAATAAGGGTGTCTGGGATGGAACTCACTGACGAGTCTGCCACCGGTGTCAGGACGAAACGCGCATTAAAAATTTTTATTGGTCGAAAATTAGCTTGTACTTAGTCGTAACATCGCCGGCATATTTACAACAACAACTATGGAACTTCCTAAAAATAACAAGAAATATATTAGCATAAAACTTGAGAACTATCTAGAAATGTGACTAATCGATATAAGATTTCTTTCAGCGCTTTATAATAAAGATGACTTATCGCATCGGAATATTTGTATACGAGCGCGTATCACCAAGTTTCTCCTAGTCGTTCGTAACAATATATTATTCAATTTTCTAAGTTACTAGCATCCCCCTTTGCGGCTTCGCCTTCACCATGCTTCGCAACAGTAATATTTTCCATAAAACTTCAGAATAAACATGATTTTTTGTAATTTCTTTATCATGTGGTTATAATATAAACTATTTTAAAAAGTCAGAGATATGCTGAAGCAAATGACAAGAGCAAACTCAACTGCGAAAGCTGCTCACCATAAGGACCGCGAAAATTTAGCAGCTTATCACCTAGCGGCTAAAGTGAGGAGTGCGTAGCTGGAGTATATTAATATCTGCTTATTTATACGTTTCAATAAATATTTTTACATGTTTATATAGCCTATAACAATTCGAAATACATAGTAAAGCTAAAGTTAAAATTTGGTGACCATTCTTAACACTCTTACGAACATACAAACCTACGTTTCCTCTTTGCATAATAATGAGACGAGATTAGATTTGGGTATAAGTGAGTGTACTAGTTAAAGTTTTGTAGTACCTTGGTGCTTATTAGCTAATTAAAGCTTTTTTACATTCTATATAATAGCCGTATACTCCTCGATTATACCCTAGATTTAAACAACAATAGATTTGTTTGAAGGCTGTTTATGGTCGGTGGGGGAGAGGCTCTTTTGATGTTTGACAAACATAAACAAGTTTACTTATCTTTTCTTTCAGTTTAATTGCTTGTCGTGACTTTTTTCGGTGTTTTTGAGTGTTAGAAATTACTATAAATGCGAAGTTTACAATTAATATTAACAAAGAGGATTTAAAAACTTATTTTTATTGGTAAATATTGTTAGATATTGTTTACATATTGAAAATAACAATTATAATAATTTAGGCACCCATATATTCATAGTTTATGTATTCAGAATTGAAGTACCGATATCATATGATACTCGTTTAAATAATGCAATTAGAAAAGGATAGCATAAAATCGGTATGTCTGTACAAAGAAATTAAATATCTACTGTTTATCAACCCTTTTCCAAATATAAATAAAAATATTTTTACGTTATTCAGTGTTCAAACAACCGGGCCCTAGTTCTGACGTTATGCTAATTCTACAGGGGTATGTTCGAAGCGTATACTCTATTAAGGACAGCTATGTCGTATGAAAAAATACACAGTAAATTTTTCTACACTGTGGTGTTAACTATATTAGATCATAAGAAAGGATGATCCAACTAAACTTAACCCCTACAGTGCAATTTATTAAGGAAAAAAAATAATACATATAATAACAAAGTATTATAAAAATCAGTAATACATAACTTAACAAAAAAGGTACTTTTCAAATAGCTAACGTATTTTGTATAAACAAATAATTGCACAGTTGAACACAAAACTCATAATTTTGTTAATAGACATATTTTTTTATATTTCTTAAGGGAATCAAAAATTTTAAAATTAGCTCTCATCATGATGTATGCCAAATTATGAGATCTAGTCCAAAGTTGCTTGTTCTAATTATCAAACAGTAAATTTCAAAAATCTGAAATATTATCAATACTTTCAAGGAAAATTGATTACGTTCACTAAAAATAAGTTTACAAAAATAATGTTTAAACTTTAATCTCTTAGGTTTGAATATAATTTCCGAAAAAGAAATAATAAAAAAATGTGTAAATTTATATTTTAGATTAAACGATAATATAGGAAAAATAAAAAAAAAAGAAAATTAACTGCTACAGAACCTTAAAGCAATGCGTATCAGACACGCAACACTACAACATTTACTTACCAATTACCAATTTTTTTTTTTGCAAATAAGGGTCAGAAATTGCATAAATTAATTTTGGTAATGAGAGCCAATTTAAAATTTTTAATTCTCAAAAAATACTAAATAAACTAAATTTTATGTTTTGAGAGCGTGTAAGCCGTAGATCTTTCTTTAAGCTTCATCAGATTGGTCAATCCTCTGATATAGCAAAAAAGAAATCTACATTGTCTAAATTAATTTTATTAGATTGATTTCGATGTACGTAAAGAAATAAATTAATTATAAATAAAAAAAATTCGAAGTTTACAGGCAAAAATTAGAAAACAGAAATTTTGTATAAATGTAAACAGAGCTTACTAATATGACAATTACCCAAGAAAAACAAATCAAGACAGGAAAAAAGTATGTTTTTTTTTTAAATCTGAATGCCAGCATTGTTGGCATTCAATTATTTATGTGAAACTTACTAATATTTTCTAATTTATGCCAGTGTTTTACAATTTATTCGATTTAATGAATTTTCTATCACCTCTTAACTATAAATTTTATTAATTTTAAAATATAAATTCAGAAAAAGAACTATGACAGTTTCTATTATACTTTAGTATTTCCCATTTCCTTTGAATTATTTTTTATATACCTACGAACAGGCGCGGAACAAGGGGGCGATTGCCCCTCCCTAAGTTTCCAATTTAGAAAAATAGATGCATGTCTTCCATCAACAGCTTGTTTTTGCTTGTCATACTGTGCGGTCGCTTCCCCCCCCCCCCCCAAGAGGTTCAAATTCAGAAAAATAGACGAATCCCCTCGTCAACAGCTCGATTTCGCGTACCATTTTGTGCGATGCCCCCCCCCCCCCCCGAGCTTCCAATTTAGAAAAATATATTCGCCTCGGTCTGTTACATTAGAGACGTGAATGTGGTTGGCACCACCCCATGATCAACAACTCGCTTTCCCTTGCCATACTATAGTCTCGTGATATCGCCCCCCTTCCCAAAGAAAGAAGCTGGATCCGCATCTGCATATGTATAAGTGTTTTTTTATTTTTTTAGTAGTAGTACTATCATAGATAAAACGCCTAAGGTATTGTATTTCTAAACTAAAAACACATAAACTGGTCTTACGTGTCCCTCAATGAGGTTAGATTCCCCATCGACTTTATTTTTGCTCTTGTCTCGTGACTGCTTGGCTAACATCTCTATCTAGACTGTTTAAATATTTCTAAATTTGTCTGGTAGTTTGTAAACTATTTTCTCAGGTTTACATATTATAACTTTCCTTAAAAACAGGTGGAAAACACAACACACAGTGAATAACGTGCGAACTCTGCAAAAAATTCACTTACCGATGAAAGTGACATCAATTCGTGTTTTATTAGAACCAGAAATGCCGCAGTTAAATTTTTTGTTATGGGCAACTTACAATTAATAAGAAAAAATACTGAACCGAAATCTAAAAGGTTAAAACTTTGATTTGTGATATTTCATTATCAAATACTTGTTCTGCTTTATAAATTCTATGTGAGTACCAAATAATATTGGCAAATATTGCAGCAATGAACCCAAGCAAATTACAAGTTAATTTAAAATATTTAAATACGTGAAACACGATTTACAGCAATTGCAAGTAATACTGGGAAGCAAATAAAAATTTCTGTGCGGCAATTAAGTTTTCAGTAAATTCAATGGGGCAGTTATTGTAGTTCTAAATCCTTAGTTTTTATAAGCTTCAATTTAGTTCAAACTTAGAACTGAATTAGGATGATTCACAACTAAATTCTTCAATATTTATAGACACAGACCGAGGAATCAGAGAGGTCCCATAAGTACACGTACAATATAAATATAATTTGATCTTCCCGAGATTTAACCAAAACTTAAGCGATATTATTTTTATATACCATTGTTATAAATACTTTTAAATAAATCTCCAGATTGATTACTTAATACTAGTTAATACTTATAAATATAATTTTAAGATCTTAACCTTATCATAAAAATTTTCTTTCCGAAATTTTATATTTTAACCGAGCAATATACGTACCTCCAGTTTGAAAATGCAATTGAAATATATTTGAAAAAGTAATTCCAAAAGCAATGTGTTAGATAATTGCCATCAAAATAAGCTTTTATATAATTTTGTGGTACATATGGTACAAACGTTTTGATTATTAAGTATAAGTAGTAACTAAAATATTTTAGAAAATGTTATAAGGATTTAATATTTAATTTTCCCATTCACCAAAGAGGTTTGAAATGTTGACTACAAAACTTAAACTTTTAATTTTTGATATATGTTTTTTCTATGTATTGCCGAAACTTTAATTGTGTCACCTCAAAACTGAATTTCTTTACCGTTCTATTTGTTATTTCATGTTGATATAAAGAGTTCCTTCAAGTTCATCAAAAATGTAAATCTATGTAATGGCAAAGTATTCTGTTCAAATGAAGAACTTAATGTTTCTAACTCTTCATGTGTACTTTAATGAAGATTACTAGTTAGATCGTGAAATATTTTATTTTTCTTTACTAAGACGAAATTAATTACGCCACAAAACAAATTTCTGGTTAGAAGGATGTTTATCAGTATTTGAATTTCACAATGATCCAAAATCACTTTTTTTATATAATATTCAGAAATATATCAGTTCATGTTCAATGTGTTCCAAGAGGTTTTAATTTAAAGGGGGCCGTTAAATATATTCCAAACCATACAATTGTTTACAATTAAAATTGTTATGAATACGTGAAAAAAAAAAATTATACCGTTTTATGAGTCACAACAAAATTTGATACTCTACCCAGTAACTCTTCTTTTTTTTTAAGGAATGAATGTACTCCACACATTTATTTATTTATTTATTTATTGAAACCAATTATACAGCATTGTCATTATTCACAATTTAATTCGTTTCGTTTTATAAAAAAAAAAACAATATCGTTAAAATAGTACCAAAAATCGATTTAAATCAAAATGAAATCACGAGTGAAAGAAAAAGAAGAGTGCCAATTGTCACAAGTTACAGTACAATGACTAATGAAAAGCACATTGCCGAGTTGTGCAGTTAATCTAAAGCGTTATAACGTAACGAATTTTAGCTATTTGTTGGACAAAGGTAGAAGCTAAGAACTATCAGGTAATAACAATTGTTTATAGGTCGAAAAATTCAATACATTTCAGCTATTACTTTATTTAATGTCTGATGGTATTTAATTAATTAGAAAAAGTTAATAGAAAATAAAATTTAATATTTTCTTACAGACAGTGAGGATTTGGAAAAAGGCGGATCATCACCTGTGGTTACCAAGGCTACATGAGTACCCGTGAGACATGATATATTGTTTAAATGTCGGGAATTTTGGACAGGGTTTTTCTTCTCTCTGCCTGTCTCTGTTTTAACCTAAAACCTCTTTGTTTGTATCAATTAATGATGGTCGGAAAAAATTCATGGTTAAATTCAGAATAAAAATAGCTTTTAAAATTTAACCTTAG
This sequence comes from Diaprepes abbreviatus, assembly GCA_034092305.1. Lineage (NCBI taxonomy): Eukaryota > Metazoa > Arthropoda > Insecta > Coleoptera > Curculionidae > Diaprepes > Diaprepes abbreviatus. The sequence continues at coordinate 10,826,949 of JASJET010000139.1, forward strand.
AAAATCAATACCATACTTAAAAAACAGAAGTTGATGATTGTTCGATGAAATCGATAACGGCACCTTTAAGCTCATGAGACGTTATTCTAAAAAAGTGTTATCGATTTCGCTCTAACTTTTAATATTAAATTAAGAAAAAAATTGAATTCAAAATCCGAATATAGTTTGATTAAAATATCTCAAACACTAAAAGTCATATCAAAACTGTCTGACCATTACATATTTGGCTCCAAAATTATGCAAGTTTTTTCCCATTTAACCCAACCTGTATCGCTTAACTGTTATCGCTAGTTTTGAAAAATTTTCAAACAACAATTGCTGTTAGATATAATAATAATTTCAACATAATGTGAACATAGTATTTTTAAAGTTTCCTTTTTAACAGTTTGTATAAGCTTTAGTCACATATCAAACTACTTGTCAAAATATTTAATGAGCATCGTAGCTAAGGTCATAAGTGTTCAGGGCAAAGTTTTAATTTTGTGCTCTCAAAACCTATTTTGTAGGAAGAGAAACACTATAATACCTTTAAAACTTAAGTCTGCGAGTGCGCCCTCTTGAGGTTTGCGCTCCTGGCAGCCGTCCCCACGGTCAGCCCCTAACTACACCACTGTATTTAATTCCCTTGGCATGAGAAAATGGTTAACTACTATACCTCTAGGTTGATGAATGGAAGTCGCATGTCTACGTAAATATAACTAGAAAATAAAATTTTGATGAAAATTACGTAGATATAAAGTTAATCCTCACCCGAAACAACAAAATGGTGTACAGTAAATTGTAAATTAAAATTTAGGGATATTTAAAAAGGTGGATCAACATTATAAGTTGATAATAATGATAAATTGACATTTATAACCATTTAAATAATGGTATGGATTGACAAATTTATAAAGGTCACATTTTACCTGTAGTAAATTACGAATTTTGGTAGAAATGGTTTGTTTTTATATTTCTAAAAATTAAATAATTAGGAAAGAAAATTTTCACGATTGTAATACAATATTTTAAAACTTTTAAAATTGAGCAATTCAGTGATAAATACCTGTACCAGTTTTATAGGTAATTAGGTAATTAATTAATTATTTAAAATTAAAAGTCACCGCAATATTACCAACAAAATGTGTGATTAAGTTTTTTTACTTTTATCCTAAAGAATTAATAAAAAAAACTCCTTGGATATACCAAACGATTTTAATCAAAATAATGCAAAAAACTTTAAGCCATACTAAATTATGAATTTCATCAGTCGATATTTTTGTAGATATATTTATACCACAACGCTTTAAATAAAATCTTTAAAACATTCCCATTAAATACGCCTACTACTAAAAACTTTATTTTTCAAAAGCAGAAAATTTTTGATATTAACTTATCCACAGCACGTCTTATTTTAAGAAAATATCACACTATTAATTAATATTTTGTTGTTATTACTTACGCATATATTTCATAGGCCGTCTGTGTTTAATATCTTAATTTTGGTACATGGGCAAAAAATTAAATTTAAGGAAAACTAAGGCTACATGGATCATTTTGCATTTTTTTTTTGGAAATATATAACGATGAAATATATTCTTTAAATATATATATATATATATATATATATATATATATATATATATATATATATATATATATATATATATATATATATATATATATATAATTATGTTTTTTGTTACTTTACGCTAATTCAAGTATTGCGAAATTTGTGATTAAAGACAAAAAATTAGTAACAAGAAGTAGTCTTTCAAAAACAAAAATCCTACATGAATATGAGTACAAGTTGAGTTCTGAAACTTCTTTCGGCTATTCAAAAAGAAAAACGTGTAAAGCTGTTAGTTAAGAATCCGATCTTACTGAACCTGAACATTCACCGTATAAGTTCCAGTCTGGACTCTAGTGACTATTACTTTTAAAATTAAAATCTGACTTAAGAGAAAAAAAGTTTAAGACATGATCAAGTGAAAGGGGCGATTTATGTGTAAAGCATTTCAAGGATACGACTCTGAACTATTTTTTACGAATATAGAAATATATTGAAAACTAATGAAATTTTTGATATGTTGCCCATTTTACAATTCAGGACGAAAACTTTTGGACAGTAATATTTCCCTTTGTCAATTTTTGATACAACTTAAAACAACCTCGGTAAGCGTGAGTCAGTATATGGAAATACAATGGAAAATTTAAAAATTGTATTTTATTTGGATTCGCATTATTTTTCATGCCAATTTGCAACGTAATAAAACTTTTACTTTTAAAATAGCACCTACTTTTTTAGTGTACAATTTTTTATTTTAAGGATCACATTTCTTCATTTTTACCACAGACACATTTTGATTTTAATTCATATAAAATATGCGTTCATAAAAATAGTTTGGCAAAACACAGCAACTTTTATCAAGAATACAACTTTCCGAGGAACAAATATTAAAATGATTCTCATTTGTTTCAACCTTTTGTAAACAATATATGCATGAAAGGCAACCAATTTTTTTTTTTATCTAAATTTATAATTTTTTACCCTTTGGTGGGTGTAAATACATAATTTTTTAAATTTTTTGTGGCAACAATATAACAACACAGACAAAGAAAAAACCTAGTGAAGTATACCTTCTCTTCATATATGTATATAGAAATTATAACTCTCCCAAACTTAAATAAATAATTTCAATTATTCTTGAAACGCGTCTTTCCGATTAACTACATCTAACATATTCTTGTCATTATTTCAGATACATGGTGAAAATTTCAAATGACCTATTTAGTAAGATAATTATAATTGTACATAAGATTCCACCCTTTTATTATTCATTTTTCTAAACATTCTTCTTGATTTCACCTAAACCCCTATTACACATTATCTAAAAATCACAATGTTAAACCGCCAACCCCGTATCTAACCCCATAACTTGCTTACACAATTCATAGGTTGAAAATGACACAGCTACCATGGGAACTGCTCTCATATAGTTTATCGACATACCCCTATACAAACCCTTAACTACCCCACGGTCGCTATAAATGTGTTTAAGCGTTTTAACCATTCCATGGCCCAAATGATGGGTTTCAGGTTTCATCATGGCAAGCTGCATGGTTCTCCTTGTCACATCCAGAGGGTAACTGAAACTTTGAGCAAAAGCACCAGCAAGACCTCCACATAAAAGTTTAGCTGGAATAGTCAACACGATACCACCTAAAAATAGCTACTTTTAAAAAGCCGGTACCAACAATAAAATAGACAGGACCAGATATCTATCATTGCAAATATCTAAGTAACCGTGATCCTTTTTGCAAAGTTATTTTGGCAGTGTATACATTTTTGTGTTTTATATTAAATAAGAAATCTTTATTAAAAATTAAGACTACAGCTGCAACTGTTTCAGTTTCGTTGTTATTAAAAATAGTTGACCAGCACAGATTGTGACATTTAAAAATCATTGACATTTCCAAGTTTTTTAGACATGGATTTCACTATGAAAAATAATATTTGTAACGTAGTCACAAAGTTTTAAAATAGATAAGCATGTCTTATTCTAGGATAACTGCAGTTTTCCGGATTTGATTTTTATAACTTAGCACTAAAACCGGATGAGCTCATTTATATAAAGAACTACAAACTGTTGTCATTTTTTAGACCAATTCTATTTTATTTAAGTAACTAAGTACCATACGTTTTTAGTGGAATTTATAAGTCATATGTCTGTACGTCCACCCCTATGCAGTAAGCGTGTATTTCTGAGAATGTTAGAAACACCACTGCCCGCGTTTGAACCTAAATTTAGCATAGTCTCGAAGAGACAGTCCGCCCACTATTGAACTTTATAACTTGTTGCAGTCATATATTTTAAAAATGCATGTATCTTCTACTAAAGTTACTGAACGAACATTCTCCATTTTGGAATATGTTTGCTGAAACTTGGCTAATGTATCTTCCGAGGTTTTTAATGTAGGACTTTCGAATCACGAGGCGATCTGTTCCGTGCAGTGTTTTAGACCTAAGTGTGTATTATCTAACAAAAAAGGGCGAATATTTTCAAATATAGGCTTTCACAAGTTTTCAGAAAGGTGTGTAAATGTTCAGTTGGCAAATATTTTAATGGCAGAGGACCCTATAAAGGCGTTCCATGAGATGATAACAGAGGAAACTTGGGTAACGCAAGTTATTAGAATTTTTGCAAAAAAAATTAAGATTCTTTTGAACTGCTTGCAAATTCTATTTGAATAATATTTTTTGTAGCTTATTTCAATAAATACAGTAAAACGTAGAGACAAACCTTAGACTACCTAAGAATTTTTATTTTCAAGGTGGTATTGCCAAATCATATAAGCTAAAAGAAAGCTAGAACATTGAGAACGAAATACGGAACAAAGATAGTCAAGTTAAGGATATAATTGCATTGCAGCCCAGTGACTTTACAAAGTTCTTCTGTACAATAGCCCAAAGTTTGGCTAAAGATCTTTTTTGCACCAGCCAATCCACTAAAATACCAAAAAAGATATTTCTGTACCTAAGTTTTTATTTAACACCAACTGATGATCAGGAACTCAAAGAAATATTTTATCAAATTAAAAATAAGAACGCTTCCAGGTGGGATAATATATAGATAATGATTTTTCAAAATCTTCCTGATTCTGCATTAGAAGGATTGGCTGAGGTTATAAATTGTTCCTTTATAAGAGGGATTTTTTCCGACTCCTTAAAAATTTCAGTAGTGATTCCAATACATAAAAATGAAGATCCAGATTGCCCCTCTAATTTCTGACCTATTTCTTTGATTCCCACGCTGGCAAACATAGTTCAGAAACTCATAAAGAAACAAATAAAATCCTTTATAGGAAAATAAAATATATTACAAATTAGCCACTACGGTTTTCATACAAAGGAGGCTGTCTTCTGAGACCTGTCAAAAGCGTGGCATTTCATGTAAAAGTCCGTATTCATTAATTATCCGTATTGCACTTTGAAAATCCGTACAAATTCGGACATATTAATTTATATTCTAATACTCCTCATTTATAAAAATACATACTAATGTTGTAAAAGAACGGAAAAAATTAAAACAAATTCTAGTCGAAATAAAATGTTTTTTCAAAAATTTCCGGACGGTAGTAAATTCGGCGCGAAAATAAACCCTTTACCTGTGTTTCTTAAAGAGTATGTCATCATAACATGTAAATTCGACGCAATCTTTCTTGAAGTATCATAAACAAAAACGAACGAATCCTGACCTAGCCTGAACTACCCTATATATTGTATGTAATATTTTAGTTTAGTTGTTTAATAAACCGATTTAAGATTAATTTCTGTAAAAACCTGAGTTTCCTCTTTAAAATAATTTATTTTCGTGCCGAATTTACCTGTAGGATTAAAATGACCCTAAAATCCTTGCGCCGAGTTTACATGTTCTTGTTATGGAGCGACGAATTTTCCGCCCCTAGAAAAGCATCGCCTGAGGCAAGTGCCCATCCAAACGCCACTCCACTGTCAATAATTTGTACTAGAATTTCGTACAGACTTTTTAGAGGCAGCCTCTATAATAGCAGCAGTTTATAGCAAGCCATTTTTTGTATTTAATAAGTGCGCATGCGTGAAAAGTTGCAACTAGTAGTATCGTGCTCTTGTAATGGCACAAGATCTGAACGAAGCTAATTTAGAAGAGTACTGTAACTAGCATTAAAAATACTATCAATGACTGTGTTAATAAAAAATATGAAGTTCCAAAAACTTGTTATTTTTGTAGATTAGAAAATCTTACCTGTATTTTTTGGGCACGGTCGGCAACTCCATTCAGGAAAGTATTTCATTAAACCAAATTTAATATACTCAAAACAGTAAAAAGAAAGTCCAGCGTAAGGAACCATACCCATAAGTGTCGGAGTGAAACCTCTATAGAGAGCGCGGATTCCACCTTCGTCTTTAAATATGGAGGCAGCAGTATGAACTATACCCGTGTAGACATGTTCACCACTTATCTAGAAAAAGAAAAATATATTTTTACAAAAAAAAAAATTTTTTATGTAACTCTGTTATTGAAACTTATTTTTTTGGGTTCTATAGCAACTAGGAACCCTTGTAACTATCATAATTCCTTCTTTTGATCCGACATTTTGCACGCAAATAGTTTCAATTAAACTGAATACAGACGTGGGGTGAAACAGTAGAAAAAATTAGGATACCTCCTGGCCTTAATATACTTTCCTATAAAAAAAAATGACAAAAAATCGGGTATAAATTAATATTTAGTATAAAAGAATGCAATAAATAGGAATAAGAAAAAATTGAAGAAAAAGCAACTGCTGGTAATGAGTGTCCAATATACATTTGGCGTTTTTTTTATTATTGGACTATAATAAAAAACAATAAACGAGACTCCATTATTTATATTTTATTACCTTTAACAAAAGACAATTAATTTTCAATAGAACCGAATGGGTAATAAATAGACTAATGATTCATTGTTTGTGGCTAGTGTTATACATAACACACTATTTTAAATTTTATCAAAAGATGGAAGATCCAAATGATAGTCAACGACTGTGTAAAAGTTTGTACACATGTCCAGTTATGTACCTCAGATGATTTTAGAAATATTTATACATTTGCATTTAAATTTCTATTGTAACTGCGGCTTAAACTTTAAAAATAAGTAAATTTTTAATATTTTTGTAAATTCTGCTAAACAAATACTCAACACAAATGCGGATCAAGAAATCTGAAGTACCTTGGTTTTGAAGTAATAAGATCTACATGTTATATTTAATTAATTTTTTTCGGGGAGAAGGTTTTCATACTAAAGTTAATCAAAATTTATATTTTTTTAACTAGGGAAAAACTAGAAAAAAGAAATCTAAATCAACGAAATTTTTTCAAATAATCGATAAAAATGTTAAACTGAAAAAAATATTGGAAAATTATGGTTTCGATATACAAGATCATTACGAAACTAAAACTAAGTCTACTAAAAGTGATTTCAGAACAAATTATTTTTTAAATTGCAAAATAGTTAACTTAGTTCCCTTTGTTAGAAAGTATATTTTTAAACAAATATTTCAGTTGCAGACCTTGTACAAAACTTTTATACAGTGTGTCTTAAGGAAAATGTTCAAATACGTCAACTAGTTTATGAACTTATTGAAATGGGAAAATCAAAAATGCCATGTTAATGAAATAAGTACTAATATAATATGCCCATTTTTAATTGTCAGTATTTCAATTCAGGATATGATACATGCTATTTAGTTGAATTTTGCATAGACTTCAAGACTTTGCAACATTGTACAGATTTCATCATATTTTCTCAACCACAAATGAACTAAATTTAATTAATGTAATAAATTAGTTGACGTATTTGAACTTTTTGTCCAAAATTAATTGCCTAATTTTAATTGAATTTATGCAAGACTTTATGGGCGTATTGTATATCAGCCTCTATTTAGGTACACGTAATGAATTATAGGAAACAAAGTTTATAGGTTTTTAAATGATGCAACAATCAAGAATGTAATTTACCAAATTACCTACGGACAAATATTTACTTTATTGACTAAGCAGATTAGATAATTTTTATCTTCCAATGAAGAATATCTAACTATTCATTATTAAAATGGTAAAAAAAATAAAATTACTTGTAAGATCAAGGTTATTCAGTGTCTTCATAAACTAGTTCGTTTAAAATTTAGAGTCATTTAAAAGGCTACAAATAGTTCGAGAGTTGGGTACCTTCCCTTTTTTTTACAAAGTACAAGGATAGAAACTTACTTCCATGTATTTTTGTCCGCCGGAACCGAATTTGTTGTCTAAAAATCACGAAAAGGAGTACCAATATGTTAAAATCGCAATTGTTTAAACAAATAAAAAAATGACAATTTATCGATGTAGAACCTACACTATCGTATAGTATGGATCAAAACAAGAAAAAATCTATATATGTTACATACGAAAAATCAATAGTTTCGGAGTTATTAACAATTGAAAATGAAAATTTCGTAATTTTTTGAAATTTCAATCATCGATATCTTTCGACCTAATCAGTATTTTGTCAAACCCAAAAAACCATTCGAAAGTTGAAACCTAGATCTTCAACCTACAATTAATAGAAATATTAAAAAGTTTGCATAAGGCAGTTATTTTGAGCGATAAACAAATAGCGTTTCGGGCGCCCCCTTGAAGTCGTGTACGATATATAAGAAACAAGAAAATAATTATGTTTATTACATACAAATAGTTGATAGTTGAAACCTAGATCTTCAACCTACAATTAATAGAAATATTAAAAAGTTTGCATAAGGCAGTTATTTTGAGCGATAAACAAATAGCGTTTCGGCCGCCCCCTTGAAGTCATCTACGACATATAAGAAACAAGAAAATAATTATGTATGTTACATACAAATAGTTGATAGTTTATAGACATTTGAATGTCAAAAAATTGCTCATTTCATACTTTTCCTTACTGTGCCATCATCTATCGGATGTTACCATGAATAGCCTCTTTTCATGACTTTCACGCGCTTATAAAAAAATTGTAATTTAGACGCATTTGAGCTATCCCTAGATACCATTCATGCTTAGACAGAAAATGGTATCAATATATCTTCTACGATAAAAAATAAAGTACCTAGAATAACAATAAAAAAATTATTAATTTTAAAATTACGATAACTTCGTTTATCGTAGGTCGTAGTCTTTTAAATCACATCAACTATAGCTAAAGAGAAAAAAAATTGTTTAAGTAGAAGTGTATTATAAGAAATCTGAATATAAAAAAGTAACTGAAAGAATGTACGTAGTAATTAAGGATAATTTGAATTTAAATTAAGTCTTAAATTTCCCGCTCATCTTTAGCGGAGTAAGCGCGAGTTGGATTCAGGTTCAGACATGCAAATTCTTGTATTTTAGCCCTTCACTAATTGATTTATTAGTACAGCATAACGAGCAGCATTTTCACACAAAATGAAGAGTAAAAGGATTCGATTGTCTAGTGAATTAACAGTTAATACTGAATTTTGTATACTTTGTCAAAGTAAAGATGCATATAATACGGAGGGAGGGGAAATTAAAAAAAGACAACATTTGCGAACGACTTCTTTGCTTAGAGAACAAGAATAAGCATTCCTATATAGTTTAAACAAAAATATCTACGTACATGACTTCAAGGGAGCGCCCAAAACGCTATTTGTTTATCGCTCAAAATAACTGCCTTATGCAAACTTTTTAATATTTCTATTAATTGTAGGTTGAAGATCTAGGTTTTAACTTTCGAATGGTTTTTTGGGTTTGAAAAAATATCGATTAGGTTGAAAGTTATCGATGTTTGAAATTTCAAAAAATTACGAAATTGTCACTTTCAATCGTTAATAACTCAGAAACTATTGATTTTTTGTATATAAAACATATAGACTTTTTTTCTTGTTTTGATCCATACTATACGAAGGTATAGGTTCTACATCGAAAAATTATCATTTTTTTATTTGTTTAAACAATTGCGATTTAAACATATTGGTATCCCTTTTCGTGATTTCTGAACAACAAAATCGGTTTCAGCGGACAAAAATACATGGGAATAAGTTATTTCTAACCTTGTACTTAAAAAAAACAACGGGAAGGTATCCAGCCCCTAAACTCAGCCAAATAGTTCACAAAACAATGAATTTTATATTAGGGTATATCCCTTGATAAAAAGTTCCTGGAATAACCAGGTGACACTCTGAGTAAGCTGATTTGAGTTCTGTTTTTTTTTGGTTAGGTTGCCACATCTATCATTCACATTCCCACCCGTCATAGCTTGACACTTGTAAAAGTTCCGCCGTCTTGAGACATCTACCTCTGCACATGTTTTCGATTTTTTACTTTCAAAAATGGAGTTAAATTTGCAACAACGAGTTTGTATTAAATTTTGAGTTAAAAATGAATTTAATGGTGCGAAAACCTTGAAATGTTGGGTAACTGTTTTGGCAATGAAAAGCTAAAGAAAACAGTCGTTCACCAGTCACATGAACGCTTTAGAAGTGGTTATGAGTCCGTCGAAGATAACGAAAACTCTTGAAAAAATCAATAAAATGAGAGAAATAACCACAAATTAACCACCAGAGAACTGGTAGTGGACATGAACATTGCGTATGGATCCGTTCCGGACATCGTAGTTAATGATTTGGGTTTCCGCCGTGTTGCTGCAAAGTTGGTCCAGAAGGACCTGAATTTCATGCAAAAAAGGGACCGCGCTGACATCACCAAAGACATGATGATGAAATGTGAGTTTATGAGTACGACACGCAATTCAGACGAGCGAGTAAATAGAGAGCTCCGAATGAGCCAAGACCAAAAAAAAAACACGTCGTTTTCAGTCGAAAAAGAAAGGAATGCTCACGGTTTTTATGGAATACAATGGTATTGTGCATCACGAATTTATTCCAGGAGGTCAGAGAGTTAATAAGAACTATTTGGGCGTCATAAAATGTTTGGGTGAAGCAATTCGCCAAAAAAGACAGGATTGCACCATGATAACATACCGTCGCACAATGCCATCATTATCCGTGAGTTTTTGACCAAGAACGAAATAAATACCATCCAACAGCCACCGAATTCACCTGGTATGGCTCTCTGCAACTTTTTTCTGTTCGATCGAGTAAAAAAACACTACAGAAAACGCGTTTAGCCGAAAGCACGCAAATTGAGTTCCAGAAATTTTTCGCGAACTGGATCAAACATTAACATAAGTGCGTTAAAGCCTTTTCTCATTTATGGGTGCCCACCCCGGGTTTTACCAGTGACTATAGAAGAAGAAATATACCTCGTATACGCTGTGACGAATCAGCTGATTTCGGAGGTTTTTCACTTTTTAATTTCTAGTAATTTTTTGTTTTGTATGGCCTAATCTCGCAATTAACCTTGCTCATATCAATATCAAAAGTACAAAACAAAAAAATACTAGAAATTAAAACCCTGGTAAAACGTAGACGAGGTATACATCTTCTTTTATAGTCACTGGTAAAACCCGGGACCCAGGGTGGCACCCATAAATGAAAAACGGCTTTTACAGTCGATGGGGAGTATTTTGAAAGGACCAATATCAATTTTGATGAATAAACTTGTATTTTGAGTTTTCTGAATGAATTCCGGGAACTTTTTGATCATTGCACATCGTCTTTGTATTAAGTACCATTTCCTTTTTAAATTTTAATTTCTCTATCTGAAATTACTGCTTCATTTTTTAAATTTTGGCATTACATAAGAAATCAAATATTTAATTCACACTTAAAAATCAAGTTGTACATCCAAAGAATATTTATAATATTAATAACATTGTGCAATAATAATTTAATGTTTAAATGACAAAAAATAGAATAAATTATAGTACAGGAAAATTAAAATTAATTAATCGATTAATATTACAAATTTTATAAAATTTGTATGCAATCAATGTCAAATCATGCAGACAAAATAAGTCATCAAAAATTTCTGATTATACCTATTTGTTTATTCATTGTTATGAAATAAATAGTTTTTAGTTGAATAACTTATTTTATATGATCTTTATGATATTTAAATCACCTACAGATGATTTTGTAAACTTTGGATAATAATACAAAAACCATTATAATTTCTATATTGCCTTTAGTTATTTTTTATTATCAATGAAATGTTTCCAAAATATCCAGTTTTTTTTTCACATTTGCTGATTTTGAATTTTCATTGCTTTGGCTCCTCATTGACTTTTTTCATATACTGACCCTTCTCAAAAAAGGCTAAATTTACTCTCTTCTTTTAATATTAAAGAATGTTTCCCTTTGTTTGAGAAAGAAGCCTAGTTATAATTAAGAAATAATATTTTCGATCAAGTTATTCTTTTAAGCATAAAAGTTCATATAAACATATGTTCGATAATGCTTAGTTTTTAAGATACAAGGTGTCAAATTTTATTATTATTTTTAGTTTTAGATGTTGTTGCATTATTGCGTCTTCTGAAAGGATAAGAAATACTCCAGGATTATTCCAACGAATACGCTCTTCAATGAAATGAAGATCAGATTCTTGCATTATGGATGAGGGTGGTCATTTGTAACATTTGCTGTAATTTCTGTTATTAATATTTTGTTACTGTTGTTCAAATTCTGTTTTTATTATATTGTATTTTTTTCTTAGTTCCTGTTGGTTAAAACAAATATGAATGAAAACTGATTAAAACAAATACATTATGATTTTTTACTTATGTATTTTCTTTTATTGTGGACTTTTAGAGGAAAATTTAAAAAATAAAAAAGTTTCACAGTTAGTGGCGCCCGAAAAAAAGATTCGAGAGGGTAAATGTTACAGACCCGGAAAAAAGTACCTTTCTGTATATTATTTCACATAATAATATTTTTATGAGAAATGTAAAAAGTAATATATGTTTCAAATTTGACTTAATTATCTTTTACAAACAAATGATATAAATTTAAAAGCTAAAAATAATAATAAATTTTAACATATGTTTATATGAACTTTTATGCCTAAAATTAGCTCAAGAATAACTCTTTAAAATTTTTCACACTTATTTGGAAACACTGTATATTGGAACTCTCAACTTGACTGAAAGATATATGTACCATGTACAATTAAATAGATCAAAGAGAAGTTCAATAAGTGGAGATAAATAGCAACAAAATATCAATATATATCGATCTTCTGGATTATCTCTCGTAATTTTTACGATTACGATTTAATTTATATCAACTTAGAAAATGAACGTATGTTTAAAATAGGTTAAAACCGGATAACCTTAAATCCTATATTAAAAATTATATACATTTTTTATTTTAAATCGACATTGAAAACTTGTCCTAATATAGAGGATATTGAACAGATTACCTGTAAACACGTATATTAATTTTATGTAAATAATGTTTATTTCGGTGATGTCGTCATAAACATCCCCGTCTTACTGCACAAACAAGATTTAAATTTTAAACCTGATTTAGTTATCATGGAAATATTAAATCTTCTAGTTTACCTGTTTTGCTTAATTTTATCAATTTACTTTTTATTTGTATTGTACAGGTCATCAAAACAGACCTTTGAACAAATTAACAATAATAACATCACAAAATTGCACTAAAAAGTAAAGATAAAAAAAACAACTGTTTCATATTGCAACTGATTTAATCATTATTGATTTACTGATCACTTTTTTTATAGTCGGCGCTCCAGTAGTTGGAGTTATTTTTTTTAAATTAGTTTTAGATGAATTGGTGTTTTTTCCATATAGTATTTTCTATAAATTTTACTTTGGCTTCAATTATTAAATTAACTGCAACACAAAATAGCCGTTAATTTATTTTTTACTTTCTAATAGATTTTTTAAGTCGGTTTAATTCAAAAAAAAAAAAAAATTACCATTCCTTTTAGTTTTAAATTGTCTTAAAAATTAGTAGCCCTCATAATGTTAAACATATACGTGAAAAGCGTTTAAAAGAGCGTGAAAATGATAAGAGTGACCGTAAAGCGAACCTATTTCGTAGACCTCATGTGTGCTAATTGAAAATTTATGTTAAGATAATGCTCTCAGATAAATTTCAAGATGAGCATCTATTTCAATTTGAGAAATTAATTATGAAGTTGGCGAAATTAAGTTGAATAATGTGTTTCAATTGAATAAAAGTTTTGAAATTAAAAATCGAATATCTCGACAATAAAAGAAGATAAACAAATTTATGTTATCTCATTTAAAGGTTAGATTACGTAGAAAATCAAAAAGATCAGTGGCAAAAAAATTATTTAATTCACCCCTTAGACATAGGAAAACTACCCACATGCAAAAAAAATGGAAATGAATTATAAAATATCTCAAAAAAATTGTGTTCAAGAGTCTTAATTTAGGGTGATCATAAAACAGCAATCGCCACGTATTTATAGTCCGTTTTTATTGATATTCCCCTCTCATGGGGGTGAAAACAACCCCTTACAGTAAAAAAGCCAAAAAATATTTATAAAAGTGAGAGCGGTTTAATAGGTAGCTTTCAAAAAATTTGATAACAGTGTCCTTCAAACCAAAATCCGAAAAGTTGGAAAGTAAAACACCGTGATCAAGTCAAACGCTTTAGAAAAATCTGTGTAAGCGACATCGACCCGAGTGCCAAAACCAATACGATCCGAGACAGACTGCGCAATAGTACAAATATTGGTCACGGTTGATTTTCCAGAATCAAAACCGTGCTACGGATCGATCATAAGAGGCGCTAAGTAAAAGGATATTTGTTCCTGAAGGACCCGTTCAAATACCTGTGCAAAATTGCACATTGTCGCTGTGTGGCTATAATTTTTGATCGGGTTCTATCATCCTTTTTAAAAACCGTACAGATTTTTGATTCTTTCCATAGGCCAGGAAAAATACATTTCTGAATGTACAAATTAAAAATTATAGACAAAGGCTCAGCAAATGCCCAAGCACAATCCCTTACGACAAACGAAGAAATGGAATCAGAACCCGCCGTGAGCTTGGCCTTCAATTTTTTACAGGTTGTTGTGAAACCAACATCTTACCACCGCTTTCCGGCAAAACTGGACTTAAATAGAGGTCCAAGTTTGTGGAGAGTACAAGGATGTCTGGGAAAGATACCGGTGGATCCCACTGATGAGTCCACCACCGGTATAGGGACGAAACATCCGTACATTTTAAGTGGTCGCAAATAGTTCCTTAGTTATATGCCCTTAACATCAGGGACATTACTACGACATGGCGCCCGAGCAGGGACGACGAGACGGAAGGCCATCGAGTCGTGGCTTTGTGCTAAAGCTGGTACCCTACTTTGGAAAGACCACCTAGGATGTCCGTTCCACTTCCTTTTCAGGCCTGTGCTTTCTAACGGCTTGGACTGTCCGACAGTTAAAGCCGGAAAGCAAATGCCTTAGGGGGGGGGGCATGTTGTGGAACCAACATCTTACTACCGCTTTCCGGCAAAACTGGACTTAAATAGAGGTCCAAGTTTGTGAAGAGTACAAGGATGTCTGAGAAAGATACCGGTGGATCCCACTAATGAGTCCATCGGGACGAAACATCCGTACATTTTAGGTGGTCGCAAATAGTTCGTTAGTTATATGCCCTTAACATCAGGGGCATTACTACGACCAGGCTTTCTCAACATCTTTAGGTATTATTTTAGATAATAAGATATGATAACAATTAGAACCATGACTAGGAGTAGAAATAATAGAGAACTGAATAATTTCGCAAATGAATTTACGATGTCAGTGGGATTAGTTACTTCCTGATTTTGATAAGATATAGCAGAGTACTATTAGACTTCTTAAAATTGATGTAGGATCAGAACGATGGGGGATTCTTTTTAAATTTGGCTTTAAGGGTTAGTTCACGTTAGTTCGTCTGAAGTATCCTAAAAGCTCAAAAAATATTTTTGGAACCGTTTTTTACCAACTTCGCAAACAAAATTGACCACTGGCGAATATCGTTTTTCGATGATGTTAATCGATTACAAGTTCAGGTTCATCACAGAGATACCCTCTTTACGCGGTGTATTTGTATTGGAGCTGACGCAAATATATTTTTCATATTTCTTGTAATTTATATGATGCAGAAATATTTTTTGGCCTTTTTGACGGTTAGGGATTGTTTTCATCCCCATGGAAGGGTAAACGTCAATTATATATATATATATATATATATATATATATATATATATATATATATATATATATATATATATATATAGACAAACATTTGAAAAAGTATTCAAATATACGCCCAAGCTTAGGAACAATTGCACAATTAATAAAATAAAAGCGACAAAATATAGATTTCAAATTTTTTTCCACTAATAACTAATCCTAGACCATTTTTTCTCTATTCAAGGTTCTAACGTCAATTTAATAAAAATTAGCGAAGTACCTGTCAAACATACATTACATTAGGGTTCCATAGCAGTTGTTTTTCCTTTTCCTTTTTATTTTCCCTATATTACCGTATTCTTTACTCAAAATATTAATTTAAATTTAATTCTTTTTACCACAAACCATATTGAAACGTCGGAGATTTTTGGAGATCTATTCAATGATACACCTTTGATGTGGTAGACAAAAAAAATACACAACTTCACATATACGGAGAGATACCCTACAAAAACAGAAGGAAAAATGCCGAAGTTACAAGGTGTGACGGACGCATGGACGTAACAAAATTGTTATGCTAGGTACGAAACCTTAAAAATGTTATAAAACACATTCTCTAATTTAAGTATTTTACAATCTATTGTTCTATTGTTTTTCTTTAAAAAATAGGTTCTTGCCATATTAAGTTAATGTAAAATTAACAAATATGTTTCTTTTAGTGATTATTTATTAAGGTTTTTTTTTTAATTTATTAGTTTAGGATGTAGGATGATTTATGAGGATAATAATAAAAATTAACAGCATACTTGTAACAATTTCTAACGTTGCTGGTAGCAACTATTTGACCTAAAATTTAACTAAAACATATTCCGCTGTTCCGTGTTCATTAGTGATAACACACAGAGTAACACTAGATCCCTTACTTAAATATATGGTTATTTAGCCAAACATCCCTTAGACTAAAAGTTAATGATTTTGTCATTACGAAGGTTTTCTTTTAAGGGAACAAAATCAATGAAAAGGTTAT
The DNA here is from genome assembly GCA_034092305.1 of Diaprepes abbreviatus. Classification (NCBI taxonomy): domain Eukaryota; kingdom Metazoa; phylum Arthropoda; class Insecta; order Coleoptera; family Curculionidae; genus Diaprepes; species Diaprepes abbreviatus. The sequence goes on from JASJET010000139.1 coordinate 10,843,583, forward strand.
TTTTACAATAACTATCGTATAAATAAAAAAAACTCAAATTTTAACGGGGTTTTCGCTTTCTTGCAGTAACTAATTAACAAAATGAATCGGGTCATAGCTCAAATTGTAGGTTTTCTCACTGCCTACATCTTATTATTTAAACTTTTTGACTATAATCAATACCTGAGCTTCAAAAATTAAAAAACCGTCTTTTGATGTCTTCAAACACTCGTAATTAATTATTGAACATGATCAACTGTCGCCAACTTTCATGGCTAGTCTTGTATTTCCCCCTTAGTAGCCTCCAATAATGGAGTACCTTTTACCAAAAAATGTCTGAAATACATTTCATTAAAGTTCTTATAATGATGGTTTAAAAAGGTTTTTTTCAATTGTGACTATATGTATATAATAATAATTAACAGCATAGTTTTATTGTAAAAAATTCAAACGTTGCTAGTAACAACTATTTAACCTAAAATTTAACTAAAACAAATTTCACTGTTGTGTTCATGACGCACAGAGTAACACCAGATCTCTTAATAAAAAATATGGTTATTTAAACAAACTTCCCTTAGACCAAAAGTAAATGATAACCAAGATACAATGTGTCAAAGTGAAATTTTATTTTCGACCGTGAGTGGCGCCACAACTGACCGCAAAATTATGAATATTCCTTGCCTCAGGAAACCCCCGTTCGCCAAATTTTGTAAAGATATTCGAATTTTTCAAAAGTTATTTAAAAAATCAAAAATAAAACTTAAACTTTGATATCCTGTGTTTTAGTTATTATTAACAATTAAGCTAAGTTTGGTTAAATTGTAATATTTTTATATAAGGAATCGCTGTTACTCTTTATACCATTACTTATGGGACACCCCGTATAATAAATCATTTACCATAACTTATTAAAATAGAGGATAATTTAGAGTTACTTTACCTGAAACGCAAGTCTGGCCCTGATGGTATCCAACGGATAAGTCAATGATACAGCAGTTAAACCAGCCGCTGCACCTGCCAAGAATTTATCGATGTGAGATTTATCCCCAAAAATGCCTGAAAGGTATTTCTTGTAGATCTCAAAAGCCGTGAACTGTGATGCTGCATATGGAAATATTCTAATCATTTGAGCACCATTTCCCTAAAAATTTCACATAGCTATTTGTGTACATTAGATCGTGCAAGGCATAAAAAGAACCCAAGACATTTATTTCAGTACAATAGTTTCACCAATCTTAATTTGGACGTCAAACGCATATGCAAATGTAATTACAAAAACTTTCAAATTAATCAGAATTATGACCAAATCGAAAACTATTTTTAAGTCACTGTTTGGTGAGACAACGTCTTTTATTCAAAATGTCGATTTTCTAAAAACATTAGGTAAAATAAAATTTTTAGTTCTCAATAGAAGCATGTAAATGAAAGCCTTTTTAAGACATCTATATCTATACTTTTTAAACAAAGATAACCCTCTGGTCTTAAAAAAACTGTAAAAACAATAATGTCTACAATAAATAGCAAACAACATTGTGAATTATTTATACAATAGCCATAATTCAAACAAGTCCATATTTTCATTTGGAGAAGCAAAAATCGGTAAACAGACTCATTACAATAGATGACATAATACATTACTTAGATTACTTAATGAAAGAGTGATTTTTATTTTTTCCGTAGATCTCGGAAACTACTATTAGTAAATACATGATAAAGAAATAAGTTCGTTATACGTAAAATACAAATAATAAGAAAACTTAAAATTTACCAGCGGCTAAAATCGATATAATAAATTCGACAGAAAAATATTCTGTTTACAAAGGAGTTCTTCATCATCAATTTTAATCTCCCGGCAACATTCTGAACATTTTTACTATTATATGCCCTATACCTAAATGTAACTCTTTTCGATTGATTGATAGTTACGTGATTCAATGATTTGTTTTCCTGTGTCACATTTTGGCAAATTGTCCCTTTCAGTTAATTTTAACTGAAAATGAAAATTACCGAGGAAGAGAGGATATAAATTCCTATAATGATAAGATATGGCGATAGGGCAAGGGCTCAAGAAATAGTGTATCAATTATTTCAAGAAAAATATCCTATTCTTCCGCCAATTTCACAATCGGCAGTGATTAAGATAGAGCAATTTCCAGCGAGGTTTCCAGATTTAAACCCTCTTGACTTCTTTTTTGGTGTTACCTTAAAGGTCAAGTTTTCCAAACTAAGCCCACTGACCTAGAAGACTTAAAGAATTTGATTATTCAAGAAAGACCGTTAAATACGAGTACTACAGAAGAAGTCATAAATGTTTAGAATGAGTTTTTAAAGCGCTTAGGTCCATTAACCTATGGGATGCATTTTCACCAATTAATAAAATGATAAATTAACTGTTGTTGCTACTTCATTTCGAGTTTTAAATGTCGATAAATTGAAAACAGTAACATTTAGATATAGGACGTGTAATAGAAAAAATATTTAGAATTAAGCAGGGATTCTGAAGGTGTACCAAAAATTGGAGGTTACTATTTAAAAAGTCAATAAGTAATAGTAACTATGAATAATAACATATCCATTTAACAACTTATTCGATAAGTCACATGATTGATCTACAACCATAACTAATTTTAAAAATTTACAACAGTCTTATATTTAGAATAATATTCTGATATATCTACGGGAATATATTTTTCTACGTAAGAAACCAGAAAAAATTCTTAAACCTTTTGGAGTGAAAAACACACAGGAGTGAAAAAAAACTGTTATTTTATTGTGGATAATCCTCCTGTTTTTGGCTACAAATTTCTGAAAACCTGATTTACCTGGCTGTATTAATTCTTAAGTCATTGCTAACGTGTTTTTGTATTTAATAATAATAACTGTTTTTGCTACTAATTTTTTTCAAGACAACTTTGAGATTTTGTAAAACATATTTGCAGTAGATATGGACTTTAGAAACGACTCCATACACGTTTCAAATTACTGCAAAACGAAACTAAGTATGCCCGTAAAATGAAATTTCTCATGGTCCCACAAACAAGCTTATTAAAAAGTTTGGCTATCTTTAGTTTAAGAAATCAGCATTTTGAGTATTAGGTGAAACAATTTGTATTGTAAGATGCAAAAAGATATATTTAATAAAAATAGATGTATTACACCTTTTTTCAATTATAGTGAATGTCTTGATTTCTTTTACCTTATTTATATCTTTTCAGTCAGCTGCTTCAAACTTACTTTATAAAGAGCTAACAGACCTTCCTTGTTTACTACGTGTCTAAAGCCCTTAAAAACACCATGATTTGTATGATGGTGATTGTGGGCTTGTAAAAGAATTTTTACTCTATCTAATGGTGCTACAGTAGTTTTTGATACCATACCGGCAATACCTAAAACAATGTGGTTATTTAAACAGCTTAAATTTTCAAAATTACCTTACTTGTTTCTTAAATTTTTGGTTAGTAACTGTTTTGGAAGTTTGTGAGGTGAAGTACAGTGCAAAAGCAGGCTGATACTGATTTATTAACTAAACGATATTCATTTAAAATAAGAATTGATTTAAAATATTGTAATGATCTAAATAATGGTGCCTTCTGGCAATGGAATACAATTTTTAGAAGATACAATTTTAAGACAATCTAATGAGTTTTAATAATGCTAATAGCCCAGATGAATCATACAATAATTACAGGTACAATAATAACCGAGAGAAATCACAACCTCGACATAATCACTCAAACCGTAGATCTAGGGATGGATACCAACAGAACAACAGTCAGACCAGTCGCTTATTGTCTACTACTACAATGTTTGAAGAATAAGGACTAAAATGTGTAACCTGATGACTTCGATTGAGAAAGTGGAATATATTTTTATTTTTACTGAAACCTGGCCTTACGAAAATATTGAAGATGCGGAACTGGAACTTGACAATTTTACTATTTTTCGTTTTGACGGAAGTAAAGCAATAAGTCAGAATTCAAGAAGAGAGGGAGTTTTGTTGACTGGTAAAAGTGATATACCAGTAAACAAAGTTGGTTTTGACAATAACGCTGTTTAATGTTTGTTTGTGACAGCTGGAAAAGGTGATCCAAAAACGTTAATTGATATAGTTTATTTGCCATCCCAGTCTAATGGGGAGCTATATGAGGTGTTTTGTAATATAGTTGAAAATATCATGGAAAAAGCTATGTGTAATAGAATTATTCTACATGAAGATTTTAATATCCCTAACTTAATGTCAATTGTGTTACTAAACCTTTGCTTCCACTTGACAGCTAATATCCAGTTCTATTGTTTAATTTATGCATAAAAGCTGAGTAAATTGAGTCCCTAAATTCTACATATGAGTTTATGATGGCAAAAATAGTAATTATTGGGCATTACATACTGGGTTTACACTTTTAATTCACCTGGTATTAATACAAATGTAAATATATTTTATGTTATAACTTCAGTTTTAGTTATATGCGCCAAAAAGAATATCAAAAAGAGCACTATTTCCCTTGAGACCCTAAACGAAGCTATTCTTAACAAAAATGTGGCTTTTAAGGAAGAGTGGTGGCAAAATAAGCGTGAAATTCGCCTATTTTTTTGGTAGTTGATTACACATATAGGAAAGACGTAGTCGAAAGCATATTTATATCATGTTGATTCTTGGGCAATCCTAAGATGAGCATTATTATTTTTGAAAAAATTACGAAACTACCCCTTGTTAAGATTTAAAATAATCTAAAAAAAACTGAGAAACACAATACTATTGTAAAGAATCGTATTTGACATAAATTACTTGCAAAAATGATCCAGTCAAAGATATCAACCTTACAATACTGTTGACATCAAAATGTATTCCCTGAAAGGTAGTTTGCAATGACTATAAATAATTTGTTATTATCTTTTATTAATAAAACTCAGAAGTTCATAGCCACATTTCAGTCTTAGAACCTATAGCATGGTAGAGTATCGGGTAGGGGTAGTTTTAACCACCATTTTAGGGATACATGCCAAATTTATCAGGTGGTAGCTAACTAACTCCTACAATTTACATATTTCGTACCTAAAAATCTGTATTACTCCGCTCTTGAAATTGGTTTTATTATAATTCAAAGTTAATTCCACTTCTATCCTATTTTAGGAGTGGTTTTGTGTTACATATAATTATTTTGGGGCTGTGCGAGTTTTTTTTACATGAACTTGGACGTCCTAAAATGCATGTGCATTTCATAGACGATTCTACGATTCTAAACATTTTTTTTGTGGAGTTTTTTTTACTGGTTTCGTGAAATTGTTGATTTTCAAAATCCTCGGTGAGACAAGGGTAGTATTTTGATGCGAGTAGTATTGTAGGGTTGATATCTTTAACTCTATCATTTTTACAAGTAACTTCTATAAAATACGATTCTTAACAATAATACTGTTTCCCAATTTTTTTTGATGTTATCGTTTTGTAATTATTTTCAACCCTTAACAAGAGGTTGTTTTGGAATTTCATCCAAAAACAAAAAGTTATGCTCATCTTAAGGTTGCCCAAAGATTAATATGATGTGAATAAAATTTCGACTGCCTCTTTTCTGTATCGGTAATCAACTACCGAAAAACAGGCGACTTTTGCGGTCACTCTTTAAGGAAATAACTAATCTAAATGACTATAAAAATCCTCTTATTTGAGGCGTGAATGTAAAATTTAACTCATCATTCATATCGTGAATATATAACTAATACTGAAAATTTTATTAATCAGAACAACAATGTAAAGAAGAATGACTCTTTTAATATTCCTAAATCCATGTTCTATGATAATGACATCTCTGATGATGGTAATGTGATAGTGAATGATTTTAGTGATTTTTTCTCCTCCGTTGGTGATAACAATTGAAATATTTATAATTTTAACGTACCTAAACCTGTTTGATGATATTTCTGTGATATTTTTAAAGAAATGTTCCTTTATATCAATATATATTTTAAATATAATTTTTAATCAATCAGTAATAACCGGCCCTTACCCTTATCAATGGAAAGTGTCGTAAGTATCACCAACGTTTAAAAGCGGCAATAAAAACAATGTAAATAATTATAGAGCAATAAGCAAAATGTCTGTAATAGCAAAGACCTTTGAAATGATAATAGATTCTAAGATTAGGCCGATTTTTCTGCAAATTTTATAGACCACCAACATGGTTATGTAAAGGGTAAATCTACAGTAAGCAATTTATTGGTATATGAACAGTTTCTTAGGAAAGCTCTTGAGGACACTAACTAGATCGATTCAGTCTCTACAAATTTTTTTCAGTAATTTGATAAAATTAGCCATACCCTACAGTTATAAATGCTTGAAAAATATGGTATATTTGAAAATTTTTTAAAATAGACTAACAAGTATTTGTCAGGCAGAAAGCAACAAGTAAAGATAGGGAAATCTACTTCTGAAGAAATTCTTGTTTCTTCTGGAGTACCACAAGGGTCACATTTGGCCCCGGTTTTCTTTAATGATATATCGTAGTATATAAGGTATTCGAAATATCTCCTGTACGAGGATAATAAGAAAATTTCTTTAATAGTTAGAACCGAGGATGACTGTATGAGACTTCAAGATGTGAGTGACTTGTGTGAATGGTGTAGTTTGAATGATATGCAATTTAATGTAAATAAATGTTTTATATTAAAGTTTTATCGAATTAAAAATGTTGAATTTAACTACTGTATAGAGAATGAGATATTAAAAAATGAATAAGAATTTAAGAATCTTGGTTATATTTTTACAAAAACTTAAAAATAAATTTTCATGTTAATTATATAACCAATAAAACTTTAAAGCTACTGGGTTTTATTAAAATAACTCTGAAAGATTTTAAAAATGTATTGTGTTTCAAAACTTTATTCTGTTCTTGTTAGGTCAGTTCTAGACATACTTCTGCAAGAATCTATGTCACCTTTGGTGTGCCACAGGGTGCACATCTTGCATCACTGTTTTTCAACTAGTTTGATAATGATCAGTCAGCATGTTTTTTGCATCGTGAATGTATACTGTATGCTGATGATTTAAAGATATTTATGTCTGTTAAGACTGACAAATATAGAGCCAGGTTTCAGGAAGATTTGAATAGATTCCACACATGGTGTGAAAGTAACACAATGCATCTTAATGCTAACAAGTGTAAATACATTCAATTTAGTAAGCCGAGTCGTCTAATGCCTGGGGCATGTCACTTTGAGGAAAAGCTTATTGAGAGGGTTGATCTTGTTAGAGATTTGAGGGTCTTGTTTGACTGTAAACTGACATTTAGTGAACATGTTTTTCTGTGCTGTAGTAGGGTAAATAGAATTTTAGGCTTTTTGAAAAAGAATACAAGAGATTTTAGCGATATTAACTGTATAAAAACTTTCTACGTAGCGTTGGTGAGGCCTCTTTTAGAGGTTTATGCTGTGGTGTGGTCTCCACATTTCCAAATTCATATCAGTAAATTGCAAACAGTGCAAAGAAGATTTCTTAGATATGTGGCATTTAAGTTGGGTATTTCCCATGATAATATTAATTATACCGAATTAGAGAAACGCCTGAATTTACAAAATCTTCAAACAAGAAGATGTTACCACAGCTCACAAAATTTTGCATGGCCATGTTGACTGCCCCAAACTCCTTCAGAAGCTGAATATCTATGTGCCACCTCGAAATTTACGTGTGATAAGTACATTTGAAATTTCAACTCGCCGAACACGATATTGGGAAAAGTGGATCAATCAGTAGAATCATGCAAAATGCGAACACTATAGAAATAGATTTATTTAATACAAGTGCCTCTCAACTTAAACGTCATCTTAAATGTAGACTGTAATTGGTGACTTGTGATATTACCTGCTTGTTTGTGATATTTTTTTGTCTTATGTTATTGTGATATTTTTTAACATATGTTTTTTTTTTCATATTGATTGTATTTGTAAATGTCATGTTAAGTGAATAAATAAAATAAAATAAACAAAATAAAATATTGTCACCTCTATAGACAATATGTTGACCAAATTGAAAGAATTCAATTATTAGATTTCTAGGAAATAAATTAAGCATACTCAGGAAAAACATCATATAAGGGGAGGTACTTGGGATGATTAATTTATCAACCCATGCAAGTTGAAAGAATTTCATTAACTTATGACTTTCTATAAGATTTTAAATAGATTTGTGGATTGTCCTGCCTTGTTACCACAGATGACATTGATGATTTGCAAAAATTATTAAGATAATTTAGTCTGTTTAGAGTCCCATATCACAGAACACTCTGTTCCTCAAAAGCTAATAAAATAAGTAAAACTACGGATACTGGTTTTTTTAATGACTCGGTAACATTATTTAAAACTAAGATAAAAAATGTTCTGTGATTCTAGACCTGATGTTTTAATTAATTATTTGTTTATCAAGATATCTTGATTTTTGTCTGTACCTATGTTATTTAGTTTATTTAATGAAACTATTTAAAAAAAAAAATATTACTGTAAGGTTGCTGTTATTATACATTTTATTTACATACAAGTTAAAAAAAAACAAACTGTTATATCTATGTACATAATTGTACTTTTACAGTCGAGTATCACCCAATTATATTCAAATGAAATTCTTTTGTAGTGTGTGTCATATGTGTATATAGGCAAATCTAAAAAATTTCTAAAGTTGCTTTATTAAGATTATGGTTATAGAAGATATTTTAGAGTATTTTTGTTTATATGTAACCTATTATAATAACATACTTAAATCTCTAATTATGTTTCGCAGGTTTTTTTTAAATAAATATTCCTACTAAAAATAAAAAATGAATTAAGTTATTCTTACCTCAGAACAAAAATGAGAGTTATTAAAGTACATATCTTGATGTAAAAATACTAGACTCTTAAAACTGCATGTTTAAAAAAATATTCTTACCTCCACTAGCTAAATTCTTACAAACTGCAAAAAATTGGGAATTCTGTGGCACAGTTTCACTTTTTAGGCTTCCCATTTTTCTTTAATAATAAATAATTTTCTTAAAATTCTATTTTATTCTTCTTGACGCGTCACAGTTAAAAATGAATACAAGAATGTAAACATGAACTTTCTCTTGATGCCATCCTTGGTTTACTTAAAGAATGAATCCATTTAATTAAAATAATTTCTCTGTACTGTCTGAAATAAATTTTTCCTTAATGTTAACGAATAAGTACAAAAATTATCTAGCAGTGAAACGTTTTTAACAATCTAAACAGATAGTCTACCAAACAATAAACTGGTAGTTATATTATAAAACAGTTATTTTAAATTGAGTATTTATTTTTAACTATTTAAAAATTTTGCGTTAGTAGTTGATCAAAGTTCACAAAAATGTTGGATTCACCTGATTATTAGAGTTAAAAAAAAAATAATAAAAATTATTTTTGTTAGGTTAGGGTGAGTTTATACACCTTCTTAATTTTATTTAAAGGTATTTTTAATTTTAGTGTTAAAATCAAACTTTTAATGGAGAATGTTTATACAATTTCTGGTTTTATATTCCTTTTTGATTGACCTTGAAAACTCCCAATATTCAACTTTTGATAACGAATTAGCGATTAAAAAAAATTCTACCTGCGCTAGCGTAAAACAGACCCACTCCGTAGGTTGCCCGATCTCAATTTCGAATTTGAATATTTCCACAATCGTGTTCTACAACAAAAATGAAATTAATCTTTATATCAGTGGAGGCGCAAAACAGGGAAAGTTGTGGAGGTTGTGGGAGAGTAGGGTACCATTATTCTGGAGAAAGCGTCTTTCCTCCGATTCGTTGGCTAACTGGGCTTGTGGGGGTTCATTGGATCATTGGGCGAGGACTAAAGCCAAAAGAGCTATGATCCTGCAGTGGTTTTTCTTATTTTCATATTGGTAGTTTTAGGCTGTTCTGGGGGTTTCAAATAAAATCTCTTTTTCACTAATGAAACTAACAAAACGCTGAAATAAATTTGAAATTATACCGTAAGTAAAAAGTATACCTACTTAATGAAATAAGATTATGATTACCAATTCAGAAATAAAAATAAGGGTCTGAATAAATCCGCCCTTAATTTTAGGATCGTTTACATTTGTTATATAATTAACTATCTGATTATTATAAAAATTTGTTTGCATTCGTGAAGACAAAAATCATGTTTAAAAAATACTGTGACTTGAAAGTAACAAATATACTCAAAATAACATTTAAATACAGCGCCATTTAAAAATTTGACGTTTTTTGAATTTGACATTGGTTGTATTCTTTCGAGTAATTATCAATTGATCAAAGTGAAAAAAGTGAAACTGATAACGTCATGTCCTTTTGAATATGTATTTACCTGTCATTAGTCGAAGTGATCATGCTTACTTGATGAAAGAACTGAAAGTGATAATGACTCAAAAGAATAGCCCTAAAAGGGCTATTCTATTATGCATTTACTTGTTATTTACTGCCCTCGATTCATTAGCATGAACAGCTCGGAGCTGTACAGGTGCAAGAAACACTCGCTTTATTCAAATAGTGCATTATGCCTCGGCGCTTGTCAGATCTGCTTTCCCCTTACCCCTCAAGCACCAAAAAAAAATATTTGGTGTATAAAGCCCTAACAGCTATCTGTTATCATTTTTAGATGCTATTTTTGGGTAAAAAAACATTTTATACATGAAATGGAGACACAAAAATAAGATTATTTCACAAGATATCGAACTTACCTTCATAGTTTTTTTAACGAATTGCGAAATATTTATGGCCGAAAATGCCATGACACCAGACAAAATTCAAAACTAATAAGTAATAATATAATATTTTTACCTTTTTGTCTTCAATATGTTTCGCTATGTATATTAAAAACACAAATTCCGAAAAAAAATAATTTGGAGGTTATTTAGCGTTCAAATTAACACTTTAACCGCTTTATTCAGATCTGCTCGGAGTTACTCAGGGTTTAATGCACCTGAGCTTAAAACTCTTGAATCGAGAGCAGTAATTGTGAATAATCTTTGCTATGGTCGTTATAGCAACGGTCGATGATGTTTTTAAAACGTATTTTTGGTTGAAAATATAAGTTTTTCTACATTTGTTTCGTATAATTTTTACAAAAATATTTGAAACATATTACATACAATATATTCTAACTTGTATTATTTAAAATAAACACGTAAGTTCCGTGTTTTCTTTAGAAATAAAAGTGCTTTGTAAAGTGACACTAGCGGTTTTTCCAGTTTTCGGAAGTGAGAAAAATAGTGAAAAAACAAGGCCAATGATAATTTTTTTCTTTTCAATAAATCTATTTATTATTATTTCACTGATATTTTTACTTACCTAAGAAAGTAAGAGTATAATAATCTCTGTTAAAAGTTGTAATTTTTCACTTTGCGAATCCAAATATAACGAAATTTTCAATATACCATTTAGTTTCGTTCGTCGGTGTAATAAGTACGTCTTTATGAATATAAACGTATTGCCAATAATTAATTTTATTGAGTTCAGATAAATATTATTGATGACGCATGGCTCTTGTGGGGCCAACTGTATATGTTCAATGATAGAATGCAACACGACGGTCATAACAAATATCCCAATAGAGCATCAATTCCTCGAACACCTTCCATCACCATAGATATAAAAGTAAAGTATATTGACCGAATCCTAGAAGTTAGCCCATGCTTAATAAGATTATACAAGGGTAGTACAAGTCCTTGGGTATAACAATGATAGTACTCTCCAAAAAATACAGATAGAGTACTCTCTTTCAAACGGCGGAGCTAAGCATAATATTCGGACCGCCATTAGAAAAAGAGATAATTCATCAAAAACGCTCCGTCTCTTTCTAAGCGCGAGCCAACTTGCTGCTAGACCTCAGTCTATACACTTTAACTATTATATCTAAGTATAACCTCAAAACCTAAAATTAATTTTTACAAAGTTGATTTCACAAAATATCTAGAGGGATATTTAGTGGTTGACTTTAAAAATACAAATTTTATTACTATATCTGCTCAGTTCTGTTTTTCTATTATATGCTCTTGTCATGGCTGGGCAGAGTATATTTTTTAAAGCTCTTTCATTCTTGAACATTGGTAGTAAAACCATTTTGTCTAATAGGTAAGCGTTTTAACCTTCATTTACTTGCTTAAAAATTAAGAATATTTCTTTTTTAGGGTAAGTCGTGTAAATTTTCTGCCTACTTATAAAACACTCAAACAGGATACCAAAGATCTTGAAAAATATAAAATTCCAGAAAAACCCAAAAAGCCACTAACAGCTTTCTTTATATATTTGGTGGAAAAACGACCACAAATTGAAAAAGAAAATCCGGCTTTTGGATCAAAAGATATAGTTAAAAAATTATCTGAGGAGTGGAAATCACTGAATCCTGAAGCAAGAAAAAAGTTCGAGGAGCAAGCTAAACAAAATAAAAGTGTGTATGAGGAGAAAATTCAGGATTATACAGCTGTCCTTACTCCTGAGCAGAAAAATATTATAAAGCAAATAGAAAAAGAGAAAAGTGATGACAGAAAACGAAGAAGGCTCAAAAAAGAACTTCGAAATGAAGGAAAACCAAAAAGGCCAAGTTCTTCTTTTGGACTTTTTGTCTATGAGCAGAGTAAAGGAAAGAGTAACAAAGGAGCGAGAACTTTAAGTGACCTTATGAATGAATTAAAAAGTCAGTGGGCTAAAATGTCAGAAGCAGAAAAGGATAAATATAGGTTTGAATACAACAAAAAGAAGGAACACTATGAAAAGGAACTGGCTGCCTGGGAGCATAAAATGATAGCAGCAGGAAAGGAACATTTGGTTAGAGAAAAAACTTTAAAAGAATATTCCTTAAAAGGAAAAGGTGTCAAAAAAATATCTAAACCTGAATAGGAATACGAGTGTCTTCACTTTAAAACATCTTCCACCTCCATAGGTGAAGACACAGTGGTAAAAGATATTGAAACACATGAGCAAAAAATTAAGAACAACAATCTCTTAGAGGTAACTTACACAAAAAATTGTGTTTCCACTGAAGAAGCTTTTGAAAACCAACAAGTACTTAAAAAGGAAACTCCAGTTTTAAAACCTGGTAACACAATATTAAAATCAAACGTAATTAATAGGGAAAATATAAGTAATTCCACTTTTGAAATTCAAAAAAAAAATACAAATATTGACCCTGTTGATGTTCCTAAGGATTGTTCTGTTTCAACTTCTATAAATCGGATACCAGAGGTGGATAAGAATAAAGATGATAAAAACACAGACTCTAAAGGTGTTCTCGAAAAATTTCGAAAATTTTTTAAGTTTTAAACCATATTTTATAGTTTTAAGTTGAAGTGAACCTCATATTATTTGTTTACAATCCTAAATCCATTTTTTTTGCTAGTAAGTTGTATTGTTCTTTTTTATGCTAATAAACCATATTTTAGTATGTCCAATGGCTTATTTTCATTATATAAGTACACAAAGACTAGGAATCCCTAATAATCATTTGAAAAACAGAACAATGAAATCATTATCCTTGCCATCCCTGCCAGTATTATACTCATAAATATATTTACCAATATATTTTGTACCACCTTAACAGACAAAATACTATCCATATATTTCAATAATGAACTTTATCAAACTTGACAACAGGGCTTTTTTTTTTGTAGAGGATTGCTCTTAGATTAAGGTTCTATTATTTTTAATATTTATGCTAATGGGAACCAAAGACACTTTAACACCTACAGATCTTTAAGTCACGTAAAATTACTAAACAATTAGATTACAATTTTTAATACATAAAAACATTTTTTCTCATTTTTAAAGTCCAAGCATTTAAATATTCATGGTTGAGCAGCTTCAATCTTTTGCAATCAAGAATAGTTCCAGAATTTTAAATCTACTTTTAAAATGCCTCAATTTTTAGCTTATTGAATAAGTAGTTCCATCAACAATATAAAAAAAATAGTTATAATGTTAAAATTATCTTCTAGTCATGTTTAATAATTTTTTTGCTATATAGTTTAAAACTAGAAAGTAGACTTTTCTAAATGAGCAAATTAAAATAAAACCATTAACAACAAAAATCCATTGATTATTCCCCTAAGAAATGTTTCAAGTTGATTAAAGCACTCTAATTCTGTTACTTCATGTAAGTATATTTTAGAAAATTGTAATTACTACCAAAAATTATATTTTTCTTTAATTTACACTTTCAGACTTCATTAATTTTTATGAAATAACTTCTATTCTATATTTTTTTTTTTAAATGCTTCACAATCATAACATGTTAAAAAGTAATTTTGTCTTAAATATATTAATAGCCATTGTCCTTGCACCAAATAATACAACAACCAATATTTTTTAATCAAAAATAGAAACATCCATATACAAACTTAAATATAAACCAAAAACATACAAATCCAAAAAAATATATCATCACATCTCTAGTTACTGTTATAGCTAATGTAAAATATTTAATCGCTAATGACAAATAGTATGGAGATATATTTGTAAAAAATAAACGTAGAATATTGGTAATTTCAGCGCTTTCATCATTGTTCTGGTTATAAAACAAATATATAGCTTCAAAAGATAATAAAGGTAAAAATATCTTATTTAACAACAAAAAATCATATTTCTGAAAAAAAAATAAAAACAAATTTACAAAAAATGCTATTCCTATAATAATAAAAACTTTGTAAGTTTTGGAAAAGGTAAATTGGTCACTACTTAATCCTGAAGTTTGATTGTGTTGCAATGCGTTTAGCAAAGGGTTTCTATAAATAATTTCAAGTTGTGGTGAAAGAGTGTTACTATTTAGAGATTCAGTGGTTGGAAGACTGCCGTTAAGTATATGACTTGCTATATTGGTTTCATCCTCGATATTTTGTGAACTTTTGAAACCTAAAACAAAATTTTTACACAAAAAAATACAACTTTTAACAACTCCAACCTTCTAGTTCAAAACTGGCACTTCTCTGTTGAACTCCCGTTATTTGCTGTAATCTTTTTTGCGAATTTTCCAAAATTCTACGCCTTCGGGCTTCTCTTCGAGCCTCAACATCTGACATTTTAAGGTTATGTTTGCTCAAGAAAATGACATTTAATTTTATTTTGTTAAATCCCTTCATTTAATTAAAACCATGCAATATTATGCAACCTAAGATACACACAGAAAGAGTCGACATCTACGTCCGTAGCATTAAATTAAGTCCTTGATGCAATCCTGGAACAAGGTGCAATCTGTTATTTAACCTATGTTATATAGAACACAAAATGTCCGTAGAGGGATATTTTGTAATACAGAATACTGTTGTTGAACGTTTTTATAACGTACAACATGTGAACACGTCATATCACGTGACTAGGTCGAGCTGCCTTTTTATAACGATGGGTGCCCTTCAAATGACATTTTAAGCCGGTCTGTTCGATAGTGAGGGTCGTGTAACAATTTTCCAGGTAAGTACTTTAAAATTTTCTTTTTACGTTTTAGAAAAGAGTTAATAATTGTTTGAAAATTACTTAAAAATGCTTAGGCTTGTGATTGAAATGCTTGTTTAAGACTGCCGGTTTTTGAATCGATTATACCGATTCGCCATAGTTTTTCTTTTTAGGGCGTTTTTACTATATTTTTTTCATATAATTGTACTATGCTAACAGTTATAAGATCAACTATAACTATTTGAAATAATCATATTGGTTTTAAACTGTTCTTTGGTTGCACAATATTGTAGGACTAAAAGTACCGGCTATGACCTTTTTGACCTTCGCATTTCGATACAGCCATTTTTATGTTTAATCTTCTAATTAATTTTTTCTTACTATACCTCCCCTATAAATTTTATTTGTTTTAAATATTTTAACCATTTTTTTTTGGTTAAATAATTCAATCAAGAACATTTTCATCATTTATTTCTTTATCTATGGAGTTCTTAAATTTTATCTCTTGAAATTTACCTTATAGTTTTTAAATATAGCAAATTTGATTTGATATAATATTTATTCTTTGAAAGGAAATAAAAAACAATGGCAAAATAACGTAAATTAGTTCAAGAATGGAAATTGTTTTAATTTTGGTATAAGATCAGATAAGATATGTACATATGAACGTCCATTTAAAGAAAATAAAATTATTATTTTTTGCTACTAAAAATGTCAAAATAACTTGTCATTATTACATGAAGACTTGGATAAATAAATATTTAAGGAAGATTTTATAAAAGTTTTATATAAATACTTTTATCTACTTATTTTTTTAAACAATAAATTGGCACTTTATTTCAAAATGAGTTTTTGTAAGAGTTTTTTTTTAGCTCCTCCCCCTTTTAATTATTTCAGTACTGAACTTTGTATCAGAAAAGGGACCTATAAACCTGAATACAAATAATTAGTTTTTTTTTTACAGAACTAATAAATCATAATGGTTAAAATTGGAATTAACGGATTTGGACGTATCGGCCGTCTGGTCTTAAGGGCTGCCATTGATAAAGGCGCTTCAGTAGTAGCCGTCAATGACCCCTTCATCAGTGTAGACTACATGGTCTACTTGTTCAAGTATGACTCAACTCATGGACGTTTCAAGGGCACAGTCAGTAGTGAAGGAGGTCACTTGGTTGTTAATGGAAACACCATTCAAGTTTACCAAGAAAGAGACCCCAAGGTAAGAAAAATATTACTTTTTTAATATTTGTATCTTGTAATATTTGGATGTGATCGAATTAATAGCATAATTATAATTAGATGTGATAATCTTAAGAAATTTATCTAGTCCAGATTACAGACACTGATCTTGTTTCTAATGTATAATACAGATTGAATCGGAATTATCAGATGGAGGTTTTTAAAATCAACTATGTTTTTATTAAAACTGCTCTGTGTGATTCACTTATTCCTATTTTAATTCTTTATAATAAAGCGAAGAAGTGATATTAAAAAGAAAGAGATGACAGTGGTTTTTCTCTATTTAAAGGTGGTATTAACTGTAAATTACTTTAGGTACTTAGATGTGCCCAATTATTTTGGAAAAAAAAAGGTAAACAAAGTCAAATCTACAAGAGTTAAAAAATATTGAAATTCGTCCCTTTTCCATATGTTTAGCTTCTTAGAAAATATATAAAATTTTTCCCGTTACCTGTTTCATAAAAATGATAGATAAAGCTTTAATAAAAAAATAAATCAACTATTGATGTATTTGTATTTCAATTTGATTCTGTTTTTAACGTGCGAAAACGTTTTCCATCCAGTGTACTTTGAAATATTGCATCAGATCGAAACATTAATCAGAACCAGATATAACTGTATCAGGTCGATGTGATAAGTTCCAAATACTAAGTTAGATACAAGGTCATTAATTAATTTATTATTTGCCTCCTTTTTTCTTTAACTGAAAATCTGTGATGATAAAATTAAATTTAAATCTTTACAGTCAGACTCGCTGAAAATAGTTTTTTTTTTCATTTTACTAATAAAAGAAGATAACTTTTTTATCCTAGCGTTTGTAAGGTTCAAAAGTTGGTTGGTTTGGACTTAATTTAAACCCTTTATTGCCTGCTTAGATCAGTTAGTGAGTTCAGGGGACAGCTTCTATAGAAAATATTTCAGCATAATTAAAGAACTCTGTAACTACTAATACATCAAGATATTTAAAAAAATATATATTTTTTTGTTTTTGGTTAAAAATTACTGATAATAAATCTATTTTCTTATAGGCTATCCCATGGGGAAAAGCTGGAGCTGAATATGTAGTAGAGTCTACAGGAGTCTTCACTACCATTGAAAAGGCTTCTGCTCACTTAGAAGGTGGCGCCAAAAAGGTTATCATTTCTGCACCCTCTGCCGATGCTCCCATGTATGTCGTTGGAGTTAATCTTGATAAATACAACCCAGCAGACAAGGTAAGATAATACTTTTTTTCACCAATATATAATTGTATAAGAAAACAAATAAAATTAACAAGATAATATCATCATTACACATTATTAGCAAGAATACTGATGACTGAGGTCTTGCTGCCTATGACAATATTCGGTAAATATTATAAATAACACAGTATACTATAGGTAACACTAGAAGCAACTTTTACATCAATTTACCAATAAATCTGATGTAAAAAGAAATTTTAATTTTATTTTATATTAGTTTATGACCTCTAATGTACCCTTTATTTTAATTATTTGACCAGAGCTTTTTTCACAATTGGGTGATCTCTAAATGACCTTTTCATTAGATCATTACTCTAATAGGTGACAATGATTCTGATTAATAAAACAAACACAATTTTTTTAGGATTTAATAAAATGGTTACGTTTTTATTGATTTGTTTGTTTGGGTAATGATCCATATCGATTTCCGTGTGTGAAAGGTCAAAGCAAATAAAAATATTCTAATTAATTTTGAATGTTTCATAATAAGTCATTGTTAAAATGATTTAAAAATATGCCCTGGTGTATACTCTGTATTCTTTATATAGTTAAGCACATTTAAAATTATTTTAATTTTGATGTATTATTCGATTATGAAAATATTGTTTTCAGTAAATATAAAAAATAATAAAAATGAAATAAGTTATCATTTTCCTAGGAAGTCTTTTATTTTGCATGTTGTCATTCTCATATTTCTAAATTGAAAGGGTACAGATATTGAAGAAGTTTTTATTATTTTTTTTTTAAGTATGTTCCTAAACCAACGTTTTTTACTTATAGGTGTTATTATCGTGAAGATTAAGTCAAAAATTAGTTTAAAATTTTTAAGTTTCGATTTGCAAATATATTATTTTTCGTTTTGTATTTATATCCTGAATAACATTTTGCCTTTCAACTAAAGGTGCCCATAAATATGGCATCCTCCTTTGAATATTGCCCACTTCGAGTCATGTCGAGTGCCTTGGGTAGACGGCGTCAAAGGAGATAAATAAATAAATCAATTTTTATTCATGGACCAGCCATTTACAAGGAAAAAAATACAACATATAATAAAAGTAAAACTCAATTGTAAAATTACAACATACAACAGATTTCTAAAATTATATATAAATAAAAAATATAACTACTAAAACTTTGTAGCAGTACACTACTTGGAACAGTCTCGGTAAATAAAATGACATATGTATAAACAAAAATCAACATATATCTTAATAAAAAATTAAAATGATAGGTATAGGCTTGCAAAATGTTCTTTAGCTTACTTTTAAATAATGTTAATGAATTATTAAAAAAATCAATATCAGTAGCTTTATTTATTCTGTTAGCTTCTGAGGAACAGCATGTGATGGACGATGAAATGCCATAGTTTGTTCTGTGATAGGAGGGGACTCTAAACAGAGCAAATTTCCTTAGTGATCTTTGCGGAGTCAATAATTTTACTCGTGAAAATAATTCAGGAAAGTCAATAAATCCGTTCAGAATCTTATAAAAAGTGCGTAAATCAATGAAAGTCCTTCGACTTTCGCGGGTTGGTAGGTTAATCGTCTTAAGTAAATCCCATAAATCTAATAAATCTTTTCTGAACTTTCAGTTTGGTCAATATATTGGCTATAGAAAGATGATTATTGGACAAGCATATTCTAGAATTGACGTAACATAGAACAGAATAATAAAGTTTTGAAGCAGGATATATTATTAAAATCTCTCAGAGTTCTTTTAATTAAACCCAATCGCTTTAAAGCTTTATTGGTTATATAATTAATGAGATAATTAAAATTTAAGGTTTGTCAAAATACACACCGAGATCCTTAAATTGCTCATCATTTTTCAGTATAGCATTCCCTATACAATAGTTAAATTCAACAACCTTTTTTGTTTGATGAAACTTTAATACAAAATGTTTATTTACATTAAATTTCAAGCTATTCAAATTACACCAGTTGTTCTCAGATTTAATTATTTTCAAAATTTTCAAATAGTCTGCGTGTGGAATACATTTGGAAATTGCGATATATCGTTAATAAAAATATTAAAGAGAAGCGTCTGGGATACAACAAGCCAATTTTCTCTCATCGTTTTTGTATCGTAAGCAAATTTCGAAGAAATTAGATGGAAATAACTATAAAATATTAACCAAGCAAAATATCCGTTGACAGCGATCACGACCGTGACATAAACCAAACAATTTATGCCTCAAGTTCGTGACAGCTGTATTCTTTAGAGTAATTATTTATTATCAAATGAAAAAAGTGAAACTGATAACTTCATGTTCTGTTGAATATGCATTTACTTGTCATTAGGTCGAAGTGATCATGATTACTTCAAGTGATAGAAAGTAATAATGACTCAAGAATAACAGTATCAGGACGGAGTGCCAGCGATTACATTAATATGGAGTGACATCATTCACTTTGATTGGTGTTCGTTGTCACGTCCTTGGAGGAGATTTAATTACATTTTGAGTGTTAAATTTAAAATAAAATTCCTTTAAAATAAAGAAAAATATTATGTTTTTTAGAATTTCTATTGTGGAGACTACCGTTTCGCTGCAAAATTATATTTTTACAGTCAACAGCCCATTTCCACATTTTTTCGTATTAGTTTTTTCAGCTTTTTTATTATATTTCTATATATGTTTCTTTTTTTTTTTCATTGACAACTTGGCCTATAACTTTGCAATTTATTTATATATTTCCTAATTCCTCACTGTCGGATGTATTTATCAAATAAAAAAAAAAAAACAACTAAATATTTTTAATCCCTGATACGTGAGTATTTTGACATCAGAGTAAGGGGAGTGAAGTTCACGAAAGGGACAAATGTAGGTATAATTTGTTAATATTTTTCATAAAAAAATGACACAGCTTTAAATAGTCTAACTCCATGGATGTTATAACAGTAAAGTTGGAATTTATTTATTATTTTTATATTTATGCATCAAATAGTCATTTCTCGCGAGAATCACTTGATGATTTCCAAGTCGTCTATTTCCACGACATTTTGCCTTATTGCTTTATAGATAACCAGTAGAAACAATATAGAGATTTCTTGTTATAATGAAACACTAAAAATAAAATAAAAATTACATCAAGAGATGTAAGATATGTGTTTAATTACTTAATAATTTATAAATTAAGATTTTTTTTTTTAAATAGAAAATGGAAAACTTTATGATTTTAAATATGTTATAATAGATAGATTCATGTTTCCTAAATAATTAAAGAAATAAAGTTCAGCCTTCTAAGAGAGAAATTACCGAATCAATTGATTTTTTATAGTAGTATTTATTTAGTTATTTAGAATATACCTAAAACCCAAATGAATAAAATATAATCAAAATGATTAAAAGGAAATAGAAAAAAATATGAATTAAACTACAAAATATCCAAGACAATACACCCATTCTCTTCGTTTTTAAGTAAGATGCGGTTTTTCGGAGCAAAAAAGTATTTTGTGTCAGAATATTGATATACAAGTTTATTTTCTAAATTTTAAGTAGTTTTTAAATTAAATGACTTTCAATTATATTTTTAGTATTTTAGAAATATGGCAGTAATAGTTCTGCTGTTTACTTGCAAGTTAGTACGACCTGTAAACTCATGATGCCTTTTTTCTTTCTGAGCCTCTTTGATGACTCCAGATTACCACTACCCATTTACTGATTTTTTTATTAAACTAAATTTGCGCGATTTTCATTTAAACTTGTTTTTAAATCGCTTATGCTTTATTTATATTTCAGGTTATTTCCAATGCCTCTTGCACAACCAACTGCTTGGCCCCATTAGCCAAAGTCATCCATGACAACTTTGAAATCATTGAAGGACTCATGACCACTGTCCATGCCACAACTGCCACCCAAAAGACTGTAGATGGACCTTCTGGAAAATTGTGGAGAGATGGTAAGATATTTACAATTATAGAAAATATAGATGAATAGAAATATTTCCCTTAGAATCATTGTGTTAAAACTTGGCACAAAAAAAATCTAAATTCTAAAATGACAAAATATTCGGAGATAGTATAAGGAATTTTCAGTTCTTTTTTTTATCCAATTTAATTTTATAAAGGGCTAAAAAGAAGGGTTTATATCATCTTTTTGACATTTCACGTATTTTTGAGTATGGTGCGACTGAATTTTATCTCAGAAAATGAATTTTATGCTTGTAGGTCGTGGTGCCCAACAAAATATCATTCCTGCTTCCACTGGTGCCGCTAAAGCTGTCGGCAAAGTCATTCCTGATCTCAATGGAAAATTAACTGGTATGGCTTTCAGAGTACCAGTTGCCAATGTGTCCGTTGTTGATTTGACTGTAAGATTAGGCAAGGCTGCTTCTTACGACGAAATTAAAGCCAAGGTAAGAAAGCAAAATGTTTAGATGGTCGAATCTTCATTTTATTACTCAATAAATTGAAAATCATATCATATGTATGTATATTAAACCCAAACAGAATTTTTTAGTAAGGTAAAATCTTAATCACTAAGAACTGATAACACTTTCATAATTTCAGACCTTTTAAATTATGATGTAAACACAAATTTAAATTGATTCAGGTTTATTGTTTTTTTTTTTTAGAAATAAATCAATATTCTTGTTTTTGTGAAATTATTAAACACATTAAGTATCTTATTTATTATAATTTCAAACAAGATGTTGTAATTTCTATTGGGATAAGATAAAGTTTATTTTAAAATTTGAGTGTTTGAAGATGGTATGCAATAGTTTGGGTAAATAAATGATACTTGTGTCGTGGGAGAATTATTTTTCTTAATAATTTCTTGGAAACTTTTAATCTTAATGAAAGTAGCCACTTATTGTAAAGTTTATTTATTTTTCCATCAGGTGAGGGCTTCTTGTTGACCATTGTATTCAAAAAAGAAGGCCCAGTGCGTGTCGTATACGCATTACATTAGGGTTTGTGGTTAGTTTTTTGTGCAATTTCACATAATGTCGGTCTTCGGTCTAAAGCCTACAAATTACATGGTAAAATTTTTGTCAGTCGGAAAGCCAATTAAAATGGCCGAAATTAAATTTCAAATGTTTTTTTTTGTATCCCATGAATTAGTGAACATAACTTAATTGTACCAGTTTCGTTGAAAGCATTTACTAGGTACTATTCTAAAAGAAGAAGGTCCTAAATTCGACCACTGCTGGTTTTTTTTTTCATGTATGTTCGTCGATTACTCCGGAACGGCTGTGCCGATTTGAATACATTTTGCGTTATGAGGAAGTTGCTGCGGTAGTCCTATATTATTTTGGCCAAAATTGGTTTAGTAAGATTAAAAATGGTAATTAATATGGTGGACAAAAAATTAATTTTGTTTGATTTTCTCCAAAACTGTTGTGGGGGAATTTTCAGGGTCGCACATAACGAATCTAAAGTTATTTTTAAAAAATTTAATATGTCGGATTATACATTTTACGTCTCTTAATTTTGTCCAAATTTGTCTTGGAGGATTTTGAGGGTGTAAATTAAAATTATTTTTGAAAAATTCAAAATGGCGGATCTAATATGGCGTCCTTAAAATTTTATATCTCAATTTTGTTCAGAATTGGTATATGGGGTTTTTTAAGGGTGTAAATAACGTATTTAAGATTATTTTTAAAAAATTCAATATAACATGAATTCTTGATTCAAAATTTTATGGTATTTACATATTATTGATGTTAGGGGGTTTTCAGAGTAATAGGTTATTAATCTGAAGTAAATATTTTACATTTTAATATGGCAGATACAATATTTATATTGGAGGTTCTTGGGGAGTATACTATATTACAAATCTTAAATCAATTTCTTCAAACTCGGTATGTCAGATTACAAAATTTACATGTCTCAAGTTTAAATATCAATATTGGTAGGTTTAGGGAGCCTAAATTACAAATCTAAAATTAAAGTTGTAAAATTCAAGACAGTGAATAATGGTAGACTAAATATTTGGTACAATTTTATTTAAAATTACAGAATTATCAGAGTTGAGGAATTTTTTGTTTAATTTAGGGTGGTTTATAACTTCGGATAAATAGGGTAAATTTTTGCGACTGTGGAAGCATCGCAAGCTACACCATAGATCTCAATTAGTACTTGTAAAGTGTAGATTGCAAGTGGATTGTTAAAAGTTTTTTTTTGCCTCTCTATAACACGTCGATCTATAAGATCTTTTGTACATTACTCTGATCTAAACTCGGGATATTTAGACGATCATGATGTTTTACTTCTTCAGACTTTAAGGTGACTCCTAGAAATTTAAGTCTTGTAGAAGAGTGTCATGCATTCACATCGCAGGTGTTCTGCTGTTTCAGCTGCCATATCGCATAAACGGCAAATATCACACTCGGTTTTGCCGATTTTTTAAAAGGATATCTGAGAGGAGATTGTCCCTTCTTATTACTCGAATATTTTGGGATATCGAGAAGCGTTCTTTGGCGATGGATGTATGAATTTTTGCTTGTCTGAGACCAGACGTCTTATCTCGCTTAATTTTATCTGTTTTTATTTTAATTATAGGTCAAGGAAGCCGCAGAAGGTCCTCTAAAAGGAATTTTGGACTACACTGAAGATCAAGTTGTATCTTCAGACTTCATCGGCGACACTCACAGTTCCATTTTCGATGCTGCTGCGGGTATCTCTCTTAATAACAACTTCGTTAAGTTGATCTCGTGGTACGACAACGAATATGGTTATTCCAGCCGTGTTGTCGATTTGATCAAATACATTCAAACCAAAGATGCTTAAGTATTAAGAAAGAAAACATTATAGGTTAAGTTCTAAAACTTGTAAGGTATTTTAAAAAATCTCAGAAGTTGTGAGTCCGATTTTTGAAATGTTTCAAAAATGGCTTAGATATCCAGTGTAACCGAAAACTAATGTTAGGTTAAAAAAAACCGTCGTTAAAAACGTATTGTTAAGTTTTTTAGTTGAGTTATAAACATTTTTTTTGTTTGTTTACACACCGTACCGTTTTTAATTTAATGTACTAATTTATGAGCAAATATATATGCAAAAATAAATCTTCTAGGTGCATTACTGTGTTTTATTTAACTAATGGTGAGTAAACCATGGATGACACTGTGCTTCTATTAGTTTTGGTTGTGACGCAAACGACTTAATTCACTTGTAAAAACTTCTAAAGATGATTTTTTTAAATTCCTGGCATCAAAAATTTTGAATTTGCAGGTTACAGTCTTAGATAAAAAGTATACAGACCATGGGTCCTATAGAAGCACGTTGGCTCTCTCTTAGAAAGCGAGAGTGAAATAGGACAATAGTACCTCTCTTTCTAATAACGATCAGACGAGAGGGGTATCCAATGGCGTTTAGGGTATACTGCCTTTTTTTGCCCCGTCTCTGAGCGAAAGCCAACACGTTTCTGTAGGATCTGCAGTTTATACACGACTATGTCTATGGTTCCAGTAGACCCTGCGGCTAAGTTGCATACACAAGTTGTACTGATCCTGGAACAGAAAAGGTAAGGCACTGACTAATTCAAGCGAATGGCTGTTGGTTCCTTTTTTTGCACCAGCATCAAAAGGAAACTTCTTAGGATGTTGGCGACACAAGGTACAACGTTACCAAATCTACCTATTTATCGGTAGATCTACCGACTTTACAACATTCCTACCGATCATTGCACGCAATCTGCCGATTTTTATAACGTTAAAAATTTTAAAATGCAACAAAAAAAACACGAATGCTGTAACCAAGAAAAACCTCTTGCTGCAGAATAATTGTATTAAGTTGAAAAGCCCGAAACTCTTCTTGTAATTTCTGAAATTTGTATTACTATAAGGAAAATAATAAATTAACATACATGTTTTATTTAGCATGGTCTCCAATGTTATAAAAATAATTTTTGACTGTTTTCATTAAGAATTATTTTTTAAGTAGATCCAAAAAATACAGTGAATATAAGAATTCCATATTTTTTAAGTAAATCCAAAGAATATAGTGAATATAAGGATCCAAAGTATTATTTAGTAATTGGAGATGTGTACTTTGGAGCAAATATTGCTAAGTTTATAATGAAAGTTCAGATCAATTAATTTTTTATGGTTAAAATGCTTCTATATCGAGGTATGTAGCCAGACAATTTGTTTATTTCAGTTAAAAATAAGTAAAGTTATATAGTTTTTAAGGATTATTTTATTGTAAAAAGGTATAATAACCACACTTACCGATTGTGCCTCACTTTTCCCAAATTTAATTAAAATTGGGAAACTACAACATTGGAATAACGAATTTTGAAAAAATGATGAAATTCAAACTTCTTTAAAAGGCATGATACATTTTTGGGAAAAAATAAAAAAGTTGTGTCCAGGCAATGCAAGTACTATGTTTCTAATCATTATGTTTGATTTTGATGTTTGATGGCAAATGCTCTTTCTATTTTGTATCAAATACATTATTTGTTAAAAATATCTGGTTATTTTATGTTTTATTGAGAAAAATACTTTTAAAAATTTACTACCGATTTTTGCGAACACAATCTACCGATTTTTACATTAAATCTATTGGCAACGTTGACGGGGCATATTTTTGTGAATTTTTACTTTCAATGATCATGATTACTTCCACAAAATTACAATGTGTGTTTAAAGGATTATGAAATTATTATTCTCATTTCTACCACCTTGATCACTGGCAATGAGCTCAAAAGAATATGGGTTTAATCATTGGGCATACCTGGGTATGCCTTTTGTTTAATTTTATTCCACCAAAGTTAAGGAGGTCCATGTTAAATAAAAAATATTAGATCATAATTTTATAATAGTTTAAGTCAAAATCTATATTATTACGCAATTTCGATTAACTTTACCTAGTAAATTTTTGAGAATCCAGTTTTCAAAAATGTAAGAATTTGTACAGTCTTATGGGAAATCAGGTTCTTTCCTTTGAATTATACTACCGTTTGAGTTAGGTGAGGTTGAGAAAAATTAAAAATTAGCCTTGGATAGTTTACGCCGCACATTTTGAGACGTATTTTTTTCACTACATACAGCTTAGCTGTCATCGTTTTCGTAGACACCATCGATATGTAGTTCAATATCCGGCCTGAATATTGCCTTTAAAGATGGAATAAAAAAACTGCTTTTTATAAATAGTGGGAATTTCTTAGAGGCAAATTCGCTAGTGTTATTGCGGAGCATAATGACAGAAGTCAAAAACACAGTAGTCCATAATCCACAAAATGAAATAATCTTTTAAATGAACGAAAATAAAGAACATATATTAGGCGAATTATATTCTTCTAAATATTGTTCAAACATTAGACTGTAGACTATATATTAAGTCACGAGAACAAATTACTGTAGTAGTAGTTAGATTTGTTGTTTCTAAATCAAATAACTAACAAAACTGAAATACGAGAACATTTTTTTGGGTTACTGATACAAGAGAAAGGCCTCGCAGAATTTCTATTGACGTTTTTAAAAGATTCCAAGAGGATATTAAATATATGAGAGGATATGAATATCCTGTTCAAATATGAGGGGCAAAACACAGGATTATAAAAAAATTTTGCATATCAATTCTCGGGCATTTTACGTACATATATAATTTAGCAAAGAACGGCTACACAATTAGACTCGTGTGGGTTCCGAGTCACTGGAGTATACACGAAAACGAGCAAGCGGATCGTTTAAAAAAGACGGGGCCTGCGGCTGAACCATACGGTTCCCAACTCATTATACTTGTCTCAGTTACTCTTAGTAGGAGAGAACTAAAACTACTGCTGGAAAGCAAATTTAATGAATGCTGACGGGAAGCCCCCTGAAATGAGATGTGCCACCCTAGTAGCAAACATTTCTCAATTTTGAAACAAATCTGCATCTGAAACCTTAATCCGAATTATATCTCTTCTGTTTCCTACTTTTATATATTTACTTACATAAAATGCTGATGAATAATGACGTGACAGCCGCTTTGAGTAAGTTCATCGTACTATTTAAAATATTCTGTCTCTGATAATCAGCATCTTACTGATGTTTTGCACACGTTTTAGTTATGAATCTGCTCTACGGTTTCAAAAAATAAATCGGAAGAAACGTACGTAAATCTGCTGTAGATCATCTAGAATACTTCATAGATTGCGGCGTCTTACGAATTTTTGCTGTAAATATGCCCTATAGATAGTATGTCATTTTTGCAGCATTATCTACCGAGCACGGTGTGTTACCAGGGCAAAGAACATATAACTGGATCTAATGTAACTTACTAGGGAGCTTCCGTGGTGGAATTATAGGATTAGCATGACCCGGTATGCAGATGGTGCCAGACTTTTACCTCTTATGGACGTCCTGGCAACTATTTGTTATTTTTGGCGAGAGCTCAAGATGAGAAATTTCTAAGTATTAAGTCCAACTCATTCAATAAATTTAGTTATAGTAAATAGTAGTAAAAAAGCAAAAAATGAGACTATGCAGTGTTGCCGTGTTGGATAGTAAATCTAAAATACGAGTACAAGTTTTTAATCCCTCCGTTTATATTCATTTAAATTTACAAAGCAAATATTGCCATAAATCAGACGATCATTTTATATTTATATTGATGAGATTTTATGGATATGAAAGAGTACTATATATTATCCATTTTTAAATTCAACGGGTGATATACCTATTTGAGTTTTTGGACAACATATCACAGAAAAAGGAGAATGACTTCTTAAATTTTTTTACGAAAAGCCGCAAGGCGTAGTTTAACCCTTTGAAATGGTAGATTTTCACTACATGCCACTCATACTTAATGTTCCTAATGATTTGTATTATTGCTCCTAATGAATTTCTTTTCCTAAACTTAATAATATGCATGATTTTTTTTTGAAAAAATCAGCCTTTTAAATTATACATTATAAAAAATGAAAATTACGACGTAACAGAAATACGTATTGAATATTTTTTGGTATACGCCAATATATTACAGAATGAAAGGAATCAAAGGCGAACCCAAATAACCCATGAAAACTTTTCCTGTAAGTAAAATTTAAAAATATTTTTAAAAATAAATATTATCAAAACTTATCTATATATAAAGCGCCCTAAAAGAGTAAAATTTATTTACTACACAAAAAACTACTTTATTGTTTATAATAAAAACTTTCCTTGTAATTCAATTTTGTACTCCGCACCAATAAACTCAAAAAAAAAACAAACGAAATAAATCCTGCTAGATAATATATAACAATAAGAATTGAAGCACTAAACGGAAACTAAAATGGCGGGCAAACTACTAAAAACCCTGTTTGCGAAAGCGAGAGCATACAATACCTAATAGCAATGGTCTCAATTCACTGAAGAGGTGTCGTTTTTGCCGAAGGTACGTGCAATATTGTCATATTTCGAAGAAACATTCAAAAACCAAGATTTTATCATGTCATCAATGTAGCACTGTGAGCATTATTTTAACAACACCATTGTTACAGAGGTTATCTTTTCTCAAAAAAAAAAATATATTTAGGTCACCTTTTAGTTTGTAGTTGTGTACTTGTTTTTCTATAAAAACATGTAGCATCTTATTAGTGATATTTAAGTGGAAGTGGCAACCGTGCATTTTAGGTCGGTAACAAAGAGGAGTTTATCCTCTTTAGTCGGTAAGAAGGAATATGTAACATTACCACGTTTTGAACGGAAATCCAACAAACTAAATTCTGTTATACTTGTTACAAAAGCATGTACATAACATTTTATTAATGATATTGAATCATTCGAAAAATTGTAATGATGAATGAGTGGTGTCTCAAAGTTGTGTCCATTTTAACAGCGTCAGAATTGTAGCACTGTAGTAATAGTCTAGGGTTATTTAGTCAATGCCGATACTCAACGGAATGAGGCAGAGAAACATCAGGTAATGAGCCTGCTTTGATGTAATGGGCCAGCGAGGTCTAAACATCGACGATCAAGCATCACCATTCTTATTCATTCATTCACGTACCATATACCTCTCATTCTTTAACTTCACTAATCAACGTTACCTCGAAAAGTTCACTTGAACTTTCGATTTTTTTTTTGGGGTTTTAAAAGAAATATACATGTTTGTTTTAGCTTCAATATATCGTTGGCAAGTTTTAAAAAAAGAACTTACACCGTTCATTTTAAAATCACTTTCAAGCACTCGATGGGAAAGGAGGATTAATGCTATTAGAATTAATCTTGAAAAAGTTGATGAAGCGTTCATTTTTAATGACTTATCTAAAGATTGTAACACAAAAAATCAAGTAAAAAATAAAATCATTCAAATGTTGTTGTTCCTTAATAATATGGTATACAATTTTGTAAAACATTAATATAGCAAAGTGATGCAGAAATCAACTGCAAATCTATCAGAAACAGAACAGATGCTAATTAATACTTCGATGTTGCTATGAAAAAAATCACTCAACGGAAGTGCGACGAAAAAAATCCCTTCGTCAAAATTGCGGCGAAAAAATCCCTTCTTCTCAGTGCCATGTAAATATTCACGCCACAGTAAGATTCGCTCATTGTCTGGGAGCGATTATTTTTACGGTACCTATTTAGGGATGATTTTCTTCGCCACACAATTTTTTACACTGAC
This sequence comes from Diaprepes abbreviatus, assembly GCA_034092305.1. Taxonomy (NCBI): domain Eukaryota; kingdom Metazoa; phylum Arthropoda; class Insecta; order Coleoptera; family Curculionidae; genus Diaprepes; species Diaprepes abbreviatus. The sequence continues at coordinate 10,873,989 of JASJET010000139.1, forward strand.
GCTTACTTTGTCGGAGTAAAAATCCCTCTAAAACATTATGCGGCGAGGAAAATCCTTCTTAAATAGGTGGCGTGGAAATAATCACTCCCAGACAATGAGGACAACGATCAACGATTCTTACTGTGGTGTGATTATTTACACGGCGCCGAGAAGAAGGGATTTTTTTCATTGCAATTTTAACGCTTTTCTTTCAGTTTAATTGTTTGTCGTGACTCTTTTCAGTGTGTTTAAGTGTTAGAAATTACTATAAATGTCAAATTTGCAATTAATATTAACAAAAAGAGTATTTAAAACCTTATTTTTATTGATAAACTTTGTTAGATATTGTTTACAAATTGAAAATAATATTAATAATAATTTAGGCAACCATAAGAGAAGTTACAAACCTGGCTTCAGAAGCCGCTTCATGGACGGCATCCAAATGAGTTGATTTCAGGACAGATGTTTCCGGAAACGGAGGGCTTCTTGTTAGCTATCCAAGACCAGGTTATTCCGACCAAGAACTATCGGAAGTTCATCATTAGAGATCCCTCAATAGAAAATGACCAATGCAGATATGGCTGTCGAACATCGGAGACAATTCTGCACATAACTGGAGGATGCCAAGCGTTTGCCGCAACCTAGTATAAGAAAAGACACGACTCAGCCGCTAAGATACTCCACCAAGAGTTAGCAGAAAAGTTAAACCTATTACAGGTAGGAAAAGTGCCTTATTACAAGTACAATCCGGAGCCTATTCTTGAGAACAACCAGTTCAAGTTATATTGGGACCGAACGGTTCTGACGGATCAAACAGTAGCTCATAACAGACCAGACATTATACTAATAGATAAAATTTCTAGGCGAAAACCTAACAATAACCTAAGGCCAAATATACAACGAGAAGATCGCCAAATACAGACATCTGGAGGTGCAAATCCGAAGACAATGGGCAATGAACAGCGTCCAAATGATTCCCATAATACTGTCAACAACTGGAGTGATACCAAAGAACCTCCTGTAGAACATCAAGGGACTGGGCCTTAGTGAGCATCTGTATAAGCCGATGCAGAAAGCAACTCTCCTAGCAACCGCGCGAACCGTCCGAAAGTTCATGGGAAATGCAGCAGACAACGTCACCTAGGACCCGATAACATGGAAAGGGTTCCCACAGAGCTTCATACTTTTGGTGTCTTTGTATGCCTGGTATGAGTGAATAATCCCTGGAGGGAGTGCGAAGCCGTTTGACTTGTAAATCATAATAATTTAGGCAACCATAAATCCATACGTTTATGTATTCTAGAATTGACGTACCGATTATATGACACTTATTTAATTAATGCAATTAGAAAAAGATAGCACAAAATCGGTATGTGTATACCAAGAACTGAAATATCTACTGTTTATCAACACTTTTTCAAATATAAATAAAAATATTATTACGTTATTCAGCGTTCAAACAACCGGTCCCTCGTTCTGAAGTTATGCTAATCCTACATTCGAAGGTAGTTATCATCGATTTATGCGAACAATGGTCGGAAAATGGTTTCAAAATTTTTTTGAATGAAACTAAAGTTTTGATTAAAGAGTTAGATTGCCAAACTACGTTTCCAGTTATTAATGTTGTCAGACCAAGAAAAAAGAGAGAATATTTACTCATAAAACATCGAGAAATGATACAATCCAATCACCAGAGTTTCAGTTTAAAACCAATTTTTATTTTTATAGTCCTGATATAGTTATAAACACAATAGAAGAAAGATTTGAACTGCTAATTGAACACAATGTTTAAAAATATTTAATCAATTTAAATTCGCTAAAAGGATTAAGCTTAGATACCAAAATAAGTTATCAAAACTGAATTTGTATAACTTGTCTAGAACATGTTTGGAAAGAACTCTGGTATTTTGGTTTGTTGTTTTTATTGTACTTTAAAATTAGAATAAAACAACATACAAACAGCATGCATGAAAACACTCGAGGAGAGATGCTCAGTTCTATTGACACGTTTATAACCACTCTGACATCTGCCTCGGCTGTGTTTTGTTGTATGTATGATCTTATTAATATGATAACTTTTTACAAATTATAAATATAAAGGGCTTTCATATACCCCGACAAGCAAATGAGCAGATAAACACATCAGTATTAAGCTCCTTAGCTATCGTCTGAGCATATATATGAAATCTAGTATAAACTCTTGGGTTTTAATTAAAAAAAAAACTTTTAGTAACGAAATTTCCGATCCGGCGAAACGTCAATAGGCTCGGACCACCTTCCAAAAAACATTTTTGCCCCAATGATTTTGAAGGTACCACTTCGCTTTGCTCCAACAATATGACTTTTATATAACAAGACCAGATATAATTAGCAATTCTTTTATTTAAGCATACAAACATATGTGTAAATATACATAAAAATACGTAATATTAAAACAATAAGTATTACTCTAAAAAGAATTAACATGCAAGCTTTGACGTAAAAGTTCTGAATTTTTTGTTAAAGTAACACAGCCAAATGTTAAGTTTATATATATATATATATATATATATATATATATATATATATATATATATATATATATATATATATATATATATATATATATATATATATATATATATATATATATATATATATAATTTTCTTTAAAAAACATGCGAAACATATTCACTTTCGTCTCATTTGGGCCCAATTTATTCAGTCTAACCAACTCGGGGTTAAATTAACAAGTGCAACGACAAGTCATCTAAGTTTGGAAGTTAAAAAAATGAAAGATTTTTTTATTCACCCACTGATAAAAATATAAAATGATTAATTTGGGGATTAGGCGTGGGTTACTACTTGGATGGGTAACAATCTGGGGAAGACCGTGTGATGAATCTATGCGAGTGGTATATATATTTATACTAAAAAGTGTCTCCTATGAATTCCTTGTATCACAAATATAGATTTCCGTCAATAAAGCCCTCGGCTAAGTCAAAAACAGACACAAAAAAGTTGGAGACATAACCTCTTCCTTTACCGCTTCTAGGATTTTCTCCTAGTTTTTCTATTCAAGTTTTTTACACAGTAGTTTCTTAGTAATATGTACAATAGATATTGTAACAAAAGTAAAACACAACTGGCCAACTAGAACTCCTTACTTTTATAGTAATTAGAACATCTAATTTTAAAACTTTTTTGTTAACCTAGGAAATAAAGATCTGGCTTGTCATGGGGGATAGTTTAAAAATTAGAACGCTTGTGTCTGTAAAATTGCACTATGAGCTGGGTAAACTCGGCCTTAGATATATGTATGTACTTATATCTAGGAATTGTATTCTTTTGAAAAGTATTTAATCACATAAAGAAGACGTGTACATAAAACGACACATCTCTTGAAATTCTATCTATGCTAATATTATCTCAAATAAATACAGGTATATACAAATTATTTGTCTTTAGAGCTTTGTAATTTTTCTTTTTTATTTTCTACAATTCGGTCTATAAGAATTCTTCCGACATCGTGATACTTATTGTTTGCATCCATATCTAAAAAAAAGTAAAAAATGAAGTTAAATAATAGGGAACTTCATATATTGACAAAAAATGAAAACCACAAAATGGTTGGTAACAATACCACCACAGTGCAACTAAAATAACCAGTCGGCGCCCCAATACATATGTTCTGAAAAATGACTAATTTTGAGGTTGTCTTTTATAACTAAATTATTGCAATAACTACTAAATATATACCGTTATTGAACTATTGAAAATAGTTAAATAATTACGTTAATATTATCTAACAAGTTCTAACAGAGGTCTAATAATAACACAAGTTCACAAAAAAAATTGGATGCCCATTTGACTAGACCATGTTATTCTTATGTAATTAGATAGCCTGAATCTAAATCTGAGGTCCGATAATTTCTATCACGTCAGGTTCAAGGTCAAATGGAGTAAAATTCACTAAATAAATCTGAATTAATAGATAGGTACGTTTTTGAGGTAGCCAAATCCAAATTCGTGGTTTGTTTAATCCCCCCAGGTCAACCAGAAGTCATTTCAAGGTCAGGTTGGAAAAAATCTACGAAATAGATCTGTAAAAAAGATATATAGAGTTTTTGGGGGGCGTTAAATCTGAATTCGTAGTTTGTTTAACACCTCAAGGTTAACCAGCGGCCATTTCAAGGGCAAATTGAAAAAATCTACTACATAAATCTGTAAAAAAAAGAACACACGCGCAGCTAGATCGAGTTTTTGAGTCGAAACTCAAGCTCCCAAAACTACGCAACCCAAGCAGGCACTGAAGGGAGCAAGCTTCTAAAACAGCATACTCCTCACGTAGCTAGATCGATATCTGTTACATAACAGCTAGGCTAGCGAAGCGAGTGTTTAACACAAAATCCAAATTCTCATACATGCTGTGTCTGGGGTATATGCTTTTCAGAGAGCTTGGATTTTATTTCATACACTCATAAATACTTGCTTTTCGCCTCTGTCTGCTGCGTAACAGGCATTGATCTCACTGCGCGTGGGATATATGGTTATGAAAGCTTATGTTTTGGTATATTTATAAATACTTGGTTGTGTCGCCTGTCTGTTGTATAGTGGCAATCAATCTAGCTGGGCGTAGAGTGTGTGGTTTTAGCAATTTGGGTTTTGCCTTGAAAACTCGATCCGCTTCCCTGTCTACTTGTAATGGATATCTATGTGTGGGTTATGTGAGTTTGGGAGCTTGCATATCTGCTGTGTAACGAACATCAATCTAGCTGTGCATGGGATATGAAGTTTTGGGAGCCTGAGTTTCGGCTCAAAAACTTGATTCGGTTGCCTGTCCGCTATGTAACAGATATTGATCAACCTGCGCGTGGGTTCTCTTCATTTACAGATTTATTTAGTGGATTTTTCCAATCTGACCTTGAAATGACCTCTGGCTAACCTTGAGGTATTAAACAAACCACGAGTTCAGACTCAGCGCCTTCAAAAGTCTACCTATCCTTTTTTATAGATCTATTTAGTAGATTTTTCTCAGTTTGATCTTGAAATAATGCTGAAATGGCTTCTGATTGACCTTGGGGGATTAAACAAACTACGATTATGGATTCAGCGACCCCAAAAACCTACATATTTTTTTTCAGATTTATTTGGTGGATTTATCTCAATTTGACCTTGAAATGACCTTTGGCTGGCCTTGGGGGATTAGACAAACCACGAATTCGGATTCAGCGACCCTAAAAACCTATATATTTTCTTCAGATTTATTTAGTGGATTTTTCTCAATCTGACCTTGTAATAACCCTAAAATGATCTCAAGTCGACCTTGGGGAATTAAATAAACCACGAATTCGGGTTCAGCAACCTTAAAACGTACGTATCTACTTTTTCAGATTTACTTAGTGAATTTGACTCCATTTGACCTTGAACCTGACGTGATAGAACTTAGCGAACCTCAGATTTGGATTCCGGGCGTCTAATTACATAAGAATAAAATGGTCTGGTCAAATACGCATCCACTTTTTTTTGTAATCATATGTTATTTATAAATTTTTAAAACGAAAATTCCGGTAAAAATCAAATTTCACCGGCTGTCATTTCTACAAAAAAAAATTAAATATTTCTGTACGCTCCGTCTTAGCTATAACCTTTTTAAATATGAAAAAAAACTTCATTTTATTTTCTAGACAAAAAAAAAAACTCCACCATTAGCAAGGATTTTCAGAAAAGGGTCCTACTTGACGGCTAATATCAGCGTTATTTTTTATTAGTTTTTTCTTTTTCATTATTCGTAATAGTATTATGTATACAGGGTGTCCGGTAACTACCTCCTAATTTCTCGGGAACATACAGGGGAGGTCAAAATAGTCCTATTTTGTCATAGAAAAAAAATCCTAAAGGCCCTCTTAACGGAGATACAGAGCCCTAAAGGGGTACCCAGCCATTTACCTTATCAGCTTTAAGTTTTTAACTGACTTGTATAATTTAATGAAATTTTAATATTTTATAGAGACCATAAAGACTCATTAAACCATACTACAGTAAATGTTTTAGATCATCAGAGAAGTCAGGAACGGACTTGTAGCCACACTTGTTGGGCTTAATATTTGACAGGTGTCATTTTATAGAGCTGAAAACTGAGTTTTTAAATACTTTGGTCATTCCTCTTCAAAAAAGTACTCTTATTTTTTTCGATAAAACTGACGGTTTTCGAGATAAATCGTTTTTATGCGAAACACTCAAAAGTTACTAATGCTAAACAAAAACAGGTAAAAATCAGATTGTTATTGTTAATACTTACATAATGAATTACTATTGACGGAACTTGGCAACACCGCCTTCAAATAAAAATAATTTAAAAAATGGAAGAATGTTCTTATGCAGGCTACTGATATACATGTAATTTATGGTGAAGCGATGTCAAATTCTTTGAAGGCAAGAAGACTATGCTGAAAGATTTCGAGCTCAAACATTGCCAAGTCCAAAAACCTTTCAAAGGGTTGATCGAAGCCTAAGGGAAACTGGTATAAGATGATTAGAAATTAGTTATTAGAGTTAACAAATTAATTTTTTACGTTTTTTCAGGGTCATTCTTGCCACGACGTGGCGGTGAAGGCCCTCCCAGAAAAACACGAGACCCTCACGCAGAGAAACAAATTTAGCAAGATATTTCTGACAACCCTTCAAACAGCATAAGAAAGCTAGCGACACAAAACAATGTTACAAAATGGATTGTACATGAAACTCTAACAGAACAGTTACTTCATCCGTACCACGTTGAAAAAGTACACGCTATGTCTCCGGATGAGTATGACGGAAGACTTCAATACTTCAACTGGTTTATACAGCAACATAACCTAAATCTAAATTTTTCTAACCTTGTTTACCAATGAAGCCAGTTTTATAAGAGATGGCATGATAAACTTACACAATTTACGTTTTTGGGCTTATGAAAACCCGCATGCTATAATTCAAATCAAACACCAACAAAGGTTTATTGTAAATGTGTGCTGGCATCATCGGACATATCCTTACAGGTCCATTTGTTTTGGAAGCAAGACTCAATTGTGACTTTTAATTCTGAGGACATCTAAAAGAATTAGTTTATTCAACGCCAGTAAATGCTAGAGAAGAAGTACTAGCGAGAATAGCGCAGCATTTTTACGAAGTCCGTAATAATGCCGGATTATTATTCGCAGTGCAGCGGGGAAGTATTCGAAGAACAAGAAAATGTACTGAAGTACATGGAGTCCATATTGAACATTTGCCAAAGTAACATTTAAACGTTTTCAATATTTTTGCATTTTAATAACATTGTAAATTAATTGAGCCTCGATCAACCCTTTGAAAGGTTTCTGGACTTGACAATGTCTGAACTGAAAAACTTTCAGCATCTTCTTGCCTTCAAAGAGTTAGATAGCGCTTCCCCATAAATTAAAGCACATCAGCACACCCTGCTTATTTTATTTTTACCTGTTTGTGTTTAGCATTAGTAACTTTTGAGTTTTTCGCATAAAAACCGATTTTTCTCGAAAACCGCCAGTTTTATCAAAATAAATTAAGAAAACCTTTTTTGAAGAGGAATGACCAAAATAGTTTTCAGCTCTGTAAAATGACACCTGTAAAAAATTAGGCCCAGTGAGTGTGGTTGCAAGTCCGTTCCTGACTTCTCTGATGATCTAAAACATCTACTGTAGTATGGTTTAATGAGTCTTTACGGCCTTTATAAAATATTAAAATTTCATTAAATTATACAAATCGGTTCAAAACTTAGAGCCGATAAGATAAATCGCTGGGTACCGCTTTAGGGCTCTGTATCTCCGTTAAGGGACACTTTAGGAATTTTTTTCTATGACAAAGTAAGGTTATTTTGACCTCCCCTGTATGCTCCCGAAAAATTCGGAGGTACTTATCGGACGCCCTGTATATGTTTTATATATGTAATAGCTATATCAACAAATATTATTGTTATACCAATTTTTTAAAGTACCAAAGTGGTGTAACCTTTTAAAATAAAGATATTCCCTTTCGCAACAGATATAGTAATAAATTTGCAAGAGATACTGCTAAACTCATCAAACAAGTGACATTTAATGACTTCACATTACTTTAGATGACCATTTACCTTACCTTCGTAAAACACTGGCTCACACATATCATCCATGCCTTCATGCTCCAAAATTTGTTTCAATGTTAAATAAAATTGCAGTAAAATGTCATTCTTGTGCCTCGTATAGTATTCTAAAATTAAAAACTTTTTAGCTTACAAAGTATACGAGATGGTGCAACCAGGGCAGCAAGTGATGTATAATAATAAACACAACTTTGGGCACATTTTACAAATTACCTGTATGGGAAGTCATATTTTTAACTACTTCTTTAAAGGTTTTTAAAGGTGTGGCATATTCCGTGCAGACATAAACCAGTCTTTTGGTTTTTTCATGTTCAATTGAGTATACTGAGTTTTTATAAACTCTGTCTCTCACACCAGCAACAGTGATGATCTTTTCTGGCAGCGACTAAAAAAATGTAATATTTTTATATGAAAAAGACAAACAAGGAAATCTCGTGGATAATATTTCAGTTAAAATTAAATCACAAATTACGAAAAATATTGTTGAAAAGATACAATTTTATGTACAAAAATCAGTGCACTTTTATGACTCTTAATAAAACACATATACTTGCTTTAAAAATTGTTTATAAAAGATTCTCCTGAAAGTACTTAAAGTAATCAGTATTAATTACCACTACATTTCCTTATTTATAACACAACGGTACTCGGTATTTGTGAACATTTTCTAAGTATTTCATATATTTGTTTATATGCGTTAAAATTATTAATAAATTGGCTGCTGTCTGAAGCGTCACAAGCTTCTGGTTTGAATTTGCGACCATTTTTTATTTACTCCTGTATTATCCCGGTAAATACTCTTAACGTTAGCCCTTCTTTCTTATGATATAGAAATTCTATATTAATAAATTATCTCCTTTTTACCCCCTGGAGTAGAGCGACTGCTTGGGGCGCTGAGTATCTTAGTTTGTTGCTTTCACACACATACCGCCGCCACTTCCGAGATAATGACCCTGTAATATAATTGCATATCGCGTACTAGGACAACAATATTATTGATCTATTTGTTTAACAGTGAGTCTCTATCCTTTATTACCCAGAAATATTAACGCTCTAATTCACTAACATGATCTAATATTAAAACAGGTCTAAACTGAGAGTAAATGGTTTAAAGTGAAAATGCAACAATAAGTCAAGTAAGTTTTGACCCTTAAAAATACAAGAATAAAAAATTGTATTAATTATCGAACCGTCAAACATTTTGTTTATTTTCGTAAGACAACTGTTCCTCCTACCGATTTCAAGACATTATTTCTAGACTTTTATGCTTAATTTTTCTATATAAGCGTTTTTTCTGTTGACATATGTAATACAAATTATAACAACATTTAAGCAAAACGAAACTGTCCAAGTAAAGGGTCTAATTTCTACGGCAATTAAATCGGGTTAAAGTCTTACACTTTTTTGGTGAATCTGGCAGTGAATTTTTTAAGAATCTTACTAGTTAACCCATTTTAAATTTGGTTATCAACCGACTATTGTGGATAGTCATTTTGAGATAAACTAATAAAAAAACAGTGACAACACTGAAAATGTATTACTAGGGGCTTCCCCTAATTCGTGCAAGATTGTTTAAGTAATCGATATATTGAAAAGAGTAAATAATACGACACGTTGTTTGTTAGTTACTTTTATGTTATCAAAACAATTAAAATAAAAGTTTATATACTGTTTACGGTAATCCAAAAATATATGTAACGAGTTGGTTGAAATAAAACCTCGTGTGTTCAGAGAATACTGGAAAAGTCGATACATATGAAACTAAAACTAAATTATTATGTTTCTGTCATCATCAACAGGTAATTATTTTTTTCATTATCGATAAAAATGAGAGGTGTTAAGTTTGGCACTGATTGTCAGATGATCTAGTATTTTGTAAAAAGGATTCTGAATTGTGTCATCATCTGCTGAAGGTGTCGTTAGAGGCTATTTTAATTTTATGCTTAAGCCGTCCAAATATTTTAGTTTTACTTTTTGTAATGTTGTACCATTCAAAGATAGATGTTTTATGATAATCTAAACATTTTTTAGGTTTTTGTATATACAAATTTTTGAAGTAAAAGTTCAGTAAAAGTGTGAGTAAGTAAAAAATATTTGTGCTTCAGCATTTACATTTTAATGAGTATTCTAACAAGTCATCTGAAGTAAGATTCACCATCGCATTATCTTAAAAATTGAAATTTTAAATTTTAGTAGCTAATGTATATACCGAATGCTTAATTTTCTATAGATTTCATAAAACTAAGTTAAAAAAAAAATCATTCCGCATTTTTTAACGCTGTGTGAAATTCTAGTTACTATTTACATGCAACATGATGTTTCAATTCAACAGTTTTTGATGTATTGCCACTTTACAAATTTATTTTGTCAGACATATTGCTTTGTTTGTATGTTCCTTTCACGGCTTTCCATGCTCTGAAAGAGTATCACAACAGTTTTAATATTTATTCTTAAGAGATTTTTACCTTTTTAAATGAAAAATTTGATATTCTTGTTAAATGAAATTATGAAACATTTTTTTATAGAATATCATAAAAGGCCACCCTGTATGTATGTTTGTATATACGTATGTGTGCATGCCGGGTGTCCCGTTAAGGTTATCGACCGGCTGTATCTCGGAAAATATTTGAAACGAAGTAATATAATATTTTGATAGAGTAAATGTTCAAAATGGCGTCTGTTGCTATCTATGCAATTGCCGAGTCTGACTGAAAATATAGCAGTTTCAACTTCTGCCCGAGGAACGGACTGTGTAGTATGTCTTATTCGACGAATCATATCTTCTCGGGTTGTCAGTTGAGATTAATAAACTATATATTTTATGCTGCCTATAGGTAAAAATCTAAAATTTATATCCGGTTTATTATTTTCTACAAAAAAGGCCTTTTATGGTATTCTATAACAAGAAGTCTCATAATTTCATTTGACAAGAATATCAAATTTTTCATTTAAAAAGGTAAACAAAATCTATTTTTTTATATAGTCTCTTGAGGAAAAATATTAAAACTCTTTCAGAGCATGGGAAGCCGTGAAAGGAACATACAAACAACGCAAAACGTCTGTCAAAATAAATTTGTAAGATGGCAATACATCAAAAACTGTTGAATTGAAACATCATGTTGCATGTAAATAGTAACTAGGTTTTCACACAGCGTTAAAAAAATGTAGAATGTTTTATTTAACTTAGTTTTACGAAATCTATAGAAAATTGACCATTCGGTGTATACATTAGCTATTAAATTTCAATTTATATTCAATTTATATATATATATATATATATATATATATATATATATATATATATATATATATATATATATATATATATATATATATATATACCGGGTGTCAACGAATCTATTAGACAAGTCAATTTCTAGAGTATTATGTGTATCAAAATGAGAATTGGTACAGGTAAATGGTATGTGACGGGGAGAGTTTTCGCATATTTTCCACTTTCCGGCTACTTCCGGTTTCACCGGAAATGGCCCCGGTTTTGAATTTTTAAATGGAACACCCTGTATATTTTACCATTTTTGGATTTCTGAGACAATTCTAGATCAGAATGTGACATTTTAAAAACTTTTTACGTCTACTTCATTTTTTTAGAGCCACTTTTAAAATTGCATCTAGGTGGCCATGATCGGACGCAAACTAATCTAAGGGCCTTAGGTGATGTCAAAAAAATACAATCGCAAAGTTTTAGTTACTAGTATGAAAGACAGGAATAAGACAAGTTGACAAAATTACGTTTTCATTTCTAACTATTAATTTTCAAATGGCGACCCCTTTTTGACAACTACTTTTCGAAAAAAGCATTCTTTGACGAATCTAACGGTACTAATTTATTTGCGATTGGATTAGACATAAGAACAGAAATTAAATATTATTAAGCAAAATACTGGATAATTTATTTACTTATGACAAGTGCGCCATGGACAGCCATGATGCATAATAATTTGCAACTGTTTTTATCAAGTCTTCTTTGGAAAACAAAGCACTCACTTAAGTAGATAATGACAGTGACATACGCTCTAAGAACAGACGTAAAAGTTTCTTAATTTTCGTTAAGTTTAGTTTAAATTTTCGTTAAAATAATGTATACTCAAAGTGAAAAAGTGGATATGTTATTAATATTTGGAGAGTGTCATAGAAATTCAAGGAATGCTGCCGAGTTGTATGCTCATAGATATCCGAATCGGCAACATCCAGCCCATCAGTATTTTCCGTATGTCGAGACTCGTTTTACGCAAATAGGAAATCAAGAGGCGGAACAGAGGTTTATCATAAATGAAGAGACTGAGATTAACGTACTTGCTATGGTTGAGGTTGATAAAACAGTTTCATTAAGAAAAATTAGTCAAGAACTGCAGATAAGTTATGAATCAGCAAGAAAAATACTGAAAAAACATGGATATCGAGCGTTTAAATATCAGTTACATCAACATTTGTATACTGAGGATGGCGATAGACACGTAGTGTTTTGTGATTGGCTGCTTCAAAATCATAGAGTTAACCCAAATTTTATCGATTTCATTCTATTTTCCGACGAATCCTGATTTACAAATAATGGTATGTTCAATAAGCAAAATGCTCGGTACTGGGCCCAACAAAATCAACATGAAATGAGAGAGGGCAATTTTCAAGAAAGATTTGGCGTCAATGTCTGAGCTGGTATCGTTGGAAACAGAATAATTGGGCCAATATTGTTTCAAGGTCAGTTAACAGGGGTGAGATACTTAGGTTTTCTTCAAAATGAAATCGAAAATCATCTCAATGATATACCTTTAGCAGTTTTACGGCGAATTTACTTTCAACAAGATGGAGCACCGCCTCACAATACTAGAGAAGTTCTTAATTATTTAATAGACCATTTTAATAATCGAATTATTGCAATCAATGGTCCGGTACAGTGGCCAGCTCGCTCACCGGATCTTACTGTGCTCGATTTCTTTGTCTGGGGATATGTTAAAGAAAGGGTTTACTATGGAGCAGCCCCAGCTACTCTTGAAATATTAGAAGAAAGAATTTTACGGGCATTTAGAAGTATAACGCCCCAAATGCTACAAAACGTGTTGAGAGAAACAATTGAACGAGCTGAAATGTGTCGTGAAAAAGAAGGAATGTACTTTGAACATTTACTACACTAAACTTTTTAACAAATTCAGCTACTGTACTTTCAAATATTTTAAGTGCGTCGTCTAAGTTATTAGTTTATTTTGTTAGTTTTTTGTTAATTTTGTTAAATTTTTAATCTAATTCCTGTCTTTCATACTAGTCACTAAAACTTTGCGATTGTATTTTTTTGACATCACCTAAGGCCGTTAGATTAGTTTGCGTCCGGATCATGGCCACCTAGATGCAATTTTAAAAGTGGCTCTAAAAAAATGAAGTAGATGTAAAAAGTTTTTAAAATGTCATATTCTGATCTAGAATTATCTCAGAATTCAAAACCGGGGCCATTTCCGGTGAAACCGGAAGTGACCGGAAAGTGGAAAATATGCGAAAACTCTCCTCTTCACATAACATTTACCGGTACCAATTCTCATTTTGATACACATAATACTCTAGAAATTATGACTTGTCTAATAGATTCGTTGACACCCGATATATATATATATATATATATATATATATATATATATATATATATATATATATATATATATATATATAATATAATTTGAGCCACATTTACACCAGCCTAATTTAAACAAAAATATTAAGTATTCGATCTTGTTAAGAAACATCAAAAATTGAATATCCTGTTAAACATAAAATTAAATGTATGCGTTTTTTCGTTTTTTTGGGCATTGTAAAATATCAAAAAGAAAACAAATTCGCATTCCATGTATCCTCAGTACCTGAACAGACGATGTAAAAGTCACACTCCATTATTAACTAATAAACAAGATGTCAAGGTAAATTCAATATATTTTAAAAATTTGAATGGTGTTTTAAAGTGTTGTTTGTTATTAAACTGTAGACATGTTCTTATATGATTTTTTTAAATTATATAAAAAATATTTTTAGGATGGTAAATCAATAAAAAAACAAAACATTTTTGAAAATGCGTTAAATAGAGGGCGAAACGTCAAGTTGTTTTGGATTTGTAGGTCTGTTGGGACCACATTTTAAAATTATTGTAAAGTATACAGAGTGACTCAAGCAAAAGTCACCTCAAAGTTGTCAAAGTTTAATCGGAATGTCCGGTATATTATTGCATATTTTAATAGGGCAGGCCAAATAAGGGTAAGTTACTGTTATGTTTCATATACCTAAGACAAACCGTTCTTGAGATATTTAACTATTCTCAAACCTAAACCAAAATCCAAGAAGCGTGTCTGCTTTGCCTCTTCAAGCTAGATGTTTTAAATTGTATTGGTTTTTTGGTAAAATCATTACAATTTATTGTAAAATAAAAATGATTAAAAAAATTATACAGGGTTGACAACAACTTACATTTGATTTTTATTATCATTAAAGCCAAATAATTTTCTTATTTAATATCGAAGTTATATTCTAATTTTAACAGTCTTTAAAATTGTATTAGTTTTCTTTGTGGTTTTTTAATCACGATTAGCGATTCAAAATAAATTGGGATTTTAACCACTGTAATAATGGAAGTTATGCCTGCTGACGAATGCGTTATTATGGAAAGTGGATTCATCTGCAAAAATGACTAAATCAAAAAAAATTTCATCTCTTAGAATTTCTAGAATTCATAAACAAAATTCGAGTTGTCGGTCGCAATCTACTTTTAAAACTTCTTGATGTAGTTGAAACTTACCTTATTTGGCCCAAGCTACCAAAATATGCAATAATATACAGGGCATTTCATTTAAATTTTGACAACTTTGGTGTGAAACTTCTTTCTGAGCCATTGTGTACATTTCAAAATAATTTAAAACCTAGTTCCAATAGATTTACACATCCCTTATTAAAAATATTTTATTGTTCTCTGTATATGAACTGACGGAAGTGTGGTGCGCCACCCTGTATATAGACTGGCTAAAATGTGGTTGTCAGACTTGCATCGTCTTTATATTTGTTTGTACGACGTTTCTATTAGGTTGCATCTCTAAATCGTTATCAAGTATAAACAGAATGTTTCGTCTTAAGCTTGATTAGATTATGTACGAACTGTGCCTATTGGAGAGTCAGAAATCGTATGCTCTGGCAACAGCGCAAAATTTCCCTACCCAAACAAGTTCCATCACTGTCATATGTCACGGGAGGTTTTGTTTTGATTTGTTTTTTGGAAGTTTTCCTTGATTTTTCCGATTAAAAAAGTATAAATTTATGAAGTTTTATATATAATGGTGATGAAATGAAACGCTCTTGTTTAGTTTTCTGCACAGACTGAAAATATATTTCATCAACCTATAAAACGGTTATTTTAAAATATGCTGATGCAAGCTTATTTGCCTATATTGAATATACAGTGGCATACCAAAAAAGAACTATATAATATTTTGGGCTAATTTCTAACACTCCCACTAGCACAAATATATTATTCTAGTTTACAATTCCTAAACAATTCAAAAATTTATAATGCTTTACAGAATTTTTATTTTCTACTTTCTCATGGCATTGCAGACCCACAAAGTTTAAAATAAAATCCCGTATAAGATTTCCTATCGTTAGAATTACTTGCCCAGTCGGCATCAACAAAGCCTTGCAACTCTTAGTATTTTTTAAGTATTTCAATATCCGCTTAGCTTGCGTCCAATGACTTTCGTCAAAGCAATTATTAAATTGACTCAAATAACTTGGGGTATCAGGTTTGGTTAACATCATAAAAACATTTTCTTCTAAAATACCATTTAGAAAAGCTGTAGTTACATCTAAATGTGTTATATCTAATTTTACAGATAAAGCCATTAACAATCATAATGTTGAATGTCTTACGACCGGTGAAAAAGTTTCATCAAAATCTATACTCGATTTTTGGGTAAAACCGTTTGCCACTAGCCTTGCTCTGTAACGCACTTAATTTTCACTGTCACTTTTTCTTTTAAATCCCCACTTACACTGCACAATGGTACCGCCTTCAGGAATATCGACCAGCTCCCTTGCTTGATTTTCTTCGAAAGACTGCAGTTCTTCTTCCATTGCCTGTCTTCATTTTTCTGTGTCGGATATTGACAAAGCGTCTTTAACTGACACTGGATCACTGTCTAAATCAAAACTTTCTATACAAGAATACCTAACACAATCTTCAAATTTTATTGGTTTCGGTGTTCTTTCTGATCTTCTTAATACTCTTGATACTGTATTATCGCTATCACTAATGAAGTCACTGTCACGACTTTCTGTATCTTCCCAGAGTTTTCCTGAGCTCTCAGACTGCACTTCATCTTCTTTAATTTCCTAACTTTGAAGTGTTTCTCCCACTGAAACAGATATTTCGCTGTTAGTGTTTTTTGTCTGTTTTTACTCCACTGTCTCCCATAATTTTTATTTCCTTTTTTATGTTTTCCATGATGGTAACATCTCTAGTAGTAAACACTGTATTATTCTTTGGATTATACACTCTATAACCTTTGACGTTATTGTCATAACCCACGAGAATACATTTTTCTGCCTTTTTGTCCCATTTTTTTTTTTGGAACATGTACCATAACTGAACTACCGAAAATTCTTAGATTACTCACATCAGACTTGTTACCAGTCCATAGCCCGTATGGAGTTTTCTCCAATCCAGCAGCTATTGACTTGTTACGTAAGTAAACTGCAGTGTTCACTGCCTCTGCCCAAAACCTTTTTTCTAGATTAGCATCAAAAAGTAAACATTTTGATTTTTCTACAACTGTTCTGTTCATTCCATTTTGTTGGGAAGTATACGAGTTTGTTTTTTTATGAATAATTCCATTATACTTTAAAAATCTTTCAAACTCATTGCTACAAAATTCTCCATCATTATCCATTCGTAATACTTTAATATTTTTGTTTTTTTGTTTCTCAACTATACTTTTAATTTCTTGAAATTCTCAAAAATTTCATCTTTTGTTTTCAAGAAATATATAAAAGTCATGCGACTAAACTCATCTTCAAAAATTAAAAAATATTTTGACTTACCAGTGGAACTTGTTTCCATAGGACCACATACATCTGCATGTATAACTTGCAATAAATCTTTGGCTTGAGTTTCCTTATGTTTAAATGACAGTTTAGATTATTTACCTTCACAACATACTTCACAATTCTGTTGTCCATGGTGCATCACACAAGTATAGGTAAGTCCATTTTTCATCTTGTTCAAATAATCACTGTTTATATGTCCAAAACGGCGATGCCAAGTTTCACCTGGGGCCAATGCTGGTGCCGTCAATAAACATTTTTCAGAACTTAAAGTATTTAATTTGTATACACCATTCTGTAAATTAGCTGTACCAACTAACTCATTTTGTTTATTATATATCTCACAGCCATTCGTCATAAATCTGATAACGTTGCCATTTTTTATCAATTGGCTTACCGAAAATAAATTTGTCGTCAACTTTGAAACACATAAAACATTTTTAACTATTATATCAAACTTTTTTTGTTTAACAACAGTTGTTAACACTGCAATACCTGAACATTTTACTGGAACTTTGGTATCATTTGCAACAGTTATTTCTCGAATATCTGGACTATCACTATTTTTTACCACTCTTCATTTGCTGTTAAATGAAAACTTGCGCCTGAGTCTAGGTACCAATCCAACTTGCTGAATGAACCATTTAAAAATACAGCACTGAAAGCATTATACGATTTTTGCTTATCATTGTTTTTGCTTTCCATATTTGGATATTTATTTTGGAAGTGACCAACTTGTTTACATTTGTAACATTTTATTTTATTTTTTTCAGTGTTTTCCAGCTTTGAATTTTTTTTAACGTTTTTGGGTCGTTTTTGTTCTCACGCCAACTGGTTTACTTAACGCACTTCCATTGTTGCAAATATCAACTTCCATGTCGAGCAACTTTGTTTTTATCGAGTCTGTCATAATAGCTATACCAGAATGCTCAAATTGGCGAATATTTATGCGGTAATCCAGCCAATAATAAGGAACCGATTCACTCGTCATTTATGCCACATCCTGTGCCTCGTAAATTTTGATTACTTTCGACAATTTGATTGACATAACTCGTCATTGAATCACAGTTTTCTAAACGAGTCGAAATTAGGTTTCTTAGTAAACTTATCTTTCTGGCAAATTCTTTGTCATCAAACAATGCTTTTAATTTATTCCATAAATCCACTGTTGTTGCCGCATTTTTTATATGAACATATAACGATGCATCGATGATTAAAATTAATTTCGCTTTGGCCTGGGAGTAATCTGCTTCTACAACTTCTGATATAAATTTGGATAAACCTTCCAAAATCAAAAAGTTCTCCACTGGAAATGTCCAACCACAATAGTTTTCCCGTCCTCTTAACTTTGGAACATTAACTATATAATTCGCAGCCATACTTGTGCAATACGCGAAAAACTTTACTAACAAAAGTTATCGCAGGTTAACGCTGACTTCGCGATGGCCTGGGCCCGTAACCCGATGAAATGAAACGCTCTTGTTTAGTTTTCTGCACAGACTGAAAATATATTTTGTCAACCTATAAAACGATTATTTTACAATATGCTGATACAAGCTTATTTGCCTATATTGAATATACAGTGGCATACCAAAAATGAACTATATTTTGGGCTAATTTTCTAACAAATGGGAGCTTCTATATATACGAAATTTTTGAATGTAACAAAATTTCAACTATTTAGTGCAAAAAATTAAACCTAAAGTGAACAGTGATTTTGTTTATTTCTAGAAAACTGAAGAAAAATTGAGGAAAATCAAGGTCAAACCGTGTTCTAAAATCCCAAAATAGCGGGTATGTATCAAAATTCTTCCAAAAAACTTCGTTTTCCTAGATTCTACTTTATCGAAATAATTAGCAAATTTTTGTATTGTCCGTTAATACGCTCGAACTTTAAATCTGCTAGAAGTTCCGATACTGGCCGTTTTTATATAAGGTAGTGCGCCATCATCGCGGAGTTATTCGTTTTTTATTTAATAAACTTGATGACAGTACTACCCACTACATAAAACTATCAAAGTTGCCTTTTGTTCTTGGTTGTTAAGAAGTTTGATTTAAAAAAAGAAATAACTTCAAACCCGGTCGTATTTTTATCAAAATTTTTTGTAAAAATCTACTACGAGACTTACTAGATAACAAATTTTAATACCTGTGATAATACAAAACACATTTGGTGTAAGAACCCAAACCTATTTAAAATTATCAAAATTTACAAGTACTTATAAATATCTTTACAAACATTAATATATTTTTACCTTTACCCTTTGACGTCAGCCACCAAAAGCACAAGGATATAGCGGGAAATTGCATTGTGCGCTCGACATCAATCCAAGCTGGCAAAGGGGAAAGAAGGTTTACTACAAGTTCGCAGCAGACTTATCATGGGCGTAGCTAACTATATTTATAGGCAACTTAACATTAAAAAGAAAATTTACAGAAGCAGTTTACATAAAAAAAACAATTCAGTAAACCTAGTGTTAAGATAACTAATCTTTGGCAACCACTACTTTGTAACATCAAATCATAAATTTGTATAGTCGCCCTTCCATGAATACAGTTCATATACAGGTCTGGAAAATCCACACCGGAACCTGGACGTTTCTTAAGTAAGATAAAGAAAATACTATATTATTCATCAAATCAGAATGAAACAGTCGTAAGCATCGACGTACGTGTAAATTACCAGTTTGGCCCTAGGGTGAGGGGTAATACAATGCTGGCGCGGTGAGAGCGGGCGACAGCATACGCCACGCCCTAGCACAATAAGAGGATTCCAAGTTATTTGCTTTCATTCAGGCCGTCGAAGCGTAAGTATCGTGTTTCGCGCCAAATTTTTTTGTTACAATGGTAGTTTATGCCACGGAACAAAAAGAGCAGATTAAGTGCTACTATTCTGGTAAATAATCGGCAGATTTGCATTTTATTATTATTAAAAAATTTGAGACAACCGGTTGTCTAAAATTTTGTAAAAAATGCACTGAGAATAATGAGGAGCAACGGGTTCCTCAAATTACTGAAGAACGAGCAAATCGGGAGACTGACGTTTGTAGTTTGGCAGAAATTTATTTTCCTTGCAATAGTACAGGGAAATTGCCGAAGAACTTGATATGAACGCTCGAACAGTTTGGAATATTTTAAAGCAGAACAAATATCGCTGTTACAAATTGCGAATGACTCAAGAAATTTTTCCGAAAGAGCAGGAAAAACGTATGGTGTTTTGTGAGGATATGGTAGAAAGGGCTAATAGGGATATAACCCATGAAGTTTTGGCAAATACGCGGACCGTATTTTACAATAGACTGAGTTATTGTCTCGCTCAAAGTGGAGGCCTATTTGAACACCTCTTGTAGAGTTTTTGGTGTTTTTGTTGGTTTAAATTGAATTTAATTATTTGTTTCTTTATATACAATTACTTAACGTGTTACTTTTATTTTTTACCAGAATAAAAGTTTATTTTTGAGAATGATTTTTAATTTTAAAGTGGTCTATTAGCTTATTTACTTAGAAACTACCGTGGCGTTTCACTGGTATTTTTATTAGAATAAATGTTTATTTTGTAATAGAAATATCAATTTTCTTTACGCTCAACGTCCAACAAAAACTATTTTTTTTGTATGTCGACTATTTGATGTATTTAAAACAATCCATGTATCAAATAGTCATTAAATATTCCAAATTCCGTCGATTACGTTATAAGTTTAGATGAAAAGTAAAGACACCCTCTCATTCCTTTCAAGGTACTGCTCGTCTTCGTGTCGCACGCAAGTTAGCGGAGATAATATTGCGCGTAGGCGTTCCCTACGATCTTCTGTCCCGAACTAACCTAAAAGAAGTTAGACGGGCTTAGTGGGTTAGAATTTGAGAAACGGCCAAAATAATTTCTAGTTAAGAAATTTAAAATAGAAGGTTGGCTATAGTAACGTTTCTATTAAACCTTGGTAAGATGAACGGCCAGTCTTTTCTCTCTAAAGTTTCGTCTCAGGTAAAAGGCAGCAATGTTGTGGTTGCGTGGCGCCCAGTTACATTTGTGCGCCGTTCTTCTATTTGACATTGGATTGTCGAGAAACAAATATCAACGATTACAAAATTGGGCTAAACAGAAAGGCAATAATATATTTTCGCCACTCTGGTGTGTAAAATACAAAAAAAGCATGTTATCCACATGACGAGTATCTAACTTTACTAAATCAAAAGCCGAGGTTAAATTCCAAGGCTTACTGGATCATGCAGTGCATCGAATTATATTGCTTCATTTAGACGCCCTTGAACAAATCGATACATTAGATTTGTAGATATGAGTTTTCTTTGCCAATAGGACTTCGATGGAACGTCAGGTCAGAGCTAGTACAAGATGAAATTCACTGATCCAAATATTTCTGATACAAACTTATTCCTAACCTCTCTTATTCCACTTCAATTAGCAGGTATTAACACGCAAACTCAACAAGAACAGATTGTGTTGTACAATTCCAAATCCTCCTCTACTATGAATTGCGGGCCTCTGAAATTTGAATTCATTAAGAAAACCGAACAAAAGTCTTTAACGAAAATAGAAAATTATGAACTCGAAGCAGACAACTCGCACCATATAAAAGAGTTCTCTTTGCCACCCGAGCTTCAGTACAGTACAACTTATCTATGACGATGATAGACGGCTAGGTGAATGCTTTGGCTGGAGCGAAATCGGTCCAACGTTGTTACCTCTGCCAAACAACATCTCAATTCAACAACATAGATACTGTGTCCCAGTAAATACAGAGTATTTCAAGCTACAGCCATTATAACAAGAGTAAAGCGAAGACTGATCCTCTGGTTTCCCGTCATTTTGCAAACTATTGGAAGCGGACATTAAACTGCAATAGAGAAGATTTGGGAATACAAACTTCAAACAGCAAAATTATTCTTCAAAGGATATTCTTGGTACAACATGCCAACAGGAATCCACAAAAAACTATCGAAAGATGCACAAAAATCAACGGACAAGTTAATAAAAAACTATCGCCTAGACTTTGCCCGAAAATCTTCTCGATAAAAATATGGAGGATGTGTTCCAAAACTTTAGGCGTCGATGGATCCTTACACTGTTTTTTGACATCGTAAGGATTCGGACAACAATTAGTACGTACTGGAGAATGAGAAAAGAGCTGTTAACAAAGAAGGCAATGATTAAAAAGTTCTTTTTATTATAGTCGTATTACTTATTCATTTGTGTAAATCAATAAATATTATATTACTTACAAATTATTTGCATTGGTATTTGTTAAGAAGTCCTAAGCATAGAGGAAAAAGTACTTTTGCCTTTTTAACGATTATCGATATTCACGTATTTATTATTGTAGTATTATTTTTAAAATGCACCTTGGACTCAAGCGCAATCTTTTATTCATGGAAATACAATTATTCTTTTTATTCTGTTTTTAAATTGCATATTTAACAGCTATTGAACCACATTAGATGTTTTTCGAATTTATTTTCATGATTTTAAAGATTCGGTCTGCTATGTTGGATCTGATTTTTATTTTTAATATTAAATCCGTGCTTTCAGCCCACTGTGTTTTGACGACCCCGCCAACCATCTTAGCTGGAAACCAGAAAGCAAGCTACGATACAACAGTATGCTTTATTTCACTTCTTCAACATGACTAAAAGGGTTATCCATCGCTTTCTGTTACATTCCCTTTTTTTAGAGATTCTGTTTTGGATTCTCCACACCTGTATAAGCTCGTAGTGTTAGCATAAAACTTTCAGTTTTTACTTCATAACAATTAGAGATACAACCTAATCGAAATGTTGTATAAGCAAACAAAAGTGAAGACAATGAAAGAACAACCATATTAGTCAGTTAATGTAATAATAATATGGAAAAATATCAATTCATCTAGATTTAATTTAAAAACAAATGCTTTAATCAGCGCGGCTCTGCCTTCAAAACGCTGTAGGTCTACAATTATATTAATTGCATTATTGCGACACTTGTTAATTTATTTTTCACTTTTCAGTGCAATTTTTTAAAGTAGTTATTTTATTTTTATAATTCGCTTTAACATGTGAATACTGAAACTCCTCGGTAGCAATAAGAGCCTATACTAGCTCTAGTCGTCAGAGCTTATGTCTTCAATTAGTATCTTAATTAGGTTAATTATTTTTACTCTTACCCCTCTCATCTCCATAAACTTTGAAACATCAGCAATACTGACGTGACATGTCAGCGACTTCGGTATTAAAATAAAAATTTTATAAACTTCAAACTTGATATTGTTGGTAGCCTCATAATCCTGCATTAGCTCTTTTAGGTTTTTATCTTGACCACCAGTTTTGAGGAGCATGTAGTTAAAGTATCCATAAAAGAATGAATAGGCCATTCCAGATCCGTAATCCAGGCCATTACCCTTGGCTATGCTGATAGAGTCATATATTGGATTGCTGTCCTAAAAATAAAGAACACAATAGTATGTAGTTACTATAACTACCAATACCTACGCTGTTTTGTTTATGATTAAACTTTATAAAAACTGGTGTTTTGAAAATTCTGATATATCTCAGATAATTGTTGAGCAAATTTTTCTAAGGTGAACTAGTATTGGATAATTATCGCCGTATTTTTTATTGTTAAAAATGCTGTTTTTTTTAGGTCTCCCGCATTCTCCTAATTTATCCCGTGTTCATCCAATCCAGGATATAGGCATCTTTTAGTTTTCTCCATGAATGTCTTGCCTTCTTCTAATCCATTCTTTTTCTGCGACCTTCATTATGTCATCTGACTATTATTTCTGTGGACTTCTTCCTCTGCGACCATCTGTCATCCTGATGTTTTGCAATGTGCTCTTGACCTCTTGGGACTCGCGGTGTATTCATACAAATCCATAACATATTTTACTTTTGTTCGTCTTCGGATTTTTTCACTATATGTAGTTCTAGTATGCAACTGTTATAAGCCCTTAGTTTTAAGTTTACTGGTACAGCTTTGTCGCGAATTATATATCTGAGTCTACCAAAAGCCGCCCAAGTTAAGAAAACCCTTCTTCTAAGCTCTACTAGCTAATTTTCATTCCCCATTTGGATTTTGAGGCCAAGTTAAATATATTAGTCAACTTTTTGTGATGATGATGTTATCTAAAATTTAGTTCTGTAAATTGTAGATTGCAAATGAGTCGTTAAGGTTTTTCTTGCCCATTTACAGCACTTCAACCTACAAGATCTTTTGGACGTTACCTTAATCAAAGCTTTGGATATTTAAACTTTACACGTACTCAATTATTTTACTTGGGTAAGTGCTGTATTTTTTAGAGCGTCAAGGTATCGCTTTCCAAAAATTTAAGTCACTTGCAGAACACTGCCGGGCATTTATATAGCAAGTGTTGCGCTGTTTTGGCTGCACGGTTGCCGAAACGGCAAAGGACAATGTCCTGAAATTCGTCATCACTCGAATATTCCTTTTAGGGAAATGAGGAAGCATTCCAGCGTTCTTTGGCGATAGATTTATAAATTTCTTCGCTTGTCTGAGACCAGGCGTATTGGCATTCACATCAGGGTTGCCCTGTAATTCCTTATCAATTGTCAAAGATTCGTAGATGTTTGACCTGAGAGCTCTTAGCGCTGTTTGACTATCTGCCAATATGTATATTTTGGATTTCTTAGTGTTTCTATTCAGGTAATTGATGATAAAGATTTTAATTCCATACTTTTCTGTTTTAAGATGGTGGGGACGTTTCCTAGGGATTTAGTAAACCTGAAACCTGCGCGTGATATTCTCACTCCAATCTCCCTCTTTCATCTTGGACTTGGACCATACCATTAAATTTTTCTATAGCTGAGGTAATCCCTTTCCATTTGCTTGATTACTTCATAGTTCATGTCAAATTTATACCTTATCAACATGAAGTCTATCGGTTTAGATTATATATATATATATATATATATATATATATATATATATATATATATATATATATATATAAACATAAAATAGGAAATTTTCAGTTATGCGGACATAAAGACCGTTGATAAATATTACTCTCATGATAATAAGTGCGAAGATATCCAAGATAATGGAAAAACTCCGGATCCGAAAAATGACGATAACACAGTTTCGTCCTAGCATGGGAATCATCAGACGATTGCATTCGGTATAAACCATCAATTCGCATCTGTGCCCTATAGACAGATTTCACGGTTGAAAAATAGTAAATAAGATACAGCGGCGACATCTCGATAGATTACTCAATAACACAAGAGCAATACACACCAACAATGTTGTACAAAACCGCCATGTGATGGCGCGACGGTCATTTAAAAAAGGATAATATCAAAACTCTATACACGAAACGTTCTACTCCAAGGATAGAGGTCGCATCATTCAGCATCGGCAACCAAACTAACCACAATTTTGCAGTCCAAGCAAGGTATCGCACCAACGATCTCCCTAAGAGAGCTTTGTTCGTGTTTTTAAGCCAACAATTATAAAAAAGAGAGAGAAGTTTTCATCTATGTAATTTTAAAATAAAATAGGAAAATTTCGGCTTTGCGGACATAAAGACCGTTGATAAATACTACTCTCATGTTAAAAAGTGCGGAGATTTCCAAGATAATGGAAAAACTTTGTGTCCGAACAGCGCTGTTTCGTCCTAGCATGGGACTCATCAGGCCGTTGCGTTCAGTGCGAGATGATGGTTTATACCGAACGAAATTATTATTTTTACTCCCTGTATTTCGGAAATTATCAACTTTTGGACTAAAATAAATTGGGTTAGATCCTCATATTTTAGCCTCAGGAATTTGCGCTAGGGTTTTGTAGAGACCTTTTTGAGACAACCTGTAGAATACCTCCGCATTGTCGCCCTTAGTTTTTTTTTCCGGACTTAAAAATTAACTCTTGCACAATGAACACACTTATTCTCTATTATTAACTTACCAAATCTAAAATCTTATGCACGAGGAACAGTAACACTGTAACAATCCAAAATTCTTTTTGGAAAGTAGGCCAGCCAAAACTGGCTAGGTGATAAACAATGTACAGTGAGCATACAATAAATACTATAATACTTTGTGTATTAAAGCTAAAAGCTGCTTTTATAATTTTTCTATAATCACCTCCATATCTTGAAAGACTGTGTTTTGTTTCATGAGCAAATAGAATAAATCTATAGATTAAAATGATGAAAAAATAGAACACCATGGTAAATCCATAAAGGCCTAAAATAATAATTTTTTTATATTTGCAAATTTCTTAAACTAGTATAAGTTATTAATTAAAAAAATCAAGTGGTAATTAATAATTTCCAAGCGTCGAACTGGAAAAATGGTCCATAAAATTTTTCAGACAATATAAAAACAGTATTGTACAAATATTAATTAAACAACTGTGAAAAAAGGTAGCTGGTTGGTAATAAAAAAACATGCACACCTGGTGTCTACACGTTTTTTTGTGTCAAAAATAACGTTTACACATTTTTTATTATTAACCAGCTGATTTTTTTACAGTTATTTAATTGATATTTGTACAATCGAGTGGCTATATTGTCCGAGAAATTTTATGTGCCATTTTTCCAATCCGTCAAATTTTATGCGCAATTTTTCCAGTCCGACGTTCAGGAATTATTAATTTCCCGAGAACATTTTACTGATTACCACTTGTCTGAAAAAAAGTACACATGATAAATAATTGTAATGGAGTGTCTGACAGAAATATTGTACTGTACTGTCAGTCCGACAATAATAAGACTAAAATATCGTATTGCATAATTGACTAAACACTAGATAAATAATCTGTAAGCAAATTTCTTATTTCCACGAAGTTTGGCCTACGTATTTTGATTATTGAAAGACGATGTTTTCCATAATTTTAAGCTTTCATTCGCAAATGTACAGTCGAGTGGTCATATTGTCCGACAAATTTTATGCGCCATTTTTCCAGTCCGAAGCTTGGAAACTGTCAATTTCCCGCGTTCGAAATGGCAGCATATAGGAGAATTTCCGCAAATAAGAAAGTTGTCGGACTCAATTAAAATGAAGCTAAGTTTCACAACAGTAATAAACATTTTGGAATAGGGGTTACGTCCTGTGAACTATTACTTATTAAGCAGTAGAACGTGTTGTTTTCCCTAAGATATACAGCACTTATTTATTTATTTATTTAAATAAGCAAACAGATTTTCAAAGAATCCAATTACAAAGTACTTACAGTAGTAATTTTTAATATTATTCTTTTACAAAAGTCTATGTAGAGTTACTTTAAAAGAACTATGACAGTCCATAAACAGATCACATTCAGATTGAACTGTAAGCTACAAGTTCTATATAAGGGTGAACTAAGGGCAATATTGGAGTTTACAAGGGGCATATTAAATAAATTTGTATTTTTCGTACTATACATTGACACATTAAAATTTAATGATCCCAATATCTCCCTATTTTGAGTAAAACCCCTTAATACTTTAAATATAGCAAGTCTGCAATATTTCTTCTTTTTATTAATATGCTCATATTACATTTTTCCCGCAAGAATTCTTTCGAAATGTTAAAATCATATAGGCCCGATTCCTTAAAATACATATATCTTAACATTTTGTTTTGTACTTCTTCAATGCTATATTTATGGCACTGATAATATGGACTCTTGACTACCATACTCTAAAATGCTGCAAACAAATGTCTCAAATAATACCTTTATACACTGATAGTTATTGAAGTCTTTAGCGCTTCTAAGAATAAAGCCGTAAGTCTGAGACGCCCTCCGACAAGTAGATTCTATATGTGTTTTAGATGTCAACTGCTCATCCAAAGTGATCCCCAAATCCTTAATCTTGCTGACTTTGTTTAGTGCTGTGTTTCGCATATTGTACACATAATTAATAGAGTTCTTTTTCCTGATACTGAATATTTGTCTATGTTAAAATGAAGTTTATTTTTTATTAACCAATTAACTAATTTGTCTATATCAGATTAAAGCATTCTAAATACTTAATGTGTGTATGAGTATTATAATAGTTTTTAGTTTCTTTTATAGAAAAATACATTTTTATCTTTGGGTTAACAAAAGACCTAATTTTCTTTGTATATTACTAAAAGAATATAGTGAAAAAAGATAAAAGCATGAATGGGAAAAAAATAGTTGCAAAAACCTATTGAACAAATAAAAATGGTAAATAAATAACATTATTTGAATTGGTAGATTAAATGTATGATATAGCAAGCTAGGATTAAGAAGCCCTCACATGCAGCTTATATTTCTTGTTATACCTAGTCTATATGAACAGGTTGGTTGCTTTAATTTGGTTTAGGAGCCTGTTTACCAGTTTGTCCTCCCGGTATAAACATTCAGGAATGATTGGTCTTTGAAAGTGGCACCAGTAAGTTAGAGTTTCACATTCGAAAATAATGAGTGAAGCTGTTTCGTTCTCTTTATCACATGATTTACATGTTAGTTCTCCACTTTAAGTCATTGTGTGTAAATTCTTTAAGCTACAGTGGCTGGTTATTCGTCCTATCACAACCTTAATACGTTGTCTGTTTAGGCGTAGGACATAACGGCTGTGTCTGTGTTCCGGTGTTGACGGTTTATCCACCGGGATATCCACCACGAATGTGGCTCCAGTGGTTCTGGTTCAATAAATCTAGTAGCAGACCCTTGTTTTGCCAGTTGGTTTACTTTTCATTGTCCAGGCTTGGACTATTCTTGTATTCTGGCACCCACGCATGAGTAGGCTTGTGTTTTGCCAAGACAATAAGGTTTTGAAGACAGTCTCAGATCTGTTTTGATTTTACCTGACGATATGTACGTGCTTTAACGGTGCCTGGCTGTCGGAGATAAGAATAGTCCCGCCCTTGTAAGTCTCCTCAGCTTCTCTTAGAAACAGGTAACAATTGCACATATTTCTGCTTGGAATACAGAGGCGTGCTGTCCCAGTGCCTCAGTTATGTTAAGTCTAATGGTGACGCCGCGTATTCTGGTGCAACAATCAGTTTTAGATCTGTCTAAAAACCAGACGCGGCTTTTTGGTCGAACCCATGTAAGTTCAGATCCCGCCTTCCAATTAGAGTGAATGGTGCAAAGTCTATTGAAGTTGTAGGTGTTTAGCATTGTGTCACTGCTCATCTCCAATAATGAGTTTGCAATTATGCTGTTGTGTCCGAGGGTAGGTCATCTATCAAATCTTGTTGTGTTCTAGCCTGACTACTCCATCCCATCTCCGCCTTCATTAAGGCAGAGGGTGAGATTTAGTGGATTTCCATGACTTCTGTTGAATTGCTTCTCATAGCTCTCGTAACGCACAGATCGGCCAGTCACTGGAGTCTAGAGAAGCTCGTCTCCGATTAGTTTTTGTCCACCGTACAACAGAGCCATAGGTCATTATGTACCTTCCTACTCTTTTGCCTGGCGCCCTTTTTGATAAGGTTAATTTTTAATAACTTTCCTACAGACTCCACTTAAGAAGATATTTTCTAGCAGCGTTAATTTATTTTGTAATTTGAGGTAAGAGAAGCAATTCAAGTATAGGCTTAATATATTTCATGGCAAGCATGGAACTCTATGGACTTGTTAACTTCTTTTTAATTTGAGGTGAGAAGAGAGATCGAAGATTATTAATTTATTTTTCCGGATTTATTATATTTTGCGTTATAACTAAAGATAGGAATCTACTGAGTGAGATCAAAAGGACAAACCAGATTTCTGTTCAATATTGGTAATAATATACATATTTTTAATAATTATTTGAATTTTTTAATACTATTTAAATATGTTATTAAAAGCTGTGTACAGATGTAACGGACCAAAAATCAATTGTTATTGTTGTGAAGTTATTGATTGCTATTAAAATATTTGTACTTTCTCTGGATTCAATTTTGTTTTATATCACTTAACAACCAAGAAATATAGACCAAGCCATCAGTCAAATATTTAGGTGTAAATATAGACCAAAAAATTATCTTAAATTGACACTCTAGAATTGTTAAACAAAAATGCATACAAAGACCCAAATACTTTAGGATTCTAATATATAAAGTAAAAGGGATATCAGCAACTCATATATACAAAGTAATATACTGACATCAATTTTAATATATGCCCCCTTTATACAGTAATTGCAGAAAGCCAGCACTGCTAAACCTTGAAACGGTGGAAATTACAACTCTACGTAGTATGACTAAAAACCATCATCCCAATCCACTACGGAAACTATCCAATCAGTTATTTATTTTACGAATTCAAAAAAAATCCAGCTTCTTACTACAAGACGTCCTGTCCTGACAACTAAATTTTTAAGAAAACTTGAAATTTGAACAATGATAGAAAAACTGTTTTTAGACCAGGGACCGAAACCAAAGGCCAGACAGAAGACGTCCATTAAAGATACTGGCAGATCTCACATTCGGCTTTTAATATAGTTTTTTTTTTATTTTATAAAAATTTGTATATGCTTGAAGATCAAATGTACCATAAATAAGGTTTTTATGCTGAAAGAAGTCATTCGTTGGTCTGTAAGGTTCATTTTTCTATGTTCCGATAAAGCAAATTTATTGAATCCTGGAGCTGGAGGCCCCTGGAATGAGGTGTGTTAAGGAACATATGTTGACCTAGCGAGCGGCTCAGTAGGGAGCTTCTCTCTCTGGAGAGGAAAGACCTGAGAATGTGGGATTATTGATAGAATATTGTTACTTGCTAGGTAATCTCCATAAAAATTTTCATTATGGGTGACCCGGGGTGCAGATGGTGTCTACAAGAAGATGAAACTGTTGGCTATACCATTAGGGAGTGCCCAGTACTTAAGGAACTGAGGCAGATACATTTCGGAGATACAATATTATCACCCTAACCCTTCAAGCAAGTTCAGTTAACGAGGGTTCTTGGATTCGTAAAGGCCAAAGGCCTCGAATGACTTGCAATCATGGTGGGGTGTAAAGGACTCGAGCATCGAAGATCGAGTATCGCCACTTTTAATTATTTGTATGGACTGGTGGTACTAAGAGCTCAACTCAGCGTAGGCTTAAAAAGAAATGTAGACGCTCAAGTAAAAATGGTAAGATTTAAAGATGTTTGTTATAGATTACTAAGAAAACAAGAATTACAAAATTATCGAAAATTTATGTTGTCTGTCGACTTCTAGTAAATCTTTCTGTGTGTTATTTACTAAAGCTAGACATAAATACATACACAATAAGTAAAATACAATAAACCTAATTTTGCAGTATCTTTTAGAAATTAATTGAATATTAGATATGAGCATAATTTATTATATTTTTTTAATTATGACTCTTCATCCTACATACGTTGAGACAAATCTTTCCGACTCATCTGCACAGCCGACTGGAACATCATAACGAAGACACACATTATAGTACAGTAAGTAACATTTTTAAGTATTATCTAATTTGTTTCACAGAGAATTTCTAGAAAATTAATTATCTACTAAATTTTACCTTTACAGGGTAGAACATTCTTTGAGACATAAAAAAAATGTTGTATTATTAGAAAGCTGGTTTTTATAAGAGGTCATTTACTACTGGAAACAAAATTATTAAATTTATATTTAAATTAAACGTATGAGTCAAATAAAGGCCCTAACTCATCACAAAATTAACAAATATATTTATTCGCAAATCGATAAATTTACATTAAAGTAACTATCCAAATCCAGCAAACGAAAAATATAAATTAGATAGAAATTTTAGTTCATTATTTGTCTCGTACTTTATTCGTCAAACACGAATGAAATAATTGCTAGAGCACACTGTACTGTTACTGATTTGGTTTTAGTTATTTCAAATCTGATAATAATTTTTACTTCAAAAATTTCGATAAAAGTATAAGTAAAAAAAATTATGGGAATAAATTTTCGTGTTTAAAATAAAGGCACCTTCCGTACTGATATAGTGGCTTTGCCTAATGTAGTATAGATCGGTTTTAGGAGTGAAAATTAGTTATCTCTTAACCAACATCCTGGACGAGTTTATTAATCAATTTGAAAAATATTTTAAAATTTGGATACCACAAGAACCTCCGGCTGTGCGAACAGTTATCGAGATTAAAAAGAGAAAGGGAGTACATGTTTTTAGTGAGTTAATAAATATTACGAACTTTTACGCGTCTTCATTGGGGTATATTTTTTAAACGATTTTTTCTTTTTGCGACAAAATAACTTTTGCATATCTACGTAAATTTTACCTTCCAATTAAAGTTTAGAAAATTTTAAAAATTTGGTCAGCTTTCTCATGATTTGGGTTTAAATTGAAAAATTTTCTGTGAACCGTTGCTCTTAAGCTATAATATCTTATCATTTGACGAGTTTTGAGTGGACCCGACTTATAAAAATTTATATCATAATATATTTCACATCCGTGTGACATAAGTTTAAATTTGAAAAACGTAGGTTTTATTTTTTTTCCATATTCTACCAAATAAATATAAATAATCTGAGAAGGGAAATCTAAATTTTGCATCAACCTCAAGTGAATAGTAGCATAACAAAAAAATTTATAAGTTTTAAGAGTAGAGGTGAAGTCCGTTGAAAATGAAAAAACAAAAAAAAATTTTCGCATCCTTTCTGTACGTC
The DNA here is from genome assembly GCA_034092305.1 of Diaprepes abbreviatus. Classification (NCBI taxonomy): domain Eukaryota; kingdom Metazoa; phylum Arthropoda; class Insecta; order Coleoptera; family Curculionidae; genus Diaprepes; species Diaprepes abbreviatus. The sequence continues at coordinate 10,906,716 of JASJET010000139.1, forward strand.
ACTGTATAATTTTTAAATTTATTTATTGGGAATCGCATTTTCATCTTTTGATGTTGGTCACATGATGAAAGAAATAATAGGAATGAAAATTGAAAAATTAAAAAAAGTTGTGGGAAAGTGCCAATTAGGTATCATAGTAGTTCATAAATGAAAAATATTTTTGATATTGAATTCCAAAGAAAATAAATATATTTCTTCATAAAAAGTAGTATTTATTCTAAATTACATTTTTTTAAATTCTAATTCTCTTGTATACAGGGTGTCCGGGAAATATCCCAGATACGAAAAAAAACACGTGAAAGGAATACTACAAGTTCATATAATTTTTTTTTCGTATATGCCTTCTCTTCGGAGATATGGGCTCTTAAAGAGCTGCAATGGAATCAAGTTTTTTACTCATAATTATTGAACCACCAGGTAGGTATATTTCATTTTTTTTAACATGATGTATACCAGGTAAGACCCATTAAATTACTATCCAAGAAAGTGTTGTGAATAACCCGCAGCTGCAGGGACGAACTAGCTGTGACACTCATGACCCCATTTTTTTACGCCCTGTATGATAAGAACTTTGGACAACGTTTTTTACATACCTTTAACTATTAACTAAAAATTAAGTACTCTTCAGTCATGTTACTAATCCTAACCTTTTTCGAAAAAACGTCATTTTATTTACATCATGTATTTCGCGTATTTCGATAAAAGATACATTTTTGTTCCTATCAAATGTTCAACCTTCAACCTTTTGATAAAAAAAATTGATCGAAAATTAGAGTGTACGTCTTAGGTAAAAAAGTCTAATTCTGTGAATTGCAGGTCGACCTAGGTTCGCAAAAAATGTGCTTTTTATCGGCACCAAAAACAAAGTATGGTTGTTGCAAACATTGCTAGACAAGAAAGAAATAAATATCCTACATTTTAGAGCTTGTCAACTTTTACATCGCTGACACATTGTTTCTTTACTTGGATATTAATTTATTGATTTTTGGATTTCGTGCTGAAATTAGTTGTGAAATAATTCGAAATATAGTTTATACGTTTATTAAGTATGCAGATATGCATTTGATGTATGGTCTTGCGTCTTGCAATGCTTTGGATGCCAGGAAGTTATATTACGACAGATATTCTAATCGTATTCTTCCAGATCAGAAAACATTTCAACAAGTTGACCAACGTCTAAGGGAAAGTAGTAGGTGATTCCATTTAATAAGGTAATATTATTAAATTTCTTCATAATTTTAGAAAATTTTGGGAAAAAAGGTACTGATGCTGGTCGGGAACGAACAGTAAGTACGCCGCAATTAGAGGAAAATATTTTAAATGCTATAGATGACACTTCTTCAACGAGCACTCGAAAATTATCAGCGCAGTTTGATACGTCAAAAACAATAGTACATGAAGTTCTTCAAGAATAGCTGTTATATCCATATCATTTGAAAAAAGTGCATGAACTGATTCCTGAAGATTTTCCCTGCAGTTGCAAACTGGCTATTGGATCAGCAACGAAATAATGTAAACTTTATTAGCATTCTTCTCTTCACGGATGAAGCAAGGTTTACCAAAAATGGTATCATAAATTTACACAACTCACATGTATGGGCTGATGCAACTATTGTTTCGCATCATCAAAATCAGTTTCAATCAATTAATGTCTGGGCAGAAATCATTGGCAATTTTTTTGATTGGACCATTCGTATTGCCGGCACGACTGAATGGCGAACTTTATTTGGAGTTCCTCCAGAACGCTTCTCACGATTTAGTAGAGTACTTACCACTTGAAACCCGCCGAAACATGTACTACATGGACGATGGGGCACCCTCTCATTTCCGCGTTGCTGTGAGGAAGCATCTGTATAACGTCTATCCAAACCGTTGGATAGGTGGAGTAGGACCTATTGCCTGGTCTCCTCGATCTCCCGACTTAACGCCGTTGGATTTTTACCTGTGGAGACACTTCGAAACTTTGGTGTATTCCACTCCGGTCGATAGTAGGGAAGAACTTCTACGGAGAATCACGTTTCACTGTGATCCAATAAGAAACAATGCCGAGTTAATGTTTATTGAAACTATGGTGACAGGGGAAAATTCCTCTTTTTTCATATTCATCCCGATAGAAGTTAGGGGACTAACAGTATAAATAAAATGACGTTTTTTCGAAAACGGTTAAGATTAGCGATATGAATGCAAAGTACTTAATTTTTAGTCGATAGTTAAAGATATGTAAAAAAACGTTGTCCAAAGTTCTTATCATACAGGTCGTAAAAAAAATTTGGTCAAGAGTGTCACAGCTAAACCGTCCCTGCAGCTGTGAGTAATTCACAACACGTTCTTGAATAATTTGAAGGGTCTCACCTGGTACCCATCATATTAAAAAAATTGAAATATACTTGGTGGTTCAATAATTATGTGTAAAAAGCTTGGTTCCATTGCAGCTCTTTGGGAGCCCATATTTCCGAAGAGGAGGCCTATACGAAAAGAGTTTATATGAACTTGTAGTATTCCTTCCACGTGGTTTTTTCATATCCGAGAGATTTCCCACATTTTATTTCAAATTTAGTTTTAGGTATTTATTGTGTATCTAACGACATATTTACATAATATTTATTTTTCTACAAGGTGTGTGTTCGTTTTGTTACTAAAAGCTATTTTATTTGTGGCCTTAACTACCAATAAAGTTAGTTTTTTAAAGCAAAAAAGGAAAACCTTAAAGTAAAAGAATCATGACGTCGACTGCCTGATGTAAAAATTCCCCTGTCGCAAAGTACCGAGAGAACTCCTCGATTTGACAGACAAATAACGTAAAAATTACATCGATCATGTAATATAGCGAGTTAGAAATTTCCCTAGAGCAGTAAATTATTGGCGTGTGACGTACTAGCCCAAAGTCGCTGACATTATGTACGCTATGTAATTAATATCCTTTAATTGGAATAATTTTATATAAAATTGCGAAGAAAATATAAAGCCCTGTCCTGATTTTATAATAACGCGAAGCCAACTGAATAAAATTATATAAACCAAATCCACTCGAGTCTAATACTAATGTCAAATACCATTTCTAAATATATTCAGTACTTCGACTATAAAATAAAAAAAAAAGGTGACTGTAGTGTGAGGAAGCCCATAAATTGTTGTCAGAAAGCCGAAAATAGGAAAATAACACCTTGTTTATATACGGGATACAATAAAGGCTAAATATCTAATGTTCACATGAATACTGTTTTTAGCCATCCTCGGTAAGATACATATAGAACACGGTCAAAGTTTTCTGACCGTGACTATAAATAAGGAAGTTGCTATTTTACCCGTTTTATAATGATTCTATATTTTGTTCCACGTACTGGCACTATCTGTGTTAACCGTCTTTAACAGTCGCTGCTCTAAAATAGAATTTAAATAAAAATTGCTCAAGTGCGTATCGAACTCGCATTATGTTAGGATTTCGTAGCCGTTACTGAAGTTATTTAATTAATTGTATATAGAAACATCGAAGGTTTTAAACAATTTTTTTGTTTCATAAACTAGTAAAAGTAATTTAATCATACCATTTTTGTTAGTATTAAGTGCTGTTATCTTGAGTGTTTTTAAATTTTTAAAATATATCGTTGAGAAACTAACGGAGAGCATAGTAATATTTCAAATTAATGTCTAAAGTAAATAAAGAAAGATGTTTATAAAAAAACTAAAGTTTAAATATAAACTGCGAAAAATTGGGATAAATGATAATAAAACATATAATTAGGGTGCAACATTTCATGAATGAGATGAGTAAATAAGAAAAATTATTTATTTAATTGCATTTTCGAAAGCTGATCCAATGATGCCCTACTTGGAAAAAAAAATTGTCATCAGTGGAGGTACAGTAGTCTTTTGTTTTTATATTTCACCTCAAGTCTGTGTTAATTGAAAGCATGTGCCTGCACTTTCATTGGAAAATATGAGTTTTAAGGTTGTGACATACAAACGAACACACATGACGAATCATGTGTAAAAAAACTAAAAATGGGCTATAGTAAGGGTTAATCCAAACTATATACGTATTTAATTATACGACATAAACTCTAATTTTTTTTACGAATTTTACCTCAGTCATATACCTGCAAAATGTCATCACGACAGAATGTAAAATGACAAAATTATAAAGCTGTTATATACAAACCAACGGATACACGGACCCTAAAATGATGTAGGTCATTAAATGCCGTCAGATATTCGCTTTCTCCTTATAGTATGTCAAAAAATAATACCCTTAAGGCGTGATTTTGTTTCCTGGCTCTAAGTCAAAGAATCAATGTCAACAGTTAAAATGCAAGGACTTCAGAATAAAGTGTTTTTCACTCAAAAAATACTATGATAAGAGAACACGGAGAAAACGTGGTTCCTAGAAATTTTATTCTGCATATACGAGGGAAGCTGTTTATAATTCGGGAAATGGCAATATGAGCATTGCTAGGTACCATCTGACATCCTCTGTAAAGTTTGACATTTTAGACGGTATACGTGCTCAGAACGTTTTGACATACGGACGCTATTTGTGTTGTTTACAGTAACTTTAAAATTTTGATCTTGGCTAAAACACCCACAAAAATCACAGTATATCGTGTAGCTATCGTTGGCTCACGGACGAGTCGCGTGAAGGTCGTCAAAAATCGGTTGTAGTACAAGAAAATATCAATGCTGTGTATGAATTGATAATGTAAGATCGTCGTCTGACATAGTGAGATTGAAGCATCCTTGGGTACTACCAGTAACACCAGTGTATATAATGCTGTGTGTGTGTGATGAAGCTAGGTTCGCATTGGATTCCGCGTAATTTCACAACCGCTCAAAAAAAGGCTCATGTCAAGAGTGCAAGAAAATGCTTAAAAAATACGATCGCAGTGCTTCAAAAAATATGAGTCCGAAAGTAAACAGGAATCGATTATATGGCTTCTCCATGATGAGCTAAAACCAACAAAAATTACTCGCGCACGAAGCACTTCGAAGAAAATGGTCGCCTGTTTTATCGGAAAAACTGGCCATGTCGCAAAGGGAATCATAAGACGGTCAATTCAGAACGGTTAAGAACCATTTGTTTACCGAAAGTCTTTGGTGAATTGAGGAAAACAAACCGGAGGGCGACGGATCATTCTCCACCATGACAATGCAAGTTCTCACACCATGGCTCAAAGCAGTGATTTTTTTGAGCATTTAAAACGGGGAATTGATGGGTCATCCGCCGTACAGCCCTGATTTGGCACCCAGCGATTTTTTTTTCGTACATGAAGAACAAAATGCGTCGCCAACGATTGCTATGCCAGAAGAGGTTTTGGGAATACCATCTTCGCAGTGGCAAAAATGCTTTTAGGATTGGTTCAAACGCATGCAAAAATATAGTGATCATCCTGTAGAATATTTTGAAAAACAATATAATCATTTTCAATGATAAATATTTGGTTTTGTTTGTTATTCTCGAAATATAAGCGGCTATCTCACAAGTATTCAATTAAACAAGTTGCGTTCATAAATATCAGCTTTCATTATAAATTGATAAATTTCATTTTTTTATGGAGTGTGTACTTGCTCCTTATATCTACAAAAATTATCTAATTTAATGTTTAAATTATTAGGTAAGATGATAAAAGTAAAAATAGATTCAAGCAATTGATTGCACCGCTTTTAATTCATATCTTATCTAGTGTATTAAAATACTTGAAAAGATATCCTAAAAAAATCCCTTTTTTTATTTCAGATGCAGATTTTAACTAATTTTATCATTAAAATAGTAATGCAGGAAAATTATAGATTAAAGAATTATATTCTCATTATTTTTTACTAGCGGCTTCGCCCCCATAAATCTTAGAAAATAGACATTTTAATTATCTTAATAAAATAAAGTTTCGACACTACCAGGTTTCTTGTAATAACTACGTTTTCTTCTCATTTCGATCGCTTATTTTTCGAGAGAACAACTCTATATTAGGGTCGAGTTTAGTAAAATTAGGAAGAACGGGTTTGTATGTCAAAGTTTATGTTTCAATGGAGGAGTTTATTAATTTCACGTCTGCAGCTTCAGCTGTTTGACAGAAACGTTAAACATATTTAATTTTTAAAAATCAGGTCAAAACTCGAATTTTCCCAAAAGATACACACCTAAATATGTTGCGCAGTCCTCAAACATTTAATGATGTAGATTGCGAGTGGGTCGTTAAGACTTACTTTGCCTCTCTACAGTACTGCAACCTATAAGATATACTGTACGTTTCCCTGATTTAATATAAGCTTGGGATATTTAGACTTTCTATAAAGTCTATTATTCCTCTGATGTAGATTGCGAGTGGGTCGTTAAGACTTACTTTGCCTCTCTACAGTACTGCAACCTATAAGATATACTGTACGTTTCCCTGATTTAATATAAGCTTGGGATATTTAGACTTTCTATAAAGTCTATTATTCCTCTGGGGAGCAGATGTTTTGCTTTTTCAAACATCAATGTAACGCCTTACAGGAATCTAAGTCTCTTGCAGGACAGTGCTATGTATTAACATAGCAGGTGTTCTACTGTTTCAGCTGCCCGATCGCAGAATGGGCAAATATGGCTCCCAGCTTTGCCCATTTATTTGAGATGGTATCTCAGAGGGGAGTGTCCTGTGAAGATATTTGTTATTATTCAAATATACTTTTCTAGGAGATCTAGAAACAGTTTTGTGTTCTGTAGTGATGGAATTATGAATTTTTTCACTTGTCTTGTCTTATTCCACCATAATTTTATCTGATTTTGTTCTTAGTTCCAGAGCTCCTCTTTTATGTGGCTTTTTGGTAGTCCGCAGACAGATTCTGGGTCAACAAAAGAAGTTGTTGCCCTTTCTTTTGCGAGGCTGTCAGCTTCCTCATTTCACTTGATTCCTTTGTGTCCTGGTACCCATATCAGAGTTATCCTGTTGTTCCTTGCCAATTGCTTTAGGGCTTGCCTGCAGTCCCAAGACAACTTAGACTCATAAGTGTTTCACCTGGGAGTTTTTAGCGCTGCTTGGCTACGTGACAACATATTTTGTCCTTCTTAGTATTTCTACTGAGACATTCGTTAGCGCAGTTTTAGACTGCATATATTTCCGCTCCTAATAATTTGGCAAGCCCAAAACTTGGGCCTGGCACTCCCATTCCAGCCCGTCCTTTCATCTTGGACCCGTCAGTAAACCATACCATTGAATCCTCTAGTCTAGGTAATCCCTCTCCGTTCACTTGGTAGCACTCAGTTGCTACTTTAGTTCATGTGAAAATCGTACCTGATAGACGTATCTGTTGGTTTTGATATGGATTCTGTTGGAATTGTATCTAGAATTTCCAAGTGTTGAATAAAACTTTCTGGTTTGAGACTTTCAGTGATGTATGCATGCAATGATGTAAAATTTCTGAAACAATTAAGAGTTGCAAGTACTTCCGAATCTTGCGAGATTCTCTAGAAATATTAAGAAACTTTGCATTTGCAAATATTCGCTTTTAAATTTAACCTTTTATTTAACACCTTTTTTGTAAACTAGTATTTTTGAAACATCCATGCTATTAGCATAAATTTTAAGGTTTATCAATTCTGCAAATCTGCATGGCTAGGTATAACCTTTTACATCTTGAAATGGAAACCATTTGTATATTAGAAACTGTGTGACATTAGTTCATGGGGAATAGAAGCTTATATACTCCCCATTAATAGAGTATGGTAACTGGTGATGTCAGCTGAGTCAGGGGGACTAATCACAGCTCTCAGCAGAAGAAAAACGTTTTTCAATTTTAAAAATTTTAGTGTTACAATAAATATTTATTTAATGATTCAACGCATTGAAACATATTTAAGCTTCAGTCTTATCTGCTGGTTTAAAATTATGGAAAACCTTATAAATATTTTTGTAGATTTTCTTCAAAAACTACTGATTGAAAATAAATAACTAAAGCCACGATATAAAATTGGCCAAAATTCCTACTGACTATTCTGCAAGCATTTAACACAAACTAAATAATATACTCACTGATAACACAACCTCGATCATCAGACAGATAAAGATGTACTGAAAAATAGAGATGTATTATTCATAAGTTTTAAATATTCTTATAAACACCTTATTATATAATATTAAACAATGAAGTTTACTTACACAGAAGTATTAAAACGATAGCTCCAAGATATACAAGAATCATGGATTCTCTTTCACGAGGTATTGTCTTTGGATAAAAGTATTTTTTACCTTTTCTTTTTACACAAGCCTAAAAATTTATCAATAGTAAATGTTAGCTTCAGTTTAAGTTCATTTAGTTTCATTATTATGTCGATTTATAACTACTATTATATTGTATAGTATCCCTTTTTAAATGTAATTACAAAGAAGAGAATACTGTATGTCTATGTTGTATGTTTACATGTAATTTATGAAAATTTTATTCTGTGTCAAATATCATCAGGAAAATTGGCTGGTTAAGATGCAATAATATATACAAACTATATTCTCTAATATTTTTTTATAAATCACTAAACACTAAACAACCAGGGTACTTGAATCAAAAATTAGAATATAGGACTGATATACATATTAGTTTAAAAAATCAAAATCTCCTTACAATACCAAAGCATAGAACCTTGTTATTTCAGAGAAGCATTTCTTATAGTTTTGTCAAGCAATGGAATAGGATTGCACCACAATTTAAGTACCTACTATAGCATCAGAAAACTTACAAGACTAAAAAATAAACTATGATATAAGAATTTTAGAAATGATCAAAGTAAACAATCTATATCGATGACCGCACTGAATATGTAACAGCTCTTACACGAAAAGTAGTTTTTACTGTTTTTAGTTCCTAATCATCTAAGATAATATGAAAGTAGACACAGCAGAAAAAGGCTTTGCCATAAAAAATTCTATACCCATTAGATAATTGGGAACTGAAAACAGCAAAGAAACAATCTTTTAATTCATGGGCTATTGAATGTTCATTCTTATAGTTTTCTTACCTACTATAAACAATCTTTAAGTATAATATTTTTTTTATGTATGTACACAAGTGTGATGTCAACGTTGGACGGGTAAAAAAAAAATTACAATTTTGAAGCACTGTACTCTTAAGTATCAATAGGTCTAGCTTTGAAATTGTAAAAATATTTTTTTTTTTAAATGTGTTAAAATAAGAAATACTTACAGTTTTTAGATTTGTTACTTCCGATATATTATTCATTTTTTAAGCTCACAGTAAATTCTATATCAATAAACTGAATAAAACAAGTTTATACAATCAAAAGTACGTGTATTAAGGAAATGCAACTCTGGAACAAAAGTTTGCCAGCAAATAATTTACGTTGATTAAATATCTTCTACTAAACTCAATAGTTTGTTTATCTGAATAATTATATAAACTAATGTCGATTCTTAGAATTTTATCAGGATTAAGCATCGTGGGATCATCGATAATAAATCGCGATATGAAGGTCAAGAGTCTATGCATTGAGGTTTTCACCACATATTTAAAAATAATTCATGTTGTGACTACGAAAACAAAAAGATTTATGTAAAGTAACAAACATAACCTAAACAGCTATAATCCCAGAACAAAAACGTTAGGCTATAGTCAAAAGTACGGTGGTACCATAGATGAAATAAGTAGGGAGGTACCATAGACCATAGACCTAAAAGAAATTAATATTACTTATTATTTAGACTGTGGATTCTATAACAGAAAGTTAGCTCGCGCTTAAAAAGAGATAGAACGTTTTCGAGGAGCAGAATCTCTCTTTCTAATTTCGGTCAGGTGACAGGGATATCCAATGACGTTTAGAGTTATCTACCTTCGTTCCGTCATTTACTGCCCTCGATTCAAGAGTTTTAAGCTCGGGTGCATCAAACCCTGAGTAGCTCCGAGCAAATCTGAATAAAGCGGTAAAATATTAATTGGAACAGTAAATAACCTACAAATTATTTTTTTTTCGGAATTTGTGTTTTTAATATATATAGCGAAACATATTGAAGACAAAAACGTAAAAATATTATATTATTACTTATTAGTTTTGAATTTTGTCTGGTGTCATGGCATTTTCGGCCATAAATATTTCGCAATTCGTTAAAAAAACTATGAAGGTAAGTTCGATATTTTGTGAAATAATCTTATTTTTGTGTCTCCATTTCATGTATAAAATGTTTTTTTTACCCAAAAATAGCATCTAACAATGATAACTGATAGCTGTTAGGGCTTTATACAGCAAATATTTTTTTGGTGCTTGAGGGGTAAGGGGAAAGCAGATCTGACGAGCGCCGAGGCATAATGCACTACTTGGATAGAGCAAGGGTTTCTTGCACCTGTACAGCCTCGAGCTGTTCATGCTAATGAATCGAGGGCAGTAATTGGAGCCGTTTTACATGCACAGGAATAATAAATTTTGGCTATAAAGTTTATCTCACAATTATGTAGAAAATTTTCATAAAAGTAATTTGCTGTTTTACACGTCAAAGAATTATTGTTAAAATTTTGGTGAAAATTTTTGGCATAAAAATAGAGAACGTATTCTATCTTTTTGTAACTAAAATGCGAAAAGTGCTCGAAAATCGACGCAGAATAAATTTGTAAATTGACAGCCGAGTTTGGTAATCAACATAACCTCAATATTTACTCATTGTTCCCATAGACGTAGAAGAAATTAAATAAAATTACATTTTATAATAATTAATTTCTTCTACGTCTATGATTGTTCCTGTCACAAAATATCCCTTGTTTTGTGGTTTCTTGATTATATAGGTTTGGAAACTTTCATATTTATGACATTTTAAGGTTATCCCCAGAACAAGTTATTATATCTTCCTTTTTAACTGCTGGAACGTGACTTGTTATGAATATGCGCATGAGCAACGACAAAATCATCACCAAAATTATATTCAGATTTCTTGTACGTATCACACAGAGTGGTAAAATTATCTCCAAAGAATTTTCGGAAAAAATTTGCTGAAAATTTTTGTTATAATTTTCGGAATAATTCTTGTGTGTGTAAAACGGCTTTTAGAAAGAAAGATCCTTCTCTTCGAAAACGCTCTATCTCTTTTTAAGCGTGAGCATGCTTTCTTCTATTACTGCCCTATATTCAAGAGTTTTAAGCTCAGGTGCATCAAACCCTGAGTAACTCCGAGCAAATCTGAATAAAGCGAAAACGTATTCAGAATACGGTTTTTTACTTTTTCGTGAGAACCACGCCCACTTTACATCAAGTGATCGTTCTCTCCTAACCTTTTTTATTCCGGGGTTCTCTCAAGAACGAGAATAGGTACCCTGGTGTATATTTCAATAAAGCTCGACAGAATGTTGTTTAACGTTTTCGAAAGAGATACTTCAGTATAACAAGAAATAATCTCTTATTAATTACTTACCTTTACATCTTCAAGCTGAATTAAATTTTCCATATGTATCCAAATAAAGATCCAGTTAGAAAACCTAAATAAATCCTATAAAAACAAGCACTATAAAGTGTATCCAGAGTTTAAAGTCACAAGCACTAAACACTAGAATATTAAATAGCGGCACAAAGTGTTTAAACTATTTTATATTTTAATATAATAAGAATATCACAACGTTGTTGACAAAATAAATAAAATGTGTTTAATAATATTTTGTAGCTGTTATTATAGAACGACAACGTAAAGACCCCATTACTCTCAAGTAAGGTTATGTATTAAAACTGTCAAACAAAATAGCTGTTTTGTATTTTGTTGTTACGGCCCCGAGCCTGTGAGATATTTGTTATCTCTTTCATTATTATGAATAAAAATAAGGAGGGAAAACCACTTAATTATTTCAGTATTTTACGATTTTTACTACAACTGGAGCAGAAATGGAGTAGGTAAGCGTGTTAACCTTCACATTTTTATAAAAATACTAACGTGATATTTTGTAGAATTATTGAATTTTAGATAATAAAACATGTTAAAAATTATAAAGCAAATATAAATGTTTCAATTTTGGAAATAACTTATTTTTCTCTACTCCGAGAGGAAGACAGAAAATCGAAATGAACAACCCTAGTTCTATCAAGAACGAGAATAGGTACCCTGGTCACGTTAAGAGGAAGAAAAGAACAGTTAACCTTAAAAGGTCAACGTGTAATTAAGTCTGTTTTGATTTTGTGGTTTTAATAATTTTTCAAAGAAACATGAGTGATGATGATAACTTTGAATATTCAGAGGATGATTTTGACGAAAAGAAACATGATAAGCTAGTAGAAAATATTCTTAGTTTAAATAAAACACAAAATCTTAAAAAACCATCTCGAACTGAACCTACTCTCCAGATTTCTGAATTCAATTTGGTAAAATCAGTAACTGGAAAACAAGGTTCTGTGCAGATAGATGAGTTAACCAAGGCATTGAAAAATAAAAAGAAGCATATACAAATTGGTAAAAGATTGGTATCAACAAATAAAAAAGCTCGTACTTTACCGAAACCTCTAGAAAAACCCCAGGCAGACAGAATAAGGCGGTCAGTTGGATATGAAAAAAATAGATTCTTGTTCGATAGATGGGAAGCTTTTGTATTATCAAACCGAGCCCAAGCACATCAAGTGTTTCCCCTAGATAGTGTGGAAAAAATTAATATTGAGGCTAAAAATGCAGTAAAATTTCCTGAAACTTGGAAAATCAAATCAGAACTAGAAAAAGAACTTGAAAAACTAGATCAGCCAATTGAAGAATATCATATTGAAGATGAAGGTGATAAACATGAAAATTCTTTAACATTAAAAGAATTAAAAGAAAATAGAAAAGAAGCAGCAAAGTTACGAATACATCAGAGTTTTAAGGAGGCCAAAGCAAGAAAGCAAAAAAAAATAAAAAGTAAAAAGTATCATAGAATTTTAAGGAAAGAAAAAATTAAGCAAAAACTTAAAGAGTTTGAAGAGCTTCAAAAAAGTAATCCAGAAGAAGTTTTAAAAAAGTTGGAAGAAATTGAAAGAACAAGAGCATTAGAAAGGTTTAGTTTGAGACATAAAAGTACAGGACAGTGGGCCAAAAGTAAGCAGTTTCGAGCAAAATATGATAAAGAGGTAATCAATATAATTTTTTATTAAAATAATTTCTTTAGCAAGTACAAGAATATTTTAAATGTCAATATTTATTTAAATTGCTACAATATATTTTGTTTGCAGAGTCGAAAAGTTTTGGCCCAACAACTTCAGATAAGCAGGGAATTAACACAAAAATTAAAACAGACCGATAGTGACTCAGAAGATGAAGGTTTCGAAACTGAAGAAACCTCAAATGGACATATTCAAAATGGAGAAAATCCATGGAATAGTGGACCAAAGCCTGACGTAGAAGTATCTGAGTTTTTAAATGGTTATAAAAAGTTTTGGACTGAGCAACAAAAAATTCTAGAAAAAAAAATGTTGGAAGAAAATAGCACTAAAAATATACAAGTAAATGACAAACTAAACAATGAGGCAAATCTAAATTTAGAAAATGAAACTGAAAAAAAAGAATTGATTCAGAGTTCAGATAATTCTGTCAAAGATAATATTCAGCAGATACAAATGGTGAAGAAAGGGACTAAAGAATCATATAAAAGTAAATTAAGTCAAAAGCAAAAAATTAGTGAAAAGTTCAAACAAAACAGTGAAGATCTGCATGAAAAGCTATTAAAAAAGAGAAAATCTAGTCATAACAATTCTTCAGGTGATTGGGATGTTGAAGATATATTCAATAATGTTGAGAGGAAAATGGAGGAGAAACTAAAAACAAAGCTTAAGGAAGCTCAAAAGTTAAAGAAAGCGAAAACAAATAAGAAAACTAAAGTTAAAAAAGTTAATAGTAATAAAAAAATTGATCTGAGCATTCCTCCTCAAAGTAAAAAACAAGTAATAGATGAAGAAATGATTGAAAAACCTAATAATGAAAGAGATCCCAGTACAGAGATAAGTGAAAATGTAGAAAAACTTAAAAAAATTCTTGCAGATCCTATAAGCAGTTCTAAGAAAACAGCTTCAAATAAATCAATTCAATCTCAGGATATTCATATGGAAAAATTTGAGAAACCCGAAGTAACAGACATTAAAACATCATTTCCTGATTTAATCATTGAAGATGAAGATTCTGAAGAAAATAGCCAGAATAATATTATGACGGAAGCTTTTGAAGATAATGATCTTGTCCAAGACTTCATCAAAGAAAAACAACAAGAACTAGTCAAAGATAAACCAAAAGATATTGATTTAAATTTACCAGGTTGGGGTTCATGGGCAGGAACAGGTATTAACCCCCAAAAGCAGCGTAAAAGACGAAGGTTCATTATGAAAATGCCTGAAGTTCTTCCTAGGAGAGATGACAACAAGGGCACATTGATCTTAAATGAAAAAGCTGCAGTAAAAATCAAACCTCATTTAGTTTCTGATGTTCCTTTTCCATTCAAGACAGTTAAAGATTATGAAGCTAGTATTAGGGCTCCCATCGGTAATACATTTGTTCCTGAATTAGCTTTTAGGAAGTTTATTAGACCAGCAGTGGAGACCAAGATGGGTACCATTATTGAACCAGTTACAACTAGTGTTTTAATGGGGAAAACAAAAAGATCGCAGTAATTTTAAATTGTAATTTTGTGTTTAAATAATCTATAAAAACTTTGTTAAATAAAATTAATTTATGTACATATTGTAATTAAAAAAAAAAAGATATCCTTTAAAATTTGTAATAGGTATGTATGCTGGTAATGACCATTATTAGCTCCGTTCAAGGAATAATCAGTAACTAGTGAACACAAATCAGATTGTCCAAACTGTTGGCAAACTACATACTTACACATTTATTTAAAAACTCTTAACTTTACTAAAATGACATAGGTCTAGGATCTTAGATTATAGAGTCTTACTATTCATTTTTGAAGCCAAGAACTCTTGGTATCCATTTGTGAATTTTACTTTAAGTTCTTCGTTAGCTGTGAGTTGATGTAATTGTTTCAGTAAATTTTGGTTGTCTCTGACTGGTTTGTTTTCTCTACGAACAGGCCTAATACTTCAAAAATGTTAAATTAATATTAATAGATGTTTCCTTGGTTATGCTGACATATTTCAAAAAAATTTGACAAATTAGGAAAGTTAATTTTTTGGAAAACTATTTTTTTTAAATTTGGTTGTTGAACAAAAATTTGTTGTCCTGACAAATTGCAGACATGCTTCAGCTATTTATTGATATTTAAATATTTTAGAAGTTGCAGGAGTACTTTTCATTGGTGAAGTCTGTAGATATTTAGGTAAAAGCATTGTTCATCCTTTTCAAGTTTCACCATGTCTGTCTTTTTTTCATAGCCTTGTACTTCACAAAAATGCACAAAAGAAAAATAAGAGCATTTCCATCCATGTGGAAGGTTCAGGTGATTTTTTTTTAATGTCATCCAATGAAGTATCGTTGAATAAGCTGTTAAAAATGTACGTGTGTAATAATATGTTTTACATTTTTTATTTAGTCTTATCATTCACGAAATTGTTTCTAAATTTGCTGACAGTGTGTCCTCCATTTAACTTGCCAACGGCAAATTGTAAAAACTTGAAAAAATCATTTTTACCATTTGGTAAATAATTTTAATGAAAGTTGATAGTTGCTACTTTCACTAATTTATAATAAAAACAAAAGTTAAAATTTAATCTCTGATATTTCAATATACATTAAATTAACCTAAAGACAGATGTGAAGTGAATTTGCAAAAAAACTTATGTCTGCTACAGAATTCTAATGTATTGTGTGTCTATCTTAAAAATGTAAGATATTTTGATAATTATATCTCTGAACATAAAAAAAAAGTTACGTAATCCTGAAGGGTAGAAAAAAAATAAAATTCATGTTCAGTTATTTATATATATATATATATATATATATATATATATATATATATATATATATATATATATATATATGTATGTATGTATGTATATGTATATGCACTGGTGTTTTTCTGGTTTTCAATCCATTCGTCAGTAGAAAAATCTTCACGACATTTCGTCAACATTTCAGCTGGCATTTTCAAGTGATGCTTCCGCGACGCTTGCTCGGCTTGGAAAAACACCAGTGCACATTCCACCATCCATGAAAACTTAGGATACATGTAACTAAATAAATAGAAACCGACTGGCTGACTGATCAACGCACAGCCGAAACTGCTGGGTCTAGAAGCATAAAATTTTGCATAAAGGTTTCTGAAATGACATATCTGAACACTAAGAAAGGATTTTTTGGAAATTTATTTCCTAACGGGGAAAAATAGAAGATGAAAGTTTGCACGAAATTACTATTTTGGGGATAGAATCATGGTTGATTGGCTGTACCCACTACGATGTCTGATGTCTACCACGCGTACGAAGTCGCGGGCAAAAACTGATATATAAAATAAGTGACGTCATAAAAAGAAAAGCACATTACAGGTAACTTATTATATTACTTAACTTACTACACATATAACATGAACTATTTTCAGTCAGTTAGGTGATGTAATGGATACAGAAAATTTAAAGTTTTTGTGTCGTACACATGGTTACTAAGTTTCACAAATTTATCTTTGTTTTTAGACAAGAAAAATTCCTACAAAAATTTTTTCACTGTCTATTATTTTCTTATGCATCATAAAAAAGACTTTTCAATTGTGAAATGCTGCTCCAGAATATTATCCATGCCTTAAAATCGATCGACATGGATACAAAATGTTATAGTCTGCCTGTTCATATAGGTTCACACCATCACCAGACTCCACAGTTCAAGTTGGCTTTCCCATGACAAATACCTGATCGAAGCAAAGATTCGTTTATACAGAGTCCTAAAAACTTTGTTTTTGTTCATATGCTTACCTCATTTCCATTAATACTTACAATGGAGGGAATATTTAATTTGTTGTAAAGATTATAATTCGTTATTTTCAATTGAAAGTAGGCTATTACTTTTCAATAAAATCATTTTTTGATTTATGTTTTTGGTCGGTGTCATCAGAATAGTTTGTATGTAATAGAAACATTTTTATATTTATAACAAATATTGAAAATGATTATATTGTTTTTCAAAATATTCTCCAGCATATTTGCCATTGTGAAGATGGTATCACTAAAACATGGTTTTTGAATGCATCAACCGCCTCTTCTGATGTAGAAAATTGGTAACCACGCAATTTGTTCTTCATGTACGTGAACAAAAAGAAATTATTGGGTGCCAAATCAGGACGGTGGTTTGGCGGATGAGCCATTACCCAGATAGCACAAGACGTCCATATCTGGATGTCCAGTGTAAGTCCATCAGACGTCCATTAATTTATCTTTAAAAAAATTCCTGAAATAAATAAAATTGTATCCCAGAACCATATATATCATTTTCCTGTTTTTTTTTCGGCAGATACACAAATTGATCGAAAATTAGCCATACTACTTGGCCTGTAAAGCTATATTATATTAAAAGCTTAATTATACAAAGGAAAATAACTACTGAACTGTAGAATATCGATTATAATAATTATATTGCAACTTTAACTATAACTCCTAAAGATTTTAATAAAATTTTGGTTCAACATAGATTTTTCCCCTCAATAATTTAAATTTCGGGTTGTCGGTAAAACCGGATACTGTAATATCGGCCTGTAGAATTGTCATTTCTTAACCCGCCGGCCCGCCATTATCACAAAATATCCCTTCAGATATTTTGTGCACATTATTGTGTTGACGTCGAGCTAAAAAATACCTCTGGAGTTTTAGTTGAGCTAAAATCAGGTGTGCTTTTTATTTGAAGGAGATGCCACCGTTAAAGGTAAGTATAGTTATTTATAATTTAATTTTTTTAATTATACCAAAAATTACCGAGCGAAACTACAGACATGTCCGACGAAAAGATGATAATTTAGTATCAAACTCGCACAAATTTGAGGGGTGGGAGGGAAGGAGAGAGAGAGAGAGAGATATATTGAACTTTCTTTTATAAGTAAAACCTAAATTTCATTTTAAATTCCTACAAACGTCTCTGACTTTAATAGGATCTTGAGTTTTCAAATTAATATTTCTGTTGTAACCGTTATCATTGTTTGTGGTTTTCTTATACTATAATGTTTTATGTTATGGAAAATTACTATGAACCATTAAAGCTTGAGACAGCCCCAACGAACAAGTATAAATACGACACTCGGAATTTGTAAACTATACAAAACCATAAAATACTGCATCATTTAACGTTAAACTTTATTAATTTTCAGCTGCGGTAGAAGAATAGGGGGCCGACAAAAAACAGCCGAAGACGAGATTAGAGAATGGCTGAAGAGAATAAACGACCGAAATAAATCTAGAAAAAAATAATCATTGTAACAATAAAAAGTCTTTATTTAAATAATTGGTATATTTTCTATTACCCAATCGAAATTGTACCTATTACTATGGAACCAGATAACTTATTCATAGTGATCCTTCTACAGCTTGAACAATTTAAATCAGTTGAAGCTATATTTTGTAGCATTTGCAATTCGACTAATTATAAAATTTTATATTCTTATATAGTGTTATATTAAAAACTTGACAATTGTAATCAATAAGTGTAATATGTGGATCCAGTTCCTGTTACCTGGTTCGCTAATTTAATTTATATCTGTTTAGTTTTTGGGACTAATAGGGCCATCTATGGTTACTTGTTATCGACGTTTTGATGACATGAGTGGTCTGTGTCTTCAGAAATGTAGATTAATTAGGTACTGTAAGCTCTTGGACCTTAAGCAAATTCTGAAAATATCTACCATTCACGTTAGCGGAACGTCAAGAAGAGGGAACAATAGATTATGACCTATTAATCCAAAAAGCACATTACCATCGGATAATATGTCCACAATCGGGTCAAGATTGTACATTATACGGACATCCAATATTAGTCTTATTAATATCCAAAAATGATCCATACCTGGACAATATATGTAATCCAAAAAGACATTCATGAGTGGGACAATCGTATAGTCCAGTGGATGTCCATAGGATGTTGAGTAAACAAATTCTGGACATCCCATGGATACCCAGTATGTCCAGCTTTGGATAAACGATGGATATCCAGTGGACTGAAGTGTGCTATTTGGGTAGTTCCACGTTTTGAGTACTTAAAAAGTCGTATGTTTGAGAGTTCGCATCGTCATGGTGGAGAATATTCTTCGTCTCTGGTTGGTTTTCCTCAATTCCCCGAACATTTCCGTCAAACAAATGATCATGTATCATTCAGAATTAACCATTCTACGATTCTTTAAGAGCACGGTTGCGACATGGCCAGTTTTTTCGAAAAAATAGGCAATCATGTATGCAAGCAGCCTTTGTTGGTTTTGGCTCATCATATAATAAGCATACGGTCATTTATTGTTTATTTTTAGACTCATGTGCATAGATCCAAGACTCGTCACATGTAATCTTATGTTTTTTGAAGCACCGCGATTGTATTTTTTGAATATTTCCCTACGTCAATCGACACGAACTTTTTTTTTGAGCGATTATCAAATTATGCGTGATCGAATGCGAACATAGCTTCTTCACCGCCAAAAACCGATTCTACGCGACCTACACGCTACTCGTCTGTGAACGAACGTCGGTCACGACTGAATCTACTAAACCGGTGATATACAGTAGTTTCTTTCTTTCAGTAGGTTCTTTATCACTATATCAAGAGTTAAGTTCATCTATGTATTTTTGTTGAGATAATCCACCTAGAAAGTTGTTACAAATAGTACCATGAAAAAATTATCGAATTAATTCAATTTTTTAGCCGAAATGAAATTTTGAAGTTACTGTAAATAACAAAAATAGCTTCCGTATGTGAATGAATGAATGAAATAAAGGGTGGTGATACTAGATCATCTATGCTTAGGCCTCTATTGGGCTCTTTACATCCCACCATAGCTGCAAGTCATTCAAAGCCGAACGTATGTAAAAATATTCTGAGCAAGTTCTCATTACGTATATCGTCTAAAAAATGCCAAACTTTACAGATGATATGACATGGCACCTAGCAATACTGGTGTTGCCAGTTCCCAAAATATAAACGTCTATACTCGTATACAAATAAGTCAAAAAATGCCCCCTAAGCTACGCCATAAATGTTTTTTAAGAGAAAATTCAATTTTCCTGTGAGCTTAGTAATTCCTATTTTCTGCCATCTATCGAAGAGGTACAACCGAAGCCACGGATGCGCATTTCCACTATTACCATACTTCCTTAATTAGCTTTACTAAGGTTTAAAAAAATTGTCAACTTGATCAATTGTCCTTTCAAATATCCATGTTGACTGATGGTAAACAGACATAACGCCTAACAATCTTGTATTCACATAACTTCCAAATTTTTGAGAAACTGAACAGTTATCTAATTGATCTATAATTGTTCAAATCACTTGTTTGTTTTTATTTTCACCAATTTAAGCTCACCAAGAAAAATTTCAAAAATCAAAATTAAAACTTTTAGATATACACCCTTTTGATATTTCTACTGTGCTGTTAGAAATTTCGTGGAGTAGGGTTATTAGTGGAACAAGAAAACCATAAATCAGTATTTTCTATTTTTTTTTTCAATAAATAAAAATAAGTACTAGTTATGAACATAAACAAGAATCCTCTAAATTAAGTTTAAGCCAATTAACATATTTGGCCACCCTTGTATAAACTCCTGGATAGCCTGGTCGCCCGCAACCAACACCCCAAGACACAATACCTAAAAAAAAGAACAAAATTAAAAAATTTAATTAAATTAGTGTTCACAAAATTATGAAGTTTACTTTGCATATTGTGATAGAAGGTCTAGAATTATATAAATGTTGGTGTGCGATTTTTTTAGATAACCCATGTGAAAATTATCGTTTTTTAATGAAAATATTACATGAACTTTTTAACTATTTTTTAATGGCAGACAAATCACAATTCTATACCTACAATAAAATTTGCTAGGTAAGGATCCCAATGAGGAGAAGTACTCGTATTTAAAAAAAAAAATATATAGTACGTCCAAATTTAGTTGCCGTGGAAGTTAGACCTTCTAGTTGGCCATTTTCGTTTTGCTTATTGTATTAAATATGTTAATAAATAAATCTTTATAAAGGGTGTTTTTTATAGAGGTATAGAACTTTAAGTTGGCAACACTTTTTTAACTGGCGGCCATTTTGTCAGCTGTCAAGTGATTTATGTTTAGTTTGGTTTGGCATTTCAACATGAATAGACTGACGCCTGAACAGCGCTTCCAAATTGTGCAAATTTATTTTGAAAATCATGGTTCTGTTCGAAATACGTATCGCGCACTACGTCCATTTTACGGTCAACATAATCGTCCATCAGAGCAATTAATTCGATTAACTATGGAACGTTTTCGCACCACGTTTACTCTAAATGATAATACGCATCCACAGAGACGTCGTACAGTGCGTACAGAAGAAGTCATTGCTGCTGTAGAGCGTAGCGTAGAGGAAGACCCGAATCAGTCTATCCGCCATCGTGCACAGGAATTGGATATGTGTCCATTCACTTTATGGAAGATTTTGCGGAAAGATCTTGGTTTGCGTGCTTACAAAATCCAACTCGTGCAAGAATTGAAGCCACACGATCACCTAGCAAGGCGTAGATTCGGTGAATGGGCCCAAAACAAGATTGCCGTTGATCCCGATTTTCATAAGCGAATTTTGTTTAGCGATGAAGCTCACTTTTGTTTGAATGGATACTTCAATAAACAAAACTGCCGTATTTGGAGTGATGATAATCCTCAAGTGTATGTTGAGATACCGTTACATCCAGAAAAACTGACTGTTTGGTGTGCTTTATGGGCTGGTGGAATCATTGGTCCGTACTTCTTTAAAAACGATGCTGGCCAGAACGTTACAGTCAATGGTGACCGCTATAGAGCCATGATTACTGACTTTTTCGTTCATCAATTGAACAACCATGATGTGCAGGAGCTGTGGTTTCAACAAGACGGCGCAACATGTCACACAGCTCGTGCCACAATTGATTTATTGAAGGAAACGTTTGGTAACCGCATAGTTTCACGTTTCGGATCCGTGAATTGGCCTCCAAGATCGTGCGACTTAACGCCGCTAGACTATTTTCTGTGGGGATATGTGAAGTCGTTAGTCTACGCCGATAAGCCCGAAACGATTGATCACTTGGAGGACAACATTCGCCGATATACGGCCACAAATGTTGGAAAAAGTCATCGAAAATTGGACTTCCAGATTAGACTACGTCCGAGCCAGCCGTGGCGGTCATATGCCAGAAGTCATATTTAAATTATAATGCCAGAAGGTTATCTTTCGAATAAAGTAAATTTCATGTCAATTTAAAAAATTCATCTTTGTTTTATTCCATTTAAAAGTTCTATACCTCTATAAAAAACAAAACAAGGACAAAAACCTAAAGGCAAAGTCTTGGGAATTGGTGAGATTATAGCCGGTTAAATAGTAAAAGAAAATTATTTTTCAGCTTTGTGTTGATAGGGTTCAAAATTTGATTGATTTATTTTTGTACTCATCAATTTAAACCATTTGCTGTCAACATAAAGGAAGTTTTCAAGTTGGACCCTGTTAGTGTATAGGAAGTTAATTTTCATAAAATCGCAGAAACACTTCAAGGGCCTTGATAAAAAGGTAATTTTATAAGTAGTTTATACTTTTTATGAAAGATGTTCTTTGTTAAAAGAAAATTTAATGTACAGCTTAGCAAACACAGTTCTGTCTCCGAGCCCTTACTGCGATTTTTCTTTGAAACTTTTAGAAGGCGTAAACAATAAATGCAATCTCTAGTTGAACATCATGGTTCTTGGGTTTAGGCCAAATTGGAATTAATACCCGACGTTTCGCCTACGATTGTACAAGACATCTTCAGGGTCTTAACTCCACGAGATTAGAACACTGAATGACTATCGAGGAGCAACAGCCCGGTATTTATACCCGACTGGTGCTCAGCGAACCATGGTCGAGCGTTACAATCGATTTCCATGTGTGATGTAGACTATAACCTGCATCTCTATTAATATTATTTGGATATTTACAAATTTCGATTGATTCTATAATTTTACGTTTAAAGAAACCAGGTATTGATGCTGGCACCTTAGTTTCTTTTACATTAAAAGTGTGACCTGAGCAATGCTGGTGTTCAGCTACTGCAGATTGTACATTACACATCTTTCATGTTCCTTAAGCCTAGTGGATATAGACCGTACTTTTTTACTTACATACACTTTACCACATGAGCAAGGTATCTTGTAAACGCCTTCTGTTTGAAATGGTATTACGTCCTTTGGAGACTTCAAATATTTTCCGACTTTCTTACATGTGTTGAAAATTGTCCGAATGTTTGATTTTCGGAGCAATCTGGCAATCTTGTCGGTGGTTCTGTGTATGTAAGGTAAGACAACACGGTGTTAGGAGGTACATTTATGACATTTTGTTGGGAAGTTAGGTTTTTATATTTATTAATAGAACGTCTTATATCTTCAGCGCAATATCCGTTGCCTTTTAGAGCATTAGTCAGTTTTTCTGTTCCTGATTTCAGTAATTGTTCGTCACATATTGAAAGTGCTCTATGTACCAAAGAGTTTATGACGGATTGTTTTTGAGAAGGATGATGGTGTGACGTTGAATTGAGATATCGATTTGTATGTATTGGTTTTCTGTACACACATGTCCTAATTTGACATTATCTTTCCTTTGTATTAGTATATCAAGAAAGGGAAGGGAACCATTTGATTCAGTTTCCATAGTGAATTTTATGCTAGGGTGTTGTTGAT
Source organism: Diaprepes abbreviatus (assembly GCA_034092305.1). Classification (NCBI taxonomy): domain Eukaryota; kingdom Metazoa; phylum Arthropoda; class Insecta; order Coleoptera; family Curculionidae; genus Diaprepes; species Diaprepes abbreviatus. The sequence continues at coordinate 10,930,462 of JASJET010000139.1, forward strand.
TTAGATGATCCAGCAAATTATGGAGGTCATCTGCGACATGCGGCCAAAATAAGAACGTATCATCTATATATCTGCACCAAAATTTAGATTTTAGAGGAGCAGAAGACAAGGCGTTTTCTTCGAAAGCTTCCATGAAGATGTTAGCTACCACAGGTGATACCGGAGATTCCATGGCCGCTCCCAAAGTCTGTTCGTAGAAAGTTCCTTGAAAAGTAAGATAGTCAAGATAGTCATTCAGTGTTCTAATCTCGTGGAGTAAAGATCCCTGAAGATGCTCGTGCCATCGTAGGCGAAACGTCGGATAATAATTCCAATTTGACACGGTCTTAACCCAAGAACCATGATATTCAACTTGACCAAACCCGTGAAAGCTTTCGTTCTTTATAAATGCAAGCTCTCTTTGCAATTTTCAGTTTTTTTCAGGTGAATATTGAAAAAAAACTGCACTTTTAGAAATACAAATAAGAAAAACCTAGGGGAACTGCGTTCTACAGTATCACGTAACTAGAACAAAACGTTGGATGTACATTGCTTTTAATTTTCCGGTTTCACCACTCAAAACTCTTGAAGTTTTTGATTAATTGACCGGCATTTCTATATCATAATTCTTCCTAATTTATTAATTCTCACTCTATTTCAGAAAATGAACTTTAAGAACTTACCAACAACTTCATATTTTTCACCATTATGAACCAACAAGGGACCCCCACTATCACCCTGACACGAATCCATGGCACCTTTACCTGCACACAACATGTATGAGGTTATTCTCGAAGCTCGGTATTTCATTGCTCTACATTGGCTCAAAGACAAAATGGGGACGTCGACTTCCTGTACTATGTTTGGGAGCGTACCTCCTTCGCTTGTTCTGCCCCAACCTATTACCACACCCATTTTACCAGCTGGGTCCCTACCTAAAAATGAAATAATTATGTCTCACATATGGTGGAAAGTAATTGGAATAAATTCGGACACAGTACCAATACCTACTTTTTTTTAAATATATCTTGTGGCATGTCATTTGAAATACCTTAAAAAAGGAACTCGAGGCATATTGTAATTTTAAGATATTTAAAATGGTAGTAGTGAACAATTTATTTTGCTTTTTTTTTATTTAGAAAACGTTAGACTTACTCGGTTTGGTATCTTTATTATTGTGAAATTGAAGATTAATGACATGGCGGCTATTGGGACTGCGTGTGTGTGTATTGATCGCCAAATCATGACAACAGATTAACTCTTTCAAAGAAGGACATTGTAATATAGTCATTAAAGTTACAAAATACCATTGTTAATTTTATCTAAAAAGTCCTAAACATTTTAAGGAAAGAAAGGGACATTACTTTTCGTCATAGGATTTTACGTTCGGCAACAATATAATGAATGCATGAAGAGCGGTGATATTTTTATTTTCGATGCTTATGACTCGTTGAGCCCATTACATCTGACCTTGACTGCAAATCATTCGAGGCCGATCGCCTGTGCGAATCCGAATAGCCTCGATACCTGACTTTGCCTGACTGCCCTGGGTGATATTATTGTATCTCTGAAATGTCTGTCTTAGATCATTGAGTGCCAGGTACTCTCTGAGAACGTGGTCAACAATTTCATTTTCTTCCAAGCACAATCTGCATATCAGGTTATCCACGATGCCAATCCTATGAAGGTGGCCTTGCAGGTGACAGTGTCATGTCAGCAATCGTACTACGATCTACAGTTCTTACCTTTTCAAAAAAAAAAGCTCCGTAATAAATCATGAGTTAGGTTCAATTATATATTCTTTGGCACATCTCATTTCAGGGTTTTCCTACCAATGTTCAATACATTTATTTTCAACAGTTTTAGGTTCCTCTTATCAACATGGGTTGAGAGCTGTATGGCTTAGCCGTTAACCCATCTTTACCAATCGAACCGCTTCCTCGTTCCCGTGTATACCCGAGTGATTACATTGGACTCCAGCGTCAATATTGCAGCCCTATTGTCTGAGCATGTGGTAATAGTTCCATTTCTGTTTATATCAATCTTACAGACATGGTACATTGCACAATAGCATACATTTCCGCTTGAAAGACTGTTGCGTGCTATACCAGAAAGCATAACTCTCTGATTCCCTGAGATTCAGTTCTTTTATCTTGTCGAGAACCGTCTGTAAACTATCAGGATGAATTTTTGAGAAGAGTTTACTTCTATTCCCATTTTTATCTGCTTGGTAAAAGTATCTCAGGAGAGTGGTTGGGTTTGAGAATCGTCGCCATGTAGTTTATTTGCACAGGGAGCAATGGGTGTCTTTCATCAACGGCTTCCCAGCTACATGGGTGGAGATGCCCTAGGCAACTGAGACGGTAAACTACCTTGCGGGGCTCATTCTCTGTGGATAAATAGAGAAGAGGAAGGTTCATCAGAACCCCCAGTGGAGTAGTAGACGGTATTTGCACTTGGCTGTAGTAGACCACCATAAAACAGTGGCGTACGTGATCATATGATGAATTACAACAGTGTATATCCAGTATCACTTTCGCCGTCAGCCTCCATGTGCACCCAAAGGCTCACTTACAAGCCCAGAAAGCTCATATGGCGTTCTTGGCTCGAGCGAGTCCAGAATATCTTCTTTTCATTTTATGATCACTTTTGTTCATTTAATATAAATACGATTTGGGCATTATCTCAATATACATCGTAATCATCCATCCTTTGTACAAAACCTGATGATGCTTGTTTTGTTCTAAGTTTACGATTTGTTTTTCGTTTGAAAATTATCTTGGCTTTCCAAACTTGAAAGTTAAAATCACAAGACATCTAAAAAATTACGTAACTAATTGTGATATTTTATTTTTACCACAGACAAATTAAACTTGGTCGATGTATTTACTTATGTATATAGATTATGTATTTAATAAGCTTTCATTTGAGATCCCACACAAATAAAAATATGATTTATTTTACCGCCAAAATCACCCCCAAGATTGTAAATTAAGAACTTCATATATTACCTGTTGAACTAATAAATCAACATTCTAAGTATCCGCCTCCAATTTCGTTCATTTTGTGATATCTTAAAGTGCACTAAAAATATTTGACACGTGGTTTTTTACCTCCTGAACTGCATGTCTAGGGGATGAACAAAATTGAACATAGGGGGTAGTTATCCCATGATATATTTTGTCGTGGAAAAAGCCTGTACATATCAATTATATTTTTTAATTTCATGAAAAACTAATTACGTTTTGCCGTCTTAAGTGAATTCAGACATTATTGAACGAAATAAAGTCGTTTATGCAATTTTGCAGGAGTGCATCGTGTCTGGTTATCTTAGGTTTCTTAACCGTCGTCAAATTATTATCTAAGTTAGTTGAATCACTCTTTTTTCTGTCTGACCTCCCTTTACATTCAGTTACTTGTGTTCTCGTTGGGTTTGTACACGATAATTTGTATATTCGTTTTGGCGAACTCCATTATCCTTATGAACATGACTCCGTTTATTCCTTTCAATTCCGTATAGCTATTTTGGTTTTATGATGCTTTATTACGTGCTCTTTAAGAACCTTTAGAGACTGGGATATGACTCTATCATCTGATTTTTCAGTAGTATATTCATCAGTCAGTATTGGGAAATATATGCCTTTAGATAAATGTGACATATTGCCATCGTTATCGGGCATGCCGAGAGTGTGCGTCATTATTGCCACTCTCCTTTGGTCTTCTTTTGTCTATTAAGGTTTTCTTTTCCTCCGAATTTATTTATTGCTGTTCCCACTAGCCGATTTCTAGCAACAAAGTTTTTACTGCAAGGAAGTGCAATGTCATATCCATTTGAGATCTCCCATATGCCTTGTTATGTACTGCCAAATTTAGGAAAAACTTCGTTTTCTCAATCATCTTCTGTGTCTTGTTGAAAATTTTCAAATGTCTGTTATTTTAGGAGTATCTGTCTTCTGTTTGTTTTATTTTTACTTTCACACACTTGGCACACTATCTGACAGCTTTATCACGATTATGTTCTTCTAGATCCCTTTGATGTTTCGATTCGAGGGCCTGCATTTGTAATAATAATGCCTGGTTTTCATCTTTTAATGACTGTGATTGTCTTGTTCTCTCTACTGCTTGTTCTAGGCACTCTTTCAGGTACCTGCTTTGTATTTGATTAGTATAAAGTGTCGTTCGGCTAGATATTTCTTTGATCTCCTGCTTTGGTTTGTACATATCTTTAATTACTGTTTCTAGTTGTTGTACTTCTTTATGCAGCCGTTCCAGGGTTCTTTTAAAAATCTTTGCTTTGTTACAGTGGTCATTATGAACTCTTTTCAAATTATAATCAGTTATTTTTCGCTTGCTCAACGGCTCAATCTTTATAATCTCTTTATTACCATTACCTTGAAATATTTACTCCTTCATCCCAAAGAAAGAAAAAGATCTCACTCGGGGCAGTGACTTTTGGATAGAATCTCACCTCTTAAAAGGAACTATTTCAGTTAATGGATCTGGCGATCTTGTTGATGGATCAGAGTAATCTTCACCTGTTTCGTCCTTAGCAACGCGTTCTTGCCTCTCATTAAGGTTTTTTTTGTAGATTCAATTCATTAAATTCCATTACTATTCCCACGAGTAGGGCCGAAGTGTTTTGTTCGGCGTGGCAGTGCGCCCGTACCGTACTACGCTACGGCTATTTACATGCAGGTGTCGCCTGATTCTTACAAGGCACCGTTCAGGACTTTCTATCGTGTAGCCATTCACCCGTTGGCACTGTTCGTTTAACACTTTGGGTTCCGTTTTTTTTTATTTCTTTTGATACACCCGTACTCGCAGTACGAACATCTGAGGGTTGGTGTCCAAGCTTGTTTACTTAAATATACACTTAGATTTAACACATTTGACTTTCGAATGACTTCTAAATGAAATGAAAACCTTGTAAGTCCTTATATGGTTGGACGCATGAGCGGATCCAAGGGTTCGGTAAAAAATATTCAGCTGCAACTTTTAAAATTAGACACTTTATCGCTAATATTTTTAAAAACAATACATACCTGATGGCAAACATATCGGTCTAATGTTTTTGGAAATTTCCACTGGCTTTCTGAGTTTTAACAAGGCAATATCATGATTATAAGTATCGGTGTCAAAATTTCTGTGTCGTATTACAGCAGAAACAGCTCGCATTTTAGCCGGTACGTCAGTAGTTGTGGACTGATCATGATCACCCAAAATTACTCTGATTTTTGATCGCTTCAACCTATATATTAAAAATAAAAACACGTTTATATGATATATAGTAGAAAAATTATCCTGGCTTCGAGTAGACAAGAAAACCACAATCGTTATTTTTGACACAACACTATCATTGTTACCGCAAAACGGGGTGATAATAGTCTGCCGAGGTGTCAATGGCCATAAAATGAAAAATAGTTTAGAATGTTATATCCTAAAAACACTTATTCTAATTATACACATGGAACAAAAACCAATATCTTCATTATTAGTTTAAAAAAAATACTCTTCAATTATGTGATTTTTGCAATACAAGGTGACTAAAATCAACATTTTTTTTTTATTTTTTGGAGTGTCTATGTCTACCTGTGCTATGATGGAGTACAGCACGAGCCCCCTCCTTAAGCGCCCTTTTTGTGTTCTATTTCATGTTCCATTCGCGTCTGGAAGAGTCTAGAAATAATTAACCTAGGAAATTTCTTCATAATAATTCTATATGGCAACAAGAAATGTTGAGGATAATTATAAAATTGACTAAGTTTACTTTAAAAATGCCGAGGAACTAGAAAATTATTAAAACATCTATGTTGTGTTGTAGAAAATAATATCGAGAGTGTATGAAAGAAAATTAGGTAAAAGAAAATATAAGTCTTTTTCAGAAGAACACCTAAGAGAGGCATTACACAAAATTAAATCAGATGAATTATGGCAGAGAATAGCCTCAAAGCGATATATCTAGATCGACCTTGCAATCTTAATATATAAAAATCCCTTGTCACGATGTTGGTCCGCGATGAACTCCAAAACTACTTAAGCGATTTAGAGGAAATGTAGCGCACTGTATGTAATTTGGTCCAACTTAAAAGATAGAAGAGTTTTTATCTTAATTAATAACCTTAATATCTTTTTATTGCAAATTAATTATTTTTTTTAGGACAAAGGGTTATACTTATCAAAGTTCCATAATTTTCTAACAGATGGCGGTGTAAGCTACTTATTTGGTATAACCCGTCAACAACTTTTGTTATTTAGGTTGGGTAGTCATCCAATAGTTGGCGCCGTGTTTCGATTTTAAACTTTCCATTGATGCTACGATTTATTTCACGTCCACGTGTATTTCTAATTTATAAACTACATAACTGTGGGAAAACTATCGAGTCTATTTGTGCTAGCAAAAGACAGGTTAACCAGAAATATTGTGCACTGGGTAGCGCTTAATTAAGTTAAAATTATTGATTATTATGATTCAAAATAAGTAAAATAATTATGCATCAGTCACATAAGCATTTTGCCGGGACACTCAATCATCCAGGCAGAGACCCGGATTTTCGGGTAATATAGGCCTATAGAAATAAATCGTATATGTTCTCTGTACGAGATTTTGTGTCATAAACTTTTTGTAAACAATTAAAGGTCAAAAAATGCATTTTTTTGCACTTTTTTGCTTACTAGCAAAAACTAAAGAAATTTTTGGACCAAATGGAATAGCTGTCTTGTAGAGAATTGAAAAACCTACAAATTGGTTTTTTACCGGTCTCGATATTTTTATTTGTTGCTGAGAGAAATGCAAAACAAGGTCAAAATTTTATAATATTCAATTAACAATAACTTGCTAAATGCAACCTACGACTTTGTTGTTACGTAAAAAGTTGTGTCTTTTAGTGCTTAGTATGTGGTAAAAATTCATCAAATAGTTTATGCAAAATTTAATTTGTTTATCACAGGCGAGCGAATTTTGCAATAACATTCTAGCTCCATCAATGAAAGTATACCGATTTTGAGCACATCTCATGAAAGAGGAACTCTTCTTCTATGAGAAGTATTACATGAAATTGAGGAAAATTAATTTTAAATTTGTTTAAACTTCATTAGAAAACCACTATCATTTTTACCTTGTAAACAAATTAAATAACTTTTTTGTTTTAGCCGATAAAAAAAATCCTGTTTTCATATTTGGGAAGCTGGCATTTTTAGACGAATTTAGAAAAAAAACAGCTTAGGTCAATATGCACCAAAGTTAATTTTTTTTTTAAATTCATTCCTATATGGTCAATAACAATTAAGAAACAAAACTAGCGCCATTCGAAAGTTTAAGAGTTTAGGTTTAGATATGAGATTCCCGGAAAATGATAATACAAAAATAAAAGCTTCAGTGAAGTTTAAAAAATGTTAATTGTTTAAAAGACGACTGGGCAGGAAGATGGGTCGCTAACAAATTCGCGCGTTCAAAAAGTGAAACAGCAACTTCAAACTGCTACCATTAGCTATGCTATATCTCCGAAAATTGTTGACGGATTTTGTTGATTCTTTTTTTTTTTAATTTGTGGTACCTTTCTACGTACATTACAAATATGTATACTATTTACTTATTTGTTTATAAATTAAACATTTAATTTGTTTAGCCATTTTTTCCCACACAATTTTTCATTAAAAATCAACATTTTTCCCACACAATTTTTTCATTAAAAATCAACAATTTTTGTGCTATTTATATTGGCAAACATGGTTATAAGTCGGGAAAATTGAATAATTAAATTATTGTTATAAAACATTAATATTCGTTACATTGCGTGTAAGAAAAAAAGTATTGTTTGCTACCGTAGTATATACATGTTATAGCAATATATGATACATTGGAAAATTATTATGTTTTTAAGATTTTCATAGCTAAACATAGTAACAGGTTTTGAAAGTAAATTATTTTAACGGCCAGCTTCCCAAATATGAAAACAGAATTTTTTTATCGGCAAAAACAAAAAAGTTATTTAATTTGTTTACAAGGTAAAAATGATAATGGTTTTCTAATGAAGTTTAAATAAATTTAAAATTAATTTTCCATTCCATTAATTTCATGTAATACTTTTCATAGAATAAGAGTTCCTCTTTCATGAGATGTGCTCAGAATCGGTGCTAGAATGTTATTGCAAAATTCGCTCGCCTGTGATAAACAAATTAAATGTTGCATAAACTATTTGATGAATTTTTACCACATACTAAGCACTAAAAGACCCAACTTTTTACGTAACAACAAAGTCGTAGGTTGCATTTAGCAATAGTTATTGTTAATTGAATATTAAAACAATTTTGACATTGTTATGCATTTTTCTCAGCAACAAATAAACATATCGAGATCGGTAAAACCCAATTTGTAGGTTTTTCAATTCTCTACAAGATGGCTATTCCATTTTGTCCAAAAAATTCTTTAATTTTTGCTGGTAAGCAAAAAAGGGCAAAAAATGCATTTTTCGACCTTAAATTGTTTACAAAAAGTTTATGACACAAAATCTCGTGGTAGACATTTTAGTTCTATAGGCCTATATTTCCTGAAAATTCGGGTCTCTGTCTGGATGAATGAGTGTCCCCAATTAGGTATTTTTTTCGCTTATTTGGCTGGAGTATTATTAAAAGTTGTTAAAGATCAATGTTATCTATCTCATTCATAAAATTACAAATTTATATGTTATCAGTTTAGAACTTCGTAAGTTACTTATTTATTACAAATTATGTTCGGATGCGAAATAAATAAAAAGAAAAATTTTATGTTGGTTTGTGCTTAATTTAAAATCTCCGCCATTCTTTACCAATCATTTTCTTAACAATATTAAATATTTGAATATATAATAATTTAATGGATTATAAGTGTGCCACTGCAAGGCGTGGCCGGATCTGCTGGTTATATATAAAACTTAGTAATCGTAACACTGATTTATCTGATATCATAGAAAAACTATTTGTCTATGCTAATATTGAAGAAAAATTAATCGTAGCAGTTTGAACTTCGAGTTTTGGTACAAAGTTATTTATATCGCAAGGAGTTCAAATCAGCAAATTTAAAAATAATCTGTCGGGTCCCGATCGGGCTAAATTATTTTTAAAGAGAAACAAAGCTCTAAATGTGCTTTGCTTCTAATATTAAAAATGCTAGAGCACAGATATCAATGTAACTTTTAGATCAATATTTCGATAATTTGGAACAAGAAGTAGATAATATACTCCCAAAAATATTTACAATTACTATGAAAGTAATTTAACTAACGATCCCGGAAAAAAACTTGTAGTTGCAGAAACGGGTTCAAAGTATCCGGAAAGAATAATTTACTTGTCCAGAGCATCAACTTCCATAATGTTTAGTGCGAATGCAACAGATGATCTGCTGCCAGCCTATGTGGTTTACCAAAAAGAAAATATTTATGATTCTTGGCGTAGTGGGTGACCAAATAAAACACGTTAACACCGCAGGTGGGGGGGGAGTATACAGCATCAGTTTTAGAGGATTGGTTTGCGAACATAGCACTTCCTGCTTTAAAAAAGCAACTTAGAAAAATTGCATTGATTGGTGACAATTTGTCGTCCCATTGATTTATGTAAAGAACACACCATTAAATTTATATGTATTCCTTCTAATACCACATATATAATTCAGCCGCTTAATGTGGCTTTCTTTAGGTCGCTAAAATTGAAATGGCGGAAAATAATTGAAGAATATAAACATAAACATTATTTCGTGGTGAATAAATCACATTTTTCAACACTTTTAAAACAACTTATGGAAAGTTTAAATATCTCTGCTTCATAAAAGCCATTCAATTTGATTTCAGAGAATATGACATATTTCCTTCCGACAGAAGTCTAGTTTTAGAAAGATTGCCACATCTAGACTGAGAACGGCTCAAACATAACGACTTGGTAAATGGATCGCTGTTGCAGTTTCTTGAGAAAAGTGGTGAGGAGAAAATGTTTCGAAAACACCTAAAATTAATAAAATAGAAAAATATTGAAAACGGTAATATTCACGAAGTTTAATAAAATCCAAAAGAAAGAACAAGTCAACAAAACCATCACGAAAAAAATCAGAATTACATAAATAAAACAAACAAGAAAAGGTTCCAAGAAGACAGCGAAAGTTACACCTCGTTTTCTGAAAGTAAAGGGAATGACTGGATAAGTCTACCATAACCCATCGACAGCGAAACATCAGAGGAATGTTTTGGTATAGTTAGCTATGATAAATTTTTTTTAAATACCATGCAATGAGAATTAAAATTATGAAAGTAGTCTATATACGAAGATATTTTATGGTATAAAGCCATAGATCTTATGGAGTCTATTGTCGTTCCCTCAAAGAAAGGACCCAAGAAAATGTTTGAGGTTCCTAAAATGTTAAATTATTGTTACGAACGACTAGAAGAAACGTATTGATATGCCCTCGTATACAAATATTCCAATGTGATGAGTCATTTTTATTATAATGTGCCAAAAAGAATATTATATCGATGAGTCATATTTCCAGATAGATCTCTTTTACGCTCTAGATTTGTATGGAAGATCCTATAGATATATAAATAGGGATAGAATAAGCGTAAGAAGTAGTAATAAGATTGCGTTTTAGCTGTATTAACAAGTAGTTAATATAAATATTGGAAGTATTAGTAAAAGGTGTTGTATTTTATTCTGCGAACCCAGTGAACGATTTTTAAAGAGACGAAACCATAACAATATAAAGACTTTTTGTATTAGAAATGAATGTTCATTATTTTTTGTTTTTTTTTTTAGAAAATATTTATTTAACTAGTTTTTTCAACAAAAATTCTTATAAAACTTATTTTTTTAAAGATCTTAGATTTAATTTTAAAAAACGATTTTTGGTGGCTGTAGTCACCTTTTTAGTGGATCTACAATAAGGTTAAATGAGAGAATCACACAGAGCCATGGTGACCTCAAATCTTTAGGTGAAAATGACAACCTATATCTTATTTTAAATTTGAAAACAATGTTTTATTTGTTGCAGATCTTCATAACTGGATAACTGATATAAATTTCATATTAGCAGATTTGGATGCTCTTATACTTTTAACGTGGGGATCTATGGATATTTGAATTTTAAAAGTGGATTAAAGTCACCCCGTTTTACAGTACTGGGTAAAAATGTGATATATTGCTTTAATAACGTTAAAAATACAGATCTTTTTGTCAGATAAGGCTACCTATAAATTTCTATAACAGTACCTTCTTACACAATGGGCTGCTGTAAGAACATAACTTTCAGACACTAGTGATGCTCCGCAGTGATAACGACCATCGTAAACAATTCTAGCAATCCAAGGATAGTGATTTATGCCAGAGGGTGAACCACCAACAATCCTGTTTTCGTGATTTGAAACACCACATTCTACAAAAAATATATATCACTGATGAATAATGTCAACTTAAAAATGGTATGATCCTATGGTTAGTCATCAATTTTACCTCCATTATATGACCGAAGTAACGACTGTTTTAGGTCGATTTTCATTTTATAGAAAAAATAAAAACGACTGTGTTGTCTTTTTGAAAATGCGAAAAAATTAGTGAGGACTTCGTTGTCTGTTATTTTTTAAATATGTCTATATACCATGTAATTAGGTTACGAAACATTATGTTTTTGTTATTAAGTTAGAATCAATTTTGTTTTTTTGATATTTTTAAATTTGGCAGCAAAGCACAAAGATGTAGGCCGGAGTTCCATGAACAGGTATAGCAGGTAAGGACGTCTGACCTCTGAATTTGTTTGTGATCCTTGAGAGCAGACTGAAAGTATTATTTTGGAATTTATACTGTAGACAAATTTTTATTTATTTTTAAAAAAATGTTAATAGTGTCATAACAAAAAAACATGTTGTAAGTTTATTTTCTTTGACTTTCGAAATAAACAATTTTTTTTGTATGTATTAAATGAAATTTTAATATGATCACCTATATTCGAGTACAATCACATTTATTTTATTCTTCATAGGCTTTCTCCTACACAAAAGTATAAGATCCGGTTTTATTCTTTATTTTCCTTGAATATATCAATATGTTGAATTACACAATATGTACCATGTATGTGAATGGTACAGGTCTGTCTTTCAGGTTTTCTAAATATTTTGGTTTTTAAAAATAAGTAAATTGTTGGGTTTAGATGAGATTCCTGCAAGGTCGAATTTACAGCTAGTGTGAAGATATATACAGACGGTATTGAGACGGAGAAAGGGTTCAGAGCTGATGTCTTCTAACTTGGATGTAAACTTACACAGCCAGATTCACTAAGAAAGTTTAAAACTTAGACCCAATCTAGTTGCCATGGAAGTTAAATCTTCTAATTGGCCAGTTTTATTTTGTCTTCGATATATTTTTATGTGGTATTAATCATGTCAACAAATAACGCTTATATAGGAAAATTGAGGATTAAAAACTATAGATGAAGCATTCGAATTGGTAGAGGAATAGCTGTTTCACGAAAATTTGCCAGTTGGGACCGGTTTTAAAGTTAGATCATGTTAGTGAATTAGGGGGACAAAGCCTAAACAAAACTTCCACGATTTATCAAGCCGAGGTATATGTAACTGATGTATGTACTTTAGAATTATTAGAATATATATATATATATATATATATATATATATATATATATATATATATATATATATATATATATATATATATATATATATATATATATATATATATATATATATATATATATATATATATATATATATATATATATATATATATAAACACGGACAGAGGAAATTCGCGTACAAAAGAATTTAAACTGTTTTTAACTCACGAAAGGTCGTCTATATTATTTTGGGGATAACCTGCCAAAATTTATAGCAAATTAGATGTCCCGTAAATTCCGAATATTTATTAGATATTCTGCAAATTTTTGAAGAAATAAAATGAATTTTAAATTTCATTCTTATATTTTAACAACCCGTCCAGCAACATTTTGGTATAAGATATGTCCATGACTGAAAATAAATATACTGTATGCCAAAAAATTACAGGCATAAACAAACTTATACAATAACAATGGCAAATGAAAATTATTAGTAAAAGAATACGTTTTTACCACAAGTGCAGTTTCTCGTTTTTTCGTTATTATCGTCATCGGTTAAAATTTCGGCATCTTCTAGTATGGAATCAGAACCACCTAAAATATTGTTAAATCCAAATAGTTGATTAAAAAATATTCTACCCTGTCTGGAAAACACTGGTGCCGTCGTTGAATTTCTGTATTCGAATTTTTCCTAAAATTTATATAAAATTCAGATTTTTAAAACTATAGTAAAACGGTTATTGTTTTGCTATTGTAATTTTACAAATAATAATTTTTTAAAATATACCTATATTACTACAGATGTACGAGTATATTTCAAATAAATAACGTGAAAACTGTTGCTGTTCCTCACTTGTATAAATTTAAGATAAATATGGTGTAATTGTGGGAACTGGCATAAAAGTGAGCCATTATTTCACAAAGATGGAAGTAACACCGAATGGCTAAATGAGAAGAAACACCAAGTATATTTCAAAAACCTTCAATCGCACAGCTTCCGGAAAAGAAAGTTCCTACGATGGCCACTAGAGTCAAATATTAAAAATGATTTTTTTTCTAGCAATCTGCCTGATAAAGTTATATTGAAATAATTTGCTTATTAATCTTAAGGAAATTTGATTCCATTTAACAATAGCATTCATTACTCTCTATCTTCTAAAATAAAGTGATGGGGGAATGTTGAACTTTTTTCATTAAAGTGGTGATGATTCCAATTTGGCCTAATGGAACTGAACAAACTGAAGCTCGTTATGAAGAGATTTATTTCATTATTTCAGGAAGTGGCATTGAAAAAGTATACTTCCTCTCTGTGCTCAAAAATGTTTCTCCTCAAAAATAGTTTTTTTTTATTTCGCAAAACTATTGTCCCTTGCTGCCTGCTACAGTGATTTTTTTAGAAAATTAGCATTTTTTATATTTATTTAACTGCCTGTATCTTTTTTACTAGGTAAGATAGCTATAGATGTTCGGGTTATATAAACTGAAGCTTTCTTTCTCGACTGGTGAACACCAAACTGCCTCTATATTTTGCAGCAGAATTTTTACTAATCACGATTTTTGAGAGTTGTTAAAATTTATCATTTCGAAAAATCGATGACTTAGCGCCAAACCATTTTTTTTTTGTTTTCCACTAAGTAAAATAGTTATCTGAATAATGTTTTAGTATAATTTGCTCTTAGGAATCTGTGCGTTTAATATTTTCTAAAAAAATCGACTTCAAATTGATGTTCACCTAGTCATTGGCTGTATTTTTGTAAATGATATTTATATATATATATATATATATATATATATATATATATATATATATATATATATATATATATATATATATATATATATATATATAATATAAATATGAGTCTGTTCGTTTTGTTTTTGTACATTTTTTATTTTAATAAAAAATACGATCTTAGAAGAAATGTTTCAAAAATCTTCTAGTTTTAGTTTATTCGAGCAATGAAACCTCTTTTCAATTAAAATAGCCTTGGTCGAAAGCGGAACCATTTCCCGACTATACATACAAACAACGGTTGGTCGAAAACAGGTGAAAAGGAACATTTCAATTATTTTTATTGTACAACATTTCAAAATCATAAAAAAAATAGAAAAGCCCTATAAATAATCGAAAACGGGCGCAGTGACCCTATATATTCTGTATTATGTTTAATCTTTTAACAATTGCCATAGGGTAATGAAATAAACGTCACTATCGTGAAAAAAGGGTATTTTATGTTTTACAATGCATTTTAATTAGCGTTAAGTATTTTAGCATTTACTTACTCTGTTTATATAAGCTTGACACTGTTTAAAAACGATTATGCATAAAACTGTGATAACACCCGTGACTACTTTCATTTTCACCAATTATAAATTTCCTTTTTCTTTAAACTATGTGTTAATTGTCTTACAGCAAAAGTTTACTATTTCCTTAAAGTCAACATATCATAAAATTTTAAATAAGAAGCGAAATTTATTTTTGCCCATAAGAGTAAAAGTAACCTTGGGTGTCTGTATCGTTAAGTGATTTCACCAGAAGACTAAAAATTGAACTCTTTCACCTGGCCTTCAAAAGAAAGTAAACTCTCTTGAAAGGAAAATAACCGTCGACATATTCCGTAGAAGGAGGACATAATTATTTGCGCATAAATATACCAATTTTATGGTTTTTAACTTTTTTTACGCGCTATGAATTATTGAACTAGGGTTATGAAAGTTTCGTTTCATCGTTTATTTTAATTATGGGAATACCAGTATCAGTATATTTTGTTAGTTCAAGAAATTTTGGTATGGTGAATGCACCAGTAGTCGAATAGTTTAAATGAAATTCGATTTTAAAAATTCATTAATAAAGATGGTTTTATGTTAGAAATTAGTTTTGATGACTCTGCATTTCTACAAGTGTTTATTTTACATTATCGTTTATTTAAGAAAAGTACCATTTCGCTAATAATCCGACATACGAAACCCCGTATAGGCCGGCGGAGTTAGCCTCATATGAGGTGATTTTGAAATTTATTGTTGTTAATAGACTTCTGATTACGTAGAAACCTTCAGAATGATAATAATAATTATGTAGTATCTTATGTCTCATTTTCTTTTCTGGAGAAAATTTTTTATTTAACAATGTGAAAAACAGTTTTGTCTAGTTCTAGGAAAAGCTAGTGCTTTTCAGTAAAAAAGTTTCAAACAAAAGTTGTGTGCATTGAATGAGCTAAGGCCCATCCGAATCGGATAATTTGTTTGTTAGTTATTGCAAAAAACGTGCTAAAATGGCTGTTTTTGAATTGTTTATAAACAATAGAAAAATATATTACATTAACTTTATACTGCAACTAAAGAAGCTTCTTGTTGTATACAACAAATATGCAAAATTTCAAGTAAAAATATTCAATAGTTTTTTGCGCAGTGTATTTGTTTATAACTTTTTATGTTTTTTTGACTTTTTATTCTCAGCGATCTAGAGGTCGTACAGTGGTCTGCGGGTACGCAAATGAAAGTTCCAGACTCATACTAACAATAACAAAAAAGAAAGAAATGAATTATTCATCTTAAATTGTTGAAACAGATAAACAAAATTGGGGTTAATTTTTTCGTTATAAACAAATAGAATAATTCTTCAACAATTGTTGATATCGAAATGCCGATAAGAGGAGGACGCCATAGCTGATATTTTGATGCACATTTTGAAAAAAAAAATTGTGTACGATCACTAGAAGCTGAGATAGAGTTTTTTTTTCAAAAAATCGCTGTGGAGTTGTTTATTAAAATTAAGGGATTATTTAAGTAGGAACTCATAGGGAGATGGTTAAACTATTATTTGCAGCAGTTTTCAACTCAATTGTTTCAAAATTGTTGATGTAGCAATGGTTTAAAGTTACACCTACTCCAAGAGTCAGAAAATGAGCAGTGGAGGGGGTCGTTCTTTTATCCTGCAGCGCGCGGAAAAAAACGTGACTCGGACGCTTCAAATTCGAACAATGGATGATATGTTTTTGTAATCAAATTATTATTAAACATTGCAATAAACAAATTGTTGCACTTTTGTACATTTTATGCATAATTATAATTTTAGCATACTTAAGTGCTTTTCAAATTACGAAAAAATTGTTACAGTGGTCAACAGTATACTTTTAATTAGGAATGATAAAAATGAGATTGATTTTTAATGTACTATTAATATTTATCGAGATATAGCGTGAAACAAATAGCAACATTTGTTGATAGCATTATAATTTTTCGAGATGCAGAATAAACTACATTTGACAATTATATTGTCAGCGATTATCCAATCGAGAATTATTGTAATATTACTTTCAAAGACGATGAAAGTAATAGGGAGAAAATAACTATGATTATGATAATAATGATGATGTTGATGATGATGATAATTCTGTCAATGATGAGAGTGATGATGATAATGAGAGTGATGATTATGATAAGAGTAATAATGATGATGACGATGAAAGTGATAATGATGATGATAATTGTAATGATAATAATGAAACCGATAAGGGTTTCGAAAATAAGTGTCTATTGATGTCTAAGAAACGGAGAACGGAATAAATATTTTGTATACATTTAAGCAAAAAACATATATGTTGGCAAAAAATTTGTGAAAAATGTTCGTCCAATAAAATAAACAAAAAAGTTAAAATGTATTTTTCTTGTACAACCAATAATTTGGCGACAAACGACAGTCACAATTTGTTTCATACTATAACTTCATAAATATTAATGGTACCTTAAAAATCAATCTGATTTTTAATACTCCTAATTAGTAGTATACCGTTGACCACTGTAACATTTTTTTCGCAATTTGAAAAGCACGTGCAACAATTTGTTTATTGCTATAATAATAATAATAAACAATCTTTATTTTAACGTATACTCGCATACAATAAAATAGCGTCATACAAAAAAAATACATTAGTAGCAACATTACATTCTGCTTAATGCCATATTTTGTTTTAAATTTGAATAATATTCATTTAATGAATATGGTTCTATGCCCACAAGTAGGTCAAATATTGTCTTTTCAACTTTTTATAATTTTTTTGTTGCTCAATGTAGTTTGGTAAAGAATTATATATTTTAATACACTGATAATAAGCACTTTTTTCACTCATAACCAGTCTATGTTTAGGATATATATAATTCATTGTTCGTGTTGGATATATCTTTTGCGCCTCACTATTTACAAATAAGTGCTTATTTTTAACAAAAAACAATATACATTCCTGTATGTAAACTGCATGAACAGTAAGTGGTTTATGTTCCTTAAATTTACCCCGGCACGATTCCCGATAACTTAGATTTAATAATATTCTCAATGCCTTTTTTTGACACATAAAAACATTCAATATGTCTTTACAGTTTCCATAAAGAACTATTCCATATCTTAACCGGGCCTCAAAATTTTAGAAAAGAATTTTCTACATGTCTACTTATAATTCTAAGAGTATAACAGACAGCATTTAGCCTACCTGTTAAATATTGAACATGGCATTCCCAATTCATACAACTATCTAGAAACATACCTAACCACTTTACATTGTTCATAACCTGTACTTCACAACCATTTATAGTCAGTTTCTCCGGTTCTATTAATCTGGAACGATTGGTTTTAAAAATTGTGACATTGTTTTTGAATTATTTAATATAAGTTTGTAAACCAGTCACCAACCAAAATCATAAATTGTTGTATGTCAGGTTCAAGAGAGGTATTGCTCCTGTATGATAACAAAATGTTGGTATCGTCTGCGTAGTTTGTTATTTTACAGTTTTCATTCTTCTCACATAATTCATTTAGATTGTTTACATATAATACGAACAATATATATTTAACAATAATTTGATTACAAAAACATATCATCTATTGTTTATATCTCGTCGAGAAACCTCAAATTAAAAAAAAAAAAAGATTCTACGACCAATTTTCGCCGAGATAATCCAAATTTTTTCGCCGAAACAAAAGTGAAGCGTCCGAGTCATGCTTTTTCTGCGCGCCGCAGGCTGAAGGAACGCCCTCCTCCACTGCTCACTTTCTGACTTTTGCAACATCAATAATTTTGAAATAACTGAGTGGAAAACTGCTGCATATAATAGTTTAACCTGTGAGTTCCTACTTAAATAATCCCTTAATAATAAACAACGCAGCAGCGATTTTTTGAAAAGTCGTCGTCGCCAAAGTCTCACCTATTACGTCCACTTATCAGCATTTTAATATTAACAATTGTCGAAGAGTTATTCTATTTGTTTATAACGAAAAAACCAACCACAACTTTGTTTATCTGTTTCAACAATTTAAAATGAACAATTAATTTGGTTCTTTTTTGTTATTATTAGTTTAAGTCTCGAGCTTACATTTGCCCATTCGCAAATCACTGTACGATCTCTAGATCGCTGAGAATAAACAATCAAAAAACACAACATTTTATAAACATATTCACTGTGCAAAAAACACTTGAATATTTTTACTGCATACTTGTTATATGCAACAAAAGGCTTCTTTAGTTGCAGTATAAAGTTAATGTAATATATTTTTCTATTGTTTATAAACAATTGAGAAACAGCCATTTTAACAGATTTTTTTGCAATTACTAACGAAAAAATTATCCGATTCGAATGGGCCTTGGTTCATTTTGTAAGTATTTTCAATGCGCACAACTTTTGTTTGAAATTTTTTTACTGAAAAACACTAGCTTTTCCTAGAACTAGACAAAACTGTTTGTTCACATCTTAATTGTCAAATAAAAAATTTTCCCCAAAAAAGAAAATGAGACATAAGATACTAAATAATTAGTATTATCATTCTGAAGATTTCTACGTAGTCAGAAGTCTATTAACGATAAATTTTTTCCAGATGCTAATTCCGCTGGCCTATTATGTTAGAAATTAGTTTTGATTAAATTGCATTTCTGCAAGTGTTTATTTTACATTATCGTTTATTTACGAAAAGTACAATTTCGCTAATAATCGGACACTTATGCCTAATGATCGGACATAGCAAACCCTATAGTCAGACAAGACATTATTGGTCCATTTGGAACAGTTCCGGATTAAATAAGGTTTAGTTTTCTGGTAACATTTACACCTAGGCCGATTTTTAATTTTTAAATTAAAATATATTATACAAAAACAAGAAAGACAAACTATTTTTAATTTCTCTTATTTAAGAATATTAATAATAACTTATGAATACAGGGAGTATCTATTGTAACTTTTAAATAAATTGGCTACATTGGTAAATTTCATAAGTTATTCATTACAATAATCACATACAAAATACATTATTGCATATTTCGTGGAACCTAAATGAAACCACTGATCGAATCCTAGGTTTTTAAATACTTTTCCTTAGTACCACTTATTAAATCTTCATTACATGCCCCACACTGTTGTCTTTTATGGACATCAACCTTCCCTTGTTCGGTTTTAATTCTTTGGGGCAACTATTATTTTGCTTTTCTTTATTATTAAAATGCTCCTTCTAGCTTTTGGTGAAATTGTACTTTTTATTATATGATTTTTTTTTTGTTTTTTCCAGTGGCTGAGGATACATAAGATATGTATCAAACAAGGAATCAGGTTTTTTGACTTGAATTACATATCTTTAAACTAGTAGATGGAAGACTATTTTTCGATTCAATAGTCCCGTTTAAAATAAAATCTGTTTCTTCTTCAATGATGGTACTTGAATTACGATCTTTGTCTGGCTGATTTGGTAACGTGGGTGCTACTTCATGTTTTGTCTCAAATTTTACTTCTGGCACGTATTGTTTTTGTTTTGGGTTATATTAGTTTTTTATACATGGTTCATTAAAAATTTCAGTTTTCCCTTCATGCTGCTCTGTAGTTTCTTTTATTTCTATTAATATTTTTTTGACTTTGTATGTAAATTTGAAATAACTTTTTCTAAAATAATAATAGATTGTTATTCCTGAGGTAGTAACAGTTGTGTTGATTGAATAGCATTGTTTTATTTTATAAGAAGCTTAATGGATTGCAATATAGAAATTATTTATGGTCGCAAAAAACATTTCTAGTAATTTCAAATACTGTCATTAAAGTACTATCATTTTCTTTGCCATTTTGAAAATTTGATCCATCGACTAGAGAGATTAATATATCAAGACAAATATCATGTGTAAGTAAACTAGGTTTAAGATGTGAAATAAGCTTTTTAGCGTTGTTTCTTTCATCTAAGATAATTCCTTTATTGATTCCAGGTTTTAACGCTTCTAAATTTTTTAACTTATGCTGCACACATTTTTTATAATTCACAGCGTCTGTCCACAATCCTTAAATCCATTTTTATGTTGGTTGACATATTAGGATGAAGAAAAATTTGTGTTAGAATCTGACAAAAATTTCTTTCGCATTAATTTTATTTATGTTTTGAACTTCACTTGACCATTTTCTTTTTTCCAATATTCCTTTATTGGCTTGAAAACGGAAATATAAACTGGTAAATTTTCTTTGTCTTTACTATATATGTGTTTTGACCTTTTAAACCCAGAACCTTTTCCGTTTTTGGACACAAGTAAAAGCCCATTTCATCTGCGTTAAAGATGCGTCCGAGGGTCTCCCAAAATGTCAGGAATGTTCTAGATATTATTCTTTAATCATGAAACCACGCCTTTCTGTGACTTTCCTGTGGTATTTTTCTAAAGAATCTGGCGTTTTAAAATTCAATTTAGGATGTCTCTTTGGAAAAGATTGCAACCACTTTTGATCGGGCCGAATGTGTTTAAAAGGCGTTAAATTTTCCTCGGTAACAATCTTTTGTCCTGGATCTCGAAGAACATTTTTCTTCAACTTAAAACCACATTTTATTAAGTTTGTTAGCCATTTGACAATGTTTTTCTCATTTTCGATCGGTAATATAGGGTCCGGCTACTATCGGGAACTCTACTTTTCCCTTAATACGGTCCTGAATAGTTGATTTTGAAACCCCGAAAACTCGGTAAGTGTCCGTTAAATTGCCACCATTATTTATTTATTCAACAGCTAAATTAAGGTTTTCTTCAGAATAATTACGGAAATTATGTTGTGTTTCAGAATTCATATTCTCGAAACAAAAAAAAATTGGAAATCCAAGGGTGTTTGATGATACTCGGCCGACTACTGGAACGTACCAAATTGAAGCCAACGCCAATAGTCGGATAGATTTGGACTTGATTTTTGAAGGCCTTAATCTTAAAATGGTATGGCCGTCTACTGGATGAATTGACCCAAACA
Organism: Diaprepes abbreviatus; assembly: GCA_034092305.1. Lineage (NCBI taxonomy): Eukaryota > Metazoa > Arthropoda > Insecta > Coleoptera > Curculionidae > Diaprepes > Diaprepes abbreviatus. The sequence continues at coordinate 10,952,270 of JASJET010000139.1, forward strand.
CATACATATATTTAAGTGCTGTTAAACGAAAATAGCCGCAATATTAGTATTACTTTAAAGAAAGACATAGACAGCTGGATTTAAAACCATTGTAAATTGACAACAGAGGGCTTAAACTGATAAAAGCAACAATAAGTCTAGCTAGTCTTACGACCTAAAAATACTACCATAAAGAAATAATTTCGTTTTATTATTGAACCGGCAAAAATGAAGAACTTTATTTATTTTCAAGATATAACTCAGTGAAGCAGAGATGCACCTGACAATTAAGAAATTAAAAAACAGAAAATCACCTGATACCAACCAAATCACGAATGAGATGCTAAAGTACGGAGACCCCAACCTTGTCAGAGAGCTCACTGTTCTATTTCAAAAAATACTCCGCACGACGTCAGTACCCAACGAATGGCGGAAAAGCATCACAATTCGGATCCACAAATGAGGATCAAAGAAACAACCCGAAAACTACAGGCGAATCAGCCTACTGAACAGTTCAGCCAAATTGTTAACCAAAATACTGTCACAACGGATCGTAGACAAGTTAGGGGCGTGCGAAGAACAACAGGGCTTCCGGAATAACCGCTCTACTATCGACGGTATATTTATTATCAGACAGCTGGTTGAAAAATCTATCGAACACGATAAACCGCTGTTCATTTGTTTTGTGGACTTTACACAAGTGTTCGACCGAGTCAAACTGGAACACAAAACAGAACTACTGCGAAGAAAACAAGTAGACGAAGCAATCATACGCACAATATACGAACTGAATTCCAAAAACACCATGGTAATTAAAACAAATAACACTCTAACAGAGGAAATCCCACTATCCATAGGAATAAGACAGGGTGATAACCTAAGTCCAACACTTTTCAATGTAATCATGGACGAAATCATTGATGAGGTAAAAAGCACAAATACTGGGTACCCAATGGGACACAACGTTCAAAAAATCGTTTTCACGACGTTTCGCCAAAATCTCATTTGGCATTTTCAAGTGCGGTTCGTCTCGTTACTCGCCAGTTCTCTCTCTCTCTCTTTCTCTCTCTGTCTGTCTATATATATATATATATATATATATATATATATATATATATATATATATATATATATATATATATATATATATATATATATATATATTGTTGTAAAACGTGTTTTACATGTCGATGGTCCAAAATAAAATAAGCAAAACGCGTTGAAATTTTTCCTTATAACTAACGTCCGACTCCCTTAGCAAACTCCACCCCAGTCACGTGCCCAGACTCGGCGCAGCAGTTTGAAGTTTGCCTCATATAAATACGAAAACTTAAAACGGCAAAAACGACAGTAAAGGATAAACTTTCGTAGACAAAACATATACAAAATCACGCGGGTAATTAAAATTTCTGACACACATACGCAACATTTGTAATTTTAGCATTAAGTCATTGTAAATTTTAAATATTAAAAAGTGCAGATTCGCACCCTTACACGGCACCACCCTGATTGGCTCCGCGGAACTTTTAGGTCGGGTTGCCAAATCAACCCTCAGAAAAGTGTAAATATCATACCAAAATTACATTCACTCTCTTATTCTTGCCTGACATCATGGGATAGAAGAAGTATACACCGCAGGCTAAGATTCGGGCTTCAGTTTCGAAAGACAATCTACACGCATTTCGCTGGGTTGTCCACGCGTCACGAGATCGCTGCCGAGGAGTGAGTACCTAGCATTTGCACATAGCTAGCGAAAACTCCCGGGGATCTTCAATAGGAGAGCCTCTAGAGTATTTAATTTCTCCCAAGAAATTAATGCCTAGATTCTCTGCCAGAAGAAAAATTATTGATTGCGCCCATTCGCGAATAGGGTAGTAATTCTGTTTTTTAGCAAACAAGTAGGCAAGCAAAGCAACCAAACGTTGTACTTTGGTAAGTTGGAAAGCAGAAAGTCGCTTTCCAAAGGTGCGCCTAAGTCCTACTTGTTTGTTCTGTTAGAAAACTTCGTGCCAGGCTAACCGTAGGGTCCGATAAGTGTTCGGCTCTACGGGAAAAACCAACGATAGATTTTTGCGTAAAAACTCTACTTTGAGTTTGATGTTATTATTATTATTCTTAATCGTATAAAGACTTTCCTCGCGTGAAACTGAAAAACTAGAACTTGAGACTTTCGTGTTAAACCTATTGTTTGTGACAAGTTTTAATTAATAATTGCATAAACAAGCATACCCAATTAAAAATACTAACGTTATAATCGCGCTTATAACGTTGTAAAAAAAAACCGTGGACTAACTAAAATACATTTCTTTGTTTAAATTCAAAATATTAAGTGAAATTTACAAGTTGGGAAAAACCCAGACGCCTGTCGCCCAGACGTCTTTGTTTCTTTGTTTTTGTCGGTAACAAGCCGCTTGCCGACGGCCGACGTCGCAAGGTTGCGTCAGCAGGTAGAAGCTCTAGCAACCCATGTAAAACTTTTTATCACGACATTTCTAATACTTTGAAAATTTCGGATTAAATTAGTGCCAGATTTAATCTTAATCACTTGCTAACACGAATATTTTATTAATATTAATTGTGTTATTTTTCGTTATAATTGTTATACTTAGTTATTACGTTTTGTTTGTTTTTTGTAACGAGATTCTCTTTTAATAGAAATCTCGGAACAAGTTGATTTTAGAATAAAACTATTCTAGAAAATACTTTTTGTTTATTTTGTTTGAGAATTTTAAGTTTATTTGAACTGTTAAAATTTATTTTATTCAACGATAGGTATAAAGAACAGACCTATAGATGCGCACAGACAGACTAAACATAACAACAGACCTGATACATTATTAATTCCTGTCATAATAATAAACGCAAAAAACTATTTAATTAAAAGCCCACCGTGACAAGTAATTAATCGTGACTAAATCTTTTATAAATTTTTGCCCCAATATCAATTTAATATTATTCTTCTTAAAGACATGTCCAGTATCGAAACATCCCATCAGTCCGTGTTTAATGAGGTGGGTGGTCATATGGACTTCCCGGGTGGAATTGGTGGGACCTCGGCGGTGGGGAAACCTGCCGCCCTACTTCGTCACACGGCAAACACTCAATCCCCAAACTCCCTACAAACTATAGACGAGACAGAACAAAAATACACTACCGTGAAAGATTTAATTAAATACTTTGAATCGGTGTCTAACTCTGAGGAGGGTTTTCAAATTGACCGAAACAGGGATACTTATAAACCAGGTCGATTAAGATTAAATCAGAGCGCCCCTAATATTATTAACTGGTTCCCGCAAGAAACAAATATTGTTGCGCACGGAGCAAGGACGCAGAGACATATTTCTGTGTCGTACGAAAACTCTACCAATCTAGAAAGTTCATTTTTTCCAAACTTAATCGGATCTACACTGATTCGTAGAGCCGTAACGCCACTAGAACGCGACGTTTCGGTTCCAGAACAAATATCTTCAGGGACAAACTTAAAATTAATACCAAAAACGAACGAAAGAGAGAGGTTCCGGCAACAATATATATATATATATATATATATATATATATATATATATATATATATATATATATATATATATATATATATATATATATATATATATATATATATATATAACTGTTGCAGTACGTGCGAAAGGTCATTTGGTGCCGAGTTGTATGGTATTCTAACAGCACAAAGGAGTTTGATTCTCGTTATAGTTACCAAATTTGACATTTTGTTGCAATAATATCAAATTGCACTTAAACAGTTTCATTATTTATGTGAAAATTGAAGATAATCATAAATATCGTATAATTTTAAGCGTTTGTATGTTGCTAAAAACTCATAAATGAATATACTTAATTTAATCAAAAGAAAAAATACACAGTATTGACACTAAGCAGGTGTAAAGTTTCGAGGTTTCTTTCTCGTTTTAGAAAAAATCAATGCGTTGGTGATAGAAAACACATATCACTACTTTGCTATTATAAAGCTACTTTATATCAGTGGTGGTTGGCGCCATCTAATTGGCTGTAGGAGAACAATGTTTTTTAGAATTTCCATTTTTTTACTCATGTTATCTTTAAAGTAAAAAGGGATGAATCCTAAGATCCTACGTTCCAATCGACTTTTCAAAAGTCATAAGAGAGATGACATAATTCCAGCTGATTTGTTTACAAATTGTTCACGCATTTCAAAAAAATATTTATAAATTTCCTTCCGGTGTTGAAACCTGATGCTTCTTCATCATTTCTAAAAAAGGGAAGGCTATCTAAGCAAAATATCGTTTCAAAAATCCTACAAACATACATAAAAGTGATGGTATGACAAATAAATATTTAAATTTTGCAAATGTATAGCAAATTGTTTTATTGTTATGCTGTAAACGCATAAAAAAGAAGTAAGTGTAAATAGTTTGAATAATTATTCAATTATCTACTAAACCAGTTGACGAAACATGCATATAATTACAGAAAGCAATTAAAATGTTTGCGTTTGTGGAAGTAATTAGTGATGGTCATGATCTTTCCTAGCAAATGGCATGCATTTTTCTATATCAAGAAAAATTATTGTCGCCTTGATTATTTTGGCGGCTATTTCTTTTTACGTTACATTTGTGTTCAACTCATGCCTTGTATCTAACATATCAAAGGGTATACCAAAAGTAAGTATCTACTTATATTTAATGATTTAAAGTAAGAGTAGGTAAAATTTATCAATTTTCTTTTAGTGGCGTCATACTCCAGTAGTTGTCAACGAGATTCCTTTAATGCATTACACGACTTCTGTTCGTGTAGTATCTCTTTTAGAGGGTAATGAAACAGACATATCTCCCAAATACAAGCTGTTTAAAGAACAAGGTCTTAGACCTGAAAGACAATTGCCTAGTGCTTTAATTATTGGTAAGTATTTTTAGACTTATATGATATGAAGCACATTATTTTTTAACAGTTTTAAAGCCTCACTAAAAGGCAGTTGTTTATCTATATTACTTTATAAAATATTACTTAAAACTTAATCTGACTGAACGATGTTCTAAGAAATAGTATTGTATATACCTTTTACAATGGAAATAGTAACTAAAATATCAATGTTTAAGATGATTATTCAGAATAGTGGAAACACCAAATTTTTTTCTTATTTTTTGCATAGCCCCTATTTTAGGGTCATAGAATATGAATTTTAAGTTTTTTTTTTGGTGTGTCACACATAATTTTCTCAAATAACAAAAGTATTTTCTCTTTTACATCTTATTTTCCAACCTTTTTCTTGAAATTATGCCACTTCCACTAAAATACAATTGCACATTTTGGATAAAACTAGACATCAAACTTGATTAAAATATAGTGAAACACACTAAAAATTGAGCTGAAAGAAAATGTGAAGGACTTTGAACATTGTGGAAAAATTGGTGCATTGTTGCCAGATTTCAAACGACCATCAGATTGCATTTGTTCTAATAGCAGTTCAGTAATTCACTCCATTTGGTTTTATTGCTGTTAAACTGAATATTAAGTAAGGACTTTTGAAAAAATAAAAAATCAGTGACATCACAGAATGGTACATAAGATTGAAATTTGTGAAAGTGTTCTGAAATTTGTTCAGCTTGAGTAAAATTTCCCAGGAATAAAGACAAAAACAAAAATTAAAACTAAAAAAGCTAGTTATTAGGGTGCGTCTGTATGTCACAGCATTATAACCATAGTTTTTTTTATCTTTTATAATGAAATTTTGCAGGTATTGGCTTTTAATTAACTCAAAAAGAAACCTGAGACAAATTAAAAGTAAATTAGAGTTTCTCTCCTGTGAAAATTGGGTAATTTTTTTTCATATATCCTACTGAGTGGGAGTGTTAGATAGGTCTTCAAAAATGCGATTAAATACTTTGTATAACATTCTTAATTTAGTCATATAGTTCCCAAAATATAAAACGTGTAAAAATTTGGCCTAATAGCACTTACAAAATATATCCAATGTCAATTGTTATGGCCAAGGTATGGGCACTGATTTATGAGATAGAAAAACTGTTTAAAATTTAATTTTCGAAGTTTTAATGATTTTTTGTGATGAAAATTTTGTCTTTTGCAATGAAAGTTTGCATAAATATGCTTTCAAATAACTCAAAGACAGATGTGAAACGATATTACATAAAAAACTGATAACGCCAATAACTGCTAGGGACAGAGTTACCACCCGTCCGAATTCTGCTGGGATAGTCCTGATTTCGATGATACTGTTCCGCGTTCCGACGACCTATCAATTTTGTCCTGATTTTTGTTAACACACTACGACCGCTCACAGACTCACATTATCCGCCGCCCTGTGCCCGTGTCAGTCCCATAAGTTAAATGCGTAAATGAACATTCAGTATTGTATCTCGTACTCTCATCAGACCTCCTTGAAATGCTTATGTTGAGCGAGTATTTTCTCTTATGACACTCAAATGTTCTGTAGATTTAATGAAAGCAAAATTGCAAATTTCGCTCAATATAGACATGTCTTGTTCGGATTTCATAAATAAATATAAAAATGACACGGAATTAATGGCCCGTAGCAATAAAAAATATGCATGGAAACATAATGAAATTAAATAAATATAAAAACAAAAAGCGTTTTTATTTTTTTCTTTAGTCAGATGGTCCGAATCGGTTCGAACTTCGATTGCGTCTGATGACCGGCCAATTGTCCGGATTTTTTCCCCAAAGATGGCAACCACCACTAGGGTAATCTGACATATGAGTCTGATAAGTACTTGATCTTCCTTTCTCTGAGCCATTTATACATACTGTATAAAACGGAACTAACCTGGGTCATACTTATTATTGTTTTAAGGAAACTTGGACTTCCTAAGTTGTTAGGATATTTCCCGCCTAAATTAATATTTGACTAGCTAGGAAAATAAGACTAACACCGACCAAATTTCAGAATATTTACACCAATTACAACCTGATGCACCCTTTTATGGCGTCATCGATCCAGTTAATCTATTGCCAAAAACCGCAAAAAGAGTGAACTACTGAATTAACAAGTGTGTAATTTTATGATTGTTTATCCGAAATTTCTATGTTGGAAAGGCATGTGAAAGCGAAAATTTTTTTATTTTTTTTGGTAACACGACCAATAAAAAATACTTCAAATTCGTGTTCCACGACCCCAAAATAGGGCCATGCAAAAAAGTCGCTTTTTTCACTATTTTGAATAATTACCATTAATATTTCAAAATAACTAGTATCTGGCAAATTCTTGTCTCGTATAATTGTAAAGTCACGACTTGTAGATTCCTGTAAATGAAATTGTCATATGTAATTTTTCAGCATAAACTAATGAGGCAGCATGTAATACACTGGGCGCGTTACACGGCAAAGGGAGAGACTGAATATGAGGTTGTGCCATCTCTCTCGATCCGAGACCGAGCCGCAATTCATTGGCGCACGTTTCCAAATTATGCACTACGTTTATATCGAAGACTTGAAGCCGAATTGAAAGTGGAGCCGCTTTAAAACTAATTTTAAACCCACCCCTTTATTTCGGTTACTTGAATTTATTGAAAATTAAATTCAAGTCGCTTTCAAACCAATTATTTAACATGCGTGTGTACCTAACCTCAATAAATACTATTTGTCGAACATTTTTAAAAATTTGTGTCACGGCTGTAATAAATTAAACTTCCAGTAACAACTTCTTTAATTTTACTAAATATCTATCTTTCAATCTCAAATACAAAAATTAATAACTATTCGGCTCAGAACATTAACCCAAAACTTACGAAATGTCAAAATTATATGTTCCTTAAATCCAGTTTGAATCGTTTATATCGCATTTTGAAGTCGCTTTAGTAAAGTCATCCCCATTTCTTTTTAGGCTTGACTTCAATTATTCAAGTCGCATTGAAGCGAGTTTATTTCTCTTTTTTCAAGTGGCTTTTAAAAGCCGGTTGAATTCAAAGTCGGCTTAAATCATCGATATAAACGTACTGGAAGCGAGAGAGATAGCAGGACTCCATATTTGCTCTCTCTCTCTGTCTGTCTTTGCTGTGTAACGCGCGTGGTACATTGCATGCTGCTTCCAGTAGTGTATGCTCGAAATATGTAATATTAAATATCATATAGACTGGGTTCCAGATGAGATCGCACTAATTTTTATGGCCATTCATGAGATTTGGCCCCCTTTTATACGGAAGTTAAACTAGATATATTCTCGATTTTTTTCGGATTTTACATAAGGCTGACAATGACTTTGATATCTAGTTATTCAGCCAAGTTTTGTGTATTTCTAACTATGACTGTAACAGCTTTTATTTATTTATTTATATTTTTTTTTTGGAGGGGAAATCTTGCATAGACACCCACACGAAGTGTGCGGGTAGTGCCGGATTCTTACCGGCTAACTCCCCCCCGGTCTGAGGGCCCCCACGGTCTGCTTCTGTTTTCTATAGTGAAGCTATAGTCTACAGAAGTGCACTGTTCCTTTGGTTTCCGGGCCGTAGCCTTATAAGCCTCCGGTCTTCACTCTTTGGTGTTTCCGCTCCAGGAGCCGGTGCTCCTATTGCTTCGCACTTCCTTGCATTTCGCATACAATGCAAGGCTGGTCTCTGTGCCCATCGCACGTTGTTCACTCCGTCTCATACATGCTTGAAAATTGGACTTGGGGCTATTAGCCCCCTAGTGAGTTCGAAGTAGCTCTTGAGGGATATTCCTCTGGGCTCTGTTTTACTCTTACCTATCCTTGTGTTCTTCTCTCTTCTTTTCCTTTTGGTCTTCTATTCCTCTGTTCCTCTGGAGTCTCCTGCTTGCTTCGCCTAGATTTGTAGTCTAGATCTTTTATGTTTTCTGGCTTCTACTTCCGGGTTATAATCCACTGATTGCCTAATCAGTGGATTATCGGGGAGTTCAGTTGTTTGGAAGGCTTTTACAGCCTTTTGTCTTAGGACTTCTTGTAGAGGAGTCCATCTCATCTCTCTACGTATTTGTTCGATCCTGACGAACCACGGGGCGTCTAAGACCATTCTCAGTACTATGTTTTCCTGAGTTTCTAGTTTGATGTGCGTTGCGGCAGCGTGGCCCCACGCTACTGATCCGTATGTCAGCACTGGCCTAAGTACTGTTTTGATTATCGTCAGTATGTTCTTTAGACTCATCTTGCTTCTTCTGTTTAGCAATTTCTTTATCGTGGCTGTGGTAATGTTTCTCCCAACACAGTCCTCTGTCTAATGTTATTCCAAGATATTTGGCTTGATTCGTCCATTCGACGGCTTCGCCATCGATATGTATTGTCTCGCCCGGTGGTCTCCTTTTTTTCGTCAGGAAGAGTGCTTGAGTCTTATCAAGATTGACCCCTACTTTCCAGGATATGAACCAGTCATTGACTAGGTTCATTTCTTCCTATAGGTATCTGCTTACCATCATGGGATAGGTAGATCTTGCCATGATGGCATTATCGTCTGCGAATAGGGCTATATTCGTGTTCCTGGTTTTGGAGATGTCGTGAGTGAATAACAGCTTTTAGCTTTACACCAAATAGTCTCGGATAAAAGATACAATAAATAGGTCATAATAATAATGTTTATTATCCATTTCGTAGGAGCATTATATATTACAATAAAATACTATAATTTTAGATAGAGTTAAAAACATAAATATATCTGCTTAATCAAAATGAGATGCGTCTTTCTGAACCTGTGCAGTAGATGATTATTTGTTCTCTATTTAAAAGCAAAAGCGCCTTACTGCATTAAAGTATTAAAGAATTTGTAAATCTCTTTATTTTTTTGAAACTATAGAGAGTAAAAAAAATTGCTTTAATTTTAGGTGTTAAAAAGGGCGGGACGCGCGCTCTTTTAGAATTTATTAGAATTCATCCTGATGTCAGGGCAGCTGGCAGCGAAGTTCATTTCTTTGATAAAAATTATCACAAGGGCTTCCAATGGTATAGAGGCCACATGCCTCCAACTTTGGAAGGGCAGCTAACAATAGAAAAGACCCCATCATATTTTATAACCAAAGAGGCTCCAAGAAGAGTACAAATGATGAATCCTTCAACCAAGTTATTAGTAGTTGTTAGGGATCCCGTTACAAGGTAAGATCTAAAAAAAAATTGTACAAAAAATCACCTTAACTGTAATTTACTAACTTTTCAAATTGTTGTCCTATCACGACGTCAAATTTGTACATTGCATAACAGTAGTTATTTCTTGTAGATTTTGGGTCGCTGAATTCGAATCTAGTCTCAGGATTGCTCCATCACATCAGGTTTTTTAAATATCCTAACCTAAAAGTGCAAAAAACTCGATTTTGGCCTATATTTGAGATCATCAGGACATTTTTTTTTCTCAAAAAACTATACATAGCATTTTAAAGTATAAGTCTTACTCTTTCAAATGTCGCTGAATTTGCTCCAATATCTTTCTTTTTCTTCGAGATATTCAATTTTGAAAATTTCTATTTACATGAATTTTTTAAGTTTTGAAAACCTTCTCCTTGCGTGACCGAGAAGTTTCTAAGGGACAATTCTGATAAGCTATGGATGTTTTAAGGTTATCAAAACATCGCTCAATCCAAATCTGTCATTAGTTTTGCAAAATAAATGTGTTTCAACAAATTATTGCAAAATTCACTATTTTTTAAATAAATATTTCCATCTTGAATTGCAAAATTAATTGTTTATGATTATGTTTACAACAAAATATGTCGTAATACAAATAACGACGCCTTTAAACGTATTTATTTTTGTAACATGCAATGAAAGCATTTATTTAAAAAATAATGAATTTTGCAATAATTTGTTTAAACATATAATTTCAACAAATTTATTTTGCAAAACTAATTATAAATTTGGATTAAGCGATGCTTTGATAGCCTTAAATCATCCATCGTTTATCAGGATTGTCGCTTAAAAGCTTGTCGTAAAATGTAAGACATGGTGGTAATCATAATTTCTTGGAATTTTAAAGTTGGAAATTAAAGATAGGTCCATAGTTTAAAAAAATGGATCCTAAAATTTAGAAAACGAAATGTACTTATAAATAAGAACAAAAATAAAAGTTTTTTTCGGATATTTTTGGACATACAACGAATTGCGCTGAAATTTTATCATCCTTGCGTACCTTCCCATTTTCAAGAGTCCCATACTCAAATTTATACCTAGTAAACAGAGTTCCCTGTTTTAAAAAATGTAGTTTTTGCCATTTTTTCTTTATTTTTGTATACACAGTATTTTTAAAACCTATTTCTAATGACACAATTCTATTCCATTAATAACACAGTTTTACAAAAAAAGTGGTTTGTTTAATCTCCCAAGGTCGACTAGAGGTCATTTTTAGGGTCATTACGAGGACAACTTGAGAAAAATCCACTAAATAAATATGCTGGTTCTCGGGGTCTTTAAATCCAAATTCGTGGTTTGTTTAATCCCCCAAGGTCAGCCAGAGGTCATTTCAAGGTCAAATTGAGAAAAACCACCAAATAAATCTGAAAAAGAAGATATATAGGTTTTTGGGGTTGATGAAGATTTTTCTCAATTTGACCTTGAAGTGACGCTGAAATGGCCTCTGGCTGACCTTGGAGGTTTAAACAAATCACGAATTTGGCCAGCGACCCCAAAAACTTACATATCTGTTTTTTCAGATTTATTTAGTGGGCTTTTCTCAATTTGACCTTGAAAGTGACCCTGAAATGACATCTCAGTGTCCTTGGGGGATTAAAAAAAACTCGGATTTAGTGACCCCAAGAACCTACATTTTTTTGAGATTTATTTATTTAGTGGATTTTTCTCAATTTGACCTTAAACCTAAAGTGACCTCTAGTTGACCTTAGGGGATTAGACAAACCATGAATTCGGATTCAACGACCTCAAAAACGTATATATCTACATCTTCAGATGTATTTGGTGAATTTTAAACAATTTAACCTTGAAATGACCTTGAACCTGACTATAGAGGATAGCGGACCTCAGATTTGGATTCAGGACGTCTAATTACATTAGAATAAAATGGTCTGGTCAAATACACATCCACTTTTTTTTGTAAACCTGTGTAATTTTTACAATTTTTTTTTCCTTAAAATGTAGTTTGTCATTACGTTTTCAGTTGGTCACTGAATATAGAAGTTTTCAAATTAATTTTGATTTGTTCCTGTAATAGGAAAAAAATCGTCTGTAACGTTGTATTTGATAAAGAGATTGTACAGTTTTTATTACATTGCTATCTTTTTATTGCACACTAATTTCCATCAGTGATCCGTAATCACAAAACTTATTTATGGTAAAATACTTTGCATCTAATTATACAATTTATTTGACAGGAACGTCTTCTTATAGTATTACATAACATACTAAAATAAATATTTAGGCCCTTTTTACGCAAAATTGCTTGCTCACCACGTAATGATAGGAGAGTATAATCATCCTGTCCCTTTTTCGTCGTTTTTTTCTTGAAGCCACGATCCGGTAGATCATCGACATTTTTTACAATCAGAATAGAGTTTCACCCACTTACTAACAGATGTGTTTGACTTCTTCATGAATTTAGCAACAACTCCTTATGACATTTTGGGTCCTTAACACAAAAATACGGCTTTGTAACGTAATGCGTACGAGACACTCATGACAAAATGTGAAAAAAAAATCGAAGTGCAACTAAGGCACCCTATACAAAGTACCTCAGGGGAGGGGTCACGCTACTTACTCATATTCAAACTACCGCTGTTAATGGTTTCTAAGCAAAAGTTTAGCTATTCACACTCTTGTCAAACATACTGTACATTGTATTTTCTCCAAACTAGAACTAATTTGTTTGTACTGTTTTAGAGCTATCTCTGACTATGCCCAGGCAGCTTCCAAAAAACCTGACATGAAAATATTCGAAGACTTGGTATTCGTCAATGGAACAATCGGAAGCATCGTTGATACCTCTTGGGGCCCTGTTAAATTAGGACTTTACTATAAGTATCTTACTAGATGGCTCAAATTTTTCCCTCTTTCTCAACTACTTTTTATTAGTGGAGAAAGACTTATATTAGATCCCGCAATAGAGCTTAAAAGAGTCCAAGACTTTTTAGGATTAAAGCGAGTAGTAACAGAGAAACATTTTTATTTTAATACAACTAAAGGTTTTCCATGTTTGTTTAAAAGCGAAGGTCACAGCGCTCCCCATTGTTTAGGTAAAACGAAAGGTAGAAGTCATCCTTATGTCGATCCAGTAGTTTTACAGCGATTAAGGGATTTTTACCGGCCTTTCAATATGAGATTTTATCAGATGACTGGAATAAATTTTGGTTGGGCATAAATTATTTTTATTTACAAAAAAAATGTAGAACGTTCCAACAACCAATTAACAATATTTATTTAAGTAATGAGGAAGGTAAAACACCTCTTTTCTGGCTAATTAGACGATTGATTTATCATAGACTTTACTAACTGAAAGTTAGACCTAATTTAGACTAATCTAAAGTGTATGATTAAAACTTATATATCTGTTTACTGTTGGAACGTTGGATGGCAGTGTGTACTTAAATATAAAATGCCTAAAATTATAGCAATAAATAATTCACTCAAAACATATAGACTAAAAATCTGCTAAATTAATTATTTTCAAACACGAATTTTTATGAAAAGTGATGACCAAGTCAAACTATATTTTTTTAAATCGGTGGATATTATGCGTTGGTTATATTTAAATAAATCAAACATTTGTTAAGAGCAGGATATTTCTTGAGACTTATGAATTGCGGTATGGGATATATTATATAACTGCATTTTTAAAATGTTGAAAAATTACCTGTCTTTTTTCATTAGCCATATTCTTTTGAGTCATTAATACTTTCATTCTATCACATTGAAGCAATCATAATCACTTTAACAAAATAGCAACTAAATATGTATTCAAAAGAACATGAAGGTGTCACTTTCACTTCTACCACTTTAATCACTGATGACTGACTCTAAAGAATTATGACGAGAGTTAACAGATTGAAAGAAAAACAGAAAAAAACATGTTTTCCTTTGTGAAAAAATTGATTCGCTGGCAGAATTTTTAGGGTATTTTTCCAAACACGCCAAAGGCTGAGAGGATTTATCGAAATATTGTACCGTAAAATAATTTCTAAAATATTTAAAAAAGCATGATAAAATATTTATTATGTTTATTCGCATACATGGTAATGAGAACATCTTTTTCTTGGTTTATTATAAAAGGTCAATTTTTCCGAAATTTTTTTGGCAATTTTTCGTGAAAAAAATTGCAATTTTTTCTTTAAGTTTATGATGTCAAATTTGGCATGAAAATTTCACCCTAGAAATTACCAAACCATTATATCATCGAGAGTAACAAGACGGGTAATTATTATCTGGATAGGGATATCTTTATAATTACGGGATTTTGTAGATTAACGTTTCAAACGAACCGGTATCTTATCATTCGTTGAAATTTTGGCGTGAGAAGTGAACCCTTTATTTTAACTGTAATAAACTTGTTCACAACACAAATAATAATATATATCAAAATATTAAATTTTAAACGCATATTTAAGCTAACCTTATGTCCCGTTTTGTTAAGGGCAAAAACGTGACGTCTTACTTGCGAAGTTTGTTAGATGTTAACCGAGATGGACATACGAGGTAAAAAGGTTGACTGGTCAGATACGTGGTAGACTTTTAAGAGTTTTACAATTTTCTATGAAATTATTCCTCACTGAAAAGTTGTTTAATGCATTACAAAGGATTACTCCAGTCCTGAATCAGCATCGGACACGGGGAAAAACTAAATCGAACGACATACCAATGAAGCGGTTCAAGACCGTAAAAAATGAGCGTGGCTAAATCATTATGCACGTGCGCAGGTTGTTTAGAAATAAAAGGCAAACAGAAAAATATATAGCGTTGAAAGGAAACATGGGCTTAAGGTTTCTAAAATGGTTGTTTTAAACTTTGTCACTGGACAAAATACAGGGTTCACTACAGGATGGAGATTAAATTTGTTAAAAACCCAGTCCTTACATATTTTGAAGTGATATTTTTTTTTGTAAAAATGACTTAATTCAAAACACTAGATACAAAGAATGCATAGCTTTAATATATATTGCACACAGTTCACTATAGACTAGTATAGAATTAGTATCATTTTAGTAAGATAAAACAAAAACATATATGCTATTGAGTATCTCCAATTAAAAGTGATATTCTCTGGAGGAAGTAAAATTGTACGAATTTTAAAAAAGGATGGTTTACAAAATTCATAACAAAGCTATTTAAAATTCGTTTGGCAAACTGTCCAGTCGACAATACGATAATTGGGGTCAATCCCTTTGATGTTTTATCGAAAAACCGACACAAGACGGATAATCTCCAATGTTGGTCCGAATGTGTGTGGAGTCGGCATAAGAAACATTAAAACCAATTTTTTTTATGTTTAAATTTATCGGGTTTCCGTTGCATCAACTATTTTGAAACTTGTGGAGTATACTAAGTACTAAAAAATAAAAAATGTATGATTTTGTTTGATCATATGAAAATGGATTAAATGTAGAAATTTTTACAATTTAATGTATATTTCTACAATTTTTATAAGCATGTTTTTACGGGTAGGTGTAGGGTATAGAGTTTTTTTTTATAATTTTGTAATGTAGTAGCAGACACTAATAAAAAATGAAGTTGGACAAAGACAAAACAATATTCTATACAAGAGATTTGTTAATATTATTTTAATATTGAAGATAATCGCAAATGGAAAGATTCGAGATATGTTTTCAAACATAAACTGATAGTTTAGTGTAAGTGTAGGTATTTTATATTGTAACATATTTACATATGGACGAAGTTGCTTTTGTCTAGCTTTAATGATTAACATATCCATATATTTTACTTTGGTACTTCTAATATTGTACGAAAAAAAAAACATTTTATAGGGTTATAAGAAACTACTTATTTTAATTATTATTTCAAATCTGTTTATGTATATGGATTAAATATTTCTTACAAGCCCTCAGTAGTATAGTGATTGTGACTCGAAGTGTCAACAAAAATTTGCATTGCTTATGAACTATAACTAAAGGGTATTATTGTTTTCACTGCATTTTGTAGTGTTTAAGTGTTACACCAAAACATAACACTACCAATGAATTATTAAAACAACATTTTTTTAATCAATGGCCAGCTAACTAGACGCTTTAAATGGGGAGATAGAAACAAAAGACGTTGACACGACTAAGTACGTTTATACGTACGTTCATATTTCTAAAAATTATCAACTACCACTAAAAATTTCCACTAAACTAATACTTCTACTATGAAATAAAAATGATTTTTACTTCAAAATTTAGCAGTTAGTAAAAACTTACAATGACCAATCAAAATGTTTATAAATATTCTAACTTAAAAGTAAAACGTAAGTTTTTGCTTTTCAATTATTGTTACCTAATTTTATTCTAAAGTGTTTTGACTATTTTATGACAAATCTCTACCAAGTTTTGTTTGTTTTTAATATTATTTTTTATATCTTCATGCACATCCAAATTTTCCCACAGCCGATAACATCCGAAACCGGACACGAATTATGCCGACATTTTAAAAAGTTGAAAGTTGATCAACTTCCAAGTTGATAATTGATAGCTGTTAACTTTTAATTGGGACTATGCACAGATGAAAGTAAAGTGTGTCATTTGACTTGGAAGTAAAAGTTGATAGTGAAAATTCTTAGTGGTAGTTGATAATTTTTGAAAGTATTAATCGCCCATTGATCATACATTAAATGTAAATAATGGGGCGACATACATGTTAAATATGCCTGAAAAAGTTTTAAATCGAAATTCTCAATGGTTTAATTTATATAGCTGTTAGAGCGCTCGAGCGTTTGGATTCGAGAACTAGCTATTTCAATGTCCATTTGATTCTTCTTCGTTACGTATTGTATATTCCGAAAACATTAATTTATTTTTTCCCGTGTTATGCGTGTGTGATCGTGCCACCAGGGTATTACAATGTTGTGTTAATTCGAATTTATTAAACATAACCAAGGGGGTTTGTGGTGAAGCCCCACCAAACCTCCCGACCGTTTTAAAAAAAAATGTGAATGTATTGGCCACGTTGAAAAGCGGATGGGTACGAGGCTGTGCAATACAAGAATTACATAGAAGCTTAGTGGAAATGGAAAATTGACAAATGCATTTTGTTAAAAAGTTGGCCACATGCTATGGTTTAGCCATGCCGAGGAACACTGACAGCGCAGAGGCATGAAAAAATCTATTATAGCCGCTTATTGGCATGTGTTCAACGCAAAGAACTCAAGGCATAAAAACTATTCACCAAAGTCGGTGCTTCTAACTGAAGGATGTAGCTGCCAATCCCAAATCCAAGAAAATATCGAACATCCTGAATCTCCGCATCCAACCCCAGCTAAACGTATATTGATCTTCGAAGATTTGTCAAAGGAGAGGTGTTTAGGTGGTCACACACAAAATGCGAACGAAACTTTTAACGCGATTATTTGACGTTTGGCACCTAAGTACCTGCATTCTGAGCTAAAAATCGTCGAGATAACTGCTTGCATGGTGGCAGGAATATTCAGTTAAGATTACAACTTCATTCTAATGCTAATGAATGGTTTAAAGATTATAGTCGGTTCTCATTCTCGGTCGTTTGCTGAAAAGGTTGATAGTGGAGTCAGGAAAGCTCAAAAAGACCTTTTATATATCGAGTATGCCTGCGAGGAAGTTGAAGGGCAACTGTTATTAATTTTCCTCAATCGAATCTTTAAACGTGGTTTTCTCATAACGTCATTTTTGGGTACCATGTACTCGAAAAATAATCGTGAGAAAGGAAACTAAAAAAAGATTGATTTGTAAGGCATAAATATTAAAATTTTACGAAAAAAATCTTTAATCGTAAGTTCTATAATTTTCAACTTTTTGATAGCTCAAATCATCGTCATTAACTGATATTTTCAATTTTTATGTTGCAGATAGAAAATTAAAAAATGTAGTGTACGCAGTTGAGCTACTTCGATTACAATATGTCCCGCATTATCGTCGCCATTTTGTTACGAAAAAATCTGAAAAAATTCGGAAATATACTTAAAATCATATAGAATCATTAGGTTCAGTTGCATTTTAAATAAAAAAAATTATGGAATTGGCCCTTTTTTAGCCATTTACATTCCCCCCCCCCCTTAACTGTGACAACCTTGCAACGATCCTGTTTTAGATTTTAGCCCGATAACGCTTCGATTACACTCACAAGTCACGAGATGTGGAACGTGAACAACTTTTTCTACCTACATATTTTTTTACTGTTATTACTTGCTTTCGTTAAGAAATATTTCATCTGAGGTCTCATTTTATCGTTATATGTGCAGCTTTAAGAAACACTAAAACCAAATGTTGCCATAATTTGAAAAAAAATATTTGTGTGCGGAAAGTGTCTACTTTTGTTATGATATAGTAGTTATAAATATATAACGAGTGATACTTTCCTTTTTCTAATATTAAATTTTAGTCAAGATTATATTTGATGATTCTCAACATTTATTTTAATTTTAGTTGCAGAAAAAAAATATGTGTAATTACTGTGAACAGTATATTTTCAAAGCTCATGTGTAGCCTTGGCTCACGTAGGTGATTAATTCATATTCCTTGAATAATGATTATTGTCCCCACTAGTTACACAAACAATTATTCTTTATGTAAATTTTTACTTAATTTGGTTTATTTACTTAGAAATAATTATG
The DNA here is from genome assembly GCA_034092305.1 of Diaprepes abbreviatus. Taxonomy (NCBI): domain Eukaryota; kingdom Metazoa; phylum Arthropoda; class Insecta; order Coleoptera; family Curculionidae; genus Diaprepes; species Diaprepes abbreviatus. The sequence continues at coordinate 10,970,956 of JASJET010000139.1, forward strand.
TACTTATACCTAATTTTCTGAGCTTGTATATCCGTTTTTGTAAGAAAAGCAATAATTCTTTTAAGGCCACATTTATAATGCGAAGCGAGTTTATGTATGTAACTGATAATTGATGACGTCCTTTTGGCCAGATTAAAGGTTACTTCTTTGAAATTCAATCTCACGCTGTAAAAACGAGCCTTATAGGTTGTAATTATTGTATTTATTTATGTTCGAATCTCTTTAAGTTAAAAACTAATCCGTTATAAATAATTTTTTACTAGAGTTTTACCATTTTTTGTTAGCAAAATTTCGTAATGTTGCTATCATTATATGATTAACTGCTTTTATACTAATAAATTAATGTTGCTCAAAAAAAGTAATTAATAATTAGGATAATAACCGCCTAAGGTATTGAAACCAAATATTCGTAAAAAATTATTAAGTTATTTATTATTATATTCTGCGTTTTTTTCATTTCTAATTAATTTAGTAATGGTTTCAGACTAACAATTTAATGTCAAAAATTGATATCATAGTCTTAATGCCCTTAAATCATTTTCTTATATATTGGTCCAGGGGCGGACTGAGGGTCAAAGGGCCTCCCGGCCCTTTAAGAAAAAGGGTTCCACCGTCAAGATGGGAATTTTATGTAAAAATTTTTAAAAAAGTTTACGAGAGTTTTCATTTGAATCGTTTGAGGGGTTACTGTGAGGGCCAGAACAGCACAATGTTAAAAAACCTTAGAATGTATATATCTAGGCCACGGTCAAAATCAGAATCTCGTACGAAAAATTGCAAAAACTTTGGTGAGAGTTTTCGTTTAAGCCATCTGAGAGTAACATTATATAATAACAATATTTAAAGATCCTAGAATATGTACATTCAGGCCGCGATTAAGACGAGAATCTTGTATTTAAATTTGCAAATAATTTTATGAGAATACTTTCCTTTAAAAGAATTTGAAGTGCTGCACAGTGGCGTAGCTGAAAGCCCCCCCCCCCCCTCGAAAATCTCAAGGGGGCTTCCTTTTTAATTAAAGAATATAATCGAGTTCAAGTGCAAAATAAACTGTAACACAGGTTGTCTTTGACATTCATTAATCATAATATGAAAGTTTAGATGACAAGCTCCCAAGCCTTCATACACTACGCGTGGCAAGATCGATAATCGTTACACGGCATACAGGCGAACGGAGCGCGATTTTAAGACAAAATCTCGGCACCCAAACCCACATACTTCACTCGCGGCAAGATCCATGTGAATTACCAGTAGACAGGCGGGTGGAGCGAGTATTCATAAGTAGGCCAAAACAAAAACTTTAAAATCACACCCACATATCTCACGCGTGGTGAGATCAACGTTTGTGTATCGCTACACCGAGGACATGCAACAAGAGCCAAATTTGATACCAAAACTAAACTTCCAAACCCATATAACCCGATACGATCATATGTATACTTGCTGTGCCTGGGGTGTTTTCTTGACAACTTCTGTATTAATAAAAGTAATACGTCAAACTTTCTAGGGGCATACATAAAAATAATGTTATTTGATAAAAAAACAGATCTACATTGATTTGAATGATAGTAATTTTATTCATACACATCAAAACACACTTAAAATACATTATAAAATATTGAGTTTGATGTGTTATTACGAAATTGTTCTAAACTTTGGCCTTTTATTTACAAATTCTTCTATGAGTAGACTTATATCAAGTTTTTTCAGCTCTTTTGCATTCTATAGATAATATAGCTAAAGCTGCTGATCGTTCTTGCGTCATTGTGCTGTGTAAAGAATTTTTGTTATCAGTTTCGAAAAAGATCGTTCTGCCGAGGCTACTGCGACTGATAATGTCGAGTACATTTTTATACATAATATTACGTCTGGAATATTACTTAAAAGAGATAAGTATATTTAATATAAATCCAAATACTCTACGTCACATGTGCTCGGTTCGTTTGTTTTTAAAAAGCTACGTGTCCATTTATAATAAATAACCACTGACATCTTGCGTTAAATGGATTGTAAAGTAGCAAGTTTATTGGAGATTGATTAAATTGAATTCTAAAGATTTTTTTGGTAAGCGGGGCCCCCCGTGCCGCGATCCCTGCGGAGCCTTTACTAGGCCACTGGTATTTTCCTCCCGTTGAGGAAAATATTTCCCAGATGACCACCACGCATTTTCCCGGTTGTCCAGTCCACCCCTGTATTTGATTCAGTTTTAAAATAATAAGGGTGATTTACAACATAAAATTAGGTAAAGTAACCAATCAATAGTTACCATAAAAATATATACGTAAAAAAGAGGGTAAAAAGGCACCATGTTGTGGTGTATACAAATTATATAGAAAGTTTTATATTTGCTTAATTACGTATATTGATAAGAATTGATAACAGATATTTATTGAAATCATTCCGGAATTTTATAAACTAATTTAATTAACCTAAATTACTTGAATCATTTGTGTTCTTGACGGTGCATTTTCTTCATTTTTCTCTGCCAGCGCATAGGCACTTTGCTTTTTACATATATGAATAGTTGTCTATAATCATTTGTAAAGATTGTACAGGAATTTTTTTGCTCATTGCTGTTGGAGGAAAGTTTATGATAAAATGATTCTAGGAAGTAATTATATATTTTACAAAAGTGGTTAAAAAATTTCTTATTATTATTGACAAAACGTCGGTGTCTCAATAGTGGTTATGGTAATATGTTAAAAAATTGTTTTTCAAAGGATAGTTATTAATAGCCTATTATTGGAATTGAAATATTTGGAAATAAGTGTGCACACATTCTCCGTCGTGGGCGCATTCAGAAAGATCCCACGACGAAGAATACCCTGTAAACATTACGCTCTATTGGTTACAAGATCATTTTATTTTAGGGGCTATTTTAATGTCCGTCATTTTTGTATCATATTTCTTTCAAAAATAGATTAACTAACCGAAATAGTAATAAAATTTTTACTCAACAAGAAATGTTGTCAGTACTAAGGTTACCAGATCATATAATGAGATTTCCTGACATTTTGAATGTTGTATGTGGTTTGTCAAGGCAGCGAGATTTTCAAAATATACGCTTTTCGCTTAATTTTAAAATCTCGCGCGTCACTCAAGCACTCCACCTGCATTGTGTCCTGCGAATGCAAACTTCGTACGGTCAGGGTATATATGTTTTTTTGATAACTTTGATTTTCCTCTTTCAATTTTCCTGTTTCCCTAACAGAGAGGGCCAAAATCAATACCAGTTGTCTGGTAACCCTAGTCAAGACCAATATACCATTCGCAACATAATCCAATGGACTGTTCAACAATGCCTAGACAGGCTAAAACAAAAACACTGCATGCCTGCAAGACTTTTAAAGAGATATAAAGCCACTGAATGAAGAGGTACACTTTTGGAATAGTCAACTAGCTACAACCACTCACTGCAACATCAATACTAGCTGACCATGTTCAGAACTACTGGCTTAAAAGTTTTTGAGTATGCAACAACTACTAACTGTTCTAATTAATATTTTGCTTGATCCACAGAAAATGCCGTTGTTGATTCAGCTAAATACCCGTTGTTCAATTGCCTTTCGACTCTGTGCAAGGTGATCACATTCTGCTTGATGCAACATATCCACATACACCGCGAGCTAAATATTACTGCATTCCATCAAAAAGAATGTACAGGTGCAATGGCTTGCAAGAAGCAACTTATTATTGATTTTGTCATCTGCAATCAGTCCTATACCAAGAAGAAACTCCTTTGGCGCCTACATCGATTACCAAAAGGCTGTCGACTCACCAGATGTAGCTTCAGTATTAGAATTAATCGTGAAGAGTTGGTAAAATATGTTATATATATATATATATATATATATATATATATATATATATATATATATATATATCTATATATATAAATATAATATTAAATTGATGGCTACCATCAGAAATCAGCTGGAAAAAAGCTCAAAATTCGCAGGGGACATAGAATACTATTCGGCCTGGATAAATTAAACTTTAACATAAGTAGAAGAACGGTGCAATCGGGAGCATTTGAGATATAAAACGGTCAAATCATTGCCGCAACGGAGGCAGAACATATAAGTACTTGAACAGGTATATATTGACTATCAAACTATGAAGACCGAATTAACACACGAGTTCGTAAGACGGGTAAGACAGATATTGCGAACTAACCTGAACAGTAAAAAAGATATGAAACATATGTGCAGCTGAACTGGTTTCTCATTATCAACCAGGCTAAGATGTCAAGCCTGACTGCAGAAGCCTCTTCGTGGTTGGCGTCAGGAGCAATATTTCTTAATAGCTATTCGAGAACAACGAACAACTACCTGAAATATGTATATTATCAAAGGCCCCTCAATCCAGAACGATCAATGTCTATATGATTGTTAAACATTGGAGACAATCCTGGCTATAATGGGATTATGCCTTACCGCATCGGAATACAAGGAGAGACAGTCCGGCTTCCAAGATCATTTGTCGTGAGTTAGCAGAGGAGTTAAAACTGCAGACAAGAAAGTGCCTTGTTTTGAATACAGCCCGGAACTTATACTGGAAAATGAGTTCAAGTTGTACTTACCGACCAGACAGTTGCCTATAACAGACCAGACCTTATCTTGGTAGATAAAACATCCAAGCAAGCAACACTAAAAAAAGTCGCCATCCCTAACGGATGATCTACGAGACAAATATAATAAGATGGTCAAATAGAGGCCGCTATTCATTACCATGCAGACAGCATGGTAATGAATATCGTCCAGACGATTCTCATAATTCTATGAACAACTGGCGGAAAATCAAGAAGTCTTATGTTTAATATTAAGGTATTGGGTCTTGGTGAACATCTTTATACGGTTAGGTGAAAGACAGTGCTACTTGCGACAGCTCCAACTATTCGGAAGTTTATGGGAAATACAGTAACGTGACGTAAGGTCTGACAACATGGAAATGACCTTCACATAGCTTTATCACTTTGATATACATATAAATATATCTGGGATGACTGAATGTTCTCGGACGAAGTGCGAAAGCTGTTTGGCAGAGTCTATGGATAGATTTTTATTCAAATTTAAGTGGGAATGTTTTATTGAAAATTCTCTTAACACTTCTTGCAACTCCAAAAATTTTCTTAATATAGTTTCACTTGTCCAAAGTTCCTAGAGACCCTGAAATTCCAAGAAATTAAAAGAAAACTAAGTCCTGAGATTCTAAAAGTTAAAAAAATCCATTTAAATCCTGAAAATTCTCATAAAATCAGAAAAAAAGCTATAGATATTCTTTTAAATAATTTATAGAACGTAAATCTTCCTAATATTTCTCAATTTTAAACATTTTCTAAGAAAATAAATTTTCGGACAAGTTCTGAAAATTCTTACATTTTGTAACTTGCTTAACTGGTGCCTAGTTACAATCAAATTTACCAAACTGTTTTTTCACTATTTGCATAGCAACTAGCTTAAAGCTAAAGGTTCTAATAAACTCGATCTTAATAGGTTTATAAATTTTTAACCAACAGTTATCAAATAAAATTCTGTACTATCTAGTATTAAAACAGTACAAAAATGCCGACGGACTTAATTTTTTTAGTTATAGATAGTGTTTTGTCATAGCTAGTCGTAAAATAAGAATTTTAAGCTATTTTCAACAATAATTCTGTTTACACGTTTGTTTTAAAAGAGCTTTAATAAAGTCTTAATATTACCTAAATTTATTTACATTTAGGGTAACTTGTAATATCTGATTTATGAAATAAATAAAACGAATTATTAACAATAAAGTGTATTATTTTATTATTTTAAAAATTAATAAGTTAATACCAATCACTAAATAAAAGGTAAATGGACATTATTAATTCTATAAAATGAAACGTCATCTGTGCATATGGCAAAAATACTTGGTATGTTGCTGGTAAAATTCTTCCTATCAATTACATTGTTTTCACTAAAAAGAAGTATATGTTAAAATGTCACAATGATTATTTTCTTCTACAACTTTACAAAGCAAGAAGGTTCCAATTAAATTTTATTCTACATGTATAACGCGTGACACATATAAAAAAATATTCCCGTGTCCTGCTACTTATTTTGAAATTTTTGTCCAAAAAAATAAACGTAAAATGCATTAAAGTCAAATGGGGGAGACTGATTCTCAGTAGCAACTGATAATGAGAAAAACTTTTCTAGTTGGTTCAAATGGAAAAAATAATGGAAATTTTAATATAAAAAATAAAAAAAGTTACTATAGGGTCGATAATATTATAAAAAAACAAAAAAAAATAATTTAAATTTACAAGACCTAGAGGAAAACAGAAGAATGCCTGACAACATAAATTTGAAAAGGTACTACATACATCAAAAAAAAAAAAAAAAAAAAAAAAAAATATATATATATATATATATATATATATATATATATATATATATATATATATATAAATAAAATACCGAATTTTAAACTTGAGCAGTGTAAGATATGGGCAAGGGTTTCGAACCAAATTGTGTTGTGATAAAGTAATTTACAATATCCAGTCTTTTGCACATTATGTAAGATATGTTCAATGGTATCAATCCAAATTATCTTCTAGTTATTTACAATACTTTAGTAACCCAAAGGATGAAAGCCACCAACACTTTATCAGTCTAAACACAAATATCCCATGACAAATGAAGTTTAAGCCAGTATATGAAAAACTATCGAGCGATGATTTATTGAAATGCTGTATAGGTGACTACACACAGAACAATAACGAAGGATTTCACTTTGTTGTGTGGTCCATGGCTCCAAAAGTTGTGTTCAGCGGCAAAAAAGTGCTTCAGGCAGCTGGAAATATTGCTCTTTGCACATTCAATGACGAGCTACAATGCATAATACTAATAATGAAATCCGTAGATGTGACGATCGGAGAAAATTGCTATAATTTGTACGTCGAGGCCAATACTCGGTGCATTCAGCTTGCCGAACGATCGCCCACTGATGCTGCCAAAGAGACCGTGCTACACCTTGGTTCTGCCAGGAATAAGAACAAAGAAAAAGTGTAAACTTAGAATGCCAAATATATGGTGCAGGCATTGTGAACTGAAGGTTTTTTATGTCAAACGACAAACAAAACTTTAATAGTGCTTTTCACAAAACTGCATTTTTGCAAATTGGCGACCATCTAGCGTGAATTTATTATCGATCCATTTCAAATTTGGTGTAGAATCTCAAAACTAAGGGAACTACATACGAATTTTACAATAGTTTTTTTATAAACAATTTTGTGTAAACATCAAATCAACAATATTGAATTCTTTCAAATGTTTGAAGATTTTAATATATAAAATCCAAAACTTTTGTTCCAGCGAGAAAAATAGTCGCCAATGCAGCCCCCCCCCCCCTGAAAATTTTTTTTAATACATAATAAAGTCTCACTTACTCTCAACTCGATATATTATTTAGTTTTCCTTAAAAAAAATCGCCTAATTCAGTTCTAGACCGGCGTTACACCTTAAATAGTGGTTTGCAAGATTCCCCAACTCCGGTTCCACCATGTTAAACATTTTTTTTGAACATAAATTCACAATGTACTGACCAGAATTACTGTAGAAACAGAGATTTCATATCTTAGATGAGGCTCTACAAGAGCTGCATAGACTGATAGTGTTACAAGGGAATTAACTCATTTGACCACCTCCAAAACAAAACAACCAGTCGCCAGCGTATTATACGGATTATTAATGTGAGTGTTGAAAGTTAGCTTTTAATCAATACTTATTCCTAAAAACTTACTGCCCAATCTGTTAGAGATAAATTTGCTTTTCAGGCAAACATCACCTATCATGAAATTAATCTCTTCCCTTATGAATTGGAATAACATTTCTTTCTTTAAATGATTCTGTAAAAATTTCTATGAAAAATTAATGATTTATAGCATTAACCAATATAATAGCAGATTCAGGGGGTTCTTGCAAAATTCATGGAGAGATACCGTCCTATCTCTTATTTCTGGTTTTAATTTCATAAATTAGTTTAATTTCTAAGTCGTTAGGTACAAGAAAAAGGTACTGCCATATTACAGTATTTGTTTAATGAGTTATAGTTACCTTTAAAGGCAAGTGTAATTTATTTCCTGCAAATTTCACTAAATTTTTTTCTCTCCCTAAACATTGGGAACCGTAACCAACCAAGAGCAAAATTCATAAAAAACTAATGGAAGAATGACAGGTTAGTTCAGGTTAGAACAACAGTTATATACCAAAAAAATACTTAATAAACTTCTACATAGAGGAATATCAAGTTAAATGCTTACTTCCGACTGAAACCAAAACCCACTCTAAGAATAAAAGCTTCATATGTTTCTAATTTACAATTACTTCAATTTATTGCTAAGCGACGAAAATAATTTGTCAAAGCTTCTCAGTACCAGTTTGCCATCATAATAGGAGATTTTAACTCCAATACCAGAAAGAAAAAAAAAACAAATAGAAATTAAATAAAAACCTCCAATGCCACCAACGTTTATTATGGATAAAACTGAAGATACCACCCTAAACCTTTATTCTTTAAAAAAAAATTTCAAGGAATAATATTTCCAACATAAAACTTATACTACACCTGGGGTCTAATCACATGGCCATTGAATTATCCTTGCATTCTGCTTCAATAAGTGATGCTGAAAACATAAGATTTAATTTTCACAAATGTCGCAACAGTGTATATAGAGTCCAGAATCCATGAAGACATCACTGAAGGAAAAAATTTTTGAATATCGTACCCTTATTGTAAGTACTATTCTCAAGACGCAACACCCCAATGCAAATCAAAATTTCCTTCATGTACACTACCTCCATTTAACCTACACCTAATCAAATTGAAAAAGCTGCTCTACAGACCATATATATCAATAAAAAAGCATTTTAACAGTTTTAAATTAATAAAGCAATACATGACCTCCAAGTATTCGGAAACATACCAAAAAGATACTTATTCGACAGGAGGAACCATTTCATTGAGGATCAGGACAAGGTAGAAATATTTGGAAATCCTTTTAACGAAATTTAAAATAAGTAATCATCCTCAGATCATCAAAATAACATAAATTTATGGGCAGGGCATTTTTGAAAAATAATTCCACTATACCACAATGCTCCACTTGTTGAAGAACATGAATATTTCAATCTTATCTCAAATTGTTTTTCTCTTACCCATGATATAAAAATAGATTTTAAATTGTTTTAAAAGCAACTATATGTTTAAAAAAAAATTAAATTATCAATATCACCCCATCTGATTTTAATCTGAAATTATATCATTTTTAATAATAAAGAAAAATCTATGCTTACCAAATAAATAAGTTAAAATCTGGTTCAGTTTTTAAATTATTTGCTGGAGAAAAAACACAATAATCAGGATTTGTAGAATTAATTTCATTAACATACTCTTTAGGCATGTTTCCCCTTAACTGATCAAAAATTTTAAAAACATATTCAGCCTCTCTCGACATAGATGTCTCTGGTGGCAAATCATTGGAATACTTCTCATAAAACTTTTTAATTTCCAGTTCATTTTCTTCAATATTTGTGGAACCACATTTTTTGATTTTTTTTAAATCGGGCGATTCACACCTTTCCGACTCTTCCAAGTTCCTTTTCAATTCAATTTTCTTGATTCCATGAGAGGTTTTAGATTTCATTTGTTCAAAACGAATTAGTTTATATCCTAAAAGTGCTAGTTTTTTGTAGACTTTGTACTTTGTTATATTAATCCCTGGAATTTTTAAAACTAATTCATATGCTCTTTCTATACTTACTGAAGTATCATCAAAAGTTACTTCAAGTCTGTTCTGAAATAAACCAACAAGAAAATTATTGAATCTTCTTTACTTATGAATTGTTCAAAACTATAGTTTTAAAATACCAAGCCTGTTTGTAGAGAAATTAATACCAGTCAGTGCCAATCAGAATTTAGAAAAATAGTCAGGTAATAAATTGCCAACTGTTTTTGGAGGATCTGATTGGTGCTTCTTATTATTCTGGCAATGGAGCTACTATTACCATTTGGGAGTGGAAATATAACAAATTTAAAAATATTTGGAATTTCACTTTATCAGAACAAATCTGCTATTGATACTACTAATCACCATTCATTGGTATTAACTTTTTTATTATTATTTAAAAAGTACTATTATTTAAAATGTACTATAATACTCTAAAAAACAAAGAAAAAACTTACGCATTCTAATAAATACAATATATCTTCGGGGTATAAAAACATCCCTTCCTTATTTTGGTAGCCAAAATATTTCACAAGATTTTTTACAATTTTTGTAACTTTGGCAATATTTTTGTCAGCTAGCCAAATTGCTTGAGCTCTGCTAGATCTACAAACAAGCTAATTATAACATAGTAAATAAAATTATCATAGTATACCTTTTGTCTACTCGCTGGTGTCCTAAAATTGTTGTAAATTGATCTTGGTGTTCTTTAATAAGAATTTTCTCATCATCATTTTCAGCAGCAAAGAAAAATTTCTGTGGGGGCAAAGTAACTTTTACTATAGGATGTCTATGATCATGTATACATTTTTTCGCTCTAAAAAAATTGAACTATTCTATTTACATATATATTTTAGTAACGCAAGAATATATTTACAAATCTTCCATCGTCATTCATTTAGTTCCGTGACAGTCGCAGAAGGAAATTGAGGTAGGTTTTAATTGATACAATTTTTCCTGTTTTGTGACTGATACTATTATTAGAGTACATTTTACACAAGAACTGTAAAAAAAGTTTTTTGAATATTATTTTCCTTAGGTTAGTATAGGTTATGTTGTTTTTCTTCAGTTAATAAGGGTTCAGGCATTTACAGCCTTGGGCATCGCACTCAATGCGTTTATCCAAACTATCCTATGTCTTACGTGGGGCAGTCCTCATCGCAGTCTTATTTCCATCAGTGATGCCACAGACTCATGTTTTTTTAGAGCGAGCCCTCCTGTCAATAAGAGCGAGATTTTTTTTTGGTTGAAACTTCTATACCACTGGAAACTGCATTCGGAACCTTGCGCGAGTTACATGGTAGAAAAAGATAATGGAAATAGTAGTGCATGCTATCTCTCTCGCTCCGAACGTATGGTGATAAGGAGAGAGTTAGAGTGAGTCCACACGATACGAAAAATTTCGGCGGCAGCGTAGCGTAATAAGACATATGTCAAATTTCAAGCATTGTGATTTGTTAGATTTAAAAAAAGACAAAGACCGAAGATTTCCCGCTTGTTACCGAAGATCATTACTGCTTGGTCCTCAAAAAAAAACGATTTTTGTTCATTTTTTTATTAATTTTATAACAATTGCAATAATACAGGTGTTCGTTATATAAATTAAAGCTTATGAAATAAAGGCCATTATATAATACAATTTCTATTCAACGACAATCTGTGATATCGAGACGCTAATCCACAGACATGCCCTTAGCTATGGTTACCAGATCAAATAATGAGATTTCCTGACAATATCCCTAATGTTTCTGTAAATATCCGGACATTTTATCTGAATGTTGTATGTTAAGGCAGTGAGATTTTCAAAATTTTTGCAATCAAAGCATCAAATGCCAATATGGAGTGAGTCTTCTCATTAATGGGAGCGTAGTGGACTAAGGAGAGACATAGACTGTCTATATTGTTATAAGCTTTGCCTTTCGCTGCCACCAATGTTATAACTTTGCTAGTTCTGCTTTTAGTTTATCACTGGTTTCGATGAATTCAAATAAATCTTCTAATATTACTTTTTTAATATTTTATTATAATGTTCACTAAATCATGAGGTAACAACAGTTTTTGTTCTTACTTACTAATTTAATGTTACTATTGTAGTTTTTTGATTTTAGTTCCTCTCGTTTCAATGTTCATGTCCTAGTTACATTCTATTCTGAATCTAAATTATATATTTGACAAACATAGGCGTACTAACAAATATAACTTATAACTATTTATTTACATGATTACTGAAATGAAAAGGTGTGTATTTATGGGACGATGACAATATAAACAAAACTAATGGTCTCTGTAAAAAGTAAAGTTTTAGAGTTTCGGAGATTAAGGCATGCTTTTGTTTGAACCTATTAGAACATAAATTTACTTAAGATATAACTATTTCTTAAGGGAGTATTAAATATTAGACTATAATTATCTATTAATCCATAAGAGTAACTTAAAAATATATATACTAATTTAATAATTAATAATTTGTAGTAATAGTTGGTTTACAACAATGTCTTGTGTTAAGGTTCTACTCTAGACACAATTTAACTTAAAGAACATATCATGTGAAGAATGTCATGAAATGGTTATAAAAGTCCAGCAATTGCCAAATGAAACATCAAGCAATAAAAAGTATGAAACAAAATTTATTAATATACTAAATTAACAATTTACTCATTTTGTTAACGTTTAATCAATTTATTTTTTCTCACTAGAATGATTAATAAATATTTTTTCATTACTTATATTTTCCTGTTTTAATTTCAAAAAAATACTGACAATTACAGTTTTTTCCTGTTTCTTCCTAACAAGAGGCTAAAATTTCAGACATGTCAGGAAAATTCCTGTCGTCTGGTAACCATACCCTTAGCAAATTTTTTATAAACCTATTATAAACAATTAAAAAGTAAAAATTAACATTAATGGAAATTTAATAACAGAAATCCAGTTAGTGTCATACGTAATATATTCTTCTAAAAACTACAAACAATTGTAATTATTAAAACGATTGTTTGACACTTTATATTAAAACCCTCGTCTTTGAACTCCTTGGCAATTCTTTACCAGGTAGAAGTGGCAAACTTCGGAAATAAAACTTGCTTTAAAGAGTCTCATATTATCGCACAAGTAACATGACTAATTTCAAAAACACTGTTTACGGATTCGGAATTTGCACTGTTGCTTTCACATGCTGATTTCATCAGCTAAATATCACAATGTTTTTTCAAACCTAGTAATAAGGGTATAGCTGTACACATTTCCATAGCGTGTTTCCTATTTATTGGCCCAACAACAGGTTTTCAAACTCACCAAGGGTAACAGGAAAATATTTTTAAAAAATCAGGATCACTTTCTCGCATTTCTTGAATTAAATCATTAGCATGTCCAAGCCTTTCTCCAATGTTTTTCTCAAAAACAGATCGGACCTAGCACGGATTTCTGAAAATAAAGGACCTAGTAGCGACGACTTTTCCGTTTTTTTAATAAAGAATATATTAATAATATCCTTCTTTTGTAATTTTTTCTTTAGTTTTCTTTTTCTACATAACAACATTGCTGCAATTATTTTTTTTATTTTCTTTCATTTTAATTTATACATAAATAAATATTATCAAAAAATCAGAAAAAAGTTAGGTTACCACAAACAAAAACATTACGACCCCGGAATAAAAAAGGTTAGATTACGACTGCACGATAAAAGTTCCCCGTGTGGACGAGACATTTTTAACATAAATGGGCGTAATACGCCTACGCCGAAATTTTTGGTATCGTGTGGACTCACTCTTAAATTTTCGGAGTGAGAGAAATAGCATATACTGTTATTTGTTTTCTCTTTCGTTCTACAATTAATGCTCGCCGAATACTCAACATTGCCTCCAGTAGTACATGCTTAAAAGCTTGAAATAAATCAGTGCATCACTCGACATTATTTTATGTTAATTAGAAATCAGGGCGTTTGATAAAATCATTCCCTTTGCATTTATATAAGGTTTAGGCAACCACATAAATATTAAAAGTGAGGCCACACATTTATTTTTTGAAATCCGTGGGCCACGTATCCAGAAATAGCCACGCTCTTCACTAAATTATCGGTTTGTAGTATCTGGCCCTTTTGTTTCTCTTTTTACTATGTATTTATTTACTTTCTATAGGCTAGAGCTACTAAAATTCAAAGGAGAGCAGGATTGAGGTTCTAGCGTACTTACTACTTGGGTTTCTTTTCTTTCTAATGATTTAAAACTCACTGGAGAGTACATTTTAACACTTTATTAATTCTTCGTAAAAAAATCCCAAAAGTGATTAAAAAAAATAAATAAAAAGAAAGGGAGACAATTAACAGTATTTGAGCCATCCTGGAACTAGTACAAATACATACATTTTTATTATAGTAGGGGAGCTCAAGCGGAGATTTTGGGATTTATGCAAGCTCGGCAGAATACTATAAAGGAAGAAAGTTTGTACCCTGTTATGAACTATCAGCCTGTTATGAACCTTAAATATAGGGGGGTGCGTCTACCGCAGCCGATCAGATTAGTAAAAAAAATTCGATCCTTAAAGTAACTCGAGCTCATCAGATTAACACAAGGTAAGTTAATTAGATGCAGAAAATTGTACATTTCAATATTCTGACGGTTTTAGCGTGACACAAGAAAATGAGCGAGTGATAAAGTTGCAAAAAAAAAACGATACCTGGACATATTCGAGCGCGGTTGATTTTTTTTTTATTTTAATGGAAATCATGTAAGGATCACGCAAATAATATAATCTGACGATTTTCGCAAGGCGAAAAAGCTAATTTCATCAATCAAATGTAGTACGTGCAGGTGCTGAGAATAATATATTTCCCACTCCGCGCCTCTCTCCCCTTCTCACTTTCTCTATTTCTCACTCTCTCGCACCGTCCCCACACTATTTTCTGCCGCCATGATGTTATTCCAGCTGATCACAACGCGTTTGTGCTTTTAGATGTATAACGTTTGTTTATTGTATTTTCAAAAAGTTTATTGAATTAAATACAGTAAGTTTTATATGCATTACTACAATGAGTGATAATAGTGATAAAAGAGTGAACTGTGTATTTTGTGGTCAAGATATACATGAAAAATTAATAAAATTTACACCAGGAACATTAAAAAAATGCATGGTGATTTTGGAGTATCCCCGAATCAAATCGGTTCGAAGAAAATCACGCAGCACCTACACTGAAATTGAAATTTCAGAGGAAACATCATTAAATGACGGCTATCACGCGCAGTGTTATTATGACGCTTGTAACTTGCCCCCATGCCAATCAGAACTGCGGCAACAATTACTACGAACGCAATACATCGCATGCTTATGTAGGAATGCCCACTTTAGAATCGTCACTGATATGTCACCAACAGATTTCGGGTGGAAAAATGTGGATGGAAAGTTGGAGATGACTTGGTATGTTGGAAATCAACTCCCAGAAGCATATGAAGATATTGTCATAACACCTGACATTTTAGGGAATACTCCAGATTCAGGTATGTTTTCTTTTTAAAATACTAATAATATCATGAAATAAATTAAATATTGTTAAATATCATAACCATTTCTGATTACAGATACGCAAGATGTAGATGAAAATGACCAAAGTGATTTGAACTCCCAATCTGAAGACGATTCCACTGATGATGATGAAGATTAAACGTCTTTTTGATTTTTTTTTCATTCAACATTCTTCTCATAAATACATGATAAAATTGTACATGTATATATTTTTCTATGACATTATATATTATTTGCTGTTCATTGAAATTATTCCGTTCAGTAATAAAAAAAAATTAGACTGTCAGATCTAAAAAAATTCCTCCACACAATTGTCAGATTATAGGTCTACACGATAAGGACATAATGCTGAACCGACTGTATATATATGTATATATTATGATAATGTAAATATATTGAATACTTGTTTTTCTGAAAATCATCGTATGTCCGAGGTAATATCCCTTACTTCTGTAGGCAGTAGTGATGTGTATGAGGCTGTCAGGAGCCTTAAAATTAACAGGTCTGTAGGGCCAGATAATATTCCTTCATACATTGTAAAAGGTATGATTGATTTTTTAGTATATCCTCGCACACTGTTATATAATCTTTCATTACGTACAAGTTCGTTTCCACGAATATGGAAGGAAGTTAAAATATGTCCCATCTTTAAAAAGGGTGACAAAACAGACATACAAAATTACAGACCTATAGCTATATTATCGACTTTTGCAAAAATTTTCGAATCAATCATTTATAAATACCTTTATAATTCTGTTTCACAAAAGATTTCAGTATTTCAGCATGGTTTTATGAAAAATAGGTCAACTGTCAGTAATTTGTGTAACATAACTCAATATATAGCAGAACATTTGGAAAATAAAGCACAAGTCGATGTAATATATACAGATTTTGCAAAGGCTTTTGATAAGGTCTCGCACGCGTTACTGTTGGAAAAATTATATAATGAATTTGGTCTTCACCCTGAATTAATTCAATTCTTTCAATCATACCTGCATTGTAGAAAGCAGACAGTAGTAATAAGAGAGTATACTTCAGAATCCTTTATGGCTACCTCTGGGATACCGCAGGGCTCCAACCTCGGTCCGTTCCTATTTATTATTTTTATTGATAGTTTATCAAAAATAATTAATAACAATAATGTTCTTCTCTTTGCTGATGACCTAAAACTATATTCCGTGGTAAGGAACATAAACGATTGTTTACAACTTCAGGAAGATTTAAAGAGAATTGTTGAATGGTCTTATGTAAACAAACTCACATTTAATGTTTCTAAATGTTTTGTACTTAGCTTTAGTAGAAAAAAGAACATCTTACACTTTAATTATGTAATGGAAAATTCAATTTTAGAACGGGTTGGAGAAATGCGGGATCTTGGAGTCATATTTGATTCTCAACTTTCTTTTAAGTCACATTTTTGTAATGTAACAAAAAAAGCATCTAGTATGTATGGATTTATAGTCAGAAACTGTAGAGATTTCAGTGATGTAAACTGTATAAGACAACTGTATATATCTTATGTTAGGAGCATTTTAGAGTATGCTAATTTAATATGGAGTCCGTACTATAATACTCATAAATACGCTATTGAAAGAATCCAAAATAAATGTTTAAGGTATCTTTATTACAGGGAAACAGGTGTATGTGATTTAACTGTAAGCAAAGATGAACTTAGATGTAAATATAATTTGTTAAGTTTGGAAAAGCGTAGGAATATAGCCTCTGTTATTTTTTTGTATAAAATAATTCATAATAGAATTGACGATATGAATCTTCTCGCACAGGTGAACTTTAATATCCCTACATATAGAACAAGAAATACATTGACTTTTTATTTAAAAAACCATCGTACCAATTATTGTACTAATGCTCCAGTCAATATGATTTGTAAATTAGCTAACGATGTTCAAAGTGAAGTAGATATTTTTAAAATAAGTTATAAACAGCTAAAACGTAAGCTAATGGAAGTAATGTAATTAATTTTTCTTTGTGTGTGTGTGTGTATGTGTCTGTTTGTGTGTATGCATGTGTGAACGTGTAACTCTATAATTAGGTATCTAATGTATCTGTAGAGTTTGTGTTGAATAAATAAATAAATAAATATAAATCTGATGCGCTCGAGTATTTACAAGGTCAGGTTTTTTTTACACTTTTAAAAATCGGCTATGCGTTCTAGTTGCGTCAAAATCGTCAGTCTTTCTAATATGACATCTTTAAGGGTTCACTTAACATCCTCCCTGAATATCTGACGCACTCGAATAACTTTTTTTCTAATTTTTTCCACCCCTTCGTGTGGCCACCCCCATCTAGCAAACCGTCAGATTAACATCCCTCCGTTACCAGAAACAGGTTGCGCGTATACATTGTTAATGTCTGACGCGTTTGAGTATGTCTTTGTGACTGATTTTTTTTTACATTTTTGAAAATTTATACTCGCTTCCTCCACCAGTATTAGGGCATACATCATATAAACTTTTTTCTATTTAGCATCTAATCTTCACAATCCAATAGGTCCCGCAAAACACTCACTTTTTGACTTTTTGTGTAAGAAAATTTTGAGAGAATATTTAGTTTTGCGAAAAGGCGCTTGGACTTAAAAATTCTATTCTATTACTGAAAAACGCTGCTAAATACAAGGCTTTCGCTGTTTATACACTTTTTTGAACAAACTCGTTAACTACCGATTTTTAACTCTTAATCTCGACTTAACTCCCGACTTCAACTAACCGTACTTAACTCTTGTTTATTACTAACTCTTTCATAGCGAGATGGCTCGTATTTAAACAACATTTGCCCTGACGTCTTGGCAGAAATCTGAATTTTCGAATCTACTTGTTTTGCAAGAACAAGTCGCGTGATGTTGGTTTTTTACCCCAACCTCGTGATCCCGACGTCAGCAAACCGACATTTCTTTCTTGGCTTACTTTTGCAAGAATAAGTCGCATGATCTTAGTTTTTTACCACAATGTTGTGATCCCGACGTCACCAGACCGACATTCCTTTCTTGGCCTACTTTTCCAAGAAAAAGTCGCATGATCGAGATTCTATATGTTGAAATAGTGTTTTTTTACCCAAATCTCGTGATTTCCGACGTCAGCAAACGCACAATCCTTTCTTAGCCTACTTATTTTTCAGCGTTCCAGAACAAAATACGTTATATATCTTGTGGTTTAGATTCAGATTTTATATTTTATTCGAATTTAGTAAAGAGGCGAAGCAAGAAATGCGCTACTGTGATAAAATTTGACAACCTTGACTTATAAAAATATGGTCTTAGGTAATACAATTTTATTTTAATACTTTAATTTTAAGAAAGCTTTTTTTTCTGTTATTAATTTTCAAAGGAAATACTTGTAATATTTTTTCGAAGACTGGAAGAAGATTTATTTATTTACTTTGACATAAAATATATTTTATTCCGACTTTTCCTTATATAAACTTAAGATAATTTTTAGTTTTTAAATATTAAAATATTTATTTATTAACTTTTCGGAAAAATAATATTAATCCCGGGACATCACAGGTTCTACTCTTACAGAATTTATTAAGGTTGACTGTCTATCTATCGCTTTACTAACTAAATACATAATTTTGAAATATTTTCTTGTTTAAAAAATTTCGTATGTGAAAAACATTTGAAATAACTCGTCCGTTGCACGAACTGTAATTTTTGTGTGACAGTGACAAAAGTATTAAAACGAGAGAGATTTAACAAAGAGGAGCGAGAGAGTGAATCAAGAAGAAAAAGAACGAGATATCGCTCAATTGAGAGGTGTGGCAACGCTGATTTCCATATAAGCCATTCTTTGAACTTTGTCAAGCTCAAGACGGTGTTTGTGCTTTGTTGTACTAGGCCATCATACAAAGCGGCGTACGTGATCATGGGGCGGATTACAGTAATGTATATCCAAAATAGCACTCTCGATGTCGACCCCCAGAATGATGAGGAATAGAGTTATTAAATGAGGGTAGTATTTCTCATTTAGAAATCAATAAACCTGGGACATGCTCCAAGATAAAAAGAAAAAGTGAATGGAATACCACTAGGAAATTTAACAGAAACTCCATTAATTGGTATAAAGGTGGTCGCAGATCAGACACTTTATTTTCTAAGCAGAAATTTACGCTATTGGGAAATGTGTTCGGTTTAATAAAGAAAAAAAACTCCCGCAGACAAGAGGCCGTTATTATGTTGGCTAGTTAAGAAGCCATTAATGTTAAGTTCTCGTGTAATCACCTTCAAGATAATCTGGGAACTAAATGAACTAGGCAAGAACAACACGGTTACCTTTCTATGGGTGCCGGGAACACTGCATTTTTAATAAATTAAAACAACTTAACATACTTCATAAATATCCATCATCTCAAAACTCGCGTTTTTTTTTCTCCTTCTGGACTCACTCTAAGATTGGAGGGCTGCAAAGAAGGGCTGCTTTAGTTGGCCGATTTAGCAACAGAAGAGGTAAATAATAGACCTTTTGGGTCACACTGTACATATGCCTATCTCTACATATATGACCAACAATTTATAACCTAGGACAAGGAAATTGGAAGGGATATGAAAAACTACAAAAATAGGCTAAATGCCTAAAAAAGTGTTCCACCATGCAGAAAATAAATGTCATAAATTGACATCGACTGGCTATGTAGAGCAAGCGCAAAAAGAAATTTCGTAGTAAATTTATTGCACGAAGTTAGCAATGTGAGAACCGGAAACCAGAGCAGGGTTTGTGACACGATTGGCGTCTCGGCGTATTCATTATGTTTAATGCGATTGTTTGCCGTCGTCCTCGACGCTTATTTTCTTTGTTGTGCGGTGCAGTATCATTAGTTAAATTTCGGAATTTATATTTATGTATGTTGTCAAGATATTTGTATAGACTTTAATTTATAACAATGTATCAGTGTATGGTATTGTTTTGTAAATCGCGTGGTTCAATCCCGGAAATTCATTATTTTCGGTAAGTTCCTACGTTTTTTTGTATTACATCAATATGTAAGATTATACTGAAGATCTTTTAATAGATCGACGATTTTAAAGTTTTATTTGCGCTAGTGTGTAGTTTTTATCATTTTGTCATTTCATTTTTTTGGATCAGAAATTAATTATTTTAAAGTTTACAAGATACATGGAAAACATTTTACTTAATAATAACATAAAGGAATAGTAACATATAGTTAATCCCTATGGCCAGATCCTTTTTAACATTGTTGATAAGATTTTATTTCGAATTATGTTTAAATTTCTTTTAATGCAGTGTTTATTTCATTAGTCGTTTTATAACCTGTACTTTAAATCGTAATTTTTCAGTATAACAACATAAATAAGAGGTTTCTCAAAATCCAGTCCTATCCCTTGACCTACTGCGCAAGTGCAGCACAGCCACCTGGAGGGGAGTACAGAGTTACATGAGGAACCAAATTTAGTTTAGGGTATTCTCCTTCCTTTTACCCCTTCCAACTTCCTTGACCTTGGATCACTAGACTTTAAATAATACATATTCTTTTATTTTAAATATCCTTGTTTCAACAATTTTTATACCCACGTTTTTTTACAAGTAAGGTATAGCTATAGATTTTTCATATTTTTGTAGTAGTTTTTAATAAAAAATAAAGTCAAACAAAGCAATAGTGGCTATATTCTTTTGAGTAATTATCAATTGATCAAAGTGAACAAAGTGAAACTGATAACTTCATGTTCTTTTGAATATGCATTTACTTGTCATTGGGCTGAAGTGATCATGATTACTTCAAGTGATACAAGTGAAAGTGATAATGACTCCAAAGAATAGCCCTAGTGTATATGAGAGAGTTATTCAAATCAAGTACTAGGAGTTTTAATACATGTTTGAAAAAAGTCCTGTATAAAATATAAAAAATTAATTGAAATACAAAAACAGTATTTGCTATAGCTAATTTAGAAGGGTATTTAGCCATTTTCAGCAAAAATTCGTTTATATCAAAAAGATTTATCAAAAATCTTTAGCCCATTTATCTTCCACTCTGCTCCCCCAGAACAAGAAAGTTAACTCTGCTCTAAAGAAAAATATGGCGTTAACCAAGTAGCACGGTAGTTATATATTCACATAATGTCTATAGCTGTTTCCAAAAAAAGAAGAGTCTTTCTTTAACCAAACTTTTAAGCAACGTGTTTTCAAAATTGTTTGTGTTCGGATGTGTGTGTATATGGGAAATATCTACCTATAAAAAAACATAAGTGAACCTTCAAAGTAAAGCAAGATGCGCCGGAAATCTTTAGCTTCTGTATTGCTTCCTTCTGATATAAATAGTAAATCTTCAGATTTAAAGAGAAGAAAATCTATTGCTTCAATGCAAGTATCAAAAAGTGTTAAAAAGCGAAAGGCATCCGTAAATTCTCTGGATTCTTTTGAAATAATTTCTAGCAACGTACAGGGTAAGAACCAACAAATTAAGCCTTCTATGGAGGTATTACAAACACCCAAAACAGCAGTTAAAAGTACTAATGAACCTTCAGCAATTTCTCAAAACAAGAAGAAAAATAAAATTAAACTAAATCACTCGACTCCTTTGGTACTGGCCCCAGGTAGAGAAGATAACAAATCTAGTTCTTTAAATGTAAGATCAAAAAGTTCTAAAAGAAGCTCTAAAATTGAACGTAAACAAAAATTAGAAGATGATCCTTCTGAAATAAAAGCTAATATTGAAAGTTTTGAGCAGTTTAAGATTAAATTTGAAAATGTGGAAAATGCTGTTAAAGGTGTAATTAAATTTGCACAGAACAACCCGCATCTTCAAAACCAACTTTTTAATGAAGAAGTACCTTTATTTCTCCAAATAAATTCGTTTAAGATTCCTAAAACAAAAGGTCCCGTAAAGCAACTCTTCCGAGTACCACTGAGACATTCTATTTTACCCTCTGATGCTGATGTTTGTTTAATTGTTCCTGATGTTAAAGGTATTAAGAATAATGAACATGAAAAGCACCTGGAACATTATGAAAATTTATTACGTTCTAAAGATGTCACTGAAATTAAAAAGATTATGACCTACCATGAGTTTAGAACTGAATATGATACTTTTGAATTGAAACATCGTTTAGTAGATTTGTATGATGCCTTTTTAGTGGATGGAAGAATAAGCGGTAAGGTGGTAAACAAGTGTGGAAATATTTTCTATAATAAGAGGAAGGTTCCTATTGCAATAAAACTATATATTCCCAAATTAAAGTCCCACATTGAACAAGCATTAAAAAAAGCATTTATTAATTTAAATGTAAAGAGTGATAGTCATATAGTTCAGATTGGTCATAGTAAAATTAATACCAATGATTTGGTAGAAAATGTCTATAGTGTAATTACATTTTTGGATCAACAGTTCCCTGGAAAAATGGACAACATCCGAAGTTTAAATATTTATGCCCATAGAGGATCTAGTATACCAATATATATTTCATTGAGTAAGTAGTTCTTCTAATTTTCTTTTTTAAATTAACAACTTTTTAATCTGAGATTGTTAGATTTTAAATAAATAATATATATTTCTTTTAGAAAATCCAAATGATGTCAAAGTACCAACATTGTTAAACAAAAAACCTAAAGCCTACAAAGCTGTTAGGGGAGAACTTACAACCAAATATAATGCTGATGTCGTAGTTAAACCTTCTGGACATGTTATTATTAAAAAAAGCAAAGGTGGGCAAAAGAATAAAGACCCAAATGACAATATTACAGATGCTAAAATATTAAAAGAGAATATGGTAGTTAATCAAACGGAGCAACAAAATGGTAAGTAAATATTTGTTACTGGAAACATTATGGTTTTAAGTGTTGTTCTTTAAAGAGACTGCTGAAAACATATTGAAACCTGATAATTTTTCTTAAATTTTTGTTTCAAGATTGGTAAGATGAGTTTGGTTTTTTTAATTATTTTTCTGACTTTGCATTCTAGTGTTTTAGTCATGGATAGATACGCTATGGTACAATACTGGACCAATACTTAGTAATATTATTAATTCTAAGAAAGTAATATTTGTACTGGTAAATGAAAATAATTATATAGCATTTATCATCATGTAGTTATACACAACAAATTATGACTTAGAAATATGAAAAATTGGTGAATTACTTTTGCACCAGGCTAAATATTTTAATTGTTATACTTCTTAGTAATTTAATAGCCTATAATCATTTTATCATACTTTTAATAAGATTCTTACAGTGGTCTGATGAAATTTTTTCCCATTCTTGTTGGACTCGATTTCCTAATATGTTTAATGAAGATGATGGAAAATCATAGTTATTTAGTAGAGCATGTTTTAATTGTGACCACAAATTTTCAACTGGGTTTAGGTCAGGATGTTGTGCTGACCACTGTAATACCTGAATGTCCTAAGAAATGTCAGTTCTTTACTATTTTGGCTATGTATTCTAGATCATTGTCCTGCTGGAGGGTAACTTCATTTACCAGATGAGGTATTTTATCCACAGTTACGATCAAATTGGGTTTTAGAATATCTAGAAAGATTTCTTTATTTATATTTACTAATACTTGCAAATAGGATCCAGCTTATAAGCTGTCATACATCCCCAAAGCTTAATATATGCGTCTCCCATGCTTTACAATGGCCAACACGCAGTCCTGCTGAAGTCGAGAATTTGTGGTTGCAATTAAAACATTCTTTACTAAATAACTATGATTCTCCACCATCTTCGTTAAACATATTATGGGACTGAGTCGAAGAAGAATCAGAAAAAATTTCACCAGTCTACTATGAAAATCTTTTTTAAGGCTTATGGATAAATTATTGGAAAATGTAACAGTCAAGATATTTAGTCTGGCGCAAAAGTGATCCAACCATTTTTCATATTTTTGTATTTGTAATTCGTAATTTGTTGTGTCGAAATACTTGATAATAAATGCTATATAATGATAGATTTTTAATATTATTATCAGTTTTCAGTGCAAGTATTACTTTATTAAAATAAGTATTAGTATTGGTTCAGTATTGCACTATAGTGTACATTTTTACAAGGGAAACTTTTAGGACAATCATACCTTTTTTTATTCTTAATATGCACAACATCAAAATACACAAGGTAACTCTTGCGATCGAATATAGCACGCGCCGGTGAGGTCAGTTTAGGTAAAAATTAAATTAACTTTTTTCTATTTAGGTGACGGCAAAGTTAAAAGTAAAAAAAGAAAGCTATCTGAATTAGGAAAAGATGGGCAAATTACAAAAGAAATTAGTTCTGTACAGTCAGAAGGAGTAGGACCAAAGAAAAAGAAAACCAAGAAGTCCTTAAGAAACATAGCCGTAAAACAAGAAAATGCAAATCAAGATGTAGAGCAAAGTAAGGTAGACAAAAAACATAAAAAGAAAAAGGGTAATGAATATGAAAAGATAGAGGAAAATGATACTGCTGATGTAATGACACATCAAGATGTAGAGCATAGTAAGGTGGACAAAAAACACAAAAACAAAAAGGATAATGAATATGAAAAGATAAAGGAAAATGGCACTACTGATGTAATTGTACAACATACACTTAAAAAAGACAAGAAGGTTATTAAAAATAAAATCAAAAAGAAAACTTCTGTGGCGAAATAATTTTCTTGTGATTTAGATTATACCTTTTTTATATAAATAAAGTTGTTATATACAGATGTTTTGTTTGCTATTATAAACCTCAAGGCCCAAGTTTTTTCAAATTGCTGCCACACAATTTTGAAACTAAACATACCTATGTTTTAAAAAGTTGTAAATGTTTACAACACTAAAAAATTCTTCAAAAAATCATGAAGGTATTGAATTTTTATTTCCCAAGCCTCTATATAAATTACTTGTTTAAAAAGGGCCTAAAAATTACTTTAATCAAACAGAGAAAGATACAAGGACAGAATATTTTCTCTCTAATTTTATAGGCATCACTTGGGGTACTATAGGAATTAGCATAATGGCAATGTTGACGTACAAGTCATTTTTTACTTGTTCATTACTTTTTTGTTAAGCTAGCATTTTTGAGCAAGACAATTGATATATTTATTCAAACTTATGGAACAATTAATTAAATGTTTATCGCTATCGACACGTCAAAGATGTTAACTACTGTTAAATTATATTGGTGTTCCTAGGACTCTTGTCTTAGGTAGGACTTACACTATTGGTAATTAGATAATGTCGGACACGACTAGTAATGGAAAGAACATTAATTATGACGAGTGGAATTATTCTTTAACATAAAGTATATTCTACTAGAAGTATGAATTAAATAAGTATTCTGTAGATAAATTTTAACCAAGGGAACTGAGATACTGTATATCTAAAGACCTATAAAGGAAATATAAATTCGTTAGTAAGCTTAGCCATTTTTATAACTTTTGGGTAGTTTATCTGTTTTTTGGAACCATAAAGTTAAACATTTTATGGGGTTTCATAAACGGTGTGGATGACATAAATATTTTAAAATAAATCTGTCGGAGAAAATCCTACCTTGGTTATGTAATTAAAACCGAATGGATAAGTGCCAAGAGATGTATTGTGGGCGAACGCCAATAGAATCTTTTTCAATCGAACAATTTTCCCATCATTAGGAAACAAAATAATAAAATCGCTACAGTGCAATATATTCGTTTGATTATATGTAAAAGAATCCGTATAGACTGTTTTTTTTCCTATTCACAAGAAAGAATGAGGCGGATAACTCCAAAATGACTAAAAAGAAGGAATGTTTTTTTTTACAGCTATTATCATTTCATTTTAGTGACAAGACTAGAATTAACCTTTTTTTTTTTTATAAAAAATTACTAATTTAAGAATTTTGGCCAAATAGGGAATTAAATATCCAACATAAAATAATTATAGTGCCTTTTACGAAGGAAAGATCGAAAACATTCGGGAATAGATCAGGGCGAGATAGACACTAACAGGAACCACCGCGGGGAGTCTGGGGAGGAACGTTCAGGGGCGGTTTTTAGAAGTAATAATCAGCTGTTACTGTCTGAGATTCGTTAGACGCAGTTCGTTTGTAAATCTGCTAGAGGAAGTTACGCGACGCATATAACGGGAGTGCTCAAGATGGTTTTTATTACTGATTTTTCAATTATCTTCAGGAGTTAAGGGAAAACTCTGTTTTATTCTACCTGGGAAAATGGCGACTTAAATACTATTTTGTTTAAACAATTTAAACAGCTGTTTTTCATGTTTTTATTCTTTTTGTGATTAATATTCTTAGAAACCTATTATGCTTTAAATTGAGTTTATTACATTGTTATTCAAATAACATCCGACAAGAAGATTTACTTTAGGAGTTAGTTTGGAATTGTTTATCAAGTTAATTTTGTTTCTCATTGTAAATAACTTCGTTTTTATTTTCTTTTTGGTAAATAAATTTTACTGTTTTGAGAAACTTGTTTTAATTTAATAAATCCTTCGCGCTTGAGAGCACAAATACAAGAGGTCTGACTTGACCGTTCAGCGGCTTTTCCCGAGTCTTGAGGATGTGTGTGTGTGTGGTATTGGTAAGCCTTAATAACCTGTAGTTCTTTAGCACTAAAACTGCAAGAGGCAAGAGGAACGACTAGACTTCCAGACTGCTTTTGTCACAATGAGATTTATTTATAGGTTTATAGTATAGCTACTATAACTAATGTGGAACCGCATGAGCGAAAAGTTTACATGCTACCAAAATATTCCATTTGCAGGAGTCTTTCATAGTATTAACCACTAGTTTTGATTTTATATCAGAAGGTTGATTTACCAGTTGTTTAAGAAAGCGTGAGAACATCTCGAGTTTTCTACCTTTTCACCTTTTTTTCAAAGATAAATAGATGTAAACCGCTTTTCAAGTGATTTACATAACGATGTAAATTTTGTAAATCTACTCAGAGGTTGCTTAAATTAAAAAAAAAATCGTATGTGTCCATATTTTGGGAGATTATAAATATAGCTTATAAACATGAAAAGTTTTGAGAAGTGCTATGAATAGTATATGTATTATGTAAACATGCCACGTGCCTCTAAAAATATAAAATATCAAAATGTCGGTAAGAAGTCTTTATATGAAAGCAGATAATAAAATATTTATACTTTTTCGGTTTTTATTCTTTCATTGTTTCATTTGTTTGGGATATAATGGACAAAGGTTTGCAGCATGAATGAGTCTTAGGAGAGAGAAAGAGAAAAAAAAATATATTATGGTTATTTTAAACTGTTTATTTGTCATTAAACTGAAGTTCATACAGTTTATCAGATCAAAACAATTTCTTACCTTATATTATACAAAGCGTACATTTTACAATATTTCGAGTAAATACATAGATAATTTGATACAAGATTTATCCCCCAACTAAATAGCTATCGTGTAAAAAAATAAAAATATTACATAGAGATTAGTTAACACTTTAGAGATTCACTAAAATCACAAGAATTTTTAAAGTAATGTTACAAATATACAAGGTAAGTCAATATAGAAATAACATATAATATTTGGTAAATATGTATTAAATTTCTTTGGATGATTTAGAAGATATCTGAAGGTAAGTGCACACTCAACTAGGAGTTTTGGTCTTTCACTCATTTTTTTTTTAAATCTAGTATCTGTTACAAACATTTGTAATAAACCAACAAACGGTGCTCAAAGTTTCGCTAGGCAGTTTTTTCGACATATATAACTCAGCGCAAACACCGAATATGTCGAAAGAGATTTTGGCGACAAGCATATATATATATATATATATATATATATATATATATATATATATATATATATATATATATATAGACACACACATGTTGTTATATTAAGCTTCTTAAAATGGCGTTAAGGATAGTCGCCAACTTAAAGTGGTTAAGTATTAAATTGTGCCTTTCTTAAACAATAACGGAAAAAAAAATGAAGTTTCAGAAAAGACATATAAATATAATTAGTATAATTTATCTTTAAAATGTAAACGAGGTTTATCATCATTACGAATTGGATTCAATTTTATGGTTTTATGGACAGTATATAAATATAAATCTAAAAGATTATTAAATAAAAAGCAGTATTATAAAAATTTTAGTTTTGATTTTCTTGAACATTATTCTCGAATTAATACTAACTTAAAAAAATAACGTGGGTGGAATGCTATAATCACATTTTTTGGTAAATTTACTTGTATTATCACATTATTAATACTAATATATTAGCTTGCCTTGTATATTTACATATATTTTCAACTAATCAGATTATAAGCTATGTATATACAAAGTGTTTAAGAATATTAGGCTTTTCACAACTATCTTTCCTAAAAGCCTAAAAGCCTGGGTTATGCAAGGGGTTTTTTAAAAGGGATAATTTATCAGATCTTCAAATTCGGATAAAATGAAATAATAACAATTAAAAAAAAAATGTAGAAATAATTTTTTTTCTAAATCTAATTTGTAAATTAATACGAATATATTGGAATGTAATTTGAGTATTCGAAAGTCTCCTAAAAATTTTTAGAATATTTGCACATAGCCTTAAAATTACAATGGAATGGACCAACAATTCTTTGGCTAATTTTAACACCAGAAAGGGGAAAAAATAAAAGCAGGGTGAAAGAAAAAAGAAGTTAATCCTTTTTTGTCTTTTGTTTTACTGTGTGAAAGTGAGTACACACAGTAAATTGAAATATATATTTATATGATTATTAGAAATAAAATGCTCTAACTTAGCACGAAACAGCAGTCTTATAATTTGACACATCCGACATAGAACAGAAAAATAAAAATTACCTTTTAAAAGGTTGTAGCCTACTATTAAGTGCATTTAAAATATTTACTACTGTACTTTCTATCGCTATATTTTACACACAGTGTAAAAATTGTTAGTATTTTATTTTATCATAGCTTTATATAATAATCACTTTAAGATCTAACTTCTTTTTTGTTTATGCCCTTTAAGTAAAAAATCTACTAATTAAATTGTTTTTTGGAAGACCAACTTTTTGACGGTTTTGTAAAACTCTCTAAAATATATAATTAATAAATCTTTCATTTACAAAAAACAAAACAAATAAACATACTAAAAACAGCAGAGTTAAAATGAATAAAATTAAACTGAAGTAAAACTGACAACCGCGGTTCTTGTAAATATTGTAGACGATATATTACAGGCAACAGAGATGTGGGGAAAGTCAACAACTTTGATCCTCTTAGACTTAGGAAAGTCTTTGATATGATTGGCCATATTTGCTCTAAACAATACTTCATTATTATTGTTTTTGAGATACAAGAGAGACAAATATTTGGTAAAAGCCAATTTCTGGAATGTAATTCCCAGTCTAGACCTGTTAATCAAGGTATGATGTGGGGATTGAAATTGGAATCTTCACTTTTTATGTTGTTTACAGTAAGTTTTACTGTACTTTGTAAGCGGAGATATACGGTTTGTATATGTATCTGTAATACTAAATAAATAATTAAATACATTGAATAGAAGTGGTTTAATTGATGATTGATCGATTTTTCAATTTGTAAGAGGAAATATGCCGTTTGTATATGTATCTGTAATAAAGAAATAAATACAGTGAATATTAGTAGATGAGTGATCGATCTATCAGTTTGCTGATGATAAAAGTTGTACAGCAAAGAGAACGCTAAGCAAGAGACATGGAAATAAAAATTCTTGTAATAGATTTATATGGTATCTGAAGGAATTGGCAAGATTGGGGAATCTTAATACGTATGAGGTGTGTCCCATAAGTATCCGACCTGCGAAGTTATAACTTTGCGCCATGACATTTGAGTGACCTCTGTAGGGTACGAGCGTAACCAGTGACACCTCAAAAACTCACCAATTACCGCAGCTACCAATTTGCCGTTTTAGGTCATACGTATAGTGTTTTTGTTTAGAGTGTCTTTTTTACGTTCGTAAGATTTTATTATTGCTGAAAATGACGGAGAGACCTAAGCAACGAATTTGCATCAAGTTTTGTTCTGAATTCGAAAAACGTTGTGTGGAAACTATTGAAATGATGCAGAAGCCCTTTAGGAACGAGTGTATGGGCAAAACGCAGATAAAAGAGTGGTACAAGTGGTTCAAAGATGGCCGCACTTCTGTTGACAGTGATCCATATCCAGAAAATGTTGAGTATGTGCGACCTGCGATTGCAGAAAATCGTCGTTTGACTGTTTATGAATTAGAAAGTGACATTTGCATTCCAAAAATCTGTCTTTCGACAATTTTAGCGGAAAATTAGGAAATGACTTATGTGTGTGAAATTCATTCCAAAATTGTTCACGGTAGAACAGTAAACGCTTCACTTTGAAGTGGCTCAGGACAACTTGAAAATGGATACCAATGATGACAATAAGTTCAAAAAGATCATTACTGGGACGAATAGTGGGTTTATGCTTATGATCCCGAAACAAAACAAGTCTTCAGAGTGGAAGCTTCCATCCGAGCCACAACTGAAAAAAACTCGTCAAAGTTCGGAGCAGTGTTAAGTCCTTGTGATTGTTTTCTTCGATTATGAAGGTGTCGTGTATCATGAATATGCTCCAAGAGGTTAGACGATCAATAAGGAATTTTATCCTAAAGTTCTGAAAAGATTGCGTGACGCAGTGAGAAGAAAATTTCCACCTTTTTAGCAGAGTGGCGACTGGCTTTACTACGATAATGCTCCAGCGCATTCAGCAAACTTTATGCAACAATTTGTGCCAAAATACAACCTCTCCAGCCTCCATATAGTACCGATATATAGCCCCCTGCGACTTTTGGCTATTTCCAAAATTGCAAATTCCACTCAAAGTGTATCGGCTCAATGATATAAATGGATGCGACAAGTGCATTCAAGGGAATTTTTATTAGGCAAATAGCTTCATCATATGGAACATCGATAAGAGCGTGTTATTCAGTTGAATAGGAATTATTTTGAAGGATGCCACTTGCCAGATGAATAAAAGCAATGACGGTGCGAAGTTATAAATACAGGTCGGATACTTTTGAGACACACCTCCTATAATAGACTAGACGGAAATAAGATTTAGCCTTCAGATCGATCGTTCTTACGAGGTAACACCACTATAGCAGGTTGAAAAAGTCGATTTTTCTATTGCTTTAAAAGGTTATTAGGTATTCAAAAACAATATCGAATTAGTTCCTAAAAAAAATTTTAAAATGTCAAAATCTTGATTTTGCGACAAAGGCTCGAACGCGTGCTAATCACGAAGCGCACCGCCCGCGCTCCCTGCTGTCAGCTTTTGTATTCCTGTTACCTGTTGAAATGGTAAGTGGGCCTGTTACCTTTAGAGTGAAAGGGCGTTACAGTTTCACAGAAGACTATCCGGTGTGCCAGAAGTCCGCAAGTGCGACTATTCTATATAACTTTTTCAAACTAGGCGAAAACGTTACTCAAAAACTATTGCACCGATAACCGTTTTTTGATTGAATGTAAACTTTTTTATATAAACTATTTAGGGTTTTAGTGTTGGCCGAAAATAGACTATTTTTTTTTTCAAAAGTGCGCAATTTCTACAAAATTCGATTAAAAAACCTTGTGTCATCGAGGAGTTAATAAAAAATAAAAAATTTCTTTGTTTTTTGTTCCAGGTCTCATAGTCCGCGCAAAATGTCTTCGCTCGTTTTTTAATTTTTTAAAAGGTGATTTCGAATATCGGCTCTGTCGCCGCCATTTTGTATCAAAATAATAATATTTTTTTTCATACTTCAATATATGCTGAATGAACACTGAAAATAATTTTCCTACTTCTCTTCCACACTTCCAAAAGAAAACTGGCCAAATTAGCCCTATTTTTCGTCCGTTACAGTGCTGTTACCCCTTAAAACCTCCCCCGTTCCTAAGATGACATCACAGCATTTACATGTGATGTTGACGATCGAAATATTTATCTACTGGACCTCTCTAGCACAGAACGTCTCTGTGCTGCAATTTATATCAGAATAAAGAAAGTTATTTTTTGTAATATTTTTTTACTTCCTATAATATGGAAATGAAATATTTTCGTATCTACATAAGCTCATATAAATTTTAATCAGTTCATATAATAAAAAAATAAACATCAACTAGTAACTAACTACATATCATCCTAACAAAAAGTTGATCACCGAAAAACCTTTCTAGTTAGTTTAAGGAACATATTGTCCAATAA
The DNA here is from genome assembly GCA_034092305.1 of Diaprepes abbreviatus. NCBI lineage: Eukaryota > Metazoa > Arthropoda > Insecta > Coleoptera > Curculionidae > Diaprepes > Diaprepes abbreviatus. The sequence continues at coordinate 11,003,343 of JASJET010000139.1, forward strand.
TTAAGCCTTATACATTACAATTTTTTACATTTAAGTAACAGTTTAAGTAAAATTTGTCTATACTCGATAAAGGTATATACAGGGTGTCTGTTTAGTTTTGTTTATAAATAACATTTTGAAATAAATTAAGCCACATCAAGTAACAAGAAAAAAGTTTAGAATACATAATATATGTTAAATGAAGTGAGTTAGGTTTAGTGGAGATTTTTTCATTATTTTAATAGGCATGATCACAGATTAACCAGAACATCCGCTTTTACTGTTTAATAAGTAGATGCACAACATTCTGCACATGGCCCTCTTAATCATCCATTCACCAACTTACTGTCAGTGGCTAAAATTTAGTAAACTTGCAGCAGAGTGTATGATTAGGTCTGGGTTTACATGCCACAATAGTTTATTTCAGATAAATCAATTTCTACTTACTTAGATTAAAGGATCGCCAAGGGAGTGTTGTGATTATTCTGTGGCATTTATATTAATTTCTACAGCTTCAAAAACAGAAACCCTCTATAAATACACTTTTCAGCGACCATATCTTAAAAACCACGATATGATTCAAATATTTTTACATTTACAGCGATTTTAATCCTAGTGGATTTTCGGAACTAAACCATTATAATAAAACCAATCTTTTATACATAGAAACCCAGTTAAAAAATTTCTAAAGCGTTGTTGCCGAACCATACAAAATATCCCTGCAAAAGGGAAATAAAGTAAACGTTTGCTAAGCTAAAAACTAAGGTAAACTATTTTCTGTATGTTACTTTATTTACGGACGCAATATTTCAGCTAAAGCTTCTTTAAGTACATCTAGCTAAAAATATATAAGGCACATGTAAAAAATGCCAAAAACGACATTTTTATGACATAATTTATTAACTTCCCGACCTAAGTAAACTAGCAACAAAATCTAACACATTATATCTTATACTGGGTTTCTATGCAAAATTTGTATCTCAGAATATCAAAAGAGATTTTTGAAATATTCTGAATAAGCTTTTTCTTACTAAAAAAGTATATAATGTCTGAAACATCCAATGGTTGATGAAAGAGATATTCACAGGTGGCAGTAAATTTCTTCTTGCCATTAAAAGTACTTATATTTTTTAGAAACCTTGTTAGTGTAATTATCATACAATTCTGAACAAATGCTTTTAAGGATATGACTATACAACTGTTGTCGAAAATTGATTACCAGGTGGAAATTGTTAATATTTCCTTCAAATAAATCTATTTATTACCTTAATATGCAGAGGTGTATTGGTAACTATTTATTAACTTTTTTTTACTTTTTAAGTACATTAATTGATATATTTTATATGAATATGCTTTCTTAATGTTCACTTTATAATCACGCGATTTTATTTTTGTGAGTCCTCATATTATCTGAAAAAAACACGATTTTGTAGGAATTAAATAGGAAAACAAATTTTTATTAGGAATACCAGGTGATTCAGAAAATAGCCTAGTGGTGTATTTTATTTAATTGGCTAAATATTTATCTGCTATGGAAAAGTTCTATTAGCCACGCAAAATGAAGATACAGCGTGGTTAATAAAATTTGGCCGAATACCCCTTTACAGATATTTCCTAAAATATTTGTGATATAAGGTTGCTAGTTAGTGACGAATTTTAATGCCTGTATATGAATATTTCATGTTATAATAACTTCAGATTTGCAAAGCCGGACTAGAAAATGGACTTATTTATTATTTCTTAGAAAACAAACTAGACTGTATAACTTAATCAAGAATTTAATGACATGTTTTAAGACTTAAATAAATGCCTTGAAGTATATATATTTTTTAAATAAGTGTTTCTTTTTCTAATTAAAAATTTATTTACAATAATTTTGACATTTGTATAACTATTAAATAAAAAAAAAGATCATGATTTTTCTATAACAGAATTTTAACCTACTTTAACTCCATAGTAACTTATCCTCAAACCTTTGTTGGGTTGTTTGGGTGGAAACAAAATTAAATAAATATCATTGTCAGATAGTTGAGGCGTTATTAAAAGATTATTTGCAGATATTTACTGCACGTTTAAAATGCTCTATAAATTTTCAAGTAAAGAATACGCCGTTATAATTTTTATGTCTTTTACGAAGGTAACGGACGAGTTGCATCTCGAGAATATGGAAGTAGGTTTTATATCATCCCTCTCTCTCTCTCTCTCTCTCTCTCTCTCTCTCTCTCTCTCTCTCTCTAGCAGCCCTATCTGGTCCATTCCTGGACATAGGCCTCCTCTAGTTTCTTCCATTTCAATATATTTTCTGCCATCCGGTGCCAGTTTCCACCTCCTTTCCCCTTTATGTCGTCTATCCATCTTTTTGTGGGTCGTCCAATACTTCTTTTAGACGACCTAGGTCTCAATTTGCAATATATGTTTTGTCCATCTTGTATTGCCTTGCTTAGTGATATGTTCCACCCACGTCCCTTTCAAAGTAGCAATGCGTTTTATCGCATCCTCCAGTTTCGTGCGTTTTCTTACATCTTCCTTATTCGATCACGTAGTGATATTCCCAGCATGATTCTTTCTATTGCTCGCAGTGTAGTACGTTGTTTATTGGCTGCTTTAACTGTTAGTGTGGTTGTTTCCCTTTCATAGGTGATTACTGGGAGAACGCACGAGTTAAATACTCTTCTTTTCAAATTAATGGGAAAATTACATTTGGTGCATTGTTAGATTAGTAATTTGATGTTCTATTTCTGCTCTGTGGCACTAAAGCCCTTTCGAAACCTAGCTATTCTGGAGATTGAGGTATATCATCGAAGATTATCAAATCATTTTCTGTTGCTCGTAAACAGGGACATTTTCCGACACAAATTAATATCGATCAGACTGCGAGACATTCAGTTTAAGAGGACAAGGACATCTTAAATTTAATCCTAGAAAAGCAAAAAAAATCTATAAGGAAAATCGCTAGACGTCTGTATTTTACGCAAAAAAGAGCACATTTAACAATACAAAGCGAAGGTTTTTATCTTTATGATATACAATAGGTACAGAGGTTAGAATCTGGCTATTATACTAAGTTTTATCAGTAAATTAGACAACATCAGCCTTTTAAACCGGACTTTGTAGACTGATAAAGCTCAGTGTACCAGAGATGGTGTCAATAATTATAAACATTGTCATGTGGTCCCGATGTAGACGTAAATGTTTGGATGGGTATAATTAATAATACATTGATTGGAAAATTTATTTAATGAAAGATTGGATGAAAATCAATATTTACCGTTTTTGGAAAACATTTTGCCCAATCTTCTCCAAATAGAGGATATAAGTTTAAGATGAATGTATTTTCAAAACTATGGAGCCCCGTAACCTTTCACAAGGGCCGTTTCCAAATTTTTAAATAATATTTATCCCAATAGATGGATAGGCTACGGGGGATTCCATTCTAAGCCAGCAAAATCCCAGAACTTCAATCCTGTGAACTTGTTTTTTTGAGGCTATATCGAAAATTTAATTTATGAAAAACATAAACACGAGACCAGCTTATTAAAGTATTAACAATACATTTCAGAAAATGAAAAAAATAGACCAGATGTAATTAGGCATGCTGTCAAATTTAAATATCAGAGGAAGAAAATGTGAAGAAGTTATAAAAATTTTCTCAAATATACATTTATTGAAGTTTTGTGTTTGCTATTGAAATTTTGTTTTTTTACCATTTTTGTTGAAAATAGTACATAAAAATAAACGTTACCGAACGCTTTATCTCTTTTTATTTACGGGCTAAAAAGAAACTGATTGTGGAAAAAAAGTTATCACGAGAAATAATCTAAAAAAATTATTAATTACTTATTATAAGGAATGGGTGCTGCAACTAAATAAATGTCACCATTCTTGTAGGTATATTTTAAAGTTTTGAAACATTTAATTAAATCCTTTAAAAAGTTATACACGGTGTTTTGTTGTTTAAATTAAAAAAATGCACATTATCTAATATCATATGAAATTTCACATATGTGCTCTAAAATATCACTATCAACTAGCAGCCTAATATCACATATACTATAACAGAATATTTGGTCAAATTTTGTAAAACACTGTACATCTTTTTTATGGTTTATGGGTGACTAAATTCATAGCAGATAAATTTTTACTCGATTAAGTAGAATACACCACTGTACAGTTAGATCCTAATCACCCTGTATAATGTTCAGATTATTTCCATTAGTTAATCAAATTTTTACACACGATGTATATTATTATATTAAAAATAGCGCCACTACAGCCGATATTTTAATAAAAACTAGTTTCGAAATTTTTAAAAATCTAGACGTAAACCAATTAACTAAAAAAGCTATTGGAGTAGGGTCACTGCAATTTGGACGATAGAGGTTAACATGTTCTGGTTTATAACAAGAGTTAAGTATATTGTCTCCAATAAGCAAGACTATACAACATGAATGTGACCCGAAGAAAATACTACCCAATATAAAGCAATAACAAAACATTTTAGTGCAGATAAAGAGAGTAGTTTTTCAGCGAAAAATGAATCAATTCATATCTACTGAGCCTGACAAAGCGCAATATATAGCCAAAAACTAATACGCTTCAGATAAAGAGTGGTCTAAGTAAATGGCATTGTTCGTAATTAGATAAAATGTCTGCTGAAATAAAAAAGATTTTGGCTTTTTTTTATATCTAAAACACTATAAAAATAACTAAAATGTTCCACCTGTGGTATTTGCATTTGTTAAATAATGTCAATTCTTTTCACAAGAACTTGTGTTTTTTTTTCGACATATTATAAGGCTCTGATAATTCTAATATACAAAGTAAATTTTGTAAGATAGGACTACAACTACGAAAAAAAACGGGTTGGTGTATCACTCAATATTCAGCAATTTTCAGGCAAATGCTAATATTTTTCATTAATACAATTTCAGTATTCACCATTTCATGAATTACATTTCTACATTGCCTTCTAATTTAAAGTTTTCTCTATTTTTCATTATTGTGTACCATAGTCTTTTTTTTTTTAAATTTTTTCGTCGTCACATGTTTAAAATAAGATGAATAACAGAAAGAACATGTTTTAAAATGATTTGAGGAACTTTTTTCGAGTCAGATTACTTCAATAAAATCAATTACTTTATCAATATTTTATAAACATGCAATTTGTGTGATTCAATTATTAGATCATTGCATATTCTAAACTACATTAACTGAACAAGTTTTACGAAAGAATAGAAATTATATAGATAGATAGATATTATCTACATAATTTCTATTATTTCATAAAACATTTTCAATTAATGAGGCCCAATCACGATAATTAAGAAAAGTATAAAATATAGGAAACTTGATGTTAAACACCTTAATATTTTATAATTTTGTCATACTACTTCATACAATTTGCTCAAATTAGTATGTTATTGTACTACAATATGTTACAAAATTAAGTTTAGTGTGCCCCGTATCTGAGAACTACTCTGTAGAAAAAATCTTTGACGCGTTAATTTTGCCAGTTTCATTTTTATTTTATCTTGGTGATCAATTAGTATTTAATTTAATTAACTGGCAAAAATATCAAACAACTGAACTGATCCAAGTGTGACTAAAAGAAGAATGGTTACATCTGGATTTTTGTTGTCTCCCACTGATAGCTCTGCAAGAGGTACCTATGTCAGATTTTTAACATACTGTCTGCTCCAAAAAAGTCCATGCTGTATTAACTTTGTTTGTAATAAAAATTTTTAAGACTTTTATGATTTCCATTACTTTTAAGGCATCCTGTATCATCTTTAATATCATGTATTTAAGAATAAAAGTTTATTTACTGTTTTTCCTTGTTATAGGAAATCTTTATTTTATAATGGGTATACCTTACCTTTTTTATTTTTAAAATTGTATAATTTACATTAAGTTTGGTAATTTCAGAATAAGTTTATTTATACGTGAATCTTTATCAAGAATAAAATTTCTTGATATATCAATATTTTTTTCACACAAGGGTAAAACTTTTTGGAACAAGTTGCAAATATATATTTGCGGAGAGACCACACTTCCCATTAATCATACCACATTAAGGTAAACAATTAAGACAGTAGGCATGGCACACACCAATGCGTTTTTAGATAAAAGTATTGAAGATTGTACGTGATGCACGTTTTTACTAAAATGGTACTTTAATCACCATTTTTCAATATACATACCATACCAACTCGGTAGTACACCATAAATGATTCGGACAGTACGAATATTCAAACAGTTCCGCCACAATCTAGGCCCTTTTAAAGCTCAAGGTCAGTACTTCAATTATGCAATTTAAACAATTTGAATCCTACTTTTTTAAATTAGTAAATACCATTACTTATGCCTATTGTCTACCCGATGACGATGCGCTGCTTGCCTTGGACTGTTCAGCACTTGTCGTTCCTGAACTTCCTCCCGAAGGATTCGGTTGTGGTGAGGGGCTTTTTTGACCCCCCTGACCACTACTACTTAAGGCCATTTTCTGCATTTGCCTAATAACTGTCGTAGCATGGTAAGCTTGACGCCATCTAAAATTATCACCATTCACATTATTTATCAATACTAGTTTATATTTATTTTGTACTCTAACATATCTACAGGTACAAGTAGGTATTGCGAAATCTTCTATTCGGAACTAGAATTATCAACTGTCACTGTTTCAGTTTTTTACTACTGGTCAAATATTTCAAAAACTATGCTGCCTGGGATAACTAACACGATCTAATTTTTGAAGTTGGTCTAACTTTGCAGTAAAAGGTTGAAAATTTAACAAGCTGATCAGGTTATGAATCTTAAAATAAAGAATTATCATGACGGAAAAAAATGGAAAATAGGGATGTTGACTAAATTCAAATAAAAATATAATTCTGCCGCGAAATGGTAGTTTCCATAATAGAAATCCTAAAAAATACAATATTTTTCTTTATTTTTAAGGAATTTTATAATATAAAATTTAATTAAATATTCTGCAGTCACATGACGAACACCAATTAAAGTGCATGACGTCATTTGCTGGAAAATATCGTCGCTGTCAAAAGCTACGTTGTTAGGTTAACATTATTTTATAGTGATTTTCGTGTAATTTCTTCGAAATTTCCTTACTGTTCCCTTTGAAAAGGATTCTAAGAAGTTTTTCCATGATGGAAAGTGGATTTATTAAGGCAAATTTACCGATAATTGATTGTTTTGTGGTAGCTAATTTCTTCGCAACAAACAGTAAGTTCTGCTCTACTGAATTTAGAAATGTGAAGACCTCCATGTAAGTAATATACCAAGAATTGTGATTTCCGCAACCGATAAGGAATACATAAAAACATAACTTTTAATATTAAATAACAAATATTATCAAAACTTACATCAAAATGATCTTCACAAAATTCATTTTAGATTGTGTAGACACAAGTGTCAAATTCCTACTGAAGCCACATTTTCCTATTATTTTCCGAAGGTGGAATGTGAATAAATACCTTTGTTGTACTTGTACACTGAGGCATCACATAATACTTATAAATCTTAGAACTCATCTTTTATCATAAAAATTACAAAAAGACTTTATATTTTGGGCTAAATTAGGTACTTTTAAACACTTTCCCAAAATAGTCAACACCCCGATTTTGTTTATTTTCGAGGACAGCTATTCCCTTTAACGACTCCAAGGCTTTATCTATAAGTTCTTATTGTTAACTTCTTTGTATAAAGGTTTGTTTGTTGACATATAACAGTATGATTCAGAAATGGTGGAAAATCTCTCAATGGCGTGTACTTCGCATAAAAATAATATAATTTGTTCATATATTTCCATGCCGAGATATGGCTCTTAGACATGAGTTGTGAAATGAAGTTATCTCAAAATAACTTTTGTTCCACTTAATAAAATGTAATAAGATTTTGATCATAGTTGTAATGAATGAATACCCTTAGAATAGTTAACATTTTTTTATTACATGTCAGGTGAGCCGGGGGTACCCTTATTCAGTTTTTCCGCCAATCAGATTTTTAAAATGTAATATATTTTTTTTTAATTATCTAATTCTTTTTTTTTTTAAATATATTTTTCTTTGATTTCGACAAAATTAACCATGTTCGAGATAAATAACAGAAATACCTATTGTTTTGGATGCACTGAATGCAATAGAATATTTAAATGCATTTATTTCGAAAATGGTTCGTTTTTTGAAATGAAAAAGAGTACCTTTTTTCTAAGAAAATAATACACAATTAAAAATTGGATGTTACAATTAATATAACACCCTCAGCTCATCTAACACTCTATAAAAAAAAATTGTTAAACCATTCCGAGGATGTATGTGCATAGAATAGGAATCTGTATACTGAGACCTGGTAGATCTATCGTATCCCCCACTGCTGCCAAGTCGTAAGAGTTGTCTTATAGGCTAGAGCAGGTCCTCCAGTCTTATTTCCCACAGGAACCCAAGGATGTTTGACGGCTTCTAGGTGGGTAGCTCCCCTTCTTCGATTTGGTGTAGTCCCAAGAACCGCATTGTAGGGTTTTCTAGAGCGCTGCACTCTGAAAAGATATGAATAGAGGTTTTGTCTTCCTCCTTGCAGAATCTCTCCTCCTTCTATCAGTTCCGAGTTTCTTGAGGGGTCCCTTCAGGTGGCAATGCTCCGTCAGGGCCCCTGTCAGAACTTTGAGTTGGTTTTTACTCAGGCTTATGCATTCTTTGAGTCTCTTTTGGTCGTAGTTCCCAAGAAATATCTTTGCTTGTCTCAATCCTTGCAGCTCAGTACAATAATTGGATCTCCTGCTTTCTTCTATTTTTAGTTCTCCCAGCATTATGCTGCTGCTGATTCCACAGAAAGGCTCTGGCCCCAAAAATGGTGTTTCAGTCCCTTTCCTCGCGAGCCTGTCTAGTATTTCATTCCCCTCTATCCCGGTGTGTCTTGGTACCTACATGAGAGTGACTTTATTTTTCTTACACAAATCATTTAATTCCTCTAGGCATTCCCAGACCATCTTGGAGCTTATAACTTGAGAGCTCAGGGCACTGATGGCTGCTTGACTATCCGACATGATAATCTCTTGGCCGTGATAGTTTTTTTTCTTTGTTGAAATGAATACATTTCCTAATGGCATGTATTTCTGCCTAGATGTTTGGTGACTTACCCAAGCTTTCGTAGTGTCTGGTGCCGGGTCCACACATTCCTATTCCTGTTCCCTCCATTGTTTTGGAGCCATCTCTATACCATATAATGGATTTCTTGTTGAGTTTTTCAATGGTGTTTCTGTCCCATCCGCTTTTACGAGTAAATTTTGTGTCGAAGTTTTTCACAAACTTAAATGTCTTTTTCATTTCATCTTGGGTATGTCTCAGATTTGTTGATTTCTGGATAAGAGATTGGACCTTCGTTTTATGACCTCATCAACTTATAAATTTCCCTCTGCGCCATATTCTCTACAAGTATATGTAGATGTGTAAGGTTTAGGATTACTTCCCTGACGGCCGTTGGGCAGGTTTTCATTGTCCCAGTTATACATGCACATGCCAGTCTTTGAATTTTCGAGAGGTTAGCTCTCGTATTAGCCAGACTGGTTCTTTTGCTCCAGATCACTGCCCCATATGTGATGATTGGTTTCACTATTGCAGTGTATATCCACTGCAAGATTTTTGGGTTTGCACCCTATCTTTTTTCAGCAAGGTTTCTATACACCATCAAGGCTTTTGTAGCCTTGTAATTACTTCTTTTTCGTGCTTGTTTTGTGAGGATGTTCATTCATTATATCTTTGACCAAAATTTTATTACATTTTAATAAGCAGACCAAAAGTTATTTTGAGAAAATTGCATTTCCCATTTATGTTTGAGGACGAATATCTTGGGATCGAGACACGTTTTTCGAGAAAGGATTATATAAATATATAATGTTATTTTCATGTGAACTACACGTCGCCGACAGATCGGTCACATTTTTTTGAATCATCTTGTACAGTACAATTATCACAATATCATAAGAAAAACAAAACTGACCAACTAAAAGATCTAACATCAAGGAAAATTAGATCACGTTATAAGCCTTTTGAATAAATAAGGCTGCAAATTGTTAGGAATGAAATAAGGCAATTGTGCAAAATATTACCGTTATATTTGACCGGGATTTAAAATATTCAATTTATATTCTTAATTACTTACCTTGATTTAGCAAAATTTTTCTTAAGTTGCTCGGAAACAGTTCCGTGAATATTTTTGCTAGACGCTTCATTTCCAGAAATCCATGGGTGTGCTAAGGCCTATTTGCAAAATATAAAAATAATATAGTTTTAAAAAATTTATATAATGTACAAGTCTTGAAAATACACTTAACATAAAATGCAAGTCAGGTATAATAGTTTAACATTATAAAAATATATATCAATTTATGGATAACTATATAGCGATATGGGTAGAAACATTCGTATTGGGTTGATATTTGATATCGAGTATAAAAAAATGTTTGCCCAATATAACGTCCTATGGCGTAGACGTTACGTAAACTAGAAAATGCTATGTAAACTATCTGTTGCATTTTCACTACTACACCCTTGTTTTCAAGGCTTTTAACCTTAATTTGCAGCTTTATTTGTTGTTATATTCAAACTAGCTTTTATTCGCGACTTCGTCCGCGTGAAACTTGGAGAATAAAAGTTTGTTGAGTTATGTGAGTTCTCTACTTTTATCTATTGTTAAAAACAGTTATTCATTGTTTATAACAAATTAAATTGTTATGCTCCCGTGGCAACTAGACTGGATCTGAAATTTAGACCTTTTTAACGAATCCGAGTGTATAAATGTTTTGACCTAAAGTGGCATTAATATCATTGCATCTTTGACAGGTAATAAAGTCTTTTATTAGCTACATGAAAATATATTTGATTCGGGTTCATATTAATCTAATAGGATTTATTAAAATTTAATAATTTACTTTTTTATTTTTAGGGTACAGAGAATATTTTCTCTAAAACAGTGAATTTTTAATCAGTAACTTTCATTTTGGTGAAATAATTAAATCATGAATACCTGAGGGTGATATGTATTTTACCTGAAATAATAATAAAAATGATTATTAATAGCTTAGATACAAGAGTGCAGTGGTGAAGAATGTGACATATATATTTAAAATTTACTTTCTTCTTATAAATAAATGCGATCAGATGAACTTCAGCTAATATCACTGGCAGCTCGAAGGGTAGTGCCACAGTGCCATGGCAGTATTTAATTTTTTTTAAAACTATTTTTTAAAAATACTTTTAGGTTAAACTTTTCAGAATACTTTTTCCTTCTACATATTAATTTGGATGTCTGGCAATAGAGCAACGGCTTAAAACGCGCGAATTTTTTATAATCGGCATAATATGATTGTCTTATTTTTTAATATGACACAGTGGAAAGCCGAAGATTTAACGAGTTTGTAGGTGAGCGAGAATGATGGAACTAGGTATATTAATACCTTTTGTATGCAGCTAGGTGCTAGGCGTAAAATGACTAGAATGCTATTAGATAAATCAAATGAAGAACACACTTCTTACCGGGTGTGAGATCGTTTCATGTAGTCATAAAATAACTTATGCAAAGTTATAATGTAGAAAGAGTCTCTTCATTGGAAGAGTTCTTGTGTTGTCTGCTCTTGTTTTAACAATTACTTATTGTCTTTATCAAATAGACATATTGTCAGATAAATAAATAAATAAAAAAAATAGTTTTCGTTATTTACTGTGTATTTACCGATGAATTTATACATAAATTTTTGTAAGTCAGCTGATTCTTATTTTGTTACTTAAAGATGTTTTATTTGTCGCCATTACAACGACAGAGTTACTTTTTTAAAGAATTCTTTTTTGTGCGCTTTCTTTAAAGGAAAAATTTAAAGTAAAAGAGTCAAGAAGGTTACTGGCTGATTTAAAAATTGAAAAAAGTGGATGCAGACTCTTGCTGTCTAATAAAATAAAAAAAAATAGATTTTGTTTTATATGTGTGTTGTTTGGAGATGATGAAACTTTGTTGAAAATAGGAATAGATTATCTTGTCCAGGAAGATTAGACTGATAAGCAAAAATAAACATAAAATGCAAATGGAAATTTTCTTTTTGAATATGAGATCTCCAGAGAATACAAAACGGCTCTCATTTTTGACGTCACGAATTTTGTTTGGCAAATATTTTTTTATTAACAATTAAGAATGAAAAATCGGTTTTCCTAATTTAATTTGTTGTTCCTATTGTTTCTACTTAAAAACGTACCATCGAAGGCAATAAAACTTTTAAAATGCGAGATATTTGCAAAAAAATAAAAAAAAGCGTTTTTTGTTCTTGTTAATAACTTTGCATAAAATTGTTAAAATCGTTAACGGACTTATGGATAACATGTAATTAGTGATACAAAAAAAGTTGGCAAAAGATGAACTCTGGGAGTTCAATAGCTATCAAACAATTGCAAATCGTTTATCCCGCTACGCTAAAAATTCATGTTTTTATGGAGTGGATAAACCTTTTCGCGAATCGTTCATAGACGCACGAGAGATCATTTTGTTCCTAAAGATTTGCACCAATAGTTCCCAAAAAATAATCACCAAGTTTTGCAAGATAAATTGTACAAAAAAGGTACCTCTTTATCGTTGACAAATTAAATAATGAAGTTATTTCAAATTCTAGGCATTTTAAATTGAGTCAACTTTAAGAGCTGAAATTTGGCCTCTTCCTAGTTAAAACCTTAAACTACAGAATACAATATGCTTTTTTACAATAAATGTAAAATTGTTTAAATAAAAGTCGGTCAAAGTAAAAGTGTTTCGCATTTTCTAGAACAGAGTTTTCGAAGCGGTGCTTTGCGAACCTCCTTTATAAAGCTCAAGAACCCCTGGGAGTTGTGATGATGGATGATGGAATTCTAAATTAAACATCGCAATCAGCAACAATCTGAAATGCGACGACTCGCGATGCGAGTACATTCTCGAACGAGCAGGCAACTTCTACTTCGGCCAACCACGATTTTTTTCCGAATGTGCACGAAAGAACGAGAATAACGTCTGCCGATATAAAAACGACACAGTCACATATAAGGAAGAGTAGAGTTGAATCGTACGATGATCTTAAGAATCTCGAGTGATTTCAAAAAGATAAATGAGTTAGTAGTTAATGCACATAAATATTAGTAGTGTAAACCAGTTTAGTGATTTCTCCTTGTGTAAATAAATTACAACAAATACCCAAGTTGCGCACGTCGAACGTGAAAGTAAATAATTATTGCTTCATCAAAGTATGATGGGTCATTGGTTAAAAATAGGTCGTTTTGTTAAGTCGAACGAAAAGCTGGCTGACCAATCAATTGCTTCTTCTTCTTTAGTCCCTAATTTGAAACTAACACAGAGTAGTAGTTATAGTGAGCTACCGTTTTGCCAGACCGAAAGCAAAGAAAAAATAGGCGAACAGAGTGAGAAAAAATGAAAGAAACGAAAATATGATAGTGAATATTAACAAATGGGTTTTATTTTACGGGGGGGGGGGGGGGGGGGGATCAGAACCTAAACCGCTTTGTGTAATCTGTAATGAAATCCTGGCCAACAGCAGTTTATAACCATTTCTTCTTCGTCGACACCTTAAAATAAACCATCCGGATCACAAGGATAAATCATTGGAGTATTTTAGAGGAAAACTGGCAGGTGATAAAAAGTGTAGTGTTTCTTCTTTTCTAACAGATTTAAATGAAGATAGTAAAATGGTTCTCAAGGCATTATTTCAAGTTAGTTAACGAACTGCCACAAAATTTGATTGGACCGTGGGCTAAAGACATCACAAAGTGTATGCTTGGAGATTGATGAGTCGACTGATGTAGCACATGCTACAGTATTGTTTGTATATGTTAGATATATCTTTAAGAATTTCATTCAAAAAGATATATTGTTTGCAAAACCACTGAAACCTATACGACAGGTGCAGCAATTTTCAATACGATCAATGACTATTTTGAAAAAATGAAATAAATTGGTCATTCTGTTTTGCTGTGTACACTGATGGTGCAAAATCAATGACCGGTACATTTTCTGGTCCTGTAGTGCGGGAAAAGAATATTGAATGGACTCATTGCTGTATTCATAGACAAGCACTGGCACGTAAGCGCATTCCCGCAGAATTATTCAGTCCTTTAAGCAACACTGTAAAAATTGTAAATTTCGTGTTAAAAACTCTCGTTTTTTCCGTGCGCTTTGTGAGGATTTTGGAAGCCTCCACGTTTCTTTACTACTTCATATAAAAGTTAGATGGCTTTCTCGTGGCAAGGTTTTAAAAGTTGAAGAATTTTTTCTTGTCCACCCATTTCATTTGTCCTCTTGTATATTTTTGGTTGCAAAAACTTGCATACCTACAGTTCTCTCAGTTCCATTTTATTAGAAAATGAAATTCAACTAAACGAAAACATTAAAAAGGATATTACTGAATATCTAAAACAACTTCAATTAACGTTCAAGGACTATTTTCCTAATAAAATTATTATATGTGGATCGAATAACTGGATAAGTAATCCTTTTCAAGGAGATGTAACTTCGGATACTTCTTTAACTTTACTGGAAAAAGAAAAGCTCATTAACTTATCGTTTGACAATTCTCCAAAAACTGTTTTTAAAGATCACTCTTTAATGGAAAAAATAAGTATCCCGTTTTGGCGGAAAAAGCCATTAAAGTTTTACTGCTTTTTTGTACAACATATCTATATGAGAAAGGATTTTCAAGATACACTTATTCGAAAGATCAGTACAGAAACAGGTTAAATACAGAACCAGACCTACGACTCAAAACTAAATTTTGAATTTCTTTGTTCCACCACACAGGCACAAATATCTTATTCAGGGGATTTTTCAAGTTCTATATTATTATATTTATTTTGTATTACGAGGCACGTTTGAAAAGTCTGTGCAAAGTCAGCGAGATGGCACTACTGGTGCGTATCGAGGTTATTTTCAGTTGGTAGCATCTCTTGGAAGACCACACACCAAGTTTCAGTCGAATCGGTCCATTTCTTTGTGTTCGACATTCGTTTGAATCGAGGAAGTCGAGTGATTCTCCAAAAATGGAGGAAAAAGAATTTCGTGTGTTGAATAAACATTACTTTATGAAAGGCATAACGCTTCAGGAGACTAAACAGAAGCTTGATAAACATTATGGTGACTGTGCACCTTCGATTAGAACAGTTTATAAGTGGTTTAAAATTTTTGGAGTGGCCATATGAACACAATAGACGCTGAACAATCTGGACGCCTCCAGAAATCATTGACAAAATCCATGATGTGGTGATGGATGACAGAAGAGTGAAGGTGCGTGAGATTGCTAATGCTGTGGGCATCTCGAATGAACGGGTACATAATATTTTACACCAACATTTGGACACGAAAAAGCTATCAGCAAGGAATAATCTTCATAGACTATCTGGAAAAGGGTAAAACTATTACAGGTGAATATCATTCATAGTTATTGGATCGTTTGAAAAACGAACTGCAAGAAAAACGTCCCGATTGGCCCATAAAAAAGTCCTTTTCCATCACGACAACGCACCAGCTCACGCCTCAGCAGTTGTGGCCGCAAAATTAATGGAAATAGGGTTCCAACTAGTTTCATATCCCCCTATTCTCCAGACTTGGCTCCCTCGGGCTATTATTTGTTCACCAATATGCAGAAATGATAGGCGGGAACAAGATTTCATTCAAACGAGGAGGTGATTGCAGAAACGAATAACTATTTTACAGGCTTGGACAAATCGTATTATTTGAAAGGGATCAACAAACTAAATCAGCGTTGGACGAAGTGTATAAGCCTACAAGGAGACTATGTTAAAAAATAAAAAAAGTTTATCCAAAAAAATTAAGTAGTTTTAATTTTTGCACAGACTTTTCAAACGATTTTCATAATTCTTTTTTGTAGGTTAAACTATCACTTTGGTTTCAATAATGCTTGCCTGTAAATATTTTACGATTATGTTTTAGTTTTTCGTTATGAACTGTTATTCAATTTGGAAAATAGATTTTAATAACCCAATTTTACCGTTTCACTTATTTCGCAAGAAGAAAAAAGTTGGTAACCGTTGCCCTTAGAAGAATGGTTTCCAAAAAGAAAATTTTCGTTGTATAACTTTTTTTTAAATTCTAATATTCCCTACCTATATATGGGACAAAATAAATATTGAAATATCTAAGGTTCACATTAATAACGATTATAACTTTACTATGCCTAGTAAGAAAAACATAAAACGCAGTTAAATTCTTTTTGCTGTAACTATAGGTAAGGTGATTCTAGTTTTACAAGATTTATAATGATCCTATATTTTGTTCCACATATTGGCACTACCTATCTAAACAGTTACGAGCAGCCACTGGCTAACATGGTACCCCATTTTCCAGTACTATTTAACAATACTGGCTGGCCATAATCTATCAGCATTTATTTGAGATGAAGAAAAAAAATTTCAGGATATATTGCTGTTAAACTTTTTTGAGAAAGTACTATTATGTTTTACAATACCTGCTTGCACGTAAATCTCTTTTCCACATTCACACATATCAAATTCTTGATAAAATCCTTAGCAGAGTCACTAATCTCATCCCAATAGGGCGAATCGAATTCGAATTCCCCTTTCAGAATCTGAGCGAATAGATTTACATCATTTTCGTCGTAAAAGGGTGGATATCCACAAAGTAGTATATACGAAATCACCCCTATACTCCATACATCAATTGCTTTCCCGTAAGGTTTTTGAGCCAGAACTTCTGGAGCAACGTAACCGGGAGTACCGCATGCCGTTGCCATAATACCTCCGTCCTCCATTTTGGAAAGTCCAAAGTCGCTTATCATTATTTTGCTATCTTTGTCAGGACTGTAGTAAAGCAAGTTTTCAGGTTTAAGGTCTCTGTGTACAACACCTTGTTGATGCATATAGTCGACTGCTTCCAACACTTGTCTTATTAAATGTGCCGCATCTTTTTCCGTATAAGAACCTATTTAAAGAAACAACTCATATTACCAAATATGCAAACTAATGTTTGAAGGTTGTACACAATGCTGAAGATTGACTAAAATGTGGTTGTCGGACTTGCCTTGTTTTTATTATTTCTTTTTGTTTGTATGACGTTTTGATTAGGTTGTATCTCTAATCTCGAATATTTTGTCTTACGGTTACGAGCTTAAATAGGGACTGTATCCATTGAAGCGCGAAGTTTCGCTTCACTGGACACACCTCAATGATTTGATGTTTCAAAGTAATAGTTGCCAAAGATTAAGTATTTCAACAATGGGTTTACTGAAGATTTCATTATTATTTTTAATGTAAGCTGCTTCTATAAATTTTCTTTTCTTCATGTTGGGTTCTATATAAATTGCAGCTGCTTAAGACTATTTTAAATTGTGTTGTTTATACCAGGCGCGTTCTGCAATTCCAAATCTTGATGTGTCTCCTTTTTGTGTTCCTTAATTCTAACTTCTTGTGCACGCTTGATTTCTCCGATATACATTTCACCACACTTACATGTAACTTTGTAGACACATTTTTTTGTCGGTAGTTTTTGTTAAATGAGCTCCGAGTGTATTTCCTGATCTGAAGGCTGTTTTTATATTAAAACTGCAGGCGATTTATCCTATTTTCTTTGAGGTTCTCTTAATATACGGAATTGTGAAGAAGGAATGTGTTTCTTTCTGTCCAGTGGTCTTTTTTCTAAGGTTATTTTAGAGGATAATCATTCTGTTGTAAATTGGATTTAATGTTTGCTAGTTCTTCTTCAAATGAATTGGCATTACTGCATTTAGATACAGCGCGATTATAGAGGTAGAGGCAACCCTCCAAAAAGACCGTCACTCCGTCCAGTGGTAATATGGTTCGATCTGATATGATGATGTTGCATCATTTGAAAGTCTACTTTTGATTATGTCTACTGATTCGCCTAGTGACACATTATTATAAAGACTTTCCACATCAAAACTTATTAGTTTGTTTTCTGTCTCTAGATTAATGCTGCTTATAATATTCACGAAATATGTGGAATTTTTAACATATGTGTTCGTCTTACCTTCTAAAGGCTGTATGATTTTTAGAAGAAACTTTGCTAGTGTACTTGAGGGGACCCTTTGGAGCAGGTTATTGGTCTCAATGATATATTGGTTTTATGAATTTTCGGAAGTACGTAAAAATATGTTGGCTTACTGTAGTGTGGTGTGAGCGCCGATCGTAGGTTGTCAGGTATATGGTCTTTGAGTTTCTTTATTGTTCGATAGATTTTTGACTCTAGAGATTTGGTTGGATCACGAGCAACCTCTATAATCGCGCTGTATCTATATGCAATAATGCCAATTCATTTGAGACGTAGCAAACATTAAATCCGATTTACAACAGAATGGTTATTCTCTAAAATTAATTAACGATGTTATAAATATCCTTAGAATAAAGAGCACTGGACAACAAAAAACACATTCCTTCTTCACAATTCCGTATATTAGGAGAACCTCAGAAAAAATAAGATGAATTGCCTTCAGTTACAGCCTTCAAATCAGAAAATACACTCGGAGCTATTTAACTAAAATAAAACCAAAAACTAGCAATAAAAAAGAATGCGTTTACTGAGTTTCACGTGAGTGTGGTGATATGTATATTGGAGAAACCAAGCGTGCACTAGAAGTTAGAATTAAAGAACATAAAACTCATACACAAAAAGCTACATTAATATCTGGTATTGCAGAACATACCTGGGATAAACAACATCATATAAAATAGTCTGAAGCAGCGGCAATATATATGGTACCCAACATGAAGAAAAGAAAATTTATAGAAGCAGCTTACATCAAAAATAATAATGAAATCTTCAGTAAACTCAGTGTTGAAATATCTAATCTTGAGCAACCATTACTTTATAACATCGAATGATTGAGGTGTGTACTGTGAAGCGAAACTTCGCGCTTCAATGGACACAGTCCTTATTTAAGTTCGCAGCCTTAAGGCAAAATGTTCAGTTTATATTTGAAAACGATCACAGATAAAACCTAATCGAAACGTCGTACAAACAAACAGAAAAGATGATAAAAAATAATGTAAGTCCGACAACCATATTTGAGTCATGAAAATTATTGGTCTATGAATATTAAAATTTTCTAGGAGTTAGTAACAGTATTCAGACCATTGCTTTTTGTCTAAAAGTAATCTAACATGCACTAAATAGTAAGATATGGGTTAATCTATAGCAAATCATACAAAACAAAATTCCCCGCGTGATTTTTAATTTTCATGCACTTTTGTATTTATTTTATTAATAAAATAATACCAACATTTTTTTGACCACTATTCTGATAACATTTTGAAATTGCAGGAAAAATTACTGGTTTAAAAAGTCTGTATTTCATGGCTAGAATAAATACACAAATTACAGTGATAATTCCAGGTATCATGGGCGAGACCCTGGGATGATATGCAATGGCATGATGCATAACCCAGGTTAGTAACCTAAGTGGAATATTTTAGTTGCACTGAGTACATAACTTTCAAACCGTTAAATTTTGTTTTAAATGATTAAATAAAGTGTGAAGAGATGTAGTTTTGTTAACATATCAAATATCGAGTTAGTATAGTTTACTTGAAAATTTGCATCAAAACCTAACGATTTAAAAACTATGTATCTGCATTCTGCAACACGTTCAAATTCAAAGTCACGTACACTACCGCTCAAAAGTATTTGGCCACCTGCATTTTTCTTTATATTACAAACAGTACATTTATTAAAACCATTTTATTAGGTTTCATTGTTTGTATCTCACCGCAAAATGCGTATTTATAATAAAAAGGTAAACAGCTTATTGTTATTTACCGCCTCCTGGTTATAAAACCAAAATAGTGTTATCGGAATTTCTTTGAAGTTAAACTTTCAAGTGGCACTTTTGTTTCGATGAACTTTTTGGGTAATAAACACAAAATTTAGAATAACTACTAAAAAATATTTTGCATTAGTTATCTGATGTCATTCAACTAGAAAACACACTCCACAGATCAATATCTTACTTCTATGCTTTGTTTTGTTTTTTGAACAAAATGGATAAAACCATGGAATATTGTTGAGAGACAAGAGGCATAATTATCGGCCTCCACAAATCCGTTAAAAGCAATCGTGAGATTTCGAGACTACAAAAAATACCAAAGCAAACTGTTGACTATAGTGTTAAGAAATTTGCGGCTCAAAGAACAAGTTGCAACAATTGTTGTCCAGGCAGGCCAAGAGCAACTACTTATAGTGAAGATTTAAGCATAGTGGCAGGTCTTAAGGGATACTTAGCGGTCTCAAAACCTCTTCTTAAAACAATTAATAAACAGACGAGACTTAATTGGGCTAGAGAACACAAGAACTGGACAACTGCAGAGTGGGAAGAGGTCGTATGGATTGACGAATCAGAATTTGAAATTTTTGGATTCAAACAAAGAGTTTTCGTCCGGCAGCAGTCAAATGAAATGGTGAACGAGGCATCTACTGTGGTTTCAGTTAAACACGGTGTACCGTCTGTGACGGTTTGGGACTGTTTTGGGTGGTTCTGCCGTCGGGGATTTTGTGCGAATAGAAGGAATTAGAAAAAAAGGTACAAAAACATATTTGAGAAGACTGCAGTGCCTTCTCGGACCTGTTTAATTGGTCCGGGATTTATATTCCAACAAGAAAGTGATCCTAAACACACATCAAAGATTTGCGATAGTTTTTTAAAAGAAAAAGAACAACGGGTGTTGAAAATCATGACATGGCCTCCACAGTCACCGGATCTGAACCCTATAGAATTATTGTGGGATCAGCTTGATAGGCAGGTGCCAAAATATTATCCTACATCTTAGGAAGACTTGTGGAGAAAACTGCAAGACGAATAGCAGAAGATAACCAAGACAACATTGGAAAAAGTAGTGGCTAGGTTGCCGAAGCTCTGCAAGGACGTCATTAAAAATAAAGGTGGACAGGACACATGGATGACTCTAAAATTTAAAAACAGTATTGTTATTATGTCTAAAGAATTGCTAATAAATAATTAAAATTACTATGAAGTCGTTTTATTTATTTAAAGTTTTATAAAATGCTTTTTGAGTGGTAGTGTATTTCCTTTGTCGTTAGTCTAATGTATTGGATTCAGTAACTAACAGAAAGACTTACCTTTTTCAACGATTCTGTCAAACAGTTCTCCACCTGTTACCAATTCCATAATAAGATAAACTTTATTCTTATCTTCAAAAGTCTCAAGAAGCTGAACTATATTTGAATGCCTGAGCTTTCTAAGTATCATAATTTCATTTTCTAACGAGTCTTCTTTTCCTTTGAGAGCTTTCTTGTCAATTATTTTAACAGCGTAGAGCTGCCCTGGCTTCTCTTTACTTTCTGCTAGTCTCACTTCAGAAAAAGCCCCTGTACCCAACATCTCTTTAAGGTGGTACTTCTCTTCAAGCAAATTTTTATCACCACAGTCTTTACTTCCATTCTTACTTTTGGACTTTTTATCTTTTCCAAAAAGTGGCATTTTAATTTATTCTTTTTATTATGGGGGAACTCTTTAAATTTATTTGAAATATGAGCACAGGCTTAGGTACAAATATTTAAAGTTGTGGTAAGGGTACGGGTACATATACAACATTAAAATCACACTAAAAACTTAACGTAAGCGATATTCGATTATAATTTAAGGGACTAAGATATAGTACCTCTGTTTTATTATTTATTAAGATATTTTTTAATATTTTAGGGTCTAAGGATTTGCAAGTTTCAGTGCTACAATATAACAGACTTAATCGAAGTTTGGCAATTGACAAAAAGAAAATGTCTTTCAAAAGCACAAATTAAGCCTTTATTTATTCATCTATAACTACAAATACCTAAAAATGGGTTTGTTTATCTTGCTCTAATATAAAACTATCTGGTCTTTGCAAGTACTGATGCTCTGATAACAATTATTGGTTTTATCAGAGTTATTAGTTTTTAATACAACTTCGAGAGCTTGAAAATCTGTTAATCTTTTAACGTCGTTGTCTTTACGTAAACGGGTATTCGGGAGCTTTCGGATTCTTTCAACCTGGGTTTCGGGAACTTGGAGTTCCTCACAGCAAATTTTGAGAAGTGTGTTATAGGTTAGTTTCCACTTGGGGATTTCTATTTCTATGAAATCAGGGTCGGCGGATCCGTGGAGTCTTACTTTCAGTACCAGTTCTAAAATAAAAATACAGGTAAGTATGAATTGTACAGGTAATGTAATTAGTAAAAAATTGTAACAAATCTTAGAAAGTCTTCAAATCCAGTTATGAAAAAAAATTAAATATCTAAAATTTTCCTAAAAAAAAATTAAACCGACTTCTAAAAACGCGCAAAAAGCGAAAAAAAGATAAATTTTTGTATGAAATTGAAATTTTTACAGTCAGCGGCAAATTAATACTCGACAAAATGTGTGATTGACATACAAAGATTAAAAAATACTTTATCTGTAATTGCTTTCTTGCCGTAGCTTGTATGTATCTCATGTTTAGGTTAGTATGTATGTGTATGTGTTTCATTTAGTAATAATTTGGCGCCGACTTTAAAATTTTCAATTTCATATAAAGTTTATACTGTAACTTTTCGCTCATAGCTTTTTTTTGGAAGTCGGTCCAATACTTTTTATAAAAATTTTATTTTCGATTTTTCGTTTGGAATTGAGTTTCTAAGGTCGCAAAAAAGTACCCATTTTATCCACACTAAATTGAACAACAAAAAATTCTTTCTTTGATTCTGATAATTCTCGAAATGTCGGTCTTTAATGAAATTGTAATAAATTAATATTTACTCTGCTATTGTAAATTAGCTAACTTGAATTAAAAAAAAAATTCAGAATATTCACCTAGGCCCCCATAAACTCCCCAATACCGATATTGAAAGACTTTGAGACATGTACATTTTTCAGTCCTGCATATCGAGTTTAAAAAAAATTTATTTAATATCCTTAATATACGCCCAAGAACCGCTCAATATTAATTTGGACAAAATCGGATAAATGTAAAATTTTTAGTCCCCCATATTATATCTGCCATATTAAATTATAAAAAATTAATTTCAGATTCGTAACCTACGATTTCAAATTCGCAATTTACACCATCAAAACCCTCCCTATACCAATTTTGGACAAAATCGAGAGATGTAAAATTTTTTGGATCCGTCTTATTGAATTTTTTAAAAGTAATTTTAGATTCGTTATGTACAACCCCGAAAACTAACCCATACCAAATTTGGAGAAAATGGGATAAAATTATTTTTTTGGCCGCCATATTATTAGCTCCATCTTGGAGTTTACCGAATCAATTTCGTGATATGGGACCACCGCAGCAACTTCCTGAACATAACACAAAAAAATTCATTCAAATTGATGCCGCAGTTCAGGAGAAATATATAAAAAAATATATAAGGGTTGAATTTACAACATTCTTCTTTTAGAAGTTGATTAAAAATTCACGTTAATATAAATCAAAAGGTAAATGCTTAATAAATCAACGCTATTTTTATAATTTACTGAAATAGAAAACTAGAAATAAAAACGTTCAAGCAGGTCAACAAAAGATAATTATAAAATTATTCTTGCCTTAGCAAAACGGAGAAAGTCATAACCGACAATTACGAGAAGCAACCTGGTCCACTCTACCTCGCCTTTCTATGAAACACCTTTTTATGTTTTTTATAAGGAGGCAGCTGTCTAAGTTGCTTGACTTAAAATATTTATTATTTTTATAGTGTTTTAAAATTCTTTTTTATTTACTAATGGAACTTTGCAATCGTCTGACAAGAAGTAAAAATTAACCGACGCTTAGAACTTTTTTTTTCACTTAAAAATATATGAAATTTAAAGTATCAAATTTCCAAATCCTACACTTCAAGTTAACTTTTTCTTGTTAAAAAATATTCAGCTGCAGATTGTCTGTATATAATAAATTTCAACCAGTACAAAATATTTTGAACTTGGATGAAAATCTCACATATTGTAATTTCTTATCGGAATATCGATAATCTATTGAATAATAAATTGTATATACATTTGTAGAAATAAATAAATTATTATTTAAATATACACTCCTTTCTTTTAACTTTAATTGTATTTTGGACAGTATTTTTTTAACCGGTGACCAGGACATCTCAAAAATTGTCGATCTAGAACGCCATAATTTTGCAGACTCCTTTTAATTACATAAATATGTGAAAATTTTTCCTGATAAAAATTCTTTTTCATCGACAAACTAACTTATGATCTCTGACCTTCGCCATTTTGGTCTAAATTAAAATCTCGAAAAACCAAACGATCAAGGACAAGAAATTTAATATACTAAAGAAATTTTCCTCGCCTTTTGATTTAATCCAAACCTACTTGCCCCAGTTGTGGTCACGTAAAAAGCAATTTTAATTTTAAAAAAGTACTGATGGGGGAGCACTTCTGCTGTGCAAATGGTACCGGATATTTTACAGTGATAACATTTTTGTGCATTGTTAAAAGTAAATATTATAAAATAAAAACAGACTGAAAAAAATTTAGTATTGATAAAAATAAAAATCTCGTAGAGAGCCTATTTTTAACTGAAGTAGACACAATTCCTTATTTACGCGTTACTATGCAACACAAAACACTTTGTTAGTATATTTTCGACGTTTACTGTATTTTTACGAATACCTACATATTCTTGAAGGGTTTAGTTTTCGATTCTTATATTTCTGAAATATTGGTATAATCTTTGATATTCGTAGACTTTTTATGACTGAAGAGACACTGTTACTTATGATTATCAAGAAAAAAATAAAAAGAAAGTGTTCGCAAAATCTTAGAATTTGTTTTTTTTTTTTATAAAAAATTAAGGAATCCGAAATAAATATAAAACTTGCTATCAAAATTATACTGGTTAGATCGATAAGATATTAATTACAAAGCCCAAAAACTATCTATAAATAAGATTAGGTTGGCATGTCTACAAGTAATAGGGCAAAGCTAAAAGGCTAATTGGCAATAAAGCAAAAATAAAATAAAAATAACCTGTCTCATTCAATATTAATATTAAATCACGCACACTTACATCACATTTTAGATGTTCAAAGAGGAAAGCGTACAATACTTGTACTTATTTTTTAAATCAATATTAACTTTATTAACAGTCACACTGTACCAAAACATCATTTAACAACCAATTAATACCTATGTAACTATTTTCTAGTTTTGCATATTTAAAATATATCAAGGTGAGCCCATGATACTCGGTGACTTGTTGGAAAAATATACGTAGATGCCCGCATAATGGATTTTTTGTTTTAATTTATTATTGAATTGATGCAAAGTAATAAGAATTATGAATCTGATTTTTCCAAGTGGCTAATTGTTTTTTTTTCTCACAAATGTGGGGAAAATACGTATTTATGTAAGAAAGCATATCGATATAGGACAGTTGTTTATTGGTTTTTCAGAAAATTTTAACTTCGATAAAAAGTTCTAAAAATAAAAAATACATTATTATAATCAAGTACTGTATTGCAAAAATCATGTCGGCTTTGAAATAACTAAGATTAACCAAAGTTGGCTTAGAAAAAAAAACAAATTTCCCATAATGCAATAGCAAAAGAAGCATTATTTTGGTTTATGTCGTTGTGCGGTGGTGAAATGTATTTTCGTGAAAAATAATTTGTAGAAATGGATCATTCTACTGCCAAAAATGGTAAGTTTTGTTTATCAAGCATTAAATTTATTAATATTGTAACGACTATTCGTTAAAATACTCTTTACTGGCATATACTATATTTGGAAAAATACTTATAATCATTATTTCCTTCTGAGCTTGTCAATATGAAATTGCTGTACCAAATATGGAAGCAGGGGCGGATCCAGCCTCTCTCTTTAGAGGGGGGGCGGTGATATCACAAAAGTACAGTATGGTAAGAAACACAAGATGTCAACGGGGGGGGGGGGGGGGGGTGTAAGCAGCATACTCATTCCTAATATAAAAGGCAGAATGGGTTCTATTTTCCTGAACTCAAAGCTTTTAGGAGGGGGGGGGCGATCGCAAGCATACAGACTCCTATACTCTATTCAAGAACTAGAGAGAGTAATAAAACTGTTACCGAAACCTCTAACGTACCTGCTCCAGTGCTGCAGGTAACTGAGAACTGCCGTAAATCTAATTATATTTCATTATATTTAAATATATTTTATAAATTTACTGCAACATAGAATTTCTGATAGTTTAATTTAATTTCTGTCAGTGAGCAGAGTACAACTTACAGTTTTTTCTTAGTGATTTATCTTGTTTGCGCTTGTTTTTATATATTATATGAGATTAGTGAGATACCCAAAAGATATGGCTTTCACTTCTAATCGTTAAACCAGGCCATTTTTTCCTCAACGAAAAACTTATTACGATGAATGTTTATGATGCGTTAAGATATCAATATCTAGATAATAATGTTAAAAGCTCTATTGAGATATGTTCCAACATGACAGGAGTTGGAAAATCTACTATGTATCGAATACTGAAGGAGAAAAAACGACTGTAATTGTTAGTACTCCCAAGCCACATTCGATAACAGGCAAACGAAAAACCTCGTTGGAAGAAGAGATGAAAACTGCAATTAAAGGGTTTGTATATACATTTTATTATGAGAAGCAGATCCCAACCATCTACAAAATTCTAACTAAAATCATTGAAGATCGCGATTTACTTGAAATTAAAAGAACTGATCTCTGGAAATTGCTCAGAGAACTTAATTTTTGCTGGGAAAAACGAGATAGAAAATCTATTGTTATAAATCGTCCGGAAACTGTCCGTTGGACACGTAAATATCTCTCTCAAGTAAAAGGTAAAGTTGCTAGAAATAACACAATTAATAAAATTAGTAATTTCACTAAACTTTTGAAAGATTTTTTTGAATAAAGTTACTGCGGAAAATTGGGAAAAATCCATATAATAAAAGAATAAAACAAAATGTGAGAACTCGATCTCATAATCGGTGAGATAGAGGAACCAATTATAATTAATTTTAGCGAAGATAGTTTCACTGACTTTGATTAGGAATTAGATACGTAATGTTTACTAGTGTAAACACAATTTATTATTTAAATTTTTGTTTTTATTGTATTTTATTGTTTAATGTTGTTTACATGTTTTTTTATTTTTTGATATATTTTTATTTTAGTATGTCCCACTCTTTAATTTTATATATATTTAATTCTAATATCCGTAAGTTTTTTATTATTTTATTATTGTGTTTGTGTCTTTTTCTTAAGCGTGTAGAATTAACATGTTTATCTTATTTTTTTGGGGCTATCGTATTTCCATATATAAAAGTAAATTAAATTAAGATATCAGTACAATAGAAATAAAAATAAGTAGGTCTAATTTTAAATTACAACATAAAAAAAAGTAATGACATTTGAATCCCTTTTTAGTGTTTAATTTTAATTCTGCAGATGGTTTAAGAAATAAATAAACTGAAACGTCAAATGTCCTAAAAATGTTTTTAATTAATAATAAAATGACCGATAGCCCCAAAAATATTTTATTATTATGTGGACGAATTTATTTTTTATATATGTTTAACTTTTTGTATTTTTGACAATGGATATTTTGTAAGTATTTAAATTATAACTTAGAATTTTTTGAGAGAATAATCCTACGTTTTAGTCTATTATTATAGACCGGTATTTTTAATTATAAAATTTCTAACCCATTCCTATGAAAAATATATGTGTCTAACAAATTTTGCTAAAAACACCGGACTAAAGAACACAGGTAGTTTGCGAAGAGTAAAAAGGGTAAAAAATGATTTATTACTCTCTCTAGTTCTTGAATAAACTATAGTATAAGAGGAAAAATCGGGTACATTTTCCTAAACTCAAAGCTCGGGGGGGGGGGGGGGGGGGGAGGGGGGCGATCGCCCCCCCCCCCTTGGATCCGCGCCTGTATGGAAGCGTGGGCTCGATTAAACTGACTAAAATGTAATATAATGTAATTCTTGCAATTGTAATCGAAAGTTATCAGTATAAAATTAAAAAAAAAAGAGGTACTGGTTAGAACAAGAGGAAAAAAGGGCAGAGTATTTCTGCGCATTTAAGTAATGCACAGTCCTGAAAGTAAAACGTATATTTTTTGCTTTTCAAATGTTCAATTAAATTGTATTTTAAAGTGTTTCGACTATTTCATGACATATTTTTATTAAGTTTTATTTGTTTATAATGTTATATTTTCTATTTTGATGTAATTGTTTATTTTTCCTACAGCCGAAAACATTCGAAAGCGGCACGAATTAGTAAACCTGTGTATTTGATGATGAACTCAAGAATTATTCTACAAAGTTGAATGTTCGTCATAAACATAAAAAAAAAATCATTTAACTTGCAAGTGAAAATTGTTAATGTAAAATTGTAGTGTTAGTTGTCAATTTTTTGGAAGTGTGAATCAACCAGTAGTCCCGTGATCTCCCTGGCCGTTATATTGAGAACAAATCGTAAATTGTGTCTTATCTTTAACCGACTTTAAAGCCAAGAAGGTACTAAATTGGACCGTAAAATTCTTTTTATGTATGTTAGTCGATTAGTTCAGAATGGCGGCACCAACTAGAATGAAATTTTTGAAGTTATTTTCAGGAAGTTGCTGCGGTGGTCTCATATTATTTTGGCTGAAATTGGTTTAGTTAAATCCAAGATGGCGCTTATAATAGGGTAGATAAAAAAAAATATTTTGTTCGATTTTCTCCAAAATTGGTATGGGGGAATTTTTAGGGTAGCACATAACGAATCTAAAATTATTTTAAAAAATTCAATATGGCGGATCCAATATGGAAGAAAAAATTTTACATATCTCGATTTTGTCCAAAATTGATATCGGGAGTTTTTGGAGGTGTAAATTACGAATTTATAATTATTTTTTAAAAATTCAATATAGCGGATCCAATATGGCGTCCTAAAAATTTCACATCTCTCGAAATTGTCCAAAATTGGTATTAAGGGGTTTTCAAGGGTGTAAAGAGTTTAAAATTATTTTTTGAAATTCAATATGACGAATACAATATGGTGGATTTAAAATTTTACGTTATTCACATTTTTTCAAAATTTGTATTAGGGGATTTTCGGAATTATAGGTTACAAAGCAAGTTAAAGTGACGTTTTTTTTTGACAAAAATTTTTCATGATTTATTTGCTTAAAATTTTCGAATTTAGGTATTGCTAATTTCAAAACGATATTTTCATTTTTAAAAACATGAGAAGGTTTTTGACGAATTTAAGGTCGCGTCTTATTTTTTTTAATGGCAAGGTTCCATTATGTATTATCTGTTGTGGGTGTGTAAACTAATTATATATATATATATATATATATATATATATATATATATATATATATATATATATATATATATATATATATATATATATATATATAAGAATTATTAATAATTAATTTTTAAACTAGGTATCTATTTTTAGATATATTAGACACAACCATAGATGATAAAGAAGTTTATTGTAGGGATGTTACCCCAATTTTTATCAAACTTGCCAATAACCATTTTACGTTCGTCAAGGTAAGTTATGATGATTGTCTTTTGGTGGATTTGGTTAAATTTATATTTAATCGGATACAATGCTTTGAAGTTTAATTGTATATATATTTTTTTAAACCTTAAAATATTAAAAACTTTTATAATTATTTGATGACTTTGAATTATGCCCCATATTCCAAGAATATAAATAAAAAAAATAACTTTCTAGAATACCCAATGATGTCGGTATGAAATTAGTTTAGATTTGCGAAAAAAATAGAACACATCCAGGATTTGTTTTATTTTAATACTGTTAGTTTTTACTTTAACATTTTAGAAAAATACACTCAAGGACAAAATTATAGATTTTTTAATCACTATTGCATAAAAGTAATTATAAGTATCGTCAACCTGTATATTTGATGATGTTATTCATAAAATAGGTGGATATATATATATATATATATATATATATATATATATATATATATATATATATATATATATATATATATATATCAAATACAATAAGAAATTCTCGGCTATGCGGAATAAGACCGTTGATGAATATTATTCTCATCGTAAAAAGTACAGAGATCTCCAAAGAACATGGAAAAACTCCGGGTTTCAAAAATGACGACAGCGCTGTTTCGTCCTAGTATGGGACCATTGCATTCGGTACAAACCATCACCTCGTATCTGTATCATATAAACAGACTTCACGGTTGAATAGTAAATAAGACACAGTGGTGATATCTCGATGGTTCACTCCATAACATAAGAATAACACAAATTAACAAATGTTGTATAAAACTGCCATGTGGTGGCGCGACGGTATATTAAAAAAGAAATATATCACAACTCGATACACGAACTTGCTACTCTAAGGATAGAGGTCGCATTATTGCGGCATTTATATATATATATATATATATATATATATATATATATATATATATATATATATATATATATATATATATATATGAAATGTTGATGTTCCATTCATATGAATGGCGTTTTATTGTCTCGTGCATTTTATCACAAAAAAATTCTAACATAATGTAAGTAAAAGTCA
Organism: Diaprepes abbreviatus; assembly: GCA_034092305.1. NCBI lineage: Eukaryota > Metazoa > Arthropoda > Insecta > Coleoptera > Curculionidae > Diaprepes > Diaprepes abbreviatus. The sequence continues at coordinate 11,033,926 of JASJET010000139.1, forward strand.
TTTGTGATGAAATAAGTGAGTAATAGTGATTAGCTTCTGTTATTTCCTCCACATCACAGGTTCTCAAACTTCTTTGTCTCGTAGACCATGAAGCAATTTTTGTTTTCGGTAGATTCCCTGTCTTCCTAATATTGAAATTTAACAATTTTATCAACTTAAATGTGTTTTTGACAGCTGAAGCCTTAGTTTGGTGATTAAATGCACAACAGAGTCGGGAATAGTATGAAAAAGTCAATGTAACAACATACTGTTGACGTTGGGGCGTGCAACGCGCACCGCCGAGTTTTGCGTGTCATAACCAGACCAAAGGTTCACACAAAGTTATGCAATTTGATAGGGTTTACTGTAGAGTGGAAAATATTAAAATAAAAAAAAATTTTTGAGTGACAACTCATACCTCTAAACATTTTTTATTTACTAGGTAACAGAAGAGTTAAATTTTGAATGTTTCACCCGAGAACACGAAGAAATTGACAATAGAATTGCAGCTATACTGAAAAAAATTAAAACAACATTAAAAGAGTCGGAAGAATTGGATCGTGAAATATATAATAAAAGTCAAATAAAAAACCAAGTTAGGGTAAATTCCTCTTAAAATATTAACACCCAGATTCACTAAAAAGGTTTAAGACTTAGATCCGACTTAGTTGTCATGGAAGTTAGCAGATTTGTTTTGATTATGAAATTGTTGTAATTTGTATTACATCTACAAATAAACTTTTATATATTAAAACTAAGGATAATCGATAGTGACAAAACCTTGGAATTGGTCAACGGGATAGTTGTCTCAAAAGTAAACATACTTTTCGAGGTTTCCAGTTTAATAATAAAAGAGTTTGTGTTTTTAAGGTTCGAAACTTGATTGACTTATTGTTCCATTTGTCAGTTGAAACCTATTACTTTCAACTTAGACCAAGTTAGTGAATTAGGGGGTATATCTTTAGAATACTACAAGTAAAAAGTAACCATTTTCTTTCGCAGTTCGCTATGTGAAAAATATGTGTGCTTATCCCTTAACCAGAAAATAAAATGTGACGTAAACTTGTTCATCATAGTAACCAATATAGATCTATATAGAAGCGGCGTTATTATGACACTGGGTCCCGAGCGGCGTTCACTGTTTTGATGTTATCTCCCTCGCACACTGCCCCCACAATAAGTATCATTCTTCCACAGTTCCTCTCCGCCACAAGTTCTCCTTCTAGATGATCAAGTGAAAAAAATGTTACTGCCTTATTCCAATGTATTCGTGGTTGAGTGGTCCGCCACATTAGCAAACATTTTACCGTCGTATATGGCACAGATTCGAATCCCGTCTCATGCATTTTTATATAGAAGATATTTGTTGCATATATACAAAAAATTTTTCCACAAGAACAATACAATTATTATTTTTACCTGAACGCTTTCAGCCAAGAAATAAAAAAATCTCCAAACATAATTTAAAATTACTGTGAGGATAAAAAATCTAGTTTTTTTTTTGTTTTGTTTCTTCGAAAAATCGATACTTTTATAGAAGTATTAAAAAAAAATTCGTATGCATCGAGATTCGAATCTGCACTTACATAAAATGCAAAATATAATTTCCCAACACTACTAATCTCTCGGCCACGAGGACATTTAATATACATGGCTCATTTCTTACGTTAGCTCATCTGCAAGAGGGGGACTTGGAGAAAGATGTCTTCGCCATCTGCTTTGTGGGTACCACAACTAATCTTTGTAAACATTGATACTCACGATTGGCGATGCTTTCGAACCAAGAACGGTGCTTTTATATGGAATCTATATTCGTTGATCATAGGTTTCTGGAATGTGTGTCAATATTTATCTAACTTTGTAATTTTTTTCAGATTCGCATTAAAACAACGGGAGAAATTATTACAGTGCTAAAAGATGAAGCAGAAAAACTAGAGAATAATGCCAAGAAAATTGGAACGAAATGCTTGGAACTTACTAAGGCTATAAAAGATTTAGATGAAAAGAAAAATAATAATGAAAACTCGAAAAAGAAGATTGATGAGAGGGAGAGGAAAATTAAAAATCATCTAGATGTGCCAGATCCTTGTTTAGCGAAAAACATAATAAAGGTCTTATGTTATTATATAATGCCTAAGAATTATTTTTTTTATATTTTATTGATTTTTTTGAGATATGTTGTTATTATAAATAAATGTAAATTCATTTAGGGGCATAAAAGGTGGCGTTAGTTAGCAGGTCATAACTACGGTTGGGCAACATGGAAAAATCGATTAGGAATATCGGTAACGAAAATGTAGCGATAAACTCGATATATTGATAGTTATCGATACATAGGCATATCGATATTTATCGATATATGGGAAAAAACTCTCTTTGTTAGAACTTTCTAAAATACTGTGCAAGTTAAATTTTAACAAAGCGAGAAAGCAAATCTTGACAGAAGAAATTGTATCTTCAGGTACAAAATTATTAAATTGTAACCGTTATAAAGGTTGATAAAATTTATTTCAAATACTCTATGTAAAAATAATTTTATCAAGTAACAAAATTTCTCAATTAATTTTTATAATCATTAAATAAAGTTTAAAACTTAGTATATTTAGAATATACTATTGGATAAAACTAGAGGAAAAAAGTGTTTTTGTTGCTATGAATAAAAAATTATAAGCTTGTGATCTCGAGCTAATTTTGATGAAATATTATCCTCACAAGATTCGTAATATATTACAATGTTTTGGTAAATTTTTACCAACATTTAGGGTGTTTCTCGAAATACGTGTTTTTTTTTTTTTAACCGGGCGTCTGTTAAACGGATTTGCGCTTCTCTGAGTTGTGAGTGGGCTAAACATAATTTATGTAATTTCATCAATAATTTTAGATACGGTATTTCAAGGATTGTTTTGAGATTTTATTTTAATGCGCCTATCTGTTTTAAATATTGATATATTTCTTGATCTTTCCGATTTCTGTAGATTCTCTAAATGCCCCCTGTCATAACATGAAATTATATAATAAACTGTATTTGGATAAAACAACCTGTTTTGAAATTGAGGTTTGTTTTTTACCCTCCAAAAATGCATTTACTACTTACTCTCTGCTTTAAATCGTTCGAAATTGGAATACCTCATGGCATAACTAATTCATCACATAAAACAACCCAAACAATATTATCCTAGTGTATTTTCACTAAACTTTATTTTTTAGGAAAATATTAAAATGTTGCTTTACTTTTGACGCATTACTATTCTATAATTGAAAGTTAACGTTCCTATCTTTACATTTATTTTGATTATTGGAAATAATTGATGTCGCCGATAAAAGGACACTATTTTGATATTTTAAACACAATGTATTTAAATGCAATGTCAAGTATTTAATATATTATTATATTGCACACCTTTCGAAAGTACTGCTCTACTTTGTTCGATAGTGTCCCTATCGATTATCGATAGTATTTTATCACCAATTTATCGTTATTTGATGTATTACCAAGTATCGACCTATAGCGATATTTAGAAAAAAAAACAGCTCTAGTTGGAATTCCTCTTTCGATATTATTAAGCATTTAAAATTTGCAGTATTCCAAATTATAAGGAATAATTTGACTTTTTTGACAGGTAGCCTTATACACATATTCGATTACGCCTTTGATTTAATTTTCATGATTTTTTAATTAGATAGTTTTGTTTTTAGAAACATCAAGAACTGAAGGAACTTTTACATCAAAAGAAAGAAAGTTTTAAAATGAAACGTATAAAGAAAGACAAAATAGCAGAAATGAAAGAACAAAAAATAAATCTGCTGATAAAGATAAATAAAAAACAGGAGGAAAATAGAATAATTAAACAGGAAATAGAAAAGAAAAATGATATTATGAAGAGATTTAATAAAGAAATGGAACACAAGTGGCATGAAGTCGAAGAAAAGTAAAATACTCACTGAATTTCACATATTATTAAGCGTAAACCTTTCTTTAATTTATACTCTAACTTATTATTTCTTATTTATATAATAATTTGTAATCAACTATAAAGTTTTAGTTTAACTTTAAATTGAATATTTAGGTAAGCAAAACAAGTCTATGCTGTTCAAAAACAAAACATGTCACGGATATATTTTTTTAGTTTTTAGTTAGATTTCTAGTTGCGTTTATTTTATATTGTTGTACTTTGTATCTGTGATATTGCCCGCGACTATTTGACTCTTTTAACATTGACTACTAGTCTAATCCTGGAAATCTTATTGGAGACCTTATAGGTTACAGTGAAAATTGCACAAATATCGGTCGATAGATTCGCGAGTTATTAATGAACAGACAGCCAAATAGATGTGTTTTATAAATATAGAAATGTTATCAAACGAGCCTGCTGCGTGCCATCGGCCCTGCTGTCAGTGATTGGGGTTGTGTTGCCGAAATGTGAGCCATTTCTTTACTTCCTACTATTGGTTGATGTTTCGTAAGCAGGTTTTTCCAAGTATTAGACAATCGCTGGCTGTCATCTCTGCTATTTAAGTTGTTGGGCTTTTTTGCAATTTCGATGGCTTCCCTTATAACTCTTTTTTTTCACATTGCGATAGCATTTTTGTTCCTGAGAAGTTTATCTTATATCTTTATAGTGTTGCGCCACTGCAGAAGAAATTGTTTTTTGCTTGACAGCGTTTATATATATATATATATATATATATATATATATATATATATATATATATATATATATATATATATATATATACTGCTTTGGAACGCGTTGTGACATGAAAACTTTAGATAAGCAAGCCATAACCAATATTCTCCCAAAGTTTGGAACAAATTACCCAAGATAATTTTTTTCATAAGGTTGGAGCAGGGTCGTATCTCATATTAAAAAAACCGAACGATTTCTTGAATTTGGATTGGTATACGTGGTTGTAAACCTTATTATTACAGTTGCAAATTTAAAATGTGACTTGATAAATGAACGCATCTAGTTTTAAAACTACTAAATAATCTTCTAAAAGATTTTTTGAAATTTTTTGTGATGTAAATTTTAGTATAAATAACGAAATAACTAACAGAGATGTACTGATGCAAAATCTAACACAATCGATCAAAAATTGCGAAGTAAAACAACTTAAAGTAGAAGATCTTGGAAGAATTATAACAGAAAAAGAAACAAAGTTAGAAGATTTAAAGAGGAAATATCAGGAACATCAAGAGTGTATTAATAAAGAAAACGAGAAAAAACAAAAGGATTATGAAAATGAAAGAAACAAATTGTTAAATATCGAGAAAAACTTACAAGATGCTTTGGACGAACATGTTCAACATTTAAATGTAAGTTAAATTTATTTTTTGTTATACAGTGCCCGCGAAAAATTCTGCACTATACGGAGGGAAACTTTTCTGCTTAAAGTTAAAAAGATCTGTCAAATCGTATCTGCTGCTCATTTAAAATGTCATTTGAAAATTGAGAATGACCTGAAATGTCGTTTTATGCGGATATTGCAAAACTTTATTTAAAAATATCATTTGTATTTGCGCCAAGATTCCAAATACGAATTTTGGGGAGAAAATTCTAATCTATTTTTTTTCGTATATTTTTTTATTTACAATCGGATTCTCAACAAATATTTCAGCTTGTAAAGATAAAAAAACGTTCCCCTTTTTTTCACTACAGGATACTCCTGGACTATTTTTATAATTCTCAGTACAAATAATAAAATATTTAGACTATAATTGACTAAAGTATCAAAAAATAGTAATATTATTTTTATTTACATCAGAATAACAAATACGAAGTTTGATGTTTCTTTAAGGTCGAAAACTTTTTTTCTATTTGTCTTATTATATTACACTAAAAATTATAGGCAGGGTCAGACTGGGCCGGAAGGGCCCGGGTAGCTCGCCATAAGTCTGGGATAAGAGTAGATGAGGCATTATCGGATAATAATGAAATATACATATTATGAACAGCATCAAATGCCTCAATTCAGTTAATCGCTCGGTAAATATTGTTTTTCTGAAACATATAAACAGCGTTATTATTATTTTCCGAGTCAAGGAGCTCGAAATTAACAAATAAGTCATATCTTTGAGCTCAAAGAGCTCAATTATTACGACCAGAAATATTTTTGAGCGCTTTGAGCTCGAAAATAGCGGGAAGTTTCAGAAATGGGCTCAGGGTCGAGGGCCCGTACCGGCTAGGGCCTGGCTGGCAAACGCAACCTCGACTATATGGCCAGTCCGACACTGATTATAGGAGTAGTCCAAGAGTAACCTGATATTTCTATTAATTTTTTTTGGGAATAAAACAAACTCTGTTTTCATTTCAGACTATTTAAATTTTCAAATGATACTTTAAGTGCACCTGATTTGACAGATGATTTTATTAACCATTTTTAGTTATTTTTGATGCAGAAATTAAATGATATGAGGTGTGGCTATAAAATAAACGAGACTGATGCTTCTATAGAAGAAGTACGCATGCGCCAAAGGTGAACAATCGACACCAGTGTAACGTGAAGCCTTCTTTTTTGAATGCGGTCCCTCCAGTGTCTGTAGACAAATCAGTCTGGCCGTAGTTTTCCATTGAATAAGGGCTGTTTTCTTGTTTTGGCGAAAAAATGATAAGTGTAATAATAGAGCCACGAATTATTGTGAAATTTGGCATTAAACTTGGAACAACTGCTACTGACACTTATCTTTCATTAAAAGAAGTGCAATGAATTTTTATTATGCGCGCGCGTTTTTGAGTGGTTTAAACGTTCCAAGTTGGCTGAGAAGACGTTGAAGGTGATTCAAGCGCGGGTCGCCCCTCCAAGTCAAAAACCGATGAAAATATTGAAAAAGTCGGTAATCTGACTCGAACTGATCGTTGGTTAACTATTCGTGCGATTGTTGAAATTGTAGGAATTGACAAAGAATGCGTTAAATAAATTTTACATAATAATTTTAACATGCAAAAAGTGTGTGAGAAAATGGTGCCTAAAATTCTCACAATCGAACAATAAGAAGATTGCGAACATGTTTGTATTGACATTTTGAATGTCACTGAAAATGGAAAGAGAACATGTGACGAATTTTGGGTTTTCACTTATGATTTTGAAACTAAATCTTAAACATTGGAAGGGCCCAAATAAGAGGTAAGAAAGTTAGAATGAGCTAATTAAGATTCAAAGCGACGATGATTGTTTTTTTCGATATTCATGGGATTGTGTACCTTCGCTGCGTTCTTTAAGGTCAAACAACTAATCAACATCTTGAGGTTCTTGCTCAATTTTATAAAAGAATATGAAAAAAATTACCCGAATTGTGGATGGACAAGTCATGGGTTCTCCATCAAGACATTAAGTGTTGTAAGGATAGAGGAGGGGTGTATTTGAAGGTGACATATAACTAAATATATATAAATTTAAAATAAAATGTTTTACAGCAATTGGCTTATTATTTTGTAACCACATATCATATATAATATAATGCTGATTTTTTAGCCGGCACTGTATAAAATATGTTCTACATTTTGCCACTACACCCTTGTAGTCCAGTTACTAATAAAGTGGTCGTTTTTAAAATTTCGCAAAAAGTGTACAAATTTAATTTATTTCATGGAAGTGCGAGGCTGCTAGGAGTAAAATCAATTTTTTAAGATTTTAGCTGAAAAAACTCAAAACCTTAATAATTTACAAGTCAGAAAAGAGCAATTAACGGTTCAGTTCTGTGACCAAAAAATAAAAGTTCTTACGGGACAATATGAGAATAAAGATTATCAGAATAAAGTTGATATTCTTTCCCAAAAATTATATTCCGAAAAACAGCAAGTAGAACAATTAAAAAATAAAAATCAGGAACTGGACGAGAAACAAGAAAAAGTCGAAAAAAATAAGGAAGATTATCCGAAAGAGTTTGAGGAAAAGCGCAAACAAATAGAGTTAAATCACAAAGAAAAAATTGAGGCTCTGCTCAAACAGCAAAATTTCTATAAGGCCACTATGGAGTTCGTCCAAAATCGTTTGGATAAATATCTGAATGAAATGGAAAATTTAAAAAAAAGAGTTAAAGGTATTAATGTGAATTTTCAATTAAAACAAAAAAAACCTCGAGACAAAATCACTTTTTTTTTAAAGAATATTCTTTGAGTAAAATCGAAGTTCAAAAAACAGCTCCCATCAGTTTTTGTGATACCTAATCTTATTTTCACAAAATTGATTTTTGAATTGCTTTCTGACATTTGAAAGAAAATTTTGAGATTTTCTAATTTATTCTTTGAGCCCATTTTTTTCTAGTTTTTATAAAAAAAAATCTTATTTAAATAAATAAGGCCAAAAGCTGAACAAATTGATGAGAGCCAAATTTTATACTTTTATTTTAGTCGATATAAAGGGTTTTCCAATAAGAGGTGTCATTTTGAAAAGCCCGCTATTTCGGTAGATGTCACTTTTGAAGCTGTAAGTTTTTGACGTTTGACAAGTAGAAACTACGCCATAAATAAAGATGGAACGATACACGCTTCAACAACGCACTGAAATTATTAAAATTCACTATAAAAATGGTGAAAATTTGGCAGAGACGGTTCGTAAAACTCGAACATTTTTGGGTCGTCATGAAGCACCTTGTCGGAGCGCAATAAAGAAATTGGTGAAAAAATTCGAGCTGTTGGGACAAGTTAGTTATGTGAAGAAGAAAACCCGTGCACGTCGCTCAAGAACAGCCGAGAATATTGCTGCTGTAGCCGAAAGTGTTGAAGAAAACCCAGGTTTGTCCATTCCTCGTCGTTCTTTGGAATTAGGGATTCCACAAACGTCATTACACCGTATTTTGCATAAAGATTTGGGTCTTAAGGCTTATAAAGTTCAGTTAACGCAAGAACTCAAGCCGGCCGATCATCAACAACGTCGTGCCTTTGCTGATTGGGTTCTTGAAATGCATGAAAATGATCCGGAATTCCATCGAAAAATCATCTTCAGTGATGAGGCCCATTTCCACCTCGGTGGCTTCGTCAACAAACAAAATTGTCGCATCTGGGGCTCGGAAAACCCAAGAGTTATTGTTGAAAAGCCTCTCTATCCTGAACGTGTGACTGTTTGGTGCGGTTTATGGTCCGGCGGGGTCGTTGGACCTTACTTTTTCGAAAATGAGGCTGGAGCAACAGTTACGGTGAATGGATTGCGCTATCGAGAGATGATTAATGATTTTTTATGGCCGGAATTGGATGGTATTTATCTGGACCACGTTTACTTTCAACAAGACGGCGCTACGTGCCACACAAGCAACGAAACCATTGATCTTTTACGGGAAAAGTTTCCGGGCCGTGTTATCTCTCGAAGAGGTGATCACAATTGGCCACCGAGATCTTGTGATGTGACACCTTGCGATTTCTTCCTTTGGGGCCACGTGAAAGACAAGGTCTACGCCAACAGCCCAGCGTCGATTCAAGACCTCAAAGATAGAATTCGTGAGGCTATCGAGGACATAGGGCAGCCACTTTGCGATTTGGTTATGGAAAATTTCATGAAAAGGATATGGTCCTGTAGGCATGGTCGTGGTGGTCATTTGGCTGATGTTATTTTCCATCATTAACGGCATACCTTCCTCTTTATAATGTAATAAATATCTGATCATTTATCTTAAAAAATGGCATTTTTCTTTGAATATCAAAATAACACCTCTTATTGGAAAACCCTTTATTTACGAAAATGAAAGCGGTAGACACATTTGTATACTGGGTGGTATCAAAAAGGTGCACAAGCCGTCAGGTTTCTTTTTAAGACATGGTTTTCAAATATGGATATGTTTGGTAGGGTTTACAAGGGCGAATTTTAAAAGTAAGTATAATTTTATATCACCTTCGCATTCCAAAACACATTCTATTATCGGTCTGAAATTTATACTTTAAAAACTTGGTGATGTGTACCCTCTTTTCGATACCGTCCAGTGTTTATGAATATATTTTGAAATTTAATATAACATTAAAGATTAAATAGAATATTTCTAGAGGTCATGTGTGTGAGGCGGTTTTTGTAATTTTTTCCAATGTTAGATTTTTCAAAAAGCCTCATTTTTAATTTTATAGTATATACTTTCAACAATGTATGTACGTCAAATTGGAGATCTGTACACTGCGACCTGATGGATCTATTGTGTTCGCCTATTGTTGCAAAGTCGTAGAGATACCTTGTCAGCTAAAGCAGATCCTCCAATCTTATTTCCCTAAGGAATCTTCGGATATTGAACGGCTTTAAAGTGAGTAGCTCCCCTTCTTCTATTTGTTGTGCTTCCAAGAATCGCATTCTAGGATTTTCTAAAGCGCTGCACTCTGAAAGAATGTAAATAGAGGTTTCTTCCTCCTCCTCGCAGAATCTGCACTCTTCTCTTTCTGCCAATCCGAGTTTCTTACGGTGTTCCTTCAGGTGGCAATGCCCCGTCAGGATTCCTGTCAGAACATTGAATTGGTACTTACTTAGGCTTATGAATTCCTTGAATCTCTTCTAGTCGTACTTCCCACGTAGTATCTTCGCTTGTCTCAATCCGTGCAGATCTGTCCAATAATTGGATCTACTGTTCTCTTCTTCTCTCTTTAGTTCTTCCACTATTACACTGCTACTGATCCCACATAAAGGCTCGGGTCCCAGAAATGGTATCTCAGACCCTTTTGTCGCCAACTTGGCTACTATTTCATTTCCCGCTACCCCGATATGTCTCGGTACCCACATAAAGGTGACCTTATTGTTCTTACTCAATTCATTTAATTTCTCTAGGCATTCCTAGACCATCTTGGAGCAGATTACTTGAGAACTCAGCTCACTGATGGCTGCTTGACTATCCGACATAATGATAATCTTCTGTTCGCTATAGTTTTTTTCTTTGCTGAAGTGAATACATTTTCTAATGGCATGCATTTCCGCCTGGAAAATGCTTGGTAACTTACTCAAACTTTAGGGTCCATATAGTTTTATTTCAGTTCCCTCAGCTGTTTTGGAGCCACTTGTAATACCATTTAGTGGATTTTTCGTTGTTTTTCAATGGTGTTTCTGTCCCATTCACTTTTGCGACTTAACTTTGTATTGAAGTTTTTCATAAAGTTGACCTTCTTTTTCATTTCATCTTGGGGCAAGTCACAGATTTGTTGATTTTTGGATAAGAGATTGGACCTTCGTTTTATGACATCATCATCCTATACTTATCCTCTTCACCATTCTCTCCACAAGTTTTTGGGTTTGTGCCCCAGCTTTTTCCTGCAACATTTGTACAGACCATCAAGGCTTTTGTAGCCTTGTTGATTACTCTCACTTTCACTCAATAACGTTCCCATCATCTAGCACAGCAATGTTTAAAACGTGTTTCATTAAAATGGTGAAATATGTCAAATCCTGTATAATTTCATTATCTCGTTTTTTTTTTGATAAAGCTGCTATATTCTGATGGTCGAACTTATTTAAAAGAATAGCTGGTATTTCGCAGCATTACTCAGGATCGTGACTTGCGATATCGGAATCTTTTGACCATGCCCCAGCACCAGACTGCGATATTTCAGCGCAGCTTTGTTTATAATGCTGTATCTCTTTACAATTTTTCGAGTTCTGACTTAAGATTGTGCAGTCTAAATAGTTTTAGATTAAAGTATAGTACCCTTTTGTTGAATTTACAAGGTGTTTAGATTGTATTGTTAACGGTTTGTTTAGGATACCGAACTGTGAGGTTGGGATAGTTTGTAATAGTAGATGTAATGTGGATCTTTGTAATAGTAGAGCTTTGTAACTATATAATTAGGCCATTTATGGGGAAATTATGGTTAAGTGTAAGAATAGCCTATGGCTAAACTTCATCATTCATGTCTTGGGCTGCATATGTATGTATAAATATTATTTGTATATATGTGTGTATTAAATAAAGACGATTGTTATTATTATTATATTAAATTGTACACGGTGACTTGAAAGAAGCTGTGCTAGAATCAATCAACTCTGTTTTTAATTAGTGATCCCAATTTTCTGTTAACTTTTAGACTCCATGAAACATTTTTTCGATTACATGTCTTATATTAAATCTAAAACTCGAAATGAAATACAACAATTATTTACCAGCATAACTGATTCAACAATCTGCATTTTGTCAAATTCTTACTCTGAGTTAATCTTAACTGATAATTAAACTTATTGAGGCATACAGGATAGAAATTTTTACGATGATAGGCTAAGAATCCAAGAAGAAGTGTGTTAGTTTTTTCAAAAAAAATATCCTAATATTCCAATTTCACAAGGGGACCTATTGGGTGGCCGCCGAGGTCTCGTGACATAAAATCTCTTGACATGTTTTTGTGGATTACCTTAAAGGTTTTCAAACTAAGACAATTGACATTAAAGATTTATAGAATCGGATTATTTAAGACTACAGAAATAATCAAAAATGTTCAGAATGAATTTAAAAATAGCTTTACTTACTATCAATTAACCACTAGGAGACATTTTTAACAATGAATAAAATGATAAATTAACTGTTGTTACTACTTCATTTCGAGTTTTAACCGTCGATAAATCGTAAACAGTTACATTTAGGTAAAGGACATGTAATAGAAAAAATGATCATAATTTTGCAGGGAGTACACAAAATTGGGGGGTTACTATTTAAAAAATCAAAGTTGATTATAGCTCAGCTTCTTTCAAGTCACCCTATCAGCATTTTTTAAATAATGAATTTATTCCAGACTTCACGCCCTTATTGTATAATAAACGTGGCACTATATCTCACTAAGTTTTTACCTGTTACACTTTTCGCACAGATTTAGAAGAAAGCAATAAATGGGGTGAAATGAAGTATGGACTGCAAAAAACGACTTTAAACTCTATCCAAGAAAGAGGCAAAAAGGAACAGTTGGCTTACGAAAAGTTATTAGCAGAAACCAAACAGAAAGAAACTCAGTATGAAATGGTTGAAGCAGAAAAAACTGTAACCATAAAGGAACATGAAAGTTTTATTGAAAATTCTAGTGGCATACTGAAAAATAAAAGTCCGCTTAAGGTAACACTGTCGCGTTGGGAAAACATAAATACTTAACTGTTCTCTCACATAACTTTAAAACTTGGTAACTCAAACGAAAAAGTGATACAGGTGATCCAAATTACAAGATTTTAAAGTTACACAGGAGCAGAGATATGCAAAATAATTAGAATTAACCATTATACTGGAAAATTAATAATCAGCAAATCGAAATTATCAATTACTGTATCAATTAATAATTTCGAAACTTAAATTATCAGTTAATAAAGTACTCGGTGATTATATTTCTATAATTATCAATTAACAAAGTAATTCATAGTTTCATTTTTAAAATTATCAATCGACGAGGTAATTAATCAGAGTAACTGAAAATTTCATTTTCGAAATTACCCATTACACAAGTAATTAAAAAATGAATGTTCCAATTTATTGAATTAATTGGTATTTTTTTTTTATTAAATTAAAAAAATAAGTTAATAACGTTTTTTAGCAAATAATGCAGCATCATATAAAATAGCAACATAACTATGGTTATGTATCCTGTGCAATTATGATTTTCATTCACTTTCAATAAAGACCAGAATATGTATGAATACCACACATATCATGAATCGCTCCGAGAACAAAATGAGCTTAGCTTGAACTCAGATTCATTGGTTTCAAGATATTCTAATCGAAAGCTTTGAAAAAACATCAAATTATTGTAAAAAGCTTAATTAAGCATGTGGTCAAAATTTTTTATCGTCCTCTTTCATTTCTTTTTTGGGATTTTTCAGTTAATTCGATAAATTTAAATCTTTTCGACCATTTCGATTCCTACTGAGGAGACGAAAGTGTACTATCATGGACAAAAACAATGTCATTTTATTTTTAATTATTTTTTTTTTAGCCTGAACAAAAAAATGTTTCACTGATGTAAAATACGTTTAAGTTACAATTTTTTCTGACGAATTATATGATGCATTTGACAAATTGTTTCTAATGTTAATTTTCGATTACTATATCGAAAAAGGGGGAGTGTTTTAATTTTTTAATGCTGGTAACTTACCAATTAATAATACATTAATTTGGAAAAATAAATTATTAATTATCCTTGTAATGGGTAATTTGAAAAATTAAATTTATCAATTACTTTGTTAATTGATAATTGTATGAATAAAATTACCAATTACTTCATTAATTTATAATTTTAGTTATCAAGTTACCAATTACTTCATTAAATAATGATATTACTTTCTAAATTAATAACTGATGAAGTAATTGATAATTCTATTTTGCGAATTACTGATTATTTATATTTTATTCAAAATACGGATTTTTTAAATTTTAAATCATTTAACAGTATTTCATTATGTGTAGGCACCTGAACCAATGATGGAGGTAAATGAAAATAAAGGAGAAGATATAGTTTTGAGCGGCCGGAAATCTCCAGGCATCTTGAAAACAGCATTTAAGGAACCAAAACAACCCCAAACGCCTACTAAACGGGTTACTTTCGAAGGACTTTCTTCGACAGAGTCTTCATCTATTAGTAACGAGTCACAGAAGGCACTTGTCAAAAATGTAATTTTCTTACAATTAATTTTACCATAATAACATCAAATAAGCGTTTATTTGGTGATACCTGTAATATATAGTATAACAATATCTCAAGCAAAACAAAAATGGTCAACTATAAAATCTCACTTCCATGGCAACTAGATTGGGTCCCACTCTTTTTAGTGAATACGGCTGTAAATGACTTAATTAGTGCTGAAACTCTTCTTGTTCTTGAATTCAGACTGCATCATCCTAAGAATGGATATCTACCATTTAAATCAATACAAATAAAATGCACCTCAATATTAATAAATGCTCCATTATAAGTTCTTATCGTAAAAGGGATTGGATATCTTGTGATTACTTTCTTGACAATAACACAATTAATCTTGTTGAATGCGTAAAGGATCTACATGTTACATTTGATAGGGCCCTTCACTTTGACATACATATTAATAATATTGTGAACAGAGGTTCGAAGTTGCTCAGGTGTGTGAAGAGAATGCTTATACATTTTAATAGTGTGGACTGATTTAAAGTAATATACTGTTCTGCAGTCTGATCAGTCTCAGAATATGCGTCCCAACTTTGGTCACCTCATTATATTACATACAAAGAAAAAATAGTAAGAGTACAAAGAGCGTTTAAACAGGGAAAGCAGCCTGTATATAATGATACTGCCGATCTTTGAGGTTGCTACCATTGTGTGTGAGGCGCATATATCTTAATTTCGTTCTACTTATAAGACTCTTTAACTTTTGTATTGATTCTCCTGAAGTACTCAATAATATTGGATTATCGGTTCCTCAAAGAGTCTTTAGAACGCATGATTTGTTTAAGGTGATAGATCACCAAACGAATTATGATATTAACAGTTCTATTTCTGGAATGTGTAGGGAAATGAATTCAGTTCCTGTGGAGAGTGATATTTTCCATCTGCCCGTTAATGTCTTTAAATTAAAAATACGGCAAATCTCGAAAAATTAATAACTATTGTCAACTGTCAATACTTGTTTTTTGAAGCACTTTTATGCATTCTTTGATCTGTAAGGTTCTTAATTCTAATTCTGTTTTTAAACTGAGCTTGTATTTTTGAAATAGATTGTATTTACTTTTACTCCTTAGCAGTTTACTTTTGAATGTAAGCAGAGGATCATCAAAAGTTTCTGGATTTTCAATGCCCTCTTTTTAAAAAAGTTTATTTTTTATTTGTAGCACTAATAAGAAAGACTTTTATTCATTTTTTAAACCCTTTTATTACATTGATGTATAAATTTATCTGTATCTGGTTTTATAAGATTGTAATATATGCATCTAGGTATAAAATAGTTTAAAAATACACGTTTTACACACTTGTGATTTACCCCATTTGATAAACAGTACTAATAGTCATAAAATATGCATGTTTAAATATGCATACTGATTTTTGACTGGGGCGGATGGGTGTTTAAAACTGTATATTTGATGGCTAATACGATTTGTTTGTTACTTGCGGCAAATCGTACTTTATATTGTTTAAGAGACCTCTTATGTTCGTTACGAATTGTCAAAACGCTCTAGAGTGAAACAGCATAATTTAAATTTAAAGAAAAAAAATAATTGCATAATTTAAATTAAAAAAAAAAGGCAATCTTTTTTTATTCATACCTATGTCTCTGGGTAAATACTTCTATGAAAAGTTTTATGTTGCTCATCCAATGAAAAAAATGTTATATTGTTGCTAATTAGAATTTTAACATAACAGCTAATTTCATAACAATTTTTTTGAAATTTTCTATGAACAATGGCGTACTGAATGAATTTTAGAAAATAAATAGTTATATTTTTTAGGTAGAGGAAGAGACCTTAGATGAATTTTTAAAGGACTGGGGAAATACCAGTTTTGGCTCAAGTAAAAGGAGCAAAGGGGTACCAATGGATTTTTGAAATACAAAATAATAATTTTCTTACATTATATGTTTTGTTAATATTCAATCGTTTAATTCTATGGAAAATAAGCTAGGCTTATTGGTCATTGGTTTAATTATCTATAACGTAGTAGCTGAAAAATATAGGTCTTAATTACAAAAATTAGATTTAATGTTCGATTTTATACTGTTTTCTCTTTTCTAAAAAGCTACAGTTTAAAATGTATTTGTTCATAAATATGATAAAGAATATTTGTTGTCTATTTCAGAGATTTTTGCTTTGATATCTAATTTTTACAAAATAAACAACCAACAAAATATTAAGTATTGTTTAAAGAAGTTTTTTGACAAAAAAAAAAATGATATTTAGTTAAATATGGTGCTATAGGAAGTCAGTATGGCTGAGCAGTCAAAAGCCAGTACTTAAAAAAAGTAGTATAATTTAAAGTAAATATTTGGCCAAATGCCAAAGTAAAATTTTAATTTAATTAATTTGACTGTTTTACACATGAGTTAAAATTCACTGATTAAAATGGGGTTTTATTTTTCATTTAGAATTTTCAAAACAGCAAAATTAAAATATAACAGCAAAAAGCTGTAACATATTATTATAATCAAAGACTTAGCCAAATGGCTTTAGCACTCCCTCCAGGGAACATTCACTTATCCCAAATATACCCGGATATTACAAGGAGCTCTGTGGTGGCCCTTTTCATGCTGTTGGGTTATAGGTGATGTCAGGTTTTTCTGCATTTCCCCACAAACTTTCGAACAATTTGAACGGTCCAAAGTAGCACTGCCCTTTGCATACCTTATACATGTTTTCGCTAAGGCCTAATCAATCCCCCAGTATTAACAGGAAATTTTTTGGTACTACATCGGTTGTTGATAGAATTATGGAGATCGTCCGAACGCTACCCATTCTGCACCCTCTGTGTATTTGTACCTCCAGGTCTCTGTTTTTAGTAATCTTCTTATCATGCTTGTCCCTTAGATTATTGTTGTTAGAGAGGATGATAAATTAATGTTGCTTGCTTGGATGTTTTATCTACTCAAATGAGGTCTGGCTTGTTACTAACAACTGTAAGAATACAATTCGTTTTCCAATATAGGCTCCAGGCTGTATTCCTAGTATTGCTCCACCAGCAAGTTTGAATTTCTGTGTCAACTCTTTATGGCTGATTTTGGTGGCTGCATTGTGTTTCTCCCTATATTCTGATGAAGCAAATGTTCAGCATATTGCCTGGTGTAGCACAGAAGATTGCTAACCTGCGAAAATATGAGTGTAAGTTTGTTAGTTATTGATCCAATTGCTTACCAATATCCACCAATCCCCTTCCTTTATGGTATCTTGGTAGCAATGTCAGTTCAGTATTTCTCCGAGGTTAATGTTTTTGTGCCTTTGCCAGAAGTGTTCAGACTTTCTATGTATGTTCTGCCTCCTTTCCCGCAATGGTTTGACTTTTCTACATCCCAAGTGCTTCCAGTTGTATCTGTCCTCTAGCCGTGTTTAAAATGCGGCATGTACCAAAGCCGAACAATATTTCTGTATCCCCAGAGAATTCCTCCACAATTTTGAGTATTTGCTCCAACTGATTTCTGGTGGTCATAATCATTATTAATATTGTTTTTCATTAAATTCAATGCCACATGTTTAAGTACTATACGAATTATCCAGCACTAGTAAATCAGTATAAAATTACCCAAATTATGGTAAAATTTCATGATCAAAAATATAATAAAATGCTTCATCTTGTAGCTTCATTTATAAGGGTATTCAAGACTTATGTGATTAAATCTATTTCATAAATTGTCCTTTCAGTGATATGTATGTACTAAAGGGAGAAATATCAGCTGTATAGAGTAATTATCAATTGTTCAAAGTGAAAAAAGTATAACTGATAACTTCATGTTCTTTTGAATATGCATTTAATTGTCATTGGGTCGAAGTGATCATGATTACTCCAAGTGATAGAACTGAAAGTGAAAATGACTCAAAAAAATAACAAATATGATTACTCAAGGTCAAGTTAAAATATTTTGACAAGCTTATTCTAATCAAATTTCCTTGGCCTCCCAATAATAATAATTTAAAAGATCTATGTGCTGTGCAAAAAAAATTCAAATAAGTTTGATTATACACATGTAAGTTAAGAAAAATTAGAAAATCAATTTCTTTTCTACCATTTAGGACAACCTGCAGGCAATAATAAATTCAATAAAATATTCTTTATGATACAGATTTTACATTACAGCTAATAGATAAAATAATATTGACATCCTGAGTTTAGGATAGAATGTGAGGTCTGATATTCCAATGATTATGTTTGCATTATGAAAAGCAGATCAGATGTCAACTTCATTTGAACAAATAATAACAAAAATAGAAAAATTATAATTGAATAATTTTCACTACTTACCAAAGGTTTCGCTTTATCCTTGCAATCATTCTATTTTTAAACAAGAAAACACTTAAATAATTTTAATTTTGTACCATTTCCTATAAATGAAGTTACCTGTCAAACAGTATTTTAAATCCAACTTAGCACAAACTGTTTGGCAAACAAAACTGACTTGGAAGTTCAAATTAAATTAGAATTTTAATCCTGGGCAGACATATTAAACATTTCGATGGATTAAAGTGTATTTGATCAACTGAATTAGATGTAATTTTTTATATTCACATAATGTATCGGTATTATGGGGTAGTCAAACAATGTAATTGAGTGTGGCTGCTGGAGAGCTACGTGAACATAAAACTTTGACATTTTAACATATCCACTACAAAGAAAGAAAAAGGATGCACCCACACTTAGTGGAAATCACTTGTTCAAATAGAAAACGTCTTAAATGCCAGGCTCTGTGCAAGTCTATTCAGATAATTATAACATTTCTTTAGACTGTTCGATAATATAGATATATCCTTAACATAACATGCACATCACAAACAAGCAAGTAAAATTTAGAAATATGTTTGTTTAAATAACAGAACAGAAATAAACTTGGCTAAAAATAATTTAGAATTTACTAATTTTACATTTCATTAATTTATATTTATTTTCACATGGATGAAAATAAGATCTACAATAAAAGAATATCTCTGTCAAAAAAAGTGAAATAAAACTTACCATCATTTTGTGCCGTAGGTAATAAAGTCTTTGGCATACTACGAAAATCAGGCTGTTTAAACTTAATAGGTCCAAGATCAACTTGAGCATTTATAGGGGCATTCTTAATATAATTCGGCACAAATTTACAATTGTTTTGCTCTTCCTGGGATTCTGTTTTACATTGGCTAGTTCCAAGGAGCTCATGAATGTTCGGGTAAGTACAGATATCACTAGCAGTTTCTTCCTTAAAGTTTTTTACACTTTTATCGGCCCCATGTGAGAGTAACAGCTTTACGACCCTTTCGTTTCCTCGCTTGCAAGCCCAATGTAATGCAGTCCTTCAAAGATTGAGATCAGATTTTTGTGAAAAAAGTAGGGTTAGGGTCTCTAAGGACATATTTACCATCCGTTCACTGTATTTTGCGAATTTACGTCGATGTTTTGGGTTAAAACGTTTTGTACTGCCTCAAGATCACCCACACATGATGCTTCTCGAAGTTTTTCTTCTAAAACATTGGCCATTTTATAAAAAAACTAGACTGCATGTTGAAAGAAGCAAACTTACAAATTGTCATTCCAGCGATGTTGCCACTGTTCACTGTTGCCACATCGTTAATTTTATGTCACCATCAGCTGATGGTGACATGCTGTCACTTTTTCTGACCTTTTTCACACAATGACAGGTTTTCCCCATTTTATATTAGGCTAACTTAACTAATAAAATTAAAAAAAAACATCCTTGCCTTAGTTTTTCCAAAAAAGTAGGTATTTGGCTATTTTTTTTTCACTGGACTTTTGGTTAGGATGTTGAATATTTATAGAGATCAGAGTGCATTATCTAATTTGAGTTTAGATTATCTGCCAATATTCATTCCATTATCTTTTGCTTATACCTAGTGTGTGTGTGAGTGTATTGCTTTTCATGGATCTGGCTTAAACCAACTGGCCAGCATCACTGTGGGATCTGTTTCGTGTTTACGAAACAGGGCTGAGCCCCTTTTCCTCCCAATTCTGCTGACTTGGTTAAACCGATGGCCAAGTATTGGCCCGGAACCGCTTGCTTTTATCCATCTCGGTACGCCTTCAGGCGTGTGCCGCCCTGGATACTTGCTAGGGGGCCTGAACAACGAAATATTCGCTCAGTACACGCTGATCTGTTCGGTCTGCTAAATCGTACAATCTTTGGCTAGCATCTTTCTTTGATAGGATTTATATAGTTTTAATATTTGTTAACTGTTTTACTGGGATTTTTTGACCTAAACAATATATACTTAAATATTTTGTTCATAATTAATTTTTATATATCTTTTGAAGGTTATATACATGCATATGTAGGTCTCTTATTTCATAGCATTTACAAATTTCATCATCTTACAATCCAATTTTCATTTTAGGTTTTGGAAATACTTTTACTGTTCACTAGTATTTTTTTAAATACAACTTTCAACACAAAACTATAATTGGAGAAAGGGAAAAAATAACTTAATTTTGGTAATTATTTCGATTAACTGAAATCTAAGAAAACTTTTTTTGAAAAAATTTCATACCGCCTATTTTGAGATCCTAGAACACGATTCTGGCCTTGGTTTTCTTAATTTTTCTTCATTTTTCCAGAAAACAAAAAAAAAAACGCCACACTTCACTTCACAAGGTCACTTTTATTTTTGTAAATAACACCAAACATTAGTATTTATTTTGGATAGTATTAGTTAAAATACATTGTAATATATTTCGACTATTTTTGTACAAATTTTAGCAAACAAATTAAGAAAAATGTATATTTTCAACGAAGGAGCAAAAATAAGTTTCGTAAACCTCATCTATTCGTTTGTTATTGAAAACGCCAAATATTCGCTGCCACATTGCCAGATGTAAAATCTTTTCATGATATAAACTTTTATAAAAAAAATTGCTGATCTCGGTCAACAACAAAGTTAATTTAAATGAAATTTTGGGTTAGTTTAGGTTGTTTTTGGTTTAGCTTGCTTTCAGTTGGTTAAAAAACTGAAACTAACTTGAACTAACTGAAACTAACGTAAACTGACATAGATATATTAATTAAGAAATGTTATTGCTCAGCAGAGATCACGTGAAGGTAGGAGTCTCTCTAGTAGGGAAGGATATTGGGAAAGGTCTGATTTAGTGGGGAAGCAGGCGCTTTGGTACTCCATAACATGATATGGTTAGTAACATTATAAGACCAAGATATATAAAAATGAATTAGGATTATAAATTCAATAGAGGAAGGATTTTGTTTGGCATCAGAACAAGAGAAGAAATAGATTGCATGAATAACTATCTAATAAAAGCAAATTATTAACTTTTTTCCTCATTCTCATTAAGAAAGTTATTGCTCAGCTGAGACCACGTGAAGTTGGGAGTCTCTCTATCAGGAAAGGATATTGGAAAAGGTCTGATTTAGTGGGGAAGCGGGTGCTTTAGTACTCCATAACATGATATGGTTAGTAAAGTTATAAGATCAAGATATATAAAAATGAATTAGGATTATAAATTCAATGGAGGAAGGATTTGGTTTGGCACCAGAACAGGAGAAGAAATAGACTGCATGAAGAACTATCTAATAAAGTCAAATTATTAATGTTCTTCCTCATTCTCATTAAAAGAGGGGGGATAAACCTGTCATGTGTATTTAAAATATTCCTGGTATATGTTCTTGTGATCGGAATATTTTTTCCAAAACAAATATTCCGCTAAGTAGCTGTGGAAGTGTTCTTCGCGCCTACCAAATACCGAAACGTTTCCATTTAAATCCGTCTAGGCCCTTTCAATGTTTTGAGTATGAGCTCCACTTTTGGAATCTACGAAATTTTGCGAATGAGTGGCAATTAAATGTTGGGAACCCTCGTCTGCTAAGCAATGCTAAGCCTTCGAACAATCCGACACGATCATAGTTACAAGTAGTATCCGATTTTGAATGACGTCTAAAAGAGTCTCCATTGCCAGTTCCTCAACGCAAACAAGAGAGAACCTCTTTGCGTTCTCCTGTATCCCACTAAAAACTCCACTGTTCGTCAATAATTCTACTCCTACTGTATTTTCTCTGGTCCATTCTATTCATCTATTGCAACAATTTTCTTTTATAGTCCAATTTTTCAGAATATTTTACAATTGGAACTAAGTTAACTTCCCTGCAAAAAATTTGCCCATTTAACAACAATCGCTGAGCCTAATCATTCGTTAGCCGTTCCTGTTTAGGCTTTAAACAATATTACCGAAAAATAAACTCGCAAACTAATATTTGGAGGGAAAATGTATATACGATCCTTAAAACCATTATTATTTGGAGGGAAAATCGTGCGTAATATAAAAATCGAAGAAAGAAAAATATGTTTTTACAGAAATCGTGAAATTTTAAATAATGCAGAAGTTCTTATAAGTGTGAAATTTGTGGACCTAAATTTAGTGTAAAAAATTAATCCTGAAGTGTAAAGTGATTTTATGTGTTTTCCAGAAAACTACAGAAAAATTCAGGAAAACCAAGGCCAAATTTCTCTTGATCGAAGTAATTACTTTCATTTTTGTCAAAATGTTAGGGTCTAGTCGTTATTAAATTTAAGTTTTATTTGTTATTTTCAGGCAGAATTGCGCAATCTCATCGTATGACGCACTTCTACCCCGGCAGAATTTCAGCAGCCTTACGTACGTAAGCGCATGCCAGATTGACTTAAAGCAGAATTGCATCAGATTCAGAAATAGCCGATGAATTATCTGCCTGATTCGATCGCGGCAGAATTGCAGAAGTATTACACTTGGGTTGCTACCAAAGAAGTAACTAAAGTTATAAAAATTTTATTTTCGTAGTAACGGATTTTAAAATAATTATTTGTGTTTACCAAAAGAAATTTTTGTTAATTTCGAATAAAAAGATACAAGAAAGTTCAATCGAAAAAGAGATATGTAAGTACATATATTCAAAGTACTGAAAAAACTCGTCGATTTTACAGAAAAATGACGCAAAATGACTTCGACCATGTGATAGAGGGAGTTCGACATTTCCCTAGATTACTAAATTATTATTGAGTCCTGAATTTCATACCAACGTGACACTAACTGATAAGAGATATATAAACTAGAACCACTTAGGCTTGTCACTAATGTCTTATATCATTCCTAAGTTTATTTAGTACTTTGACTATACTAATTTTAAGCTAAATAAAAAAAATTGTTTTTATTAACGATCTTGTGTAGTATGAAGTGCTTTCGTTTCTGTCTTGCATTGTTCTTTTAGCGATACGGAATTAACTATGAAAGCGTTCCAGATGTCAACTAAATTATTATACCCCCTGATTGACTAACATTATCTAACTTAAAAACTGGTCTAAGTTGACCATAGATATCCTAATTCACTAGTAAGACATACCTTTAAAATTGGTCTAAGTAGAGAGCAAAAGGTTTAAACCGATAAATGCAACAATAACTCCGTTAAGGTATCAATCTTAAAAATAAAAAGTATTTTTCTCCCATTACTAAACTGGCAGAAATGGAGAATGTTATTTATTATGGGAGACAACCATTCCTCTTTCAGATTCCAGAGCTTTATCTCTAGGTCTTTATCTTTAATTTTTCTATACACAACTTTTTGGTTGACATGTACAATATAAAATGTATTAAATACGCAAAACAAAGCCGGCTAACTCGAAAAACTAACTTCCATGGCGATTAGATCCAGTTTAAAATGTGAATTCTTGTAGTGAATCTGGTTCTTAGGATTTAAACTGATAAACAGTGGCGTACATAATGACCCCGTAGACCACGCGGTGCGGGGGGGGGGGCGCAGATAATTCAGGGGCGTCCTTTAATGAAAATGAATAAATATAAAGAATCAAAACGGACGCAAAATAGTAGGGCGAATTCAAAAATCTGCCGGGGGAGGGTGCACATACTCTTAGTTACGCTACTGCTGACAAATCTAACAATAAATTGCTAAATTGTTAAACTTTTAGTACATGAATTAATAAATAATTTTCTTTTATCGTCAGACATGAGAAAATGAAATATTTTATGTATTTTCGGGAGACAACTATTCTTCTTATCAATTTCAAGGTTGTAACTAAATTTTCTCATATACAGATTTGTTGATATATTCAATATAAATTACATAAACAAGACAAACTGATATACTAGAAGGTCTAACTTCCACGGCAACTAGATCGGATTTAAAAGTTAAACCTTATTAGTTAATCTGACTGTTGTTTCTTTAAAGTTTGAATTATCGCGAAATAATTTCATCTTGAGCGATTGTTTGTTAATCTCTCCCAAATCTAGAAATGTTTAAAATTAAATTTAACTATAGTTATCCCATTTATATTGACAATGTATAAAATATTTGAAGCAATATGTCGATGTAGTCAAATCCTTACATGGTCGGTTAATAAGGGTCAAACAATAGAAGTGCCAAATTGTCAAACAATGTTGATTTGATGTCATATTGTCAGCTGTTTCACATTTTCGCTTCTCTCGATCTTGTATAACGAGTTTAACTCCAACACCCAGTGTAGATGGGTAAAAATGATTATGACCAGTTAAGAGTCATAATTCTTCGTAAGAATATCTCTTCTATGAACTGGATCAAAGCGGTTGGACATGTGGGGAAAAACAAAATTTAAACATGTGTTTCAGGTACATTACATTAAAGCGTTTAAGAATTATTTGAGATCAAGTAACTTGAAAAATTATTAATTAACGTGTATTTATATTTGACATAAAATATAGTTATAAAAAGTGGTAATATTCTTAATGTGATTGACTGCGAGACTTCGATTCTACGTCCGTCATTGCCTGCTGAGCTTCCCATTCCGTATTCTCAGCTATTTTATTAAGAAGCCTTTCGTTTTCTTCCAGCAATGCATCTACAGCTTTCTTATTTTTCTGTAATATAAAAGAAAGTAATAAAAGTAAATTTGTTGCTAGAGGTTTATTAAATTCTGATAACGACTTAACATTTTATGTTTATGTGAAAGAAAAATATATTTCAGGTTTCTTAAATACTTTTATCTGCCATTTTCTTTCACAAACCAAATTATATCTAAAGTCCATAATTTTTGTCAGTGACTCATCGCTCGCATATAAAGTGTCCCTGGTTGTGCGCCGTCAGGGAATCAATTTCAGTGGCGTGTGCATTTCAGAAAATAATAAATGATGATATTTCGTGGGAATATCAAAATATTTTTTTAAGTTAAATTTATTTCCTCACATTTTTATCAACCCTTACATTTTTTTTCTGGAGGAGAAACCTTGCATAGGCACCTTCACAATGTATGAAAGGTAGTGCTGGATTCTAATCGACCTAAATCACCTGGGACTGAAGCTCCTACCGTTTTTCCTTGGTCTGTCGTTAGCGATGACTGCTGACAGTCCAAGGTTATTCAGTAAGGCCCCCGATTTTCAGACCATTAAGCCTTAACAAACATTTGGTCTTCACTC
The DNA here is from genome assembly GCA_034092305.1 of Diaprepes abbreviatus. Lineage (NCBI taxonomy): Eukaryota > Metazoa > Arthropoda > Insecta > Coleoptera > Curculionidae > Diaprepes > Diaprepes abbreviatus. The sequence goes on from JASJET010000139.1 coordinate 11,059,881, forward strand.
AGTGTAGCTGCTCCCGGCGCCAGTTGCACCCAATGCTTCGTACTCTTATTACATTTTGCTTACAATATATGGTTGTCATTTTAAGATATTTTATATGAACTTTAGGTACCTTTAAAGTATTTTATGCATATTAAAGCGAAAGTTTGTTACTTACCTGCTCCTCTGAGTGGTGTCCAGTGCGTTTCCCTTCTGATTTGTTCGTTTTGGACCAATCAGGGTGCGTCTAGTGTCATCCTCAGAAGTGTGACATAGGTAATGTCACTTGATTCGTCAGTAGAATTGCTGTAGAGACAGATCTGAACCTGAGAAACTATCAGCGTCAAGGATGAATATTAATGGTTCAACCACTGCCTCAACGTGAACGTCCAAGTGTCACATTCTTTGTTCTCCTGTTTTAACATGATCGATATACTTTTTCCAATCACTGGCCGTCACGTTAGTAATTGCCTCGTTCAATAATATTTTGACATCTGCTAATTTGAATGTTTTGTTTTTTCGTGCCACTTCATTATTTATTTGCACCCATATTAATTCGATTGGGTTAAGTTCACAATGGTACGGCGGCAGTCTTAACACCGTTTTTCCCGAGCCATTTCATCAATTTCATATTTGATATATTTTTGTTTATTTACCCTCACTAAATCTAGCAACTGCACTTTAAACATTATTTCGTCAGATTCAATGTTTTTTGAGAAGAGTCTTAGGCATATTTCCGCCTTTTTAGCCGCTCAAGTCAGAATTTTTTCTTGGCGTCGACTATGATACGGGCCATTGTCCATTACAATTACCGAATCAGGTACCACAAGGTTTGAAATCGAAGAAAACCATCGGCGTTCATGTTTTCATGATAATCCCTTGGTTTTCGAGATTCGAAACGTTCTAAGAAACCAGACACATTTCCAGTATGAGTTATTACAAGACGACGATCTTTTCCACTTGGATTGCATAGTCTTTATGAAAATCCTTCCATAAATGCTTGCTTCGAATTTTAATGTTCAGATCTTGCCATACCTTTCTAACCGTGTGCCTTTCATTAAGCCATGTTTCGTCGGTGTAATAAATTTTTTCTGTTTTCCCGAAACTCCCATATTTTTTCCAAATATTTTCGCTGCTATAAAACATTTTCATTCTTCTTACTTAGTAAGCTTTCCCGATTCGGTTTAAGATATCTAAAATTCATTTTTTTTTAAAGTTCGTTTCAAAACCTTTAGTGATATTTTAAATAAACATCGTCGTTATTAATATGTCTTAATTTTTTTTAATGTTGATATTTCATTTTTGAAAAAGAAACCATGGACTTTGCGACGAATGGCGTATTTTGTGTTATCGTTCAGGATTATTTTTTCCGGCCTCTTGTCTGCCTTGCTTTTTTTGGTCGTTTTCTTTAGAATGACCATATAAAACCCTAAACAGCGGGCGCGAAGAAATTTTCGGTAAAGTGTCACATATTTCTGCAGCATCCGAAGTGGTAATTTCAGGGTTTCATTCTCGAATACCATGGTAAATATTTGTAATCATTATTCGTTCTTTTAACGTGAATTGACTACTTTTTCTTGTTTTCGCACCACTAGTTAAAAGTTCGTTAATATCCATAGTTTATATATCCAAATATATACACCAAGTATATAACTATAATAAACTTTTTTTACACAACACAACATCTATATACCACGAAAGCATAGTAATTATATAATGAACTCACTGAATCTATCCATGAGTCAATAATAAAGCAATAAATATTCAAAAAATTCCAAAACCCAATCGGAACGCTTATTTTTAAGTCTATTCAAGATGGACATTCCGTGTACGTGTGTTGCCACATCCATTATTATCACGATAAGAAACCAAGTACATATTGGACGGCATCACCCTGCTATTTTAAATGCGATCAGCTGATTGTTATTTGAGGCTCGCGGAATATGACAACAATGCCTTTTAAGCTTTTAGTCCCTGTCCTGTTAATAGAGCGGCAAAGTTTTAAATTATTTGCATCTTATTCCATGAGATGTTTATTTCGCCGCTTCGTCGTTTTGGTGACCGGTATTAAATGAGTCAATGACAGAAATTATGGACTTTAGGTTTAAAACATTTTTAAAAATATTCTTCTTATATCTATTTTTAAACCTATAAGTAGTTAAGGATAATTTCAAATTATCTCTAAACAGCGATTTAATGAACACCATTCTTACATGCCTTTCGTTTCGCCGCTTTAAGTAGATAACATTTTTTACGAAGAATAAATTTTTTTCGAAAAGTCAAAAATAAAAATAGTTTTTCCACATGCTACTTTTGTTCGCACATATACTGTAAGTAACAAATTAATGTTTCTCAGGCCTGGGGCTACAGACTGAAATGGGGCCGTAAATGAATATGCCCCAAAACTATGTGCCTGGAAACGAAGGAAAGGAATCCATGTGAGCTCCTCGAAGCCTGGAGCTATAGCTCCCCTAGCCCTTACTTTAGTCCGGCAGTGTACAGTGCTACAAGATTTGGAAAATGCGTTCCACATCAACGAATTTATGTATAACCTGATATTTATTTATATCGAAATTTATTGATCAGTGGCGTGTCGTTAACGAGATTATACTTGGCATCAGTCCTTGCCTTTTTGTTTTTTTGCGTCCCTTTCCTCCTCGCTTTATATTAGACATAATATAAAGGCTTTTACTTGAGATAAATAGGCCTAAAATTATTTAAATGAAAGAATATAATAACATTCCCAGCTCCCTTAGATGAGAGTCTTAAAAAAGTTAAAAATGCTTTTCTACGCAAGCTTTTCTGCACAATAAAAAAAGTAATTGTATTTTGTTTATAAGATCAATTTTCAGGTTCATTACCTTAACCTTACATAATTTTACATGGAATGTTGGCAGTTTATTTTATTTATCCCATGCATTTATTACCTTACTTTTAGTTTAAAAAGTAATTTTGATAGGATTCCGTATTCACTATCTTGAAACCTATTTGTCTCTTCACCTCATAGACGTAAGAGAAATTAATATTATTAATATAGACTGCGGATCCTAAAGTAGCTCACTCTAAAAAAGAGATAGAACATTTTCAATGGGTAATAGCCCTTTTTTAATTTTGGTCAGGTGACAGGGATATCCAATGACGTTTGGATTATCGTGCTTGGCTCCGCCATTAGAAAGAGAGGTACTACTTATCGAAAACACTCTATCTTTTTTTAAGCGTGAGCCAACTTTTTTCTATAGGATCCGCAGTCTATCTTAAATAATATTAATTTCTCTTACGTCTATGCTTTACCCTAAGACTCACGACACGCCACTGTTTTTTTATTCTAATTTCATAAAATTATCATTTAAAATTATAATCACAGTACGATATCTTTTTTAAATTTAAGCTGTATTACCTTCAAATAATGTTCAAAGGACAATTTAAACCTGACTTAGCTAATCACTTAAGTTATCGAGTAATAGTAACATAGAACTGAGAGATAATAACCTTATTCTTCAAAATAATCCGAAATTAAAATACATAATTTTCTAAGTGTCACGTCCTATAAGATTCTTTCAGGACTTGTATAATCAGTTTATTAGAAATTTGGAATAAATGACTTTTTGATAATGTGCTTGACATAATAAGTCAAATATCAAAGGCAAAACTGTGGCATGAATACATAACAAAAACAGCGAAGTATATTTTGTACAATACTTAAGAGCTAGTTGCGAGACTTCAGCTGGCATCACGGATAACCCAGTGTGCAGATGGTGCCTGAAGAAGGATGAAACTCTAGACCATGTTCTAAGAGAGTGCCCGACATTCAATGGATTATAATGGGGATACAATAATATCGCTAGAAGCAGTCAGGCAAGGTTAGATAACGAGGCTGCTTGGATTTGCAAAGGCGATCGGCCTTGAATGACGTGCGATCATAGAGGGATGTAATGGGCCTAACGAGGCCTAAGCATCGAATATCGAGTGTCACCACTTTTATTCATTTCTTCATTCATTCTAGGAGTTTTAAAATAAATGATTTTATAAAAAAAATCAAATTTATTTCTTTAACTTTCACAAAAGATTACACACAATATCAATAAATATAAAAATATTTTTTAAAATTCTTTAGTCTCAAGATAATGATATATTTTTTCAAATTCATAAATTTTGTATTACCCTTTACATTATTACGTATCTATTGCTTAATCTTTTATGAGAATGTGATTACAATGGTGAAAAAAGTCTGGTGGAAAATGCAACTCTAGAAAAATTATATATTATATATCAGCAATCAAGTCTGAAAATTGGTACAAACACTATCAGAACTTGCTAGTTGAGGAAATATCTGATTTTAGACTAGAAGGGGAAATATGACTGGAAGTAAATACGCCGATCATTTTTACATTGGAAGATATAGCACAAGCAGAACAGGCAATGAAAAATGGACGAGCGACAGCACCTGGAGAAATAGTAGCGAAACTAATCAAATATGGAGAACAATATCTATTAATTCGAATTACTATCCTGATAAATGCTCCCATACAAAAGGGTCAAACTTCTAATCAATAGAAAAAATCACATCTCTTTTTAAAAAGGGGCAAAGAACTAATGCTAAGAACCATAAAAGTCTATGAGCTGACTATTTGGAAAACTGTTTAACGGGAAATTGAAACGTGATACAAAAAATATAATCAGCGAAGACCAAAGCGGTTTTATGTCTGGGAGATCCTGCATGAACAATTTATTTATAATACAGTAACTTATAGAAAAAAGAGTATCTAGGAGTAAAATATACATTGTTTTCATTGATTTAAAAAAAGCCTACGATTCGGTCCCGCACAAAAGATTGTGTGAGATGTTGATACAACTTTCAATACAGCCTGCTCTGGTTAATGTTACTGTAGAATTTTATAAAGAAAATGTTTCTTTCATCAAATCAGGAAACACATTAAGTTAGGGAATTTACCCCTCCAAAGGTCTTAAACAAGGATGTTCTTTGTTTCCGCCGCTATTAAATCTCTATCTGAATTTAATTCGTCGGGACTGGAGAAGCTCAGTGAGTGGAACGGACATCCCCATCGGCAATTGCCACACAGATGCATTGGATTTCGTGTTTATGCTGCGACGTTTAATAACAAGTGAAAGGAGAAGAACATCGAGTGAAATGGACGATGTTCGAAGATCTGCAAGGGTTCTTGGAACGGATAGGATGGAAGCGGATGAAACTGTACTTGAGAGAGTGGAAAGAAGGGGGCGAAAGTGGTTAGGTTATCTGCTGAGAATGGATGAGTAAAGACTTTCATTCATCCATCATAAATAAATTATGGTAATAGAAGTATACTACTTAATATAGCAAAACTCTCAACCAGGGTTATGTGCCAATTTTTTTTTTGGAAATTGTGGATTTATTATTATAAGCTTAAAAAAACTTACATTTATAGCTTCTTTGTACTTATTATGAATTTCTTCATTCGTAGATACTGCCAAATTAACCTTTTTCTGTGCCGCTTTAGGAGCAATATACGACATTCCAATAATCGAATTTAATTTCTTGTTCTGGTTTATTTCCGCTTGCAAATTTCTTCTTAATTGGTTAGTTTCGACCAACAAAGACGCATTTTCATCGACAAGGCGAACTTTGTCGAAACTTAATGTACTGGTATTTTTCGTAGCCTAAAATTATTTATATTAAATAAAATCTTGTATTTTAAAAAATATTAGCACAAAAATTAGAAACTCCGCTTCGAAAAAAATAAACAAATTTCTACGCAGTTTTAGTTAAACTTAGTGCGTTATGTGTTTAGAGTAATTGTAATAATTACTTGGGTATGTAAGGTGGCCACTGTACGTTCCAAGAAGTCTCTTTGTCGCAAAAATTCACTTTTGGCTTCTGTGTCCTCAGCTTGACTGACTTCAAAATCTTTGTCGGCGTTATATTTATGATACATTTCCTAAAAATTTAAGAAAAAATCGTGACAAAAAAATGTGAAGCGTTTGACGTGCGACGTTTGTAATAATAACCATTTTTCTGCAGGTCTTGGCTTGGTGGTATGGGTGGGTAGATGGTATATTTCTTTAGTTATAGTATACCAGTCAGTAAACAAAATCAACTAATTCTTACCACGAAATGCCTGAAATACATTGGTTCAATTTTTTACCGATTGTACTATATATAATTGCAGCAACTTCAACGTTAAACCAACAAACGTAAATTTGGAAATTCGTTCGTAAATTTAACGTTCGGTTGGTACCGAACAGTGTCTAATTTACTATTAAGGTTTTTTGGTTAGAGCACCTATTGAATATAGCAATGTGAAATTTGTGACAGATGAGGTTCAAGATTCGAATCCATTAGATATTCTCGCATGTGTAGAATTGATCCGACCATTGGTTATTTTGATTCCAAGAATAGGCTTCCACGATAACTTTTGTGTAAAAATTGTGAGATTACTGCTAGCTATTTAGTAGAAACTCACCTTTACAACTTTTTGCAGCATAGGTACATTCTGTATAAATCCACTAGCATGATGTATATCCATTCTGATCGCTTGTAGTGCTTTTTTCATTATTCTGTTCCTTTCCACCTCTTTTCGAACCTCGTTCGCCGAAGCAGTTAGTTTCGCACGCCCTTCCGCCATTTGAGTATCCAAATTTAAAATAACTTTTTGAAGATTTTCTAATTCTCGCACCATTTCGTTTATTTGAGTAATCTGTTCCTGTATGGTTCGTTCTCTGGGTTCTATTTGCGATTTTAACTCCTTAATCTACAAACACAATTAATTTAAATGGATTTGAATGATAAATTTAGTTCTATCGGAAAAGATGAAGTCAATATATTCAATGCAATATGCATAACGATTTTTACTGGAAGTTCCTTAGGACTTTTTGTAATTTTATATGTAAAAAATAAAAATAAAAAAAAATGGAAAGGATAATGAATTGTGGTTTATGGAACGTTCAAGGGATTTATGCCAGAAATAATACTAGAGATAGATAGGATAAAAATAGATATAATAACATTCAGGTAAACCAATAGGAAAGGAACTGAATCAGAAGAAGTTGGCAATTACATACATTTGTTTAGTGGAGTTTCGAAAGATAGTTGGGCCAAACGTGTGGTTTTCATAATAATCAATAGAAAATTAAAAAACAAAATCGACTGGGAACCTATAAATGAAAATCTCATGAAGATCAATTTAAATATATGCGGAAAACGATTTACCATAATTAGAATATGTATCGTTGAGGTCAATAGACGATAAACTTGATAAAACATTAACAACTATTACACATACCAGAGATATCATTTGTTAGGAGATTTTAATAACCATACAGGTGGAAGAACCAGTAGTGATGTGGTAGGACTATTTAGACAAGATACTATGAGTGACAACGGCCAATGATTTTTACGAACAGAAGGAACTGAAAATAGCTAATGTTTTTTTTCAAACACACAATATACTTGGGAATAGCATACAAGGCATCTTAAATCTATAATAATTAAATAACAAACATCCAACTAACTGCATGATGTAAGGGTTCCAAAAGGAGCTACTTTGTAAATTGAACTACTACTTGTTGAAAGGAAAAATGTATATACCAAGAAAAAAAGCCTACAACAAAAATCAATGTAATGATGAAGATACAAAGAGCGATACTGTGAACTACGCCAGGTATAATTAGGACAGTTTATTGCAGGATAGTATCAAATATTTAAACGCTTAGAGAAATACCCGAATCTATCTGAAGACATGATCTTCGAGGAAAACTTGTAATAACATTATGGAAAGTACCAAAAAAGCTGTTTGGGAAAGTATCAAAAAGCAAAAGAAGTTCAATAAACAATGGTAGACGAAGGACAAAGAGAAGTTAGTAGAACAAAAGAAGGCACTATTTTTAAAATGGCTAATCACAAAATTCATGGAGCTTTACAGTAATACTAAATGAGAGATAAAACAAAATATAGACCACCAAACAATAAAATAGGGGATAGAAAATGCTAGAAGGATACATAGGTACACAGGGAATGTCCAAACTTGAACAACTTCTGAAAGAAATTAGATAGAAATACACTAAATATGGTATAATATTCAACGTAAATAGAGAAAGAGTAGAAGTAGATGAAAACACAGTGAAAAAAGAACTCTAGCAAAATTTAAGAATAAAGTGGTCCAGAGGCGTCAGTGCAGAGTTACTAGAAAAACGACACCAATACACCATACACACCATACATTTAGTCACTCTATAAAAAAGGCAATAAGGACAACTATGTTACAAGTGCAGCAGGAACACTATACGGCAAACTGTTGAGGGACCTAATAGAAAAAGAATACGTCGAAGAGGAAGAACAATGTGGGTTCAAGGGCGATCAATCATGTATGGATAACGTGTTTTGTCTGAAACAAATAATCGAAAAGAGAACAACTGTAAACTTTAAGACACATATTATTTACATATTATTTATTGATATTGCCAAAGCATATTGCAATATATTTCATTGTCAATTATGAGAAGTACCAGAGTATCAACGAAACTTTTATTATGGCAGCTAAAAATGTTTATACTAATTTCACTTTAAGAACTAAATCTGGAAATAAACTTCCAAAACGATTTCAAGTGATAACGTTGCTTATAATTACACAAAAGAAGAGTTAACGAAATGGAAACAGGAAAGTGCTTGAATGGGAATAGTTTTAGATGATACATTTATAATGTGCAATTTACGAATGCTTAGGCAGCCATAGCAGGGCATAAAGAAGATCTTGAATATATGACACTTAAATTGAAAGAAATATGTGAAGAATGGGGCTTGACAATTTATACCAGCAAAATAAAGTATCTGAATTCTGAATATTGAAACATACACCAAAAATATACTACTTGGAGAATCAAAGATACAAGCTTGAGACGTATATAGATACCTTGGAGTAAAATCGGATTTAACTGGAACAAGATATGGGAAGAAAATAAAAGCAAGAATAATTCAGATAAGAAAAGCGCTAGGCTGCCTTAAAGGAGTCATGTGGAGGAAACACATAACAAGTCAGCGTAAATATAACATCTACAATAAGCTAATCAGCTTACTGTAGATGTTAGAAGTTGTTTGCTTTATGGAGTAGAAACTGGGAAAATTGTAAAAAAACAAAAGGATATCAGAAGCAACAGAAAAGGATGCATTAAAAAGATCAGTGAATATAGAGAATATGACACAAAGACATACGACAGCTGATAAGAATAAAAATGACAGTTACGGATTACACTCAGAGAAGACAGCTCACTTGGTTGAACATTTACAGCGTATGGTAAACTACAGGTTTGCCAAAAGAAACAAAAAGGGGAAGGTTAAAGTTTACTTGCTTATATAAGATTGAAACGAAGTTACATTCAACTGACTGAATATAATCTAGGTTTTACGACATACACAACGTCGGTCTTAAATTTTCGTTGATTTTAAAGAATTTTCAAAGAATGTCAATATAGTGGATCAAAATGACAATAAAATATCTAATTTAATAAATCCAAGAGCACCAACAATAGAAACAATGAAAGTAATTATAAATGCACTAAAATTTATCAAACCGCAAATAAAATCGTGGGTTACAAGCGTAAATTTTTAAACTTCAACTTAATACTTTATAGTTTATGGTTTGCAAAATTTGTATTTTTTACCTTAAAATCTAAAATAAATTTAAACTTCTCAAGTTCCTGATTTTTACTCTTCAACTGGAATATTCGCTTTTCTTTATCTTCAATCGTGCTGTCTCTTTCTACTATTTCTTTCTTTATGTCTATAATGTCCTTTTCTAGTCCGTTAATTATACTTTTAAATTTAATGTGTTCGTTTTCAAGGAGATAAACTTGGTGTTTGTAATCATCCGCCTCTTTTTGGGTTGCTAAAAATCAATTTCCAATTTTTACAGGTTGAAGTAAAATCTGTATATTTATTAATGATTACTGATTAAAAATTGTTTAAACCATTTGACTTTTGATCAAAACTTTAGCCGAACTTGGACAATGATCTCGAGCAAGAGGTAAAATTCGTCAGTGAAAATAACGATAAAAATCTCTCGCTCAATCATCTTTCTAACCTCGGCAGACATCATTGTTCCGAACATCAAAAGGATTAGTTATCATTCAATCCCAATTTGACCTTAAGCGGACCTTCACCTTTAACCTTGAGGGGAGATCAAGTTTAGCACCGAAGATGAAAACCTTGTTCTCGATCCTCTGTACAATATCGGCTGAAGTCATTCTTACGAACATAACGAAAGGCTGCAATAATATAGGTACAGGCTTTCAAACACAAAATAGTCCAATTTTAGTAATCTATATCTTTGAACTATGAGTTTTCTGGACTTAGCGACCATTGACACTTTTGATCTACTAACCAAGAACTATCAATCCAGGTGGTTTCAAAGAGTTCGACCGAAAGACATTTACCATAAAATTTCTGCCGGCTCTTTTTACAGGATAACTTGAAAGAAACTGTGCTATAATCGACTTTGTCTTTTTAAATAGTAACTCTCAATTTTTTATACACTTTTAGACTCCCTGCAAAATTATGAACATTTTTTTTTATAACATATCCTATACCTAAATGTGTACACACACATATATATATATATATATATATATATATATATATATATATATATATATATATATATATATATATATATATATCGCTGTTATTAACTATCTGTTTAATGGACACTCTAAGTTCTTCAGGATTTATGTCTACTAGAGCTATTGAAGGATCATCTGCATAGTTCACCACCCTAGTTATATAAGAAGGCAAATGATTCATAAATAAAGTAAAAATCAGTAGCCCTAGTATTGAACCCTGAGCTACACCCATATCAACTTCATACTCACTGGGCTTACAGTCATTTAAAAGAACCGATAGTTTTAAATAAGACAAAAATCGAACAGTTTTGTCCAGCACTTTTATCCTGATACGTCTAATAAAATTAATATCCATGCTATCAAAGGTCTTTGAGAGATCAAGAGAAATCTATACTAACCCTTAGTTATTAGTTTATACGCGAAAGATAATTTCAAATCACTTTTTCCTCAGTTTCATGCGACATTGAAAAAAGAACAAAGTAATATTGTATTCGCAATAAAAATATACTACTAAATTTAACAGATTATGACGTATTATCATTCTAATGCAGTACCTAATAATTTTTTCTTAACAACTGCTGCTTCTCCTCTTAATCGTACATTAAGATCTTGTTCTTCTTTTATCTCTTTTTCATGAGCAGCTTTTAATTCATAAATTTCTCGGTCGCAGTCATCTTCAATTTGTTGTTTGATGAGTTCATGTTCTTTAACCAATTTCACTATTTTTTCTTTAAACTACAAGAAATGATGAAAATATTTAGATAAAAGGAAATTTGTTAGAACAAAATGTTATTCAATAAACAAAACGAACATAGGATTTGTCTTAAAAGTCTTTCTTCTATTTTATTATTGTTTATTAAAAATCAAATATCATCCTAGTGTTTGTTGTAGATCTTTATTTTAGGGTATTAAATATATTGACGAAAACGCAAAAAATAGTCAACTGCAATACCTCTTCGATTAAAATATCTTTTTCCTTGACCATTTCAAGATAGTGATTAGTTATGGATTCTTCAGATTCTGCTTTATCTCGCTTCAGAGCTTCGTAATTTTGTTCTTGTTCCTTGAGCATAGAGCTCATTTTTTCTTCATATCTTAAAAATACGTATGTTTTAAATTTGATTGTGAAATAGTTTCTTTTGTTAGAAGACTTGTTTGATATGGAGAAGAAAATTAATTTCCTTTTACATAAAAGTTTTAACAATGAAAATGGCTACCAGTACCTATTTTTTAGTTGAATAAATTATCTGAAATTTACCTTTTTTAACCGTCTATTATTAATTCAACGTGTATATACATATCCAGTGATATATTCCCCGAAGCTTGAAAGTTGGCCTTCATAACTTCATTATTTAGAAGTGAGGATATATTTAAAATATGAAATTATAGGGCTATTTCTAAATTTTCATTAATATCAAAGGTTTTTGCGCAAATAGTAAACACAAAATTGGAATTCAGGTTTCAAGGAATTTTGATCGAAAACCAGCATTACGGGTCAATAATGGTCACAAATTTATTAATATCGCTGATTTAATTTGATAACGACATATCTCAAAAATGTGCTTTTTTCAGGAGAGCAGTTTAAATAAAACAAGAAATTAAATCAATTTCGACCAATCAGATAACGTCATTCAGTCACGCAACCTAGCCAAATGTATACATAGGAATATGAGTTTTATTCACATGATGTTATAGATTAGTTTGTGTTGAATGGTAACATTATCAAAAAAATGACACATTTTGTGATGTGCCGCTATCAAACTAAAGCAGCGATATATGAATAAAATATTTCATAATTATTGGAATCTAAGAATCAAATTGATGCTGTTTATATAGACTTTGGTAAAGCATTTGGTAAGGTTGAATGGTTATTTGACGAACATGTATCAGATTTTAATCGAATCCATGTAATGTCTGAGGTTTCACAAGGGGCACATTTATTTCCCACACTTTTTAATGGGTTTATTAATAATATCTGTAATATTGGGGAGTACTCTTCTATGCCTGTTTATGCAGCTGATTAGAAAATATTCTAGTGTATTGAATCAGTCGAGGACTGTACGGTGTACGAAGCTTTAAGAGAATATAAACAAATTATTATTATTATTAACTTTCAATATATTGTCAATAATAATCATTCAGAGAGCTTAGAGAATCTAAAAGATCAGATTATATATTTTGATACAGAACTTAATTTAATTACCATATTATCTTCAAAATTTTGAAAATGTTAAGATTTAAATTATATAAACTCTATTTTAGAAAATGTAAGTCAGGTCTGGCCACCATTTTATAAAAGTTATGTTCTTCAGCTGGAACAAATTGAGATATAATTTACAAGATTTGTGTTTTTAAACTTGGATTACTTCTTCACGAAATTAATTATATAGATATTATGAAACTTTTGAATATATCACTTCTTGATCAAAAAAGATCGTTTCTAGATCTTTGTTTTCGTTTTAAATAATTAATTTTCAGGTTGATTGCCAAAAAAAAAAAATAGAAATCACGTAGTATAAATTAAAAACTAGCCTTTAAAATTTAAAATTATAGGAACATTTATTTTAATTACAAATTTGACAAAATTACTAATTATGGTTTATATTTACTCATTTACATGGTTTGATTACCGAATCATCTCGTTTTTTGTAATCCGCAGGCAATTATATTCATGACAAAAAAATAATTATCTTTGTTATTTTAAAATCTGAGCTCTTTTCTCCCCATTACTTTATTTTTATTTCAATCAGATTTGAAAATTTTCAAAACAGTTCATTTTGGCGATGAAGTAGTGACTTTACATCAAAATTGTTTTGATCCGTTTTGATGTGATTATAGACATGCTTTTTTTTTTATTTCGGTTGTTGGGAGTTTTTAGGTTAGCTTATGCTTGCTGTGCCGTGCGTTTAATAAACCAAAATAACGTCGTTTTTTATTAGCGAAATCTTTAAGACACATAAAACTGATAAAATGAAAAAAAGGAAATATCACTCTCAAAACTATTTTATAGAACTTCAATGGTTTTTTAATCACTAATAGAAAATGTGTCATTTCTTTTGACGTTATGAGTGATGGTAAGTTGGCCGGTTTTTAATTGTTATAAAATTGTCTTAATATGTCTCTAAATATTTTAAGGGAGATACGTACAGTTCTTTTTATCAAAAGACACATTGAGAGAATTTGGATAAACTATCTATGTAACTGTATGTTTTGTAATATTAGCAGCACAAGAAGTCTTGCCAGGTACCTCATTTTTAGATTTAAATCAAATTTCATATCCACATAGATCTTTTGATTTTTGGAAAATCTGCCAAATGTGGAAAACTTCAAAAGCACACACACATCAAGATCACAAGGCAAGTTTAATTCTTTTGGATTTACGAAAAGACTATGACGAATAATTTTCTGATAAAAAAACTAAGAAATATATAATGAGAAAGATGTTTCTCTCAGATGGTGGCTGTTGGCCACGATATTTTCGACGATATGCACGTTGAGTTAACACAACTGAATGACTATTTTCAATGTACATTGTCACTATTTCGGCGCGTTGTTTCGGTGTAAAGCGATTCATGGTTAAAATTGTACTGAATTGACGTTTCAAAAACACTTATAACCAAATCAATCGGTTGGTAAATGTCAAAGTTATTCAATGTTTACATATCGACATAAAAGATGACGTACCCTGAATATATATATATATATATATATATATATATATATATATATATATATATATATATATATATATATATATATAAACATATTTTCAAGTACATTTTTATGTTGTTTTTTATTATTCTGAAACATTTTAAATATTCCTTGTTCATAACAAAAAAACTGCAAAGATTCAGTCATGGTTTAAAAGTATCGTTTTTGGGTAACTGAAAGTAGTGACGTAATTTAAAATATATTTTAAACCAGGTTACTCAACGAAAAATACCTTAAATGTCGCATTGTGGCATATTGTTGAAAAGTTAATTATATATAGAGAATGATAATGAAAATAAATGTCGGATTCCACCCAAAATAACATAGTTATAACTACTGCAACTTGTTTAAACTACATTCTAAAATCTACGTTTTTTTGAATCTTTCAAGGCGCCAATGTTTTAAATTGGTAGCTTAATAAATAAAAAATGGGACGTCACATTATTTTAATTTGTATACATATGTCATTGCAAAGCATGAAAGCATAATGATATAGACAAATTAAAAAAAATGTGTAATATCTAATAGGTTAAGTTAAAAGGAAAATAATCCTGAATATGCCATGGGATTCCCAGTGAATAATATTTCAGGTATTTTCAACTATTCCAAAAATATTTGTTTTAAATTTATGAATAACTAAATGAAAAACATAAGATTCTAACAAATCTCATTGGTCACCATGAAAATATAAAACATAAAATATTTTCTTACCTCATAAACTTTTTATACTCGACAATTAGTTTTTCATTGTAACTTGCTTCTAATTTTTGAACAAACAATTCATGATCAACTTTCATTTTGGCTATTTGACTGTTTATATTATTAATTTCTTGAATATGATCACCTTCCATTTGCTGAAAATAAAAATCTTAAAGGAACCCGCAGAAATCTTATAAGATAATAATTTTGCTCAAGATGTCATTTTATCGGTTACTGTAATTTTATATAAACAAATTTAAAAAATGTATTACTATAATATGCATATCGTATTTCATAAAATTATGCAAAACTAGTTTATGCGTACAAACTATAGATATGTCTTACGAAAATGAGTATCGTATATCAAGAAATTATGTACAGTTTATTTGATATAGTTACTACTTTTTGTCTTTGAATCTCATGATTACAATAGCTACGAAAGCATAACTGCATGAATTTGAATATAATTTCCAATATATAATGTAAAGATTTTAATTTTGTTACATTGAAGGAATCAGAATTAGGTCGCAAAGATACCTCATTTTTAATTTTCAACTCTTCAATAGCGTGACAGTACTCTGCATGAATATCCTTCATTTTCAATGAATGCAAAGCATCGTTCTGTCGCATCTGATACGAATGCTCAGTCTCAAGTTCTTTCAATCTCAGTTGTAAATTTTTTATCTGGTCCATTTTGTCTTCCAGAATTTGTCTTGAAATTAAAATTTCACTTGATGTTGATATTTCTTTATCCAATTTAATTGATTTATCCTCAGCATTTTGTACCTTCCAGAAGCATACGCTCCCATCTACTGCTCCTGTGATGATATACCGGTCGTCGTATGTAAGATGCATCTGAAAGTAAATTTTGTCAGTATGTTTGCGAAATGATGTATTTATGAGCATCTTTTGTTTATTTAGTGTCCTCAAAATATGATGTAATAAATTTTAATAAAATTGTCGTTTTGACGTAGAGAGAAGACAACATATAAAATAATGTCTCGTCTTTAAAATTTGCATTTAAAATATTATTAAGATTTCTTTAACACGGAAGTGGGGAGGTAGACAGATCTCAGCTCACAAAAACAGAAACAAATCTGTTTTAATAGGAAATAAATTTTAGAACATGCTTTATATGTAGGCCAATCAGAATATCTTAAACGGTAGTGGTTGGTGATGGAGAGCCTGCCAGAATTTACTTCAAAATCCGTTGGTTAATTTATTTACAGCTTTTTAATGTATCTCTTTGATTAATTGTAATAAAAAAAGTGATTACACCAAGTTATCAAATATTTTTTATGCAACCAACATAAAAGTTTATGTAAGAGAATTTAAGACTATATTTTTACTTTAAAAAATGGTGGTAATATCATTATTATTTAAAGTCATACCATAAGATACCACTGTTCGTAAGGGCAATCATATGAAAACATATTATTAATTTTTAGAGAATCCTTGCAAGATCTTCATGATATTCACTTTTCTAACTTTGCACAAATTATTATTACCATTGTGATAGTTCTTTTATGCATAACAAACTCCAGATATTCGGCTTTCTCGAGAAAAGGCAATTTTATGCTGTAAATGGTCCCTTGATTTCCAGCTACAAAAAGCATAGTATCTAGTTGAGAGAGGACAATAGCGTCTAAACCAGCTGTTGGAGAAACCAAAACTATATCTCTGAAATGAAAATTTTTTTTAGGTATATTTGATGCCTCTAAATATTTTTTCCTTTGGAAGTTTTTAAATAATTTCATGTTTGCTATACCTATGTACATTTGAATTCACTAATTCTCTAATATGCCCGTCATTACCAACGGCATATGTTTCTTTCCCACTCTGAGTGGTGGCCACTCCAGTGAAAGGGCATGACTTAATAATGGTTTCAGTAATCCTAGAACACTCGGCAACATCCCATACATACACAGCACCTTCTGAGCCACATGTAGCCACGTAACGATCGTCTTTGTTCCATGATATATCACGAATCTGACAAAAGTAAAAATGATATTAGTGCTGATATATTATCAGTTAAAATATGACAACTGGTATTGACTACATTATAAAAACTCTAGCTCGGTCCCTGAATTCCAATAATTTAGAAAAGAAACACTTACGGATAATCTTTTTGCTCATGAAAATAAATGCTCAAAACCAAAATTAAAATTTCATCCAGTTTACTTGCTATAAATATTTTGATTACTTGTCATGCAAAATGAATCTTTGATTACTTTCTCCAGATTTGGTTAAAGTCAACAAAGAGATAGTATATACCCAGTAGAAAAATCCAACAACTTATGTATTTAAAGTTTATAACTACTGTGATAAAGTCATCAGAGCTTGTTAAAATATAGGGAACAACCCTATATAGAAGTCACTTTTATTACGAGGCAACTAGAGAAAAACCACTTGAATATAATAGATCAGCTAACTTGACCTTAACAAAAAACCTTTGACCGAATCAGAGTTGAAGATGTCGTGGGTCTATTATACCAAATATTATATATCGTTAGACATAGTAAAGACTGTTGAAAATCTCTACTATAATAAGACGGTAGATGGAAAAATAAACGGCAATATAACAGATCCAATAGAAATAGGAATAGAAGTGAGAAAGGGAGACTCTCTGAGAATGTTACTTAAAAAAATACATATACGATATAGTCATATAGCCCAAAACAAAGATGGTCTAACTAATTAACAATTTGGCTAAACATTTCAGAGAGGACAAAATGCATAATCGAATAAATAAAGGACAAACATTTAGGTTATATTACCCAGTCACGGAATATTTCTTTTTTTTCTTTTTTCATTAACTATCTTTCATAAATTCTTTGAATAAAGGTATTCTACAAAGTACCCTTTTAAGCGATATTTGATTATCAGTCGACCGTTATGATTGATATTTTACTACATTGTGCGTGGTTGTTTTCTCATGGATGCTGAATTTACCGTTACCTTTTTTTTCAGATAGATCTTGGTTTTCCTGCCTACTATTTGAGGAAATATTTTTGGGTTACCCAAATTTCTGTTGCTTGAAATGTATTTCCTTAATATAAAAATAACCACTGGGATACATATTTAGTTTTTGCGAGGAAAATGCTAATCATTAATTAATTGGCATATTTAACAAATTTTTCTCAGCCGACTGTTGTTGCCAGGGTCATTTTTGAGTTATCGTTTCTCTCAAACGTGTCAATTGAATGCCCCTAAAAGAGATAATGTTCTGCGCAAGCAAGGATCTTGGTTATAAATGGAGGTAATTTTGTCTTGACTTTCATTTTTTCCTGGTTTGATTCGGCTGAACCAACTCTAGACCTCTATCTCAATTTATATTGGCCATCCTTTGGAATTTTGACTTCGAAAGTCGTTTATAGTTCTGGTAATTTAGACTATTATTAATTTTTATATCGGATTTTAAGGCTGTTTGTGTGTTTTTTTTATAATTATTAATTAATTTTTCCCGAATTTTCTTAGTATTTAATATATTTTGTTACATATTTGCTTTCCGGACGTATCACGATGGCCCCAATTTATAAGAACATTTTTTATACAT
Source organism: Diaprepes abbreviatus (assembly GCA_034092305.1). Lineage (NCBI taxonomy): Eukaryota > Metazoa > Arthropoda > Insecta > Coleoptera > Curculionidae > Diaprepes > Diaprepes abbreviatus. Next base: position 11,078,434 of record JASJET010000139.1, read on the forward strand.
TTTAAAGTTTTTCTGAATTGTATTCACTCTCTTGACCACATCCTGGGCTTAAAATTGATGAAAATAGAATAAAATAGCATTGTGATATGTCTGTTGCCTCGATCACTTTCAGTTTGAGTTCAGTTTTTTTTGTGTTCGTTTACATTTTTTAAGAATTTGAAACTAGTCAAATTAAATTAAAATTTAGAAAATTATCAGCAAGAAGTTCATTTATTTTTATTTAATTAGAAAGTCAATCCAAAATGTGTATCCTGGATTTTCATACAGTATTATGATGAATACTGAGATTATGTTTTGATTCTATTTTCATTTATTATTTTTATCTTTGAGTTAAATTAAAATTGTGTTTGTTTTTGCCAGGTTAAGCTGATTTATTTAATAGTAATTAATGTTAATAAACCAAGCAAATAGTGTCAAATTATTTTTGTTTTACCTTATATTAATTATTGGTGATTATCTGGAGTCAGGCATGTAGTTTATTGTACGTTGATGTATCTTTACTCTTACCTATCTTAAGTTCATTAGTTAAAGCTATTGTTTACTTTAAATTAAAGATGTGTTTACTTATTTCTAATTAGTTTTTGATTAATATTAGTTTAAATTTTAAATGAAATATTTCTCGATATTTTGGCGAGGGTTGATTAATAAATTCAGAGTAGGGTTTCTTCCTACTGGTTATCTTATAACTTTTTATTATACTTACCAGTTCAACTTATGGGTTTCTGTATATGGGCCCTTATTATTGGTTGTTTTTGGGGTATATTTTGTGTTCACCTTTTCATGTTACACTAGTGCCTGCACCGTCAAGTAGAAAGATCAGTCAACTGGCACCATCAGACAGGCAAATTCATTATTTTTCTTTTTATTTTAATGATAACTTATAAATTTTGTACTGTTGGGGAGATGCCGCGTTGTTAATAAAGACTTATAACTCTTGTTTATTGACAATGAAAACCTTTGACAAAGTGAAATACGAAAGGTTATTGGAACTGCCTAATTAAGAAACATCAAATAGACAATGCTGATATTCGAATATATCAAAATTTATATCGACACCACAAAACAAATATAATGATTGGCGGAAACAGCATCCAGGAAATTGAAATACAGCAGGCGGTAAGACAGGACTGCGTTTTGTCTCCAACTTGTACTCTGAGGATATATATAGAAGTGCAATAGAAAATGAAAGTGAATGGCTTTGAACGGTGAAAAAATACGCCCATGATATGAAGCTGATCGCTGTTAAATTCACTTTCATGTATTAGTGCAGAATATGACCTAAAAATCAATGTTAAATCAATGATAGTGACTAGAAACTCCACTATTCCTCACATCTATCTAAGTCACAACAAAGGACTCGTAGAAAACATCACATTTTCGCTATTTGGGAGCATGAATCAACAATGAAGCAAACTGTCACCAAAAATTTAAAATGCGCACCAAAATAGCATGTGCAGCCTTTGAATCAATAAACTCCATATAGTGTTCAATCACATACATATTCCAGTACTGACCCGACTGCTTAGATGCTATGTTTTCTTAGTACTGTTCTACGGTGCGGAAACATGGACGTTAAACAGTGAAGCGTTAAGAGGAATAGGAGCTTTTGAAATGTGGATTTACCGAAGAATGTGCCACATCTCATTGGGATAATGGAGTTAGCATTCTGCAGGTACTGGAAATAATGCAAAAAGGAAGAGAGTGCGTCTACACCATACAAATAAGTTAATTGAAGTACTTGGGACACATCATGAGAAACTCTAAATATCGTTTGCTGCAATTGTCACTGTAAGGCAAAATAGAAGGACGCCGACCAGGCTGCAAGCGGGCCTCTTGGCTGAAAAATTTTAGAGGTTGGTATGGACTAACATCAACCTTACTATTCCGACGAGTAGTATCTCGGCTAATGATCGCGAACACTCTTCTCCGAAGGGTACGCATTTGAAGAAGAATTTCTAAAGTACTTTAGATTTTTGCTGATGAATGGGCATGTCAGTGATGAATTAGCCTGTCGTTCTGCTAGTCAGAAAGTATGAGTACGGGGAATATGAGAGTCAAGGATATATAATGATTTATAAAAATATATTTGAAGTTCAAGTCCTCTAAACGTCTCCATTCCAAACTTACAGGAGAATTGCTTGCAGAAAAGGGCTTAGCTTTCTCTGTGTTCTCATACCTATGACTCTTGTAATATTCCATCACTTTATAGGGAAATATATTTAGCTCCATACTTTCCTACCTTTCCATTATGTCCTTTTAAAACATACATCATTTCAAAACTGATACTGGAATAAATCTGGATGATGTTTCCATTGGTGCTGGCAAAAAGATGTCCCAAGCTACTAAAACTGGACAATTTACAACTCCTTATATTAAACTCTTTAGTGGTAATGATATCATCGATCATTATTGTCATATAACGGAGTTTGTCGGAAAATCCGATGACACAATAGAGCCCTGTAGGATGTAAGGCTACTGAGTGGACATCATCTTCGAAGTTCTGTACTAGTTCTAGATCATCGGTTTCGTAATTCCAGATTTTTAGAGAACGATCTTTGGAACCTGAAAAATCAGACTTACTACAAATATGCAAGAATGGTTTTTAATTTTTATTATTCTTTACCAAAAAATTTCTCATATGGAGAACCCGACCGTTCAGTTAGTGTATGTCTAATTAATTTGTAAATTAATTGAAAAACAACTTATTAACACTTTAATAATAGTGAATCGTAATTTTCAAATTTAGAATTTGATGGATATAATTTACACGTTGAAAATATTGACAACAAGCATGTTAATTTTATAAAAAAGTAATATTAGCAAGATTATCAACCTGCAGTAATACATATAGGCTTCCATCTACAAACAGACAGACTTCCAATTGGTCCATGGTGAAGGGGATATCCATACTCAGTCATTACAACTTCTGATCCGGCGGAGCTGTCTTGTTGAAGCCAGAGCCGACCTTGGTAGATTTGTGTTTCATAGCATGTGGCTATAATGCGGTCCTAAAAAAGAATCAAAAAACAAAGTTTTATATATCTCTTCTCATCGATGATGTATTTGTCACACATATTTTGGTTTGGCTTTTTCTGATTAAATAGTATATTGCAAAAAATTTAGGAACTGATTTATATTGTGTGTTGAAATTGTAAAATAGTATTAAATTACACTGTTGTGCATTTTGAAATTTTTTGTCGATCCCTGATATTTTTTTGGGTTTGTTATGTCTACTGTAATGTGCTGAAATTAAATAAAAGCTCGATTTTTACCTATCACCCATAAGTTTTTAGAGAAGGAAAAAAGAATATAAAATATGAGAAACCCAAACTATAAGCAATCTAATGAATTTTCAAGGATCTATTTTCCGCTACACCGCTTATCCATTTGAACCATTTGCTGGTGTATTCGTCTGAAACTGCACCTGAATTGTCAGGGAAGAATTCCAAATGGGAGTGAAGAAAATGCAGCTTAAGTGACATGTTGCAACCTAACGTCTTGTAAGACTGGGTAAGTTCTTCAACTAGATCTTTGTAGTTTTCCGATGATTTCTTGTTATCTAGGAAGTTGCTATATACATTTTTGAAGGAAACCCATGCCCTAATTTCGTTTCTTGAGGGTCTAGTTTCAAAAAGTTCTCGTATCTGTGGTCCAACGAACATTCCTTCTTTAAGTTTGGCCTCACTTGTACGAGCGAATTTTCGCCTCAGATAAAGTAAAGCATTTCCTTTTCTATTTAAGACTTTCACAAAATTTTTTATAGGTCCTAGTTTTATGTGCAGAGGAGGTAAATAAATTTTCTGCTGCTCTACTAAGGATTTTGTTTCTTCCAGGTCCGTCCTGAAGCCGGATGCATTGCGGTCAGAGTAAGCCTATTGTACTCACCCTAGATTTACAACCACTCTGTTAACCTAGCCTCCTGGATTAATTTGTACCGGTCTACTAAGGAGTGAGTATGTACTTTTCTTGGTTCCAGGTTTGTTGACCGACGGTTTGCTGTCGCCTTCTTTCTAGGGATTTATAGTCACATATGATATGCTTTACCATTTCCTTAGCATAGTCTGCAGCCGAGGTCTCCGTTATACAAGTTCATTTTATTCAGGTGTACTTTAACGATCATGTGTCCCGTCATTATACCTGTAATAGCTCTTAATTGATTTCTGCTCATTAGGAGTAGTTTCGTTGCTAATTTTGGGTCAGGTTTCCCAATAAATAGCTTGCTGTGATTCAGTCTCTGTTTGGCTATCCAGTGGCTTTTGTGCCCTTTTATGATCCATTGTTTGACTGCTTTCCGGGATGCACACCACGGCACCCAAAAACTGGTTCTGGACCAATATATTGAGATGATATAAGCTAGCTCGTCAGCTTTTTCGTTTCCATGTATGCCTTCGTGTCCTGGTACCCATTTTAGCAAAACTCTGTTGTACTTTACCAGAGTTGTGAGTTCACTCTGACATTCCCAGATCAATCTAGATGATACCTTTTGGCCCTTAAGGACCTTCAGAGCTGCTTTGCTGTCAGATTAAATATAGATTTGCTTCCCTTTGTAAGCTCTCCTGTTTATCTCATCGGCACATTGTAAAATTGCATAAATTTCTGTCTGGAACACTGTTGGGTGCTTCCCCAAGGGAAGAATTATTTCTTTCCTCTATTGTAATCCATATATTCCAGCTCCGGTACTTTTACTGGTATTTGAACCATCAGTGTACCAGATAGTTGTACCAGAAAATGTTCCCGGTTTTCCTCTTTTACTCGCCGGTATATTGTAGCGGGGCTCTTGATTTTGTTTCATATAGTTTTGTATCCAGTAAATGGCTTTTGTGTTGTTGGCGCTAATAAGGGTTCATTATAGACGTTTTTCAGATCGGGCAAAATGTGTTCATGTAAAGGCCATTCTTTAACGACATAATGTTGGTTTCTGGCTCTGCTATCCCATTTGCATAAAAACAACTATATTTGGTGTAGCCACTCTGCAGTCCTGTAAGTAGTGTAATAATTTTTAGATTGACACATTTATGATCTTTGTATTTTATGCTTTGAAGTAATATACGCGTGTTCTCGTACGTTTCTTTCATATTTATAGCATGACCCACGGGAATAGATGGTTGTTCATTTCCAATAAATAATAAAACTGCTCTTAGACTTGTCTTCGAACAGAGTCAATACACAATCGCTACTTGGCAGGTTTATAGAAAAGGCCAAGTTCATTGATAAAACCCGAAACATCATGATAGTCATTTGACATTGAGAAAAATACTGTTTTTTCCGAAACGTGATAATTTTCACTCCATTTTGTAAGAGACTTTTCTGTTGTAAATGAGATCAAAGCAGCTGTGACTTTGTTTTGGGAAGACCCAAATCACGAATAAGATCGTTCAGCTCTTCCCGAGATATAAAATGGAGCCGTTCATTGCTATTACATTCGTAATCGTCTTTTTGTTGAAAACTTGGACCAGCTTTTGGTGCAGAATCATCTAGTTCATCTGATTCCGAGTCGATTTCGTCTTTTTGTGGAAGCTAGAAGCATCATGATGCACGGGTTTCATCGTGATGAGATATCAGGATATTCAATTTTATATGTGCTTTTACTAGAAAATCCCAGGCATGTTTATTAAGCAAAAACAGCAATCATCAACATGATTCTGAGGTTTCCGCCAAATCATTGGCACTCTCAACTTCATAAATTTTTGAGTATCCAGTTAAGGTTCTTGAGCAAGCAAGGCAGCAAACTTTGGGATTCCAAGTTTTGTCTTGATCGGCAACTTTGCATCCAAAATATAACTCGTAGGTTCTCTTACAAGTAGGCTCAAAGTTTTTCGTTGAGTTCCCACAGAATCGCGATGGCATCGTTTACACACGGAAAAAATAATAGCACTACTACAACGCTACCATTATTCGCTAGTTCTTTGCACTGTATTCGTATATTCAATACCGATCCTCCGATGACCGGCCGACTGTTTATATTCCCGTTTCGTACATCTAGTGTTTTCTAGAAATAGCGAGTATCGAGTATCAGAAGTGACGACATAATTCCTCTATACAGGGACGCTTCGTTAAGTAGCTGACCCTTCGACGACTACGGGGTATGGTGAAATTTGGAATTTCATGGGGTTTAATGGGTATCTCTGTTATTTTAAGCCCTAGAGAGTTGGGACTTCGTAGATGGGGGTCATCCCTAGACTATCCCCATGCCGTGTTTCTAGATTGTGCATAATTTTCCTAAACTTAGAGAAAATGTAGAGTTTGGCAAGGTCGCACTCCGGTATGCTATAACAACTTATATATCGCATAGGTACAGTCTTATACCTGCTTTGTAATTAATAAAAACATATTGATATTCTCTAGATTTTGCTACGTGATACAATTTACAGGTTAGAGTAAGGGTTATATAGGTAAAAAGTATCGAAATAACACATGAGTTTGGCGGGAAGGAATTTCATTAAGAACAGTGTTATTGTTTATCATAAAATTCATACATAAGTAATTATTGTTAATTTTTATTTCAATTTAGGGTCTATTTGTCTATTTTTACCTGTGCAGCATTAACTTTTATGGTATTAATTGCCGTTTTAATTTCTTTAGGACCGTCATCATATTCTCTATAAATATTTTTATCTGGAATTCGAAAAACAGCTCTCTTTCTGAACTTATGTGGAGTTTCCCTCTCATATAAATGAATTTTACCTAGAATAAACAATTGAGGCATTAATTATTGCGGTTACTTAATAAATATGACATAAAAGTACCGATAAAATAGAAATAGTAGAAGAAAGCATTTTTGAACAGTGCCGCATTTTATCAATAAACGACGATTGTAAATAGGCGAGGGTTTTCTGTGAGTTTCTTTTTTGGTTTGATACAGCTCCAATAACTAGGCCATGAGATAGTCGAAATATGTATGAAGAGAAAACCAGGGTAGAATTCACAAAGAATATTCTTCCTCATTTTGTTAACAATTTTAAAGAAAACTGCTGGTTTGTCATTTTTAGAATAAAATTCGGAACATAGTAAGACATTTCCTAAAGTTATATCTTTCATATTCTAGAATCGTACAAAGTGATAAATGTTATCATGATTCTTGTATATATTAACCATTATTATTATTGTTATTTTTTAGATTCAGTTAAAAGTTGATATAAAATTCGAAAACAGTTTGTTCCCTGTGCAATTTTCTATGTTAAAAAATAACATAGGGCGCACACAAAAAGAACCACCTTGTCTGGTGCACTAAATCTCTCTACCTCCATTAGGTCATGGATTTCTGTCAATCAAAAATTGATCAAAAAAACGCGGGATTAGTTATTTCTCAAATTAAATCGTAATTCTGATGTCTCAAATTACTTCAATTGCAGTATACCTGAGCTACTCTCTTTCTATGTATTCTGATGTGTTGAATGCGAACCCGATGTCTAGATTGTCCCATCAGGTCAGGGTTCTTCGTAATTCGCAAAAATTATCCTAAGACGCTGAAATTTCCCATTTCTCGGTTTAAATCGTAATTCTGGTAACTCAAATTACTCTTATCGGAGTAACTTCATGCCTGGGCCCACCCACGCCTATGTGATAAAATTTGATCATAGATTTCTGCAAGCGGAATATTTTAGGTAGCGTTTGCCGCTCCGTCTACTGTTATACTGCAGTCTCATATTAATAGCTATTCTAAAATCCTATAAATGATTATCACAAAGACAAAGGCTCCCTGGAAGACCGGTGGCTCATCTACGTTTTTGTAGTTTTAGTTCCAAACAACTACAGGTTATTTAGGCTTACCACTACCATAACTCAGGACTTTAGGACTTTGAAAGGCTGCTATCTAGCTAGTCAGATCTCGCCTTATGTTTTGAAACTCTCACAACCGTGCGTCCGTGAGTTTAATCGCATGAAGGTTTTTAATAAATTAAACAAAACAAGTGTCTCAAAACACTTAAGTCTATTAACAAAAGTAAATAGGAAACGAGATTGTTTACAATGAGAAACTTAAAATAAGCTCTGAATACAATATTAAGATTCTAAAATAATTGCTCCCGTTGGCCTCAATTTAGATGATAAAACGTATAAATAGCTTTCTAAAATATTAAACAGAAAAAAGAATAAAAACGCGAAAAGACAGCTATTTGTATTACTTAAACAAACAGTATTAAAGTCGCTCTTTTTACGCAGTGAAATAAAAACAGGATATTCCCTTAAATTCCCCAAAAGAAATTAAAAAAAAATAAAACAAAGAAAACCTTCATTCCCGCGGATTATACACGACACGTAATTTTCTAAGAAAAAGGCCAAACTTCCATTTTCCGATACCCTGCGGGTTCTGTTGTCACCAATATCACCCAATGGAACCCTGCAAACGTCAATTTCATTCATGAAATGTAGAGGGCGTTAGCCATTCTATACCGAATATTTAATGTCTGAATTGATCTAGATTGGAACGTCTTAATCTTATTTTTTATATAAAAGAAACAATTAATCAACCTAATCTACGTCTTCTTATAACTAAAAGTAAACGATAACTCCTGCTAAAAAAGAATTCGCTCTTCTTAGCTGTTTTGGTAGTAAATATCTAACTCATTATTTCTTGTGAACAGAAAAAAAACTGCAGTTATACGAATTCTTTTTAAATGTTGACAAACATATTATATTATAGTGAGTTTATTTAATTATTCTTTTGTTTCCTAATAATGGGAAAATCATTAAATATTTTAATACATTTTAGAGGTATTTTGTAAATACCAGTGACCTACCTCGGCACTTAGCTCTTCGGCTTTAACTACATAACCAGGGTAGAATTTCTTCGACAGATTTATTTACAAATCTTAAAGGAGGGTTCAATCTTTAGTTTATGTCGTCATAAATTATCTAGGTTTATATATTTTTAAGAAAATATTTAAAAGACTCAAAAGCAATCTAAGGTCTAAATCCATTAGGATTTAGAGCTTAGGATGGTAAAATAAGATTTTTACTATCGTGTTGTCATGGTTAAAATCTGTCTCCTTAAACAGTATGAAATTATTAATATTTGTTTCATTACACCTACATATTCAATTGAATCCGAATTTGGGGTGCATTTTCATCAAGACATTAATGAGATGGAGTGCAGGTACTAGGAGCGTTGAGATATAAACATGATAGCTTACTATTATTGGAGAATAAAACGAGACCATTTTTTAAAATGCGTTAAATGGAAACGGAACCCACTTCAAATATCCTTTGAAAATAAAATGGTCCTCTACCATCAAATAATAAATAAGATCTTCTTAAGTCGTTGCCGTTGGAAGCCTTTTAGTTTTATAATATAGCTTAAATTGATAAAAGCATCATTTTTAACATGTAAAGTTTCCGATGAATTGAAAATATCGATTATTATGTTGGTTACTGAAGTAAGTAATTCTCACAGGGCTCTTGATTTGCGACCTGTTAACTTGCTTAGATGTGTTGAAAAAATAATGAAAAAAGTAGTGATGAAACAATTGTTAGAATTCATAGAAGCCATAATAATAAATACTATGCAATCTGGTTTTCGGGGTAAGCATAAGTGTGAAACTGCAGTGCAGTATGTCCTTAATAACTGAAAAATAATTTCAATAAAAAGCCTATTAGTGCTGTGTTCCTAGATTGCTTTTGAGATTTTGGATAGAGAAAGACTACTTAAAAAGTTAGAAAGTGGCGGTTTAAGGGGCGAAATGTTGGAGTTTATGAATAATTACTTAATTAATACTAATAATTACTTAATTAATAGAAAATCAAGATGGAAATTGAATGATGTTGTGTCTGATGAGAAAGGAAGCAGCATGGATGTTTTAAAAAATAGTGTGATGGGTCCATTGTATTTCTTTTATATATTGTCGATATAGTGAATAGATCTGATGATTGTTGTATACATCTTTTGCATATGGTGTTCTTTTGTATTTTGAATGTTCTGATGGTACTCGTATGGTTGACATACTTAATTTTACATTACAAAATTTATATACTAACCAATTAAAAATAAATGTTGAAAAAACCAAATTCATGATAATCAACAATGAGAACGATTATAGAACCTTTTCTCATGAAGCTCCTATTATTAAAGTAGGCAATGAATCAATCAGGTCAAGTTTTACTAAAATGAGACACATACTTAGCAGCAGAGACATTTCACTACCATTAAAAATCAGATTAGCAAAATGCTACGTTCTCCCGGTCCTACTATATAGGGTAGAAGCGTGAACGTGACAGAACAACTTATGAAAAAGCTTTTGGTCTTTGAAATGTGGATAAGCCGATAAATTTTACAAATATCCTGAACGGATCACATCACAAACGAGGAAGTGTTGAGAAGGATTGGCAAACAACAAGAAATTACGCTTGCAGAGGAAACTGGAATACCTTGGCCAAGTAATGAGATGCAACAAATCTCGCCTCCAACTTATCCTACAGGGAAAAATCGATAATAAGAAAGACCCAGGCAGAAAAGGAAATTCATGGATGCAAAACTTACGAAAATGGTTTGGACTAACATCTGTGCAACTATTTAGACTAGACACCCACACGATACGAACCGCTATGTTTATAGTCAACGTCCGCAATGGATAAGACAACACAAGAAGAAAAATAAGAATGAATCAATTGGAATTGTGAAAAAGTTTAAATATTTAGAAGTAATCACAGATAGACAACTTAAATTTAAAGAACATGCGAATAATCTGATAAAAATATTCTCTTATAAAATTAATTGTAATTACAGATGTTCCAATTTTAGACAAGGTAGACTAGAACAATCCTGTTTAACACTCTGATGTTGACACACTTTGTTTATTGCTCCACAATTTTATCTCTGCTTAATAAGAATCTAAAGGCACGTTTTAGAATTTGCAAAATTGAGCCATGAGAGTTATACTCAGATACAAGAAAAGCGTCAAAAAGTTTCTAGAATAAATTGGCTTTTTTATCAATTACTCAAAGACCTTTAAGCTGATTTTGATAAAACTTGGCTTAGTTGCGGTAATAAGGGTTTTTTGTCAATGTAATTAGAATAAAATCATTAATTTACAGTATCCAGCCTGTGACGTTATTTTTCGTGAACATACGAAAAACCCTGACTTGGTTTTGAACCATGGATTTGAAAACAGCACGTTAAATTTTATTGGGGTAGAGGAGTCTAATCTACTAGACAAGATAGTTTTTTTGTGCGCCTGTGTAATCTAATCTATTTACCATTCATAAAGCCGAAGGCAAATCCCCTTGGAAAATTGTGTATGGATCTTATCTCATAGTTTTCATCGTCGTCTTCTAAATAGTGCATGCTTTCCACTGATGCTGATTTCATACTAGCTTGAGAACCCTGTTCGAGTCTAAAGATTGCAAAGAGTAAATAAAATATTCTAATATGGCATTTACAGCCAGATTCACTAAAGTTTAAAACTCAAAACCCGATCTAGTTGCCATGAAAAATAGATCTTGTCGGCCAGTTTTGTTTGGCTTATGATATTGTCATAATTTATATTACATATGTCAACAATTGAACGCTTATACATGGTGTCCGAAAATGGGGGAAATCTCCCGGATATGAAAAAAAAAATAAATAAAAGGAATATTACAAGTTCACAGAAACGTTTTTTGTATGAGCGATATGGGCTCCCAAAGAATTGAAATGGAATCAAGCTTTTTACACATAATTATTGAACCACCAGGTATATTTCAATTTTTTTTTTGATGTGATGTATGCCAGGTAAGACCCTTTAAATTACTATCCAAGAAAGTGTTGTGAATTACTCATAGCTGCAGGAACGGACTAGCTGTTACACTGCGCCCTGTATGATAAGAACTTTGGACAACGTTTTGTATCTTCATTCATGTCGCTAATCCTAACCGTTTTCGAAAAACGTCATTTTGTTAACACTGTTAGTCCCCTGACTTCTGTCGGGTTGGATATGAAAAAGAGAAATTTTCCTCTGTGACCATAGTTCAATAAAAAGTTAAACTAACTGCTTAGTTCAACATGGGCTCCGTGAAGTCTGATACACTCGCGGGCACGACAAATTGAGGACTGCTGTACTCGCCACATTAACTCAGCATTGTTCCTTATTGGATCACAATGAAACGTGATTTTCCGTAGAAATCCCTCTCTACTATCAACGGAGTCGAATACACCAAGGTTTTGAGGTGTCCGCAGAGGTAAAAATTCAACGGCGTTAGGTCGGAAGATCGAGGAGGCCAGCCAATAGGTCCTCCTATACCTATTCAACGGTTAGGATAGACGTTATTCGGGTGCTCCTGCACAGCAACGCTGAAATGAGGTGGTACCTCATCGTGCATGTAGTACATGTTTCGGCAGGTTTCATGTGGTAAGTGCTCGACTAAATCGTGAAAAGCGTTCTGGAGGAACTCCAAATAAAGTTTTCCACTCAGTCGTCCAATCAAAAAATTGCCAATAATTTATGCTCAGGCATTAATTGATTGAAACTGATAGTTGCATGATGATTTTCATTAGCCCGTACATGTGGGTTGTGTAAGTTTATGATACCATTTTTGATAAACCCTATTTCATCCGTGAAGAGTATAGTGCTAAGGAAGTTTACATTATTTCATTGCTGATCCAATAGCCAGTTTTTAAACTGCATTCTACGGAGAAAATCTTCTGGATTCAGTTCACGCACTTTTTACAAATGATTTGGATATCAGCTGTTCTTGAAGAACTTCATGCACTATTGTTTTCGATGTATTAAACTGCGCTGATATTTTTCGTGTGCTCGTTGAAGGAGTGTCGTATACAGCATTTAAAATATTTTTCTCTAATTGCGGGGTACGTACTGTTCTTCCCCGATCAACATCAGTACCTCTTTTCCTACAATTAGGAAGAAATTTAATAATATTACCTTATTAAATGAAATCACCTACCATTCTCTCTTAGACGTTGGTCGACTCGTTGAAATATTTTCTGATTTGGAAGATGCATCAGATGCATATCTGCATACTCAATAAACGTGTATTCTATATTTCGAATTATTTCACAATTTCACCACAAAATCCAAAAATTAATAAATTAATATCCAAGTAAAGAATCAATGTGTCAGCGATGTGAAAGTTGACAAGTTCTAAAATGCAGAATATTTATTTCTTTCGTACCTAGTAACATTTGCAAAAGCATTATTTTGTTTTTGGTGCCGATAAAATAAAACGCGCAATTTTGCGAACCTAGGTCGAACTGCAACTCACAAAATTATGTTTTTAACTAAAGAGGTAAACTCTAATTTTGGATCGAATTTTTTTTATCGTAAGGTTGAAGGTTGAACAAAGATGTATCTTTTATTGAAATATGCCAAATACATCATGTAAATAAAGTGACGTTTTTCCGAAAACGGTTTGGATTAACGACATGATTGAAGAGGACTTTGTTAGTCAATAGTTAAAGATATGTAAAAAGCATTGTTCAAAGTTATCATACAGGGCGTAAAAAATGGGGTCATGAGTGTCACAGCTAGTCCGTCCCAACAGCTGTGAGTAATTCACAACACTTTCTTGGATAGTAATTTGAAGCGTCTTACCATATTAAAAAAATTGAAATATACCTGGTGGTTCAATAATTATGTGTAAAAAACTTGATTCCATTGCAGTTTTTTGGGAGCCCATATCTCCGAAGAGGAGGCCTATACGAAAAAAGTTTATTTGAACTTGTAGTAATCCTTTCACGTATTTTTACTATCCAGGAGATTTCCCATATTCTCCCGGACTATCATAATCATAGCAAAGTATTTTCGTCTGTTCGTAGGAACTAATATTCCATATTGCTATTCAATAATAATAAAATTGCAATATATTTATTTAAAGGGAAGTGCACAAAATTAGTTTTAAAGTAATTATAATTTTGAGCAAATTCAGAATAAATATATTTTATACAGACACTTAATTTTGCAAGTCTTTTTTATTGAATACTTTCAATTAACCTATCATCTAAAACAAGGAAGGCCGATGTATTGTTTCAGGTATGCTGTAGAAAGAGATAGTCATTGTCCAAAATAATGAAATTAATATTTTTAAACACGACACATTCATGCCAATATAAGAAAGCAGGAAATTTCATGCTGACATATATATATATATATATATATATATATATATATATATATATATATATATATATATATATATATATATATATATATATGGTCACTTAATGGTGACCAGCATGGTAGGGTCAAAAATTATTTACCTGAGCGGTTTAGTTTACATGTCTAGTTCATGGCGATATTTAGTTAAAGTATATCAAATCAACTTGATTGGAAATATTTTACTACGGCAACTAGTATACTTACTTTTTTTCGTCCTTTTTTGTTCTTGTGAAAGCATAAAAATGAAAATGATTTATTATTTTGGGGATAATGGGATTTTCTAAATTTAGTTTATTACTTTCTCATTCGTATATTTAAAAAATTATTTATTTTTGACAGGGTACGAGATTCTAAATTATTAAGAAAATATTACAATGTTCAATCAGCGTTCGGAGTCAAAATCAATAATTAGAGGAAAAAGAGGGTGTAATACATACATACATACAAAATACAAGTAACATGGCCACGAACGCACACTAACATGATTTTTTCCTTTTTCCTTTTTAATTTATATTGTTTTATTGTTTTATCGAATGATATTTTTAATCAATATTGTTATCGTTTGTGTTAATTTTAAGTCATGTCAGTGTGCGTTTTAGACCATGTTACTTGTATTTTGCTTTTTATTTTAGATTATACAGTATCTCCAAGAACTAAATACATAAAATTCTGTTGAAACACAACTTCAACCCTTATTTAATATCTTTGGTTCAGCTTCTAATAGATACTGATTTGCTGAAAATAGTGCAACTTTGTGAATTTATATTAACAATGATACAAGACGATCCTTGATTTTTGGATAACATAATTCTGGACTGATGAAGAAAAATTTCCTCTTTAACAGACACATTTCCCATTTTAAAAGTGATGCAAATCCTCATGTAATAAGATAGCGGAATTGTCAAGAAATCTAGCAATTTAACTTATTTTGTGCTGTAAGAAATGATGGAATAATGAAACGACATTTTTATGGAGAAAACTTAAATGGTAAGTCATTAATAATACAAAACAAATTATTTCTCCATTTTAAACTAAGGAAAAAGATATTTAAATATTTTTGAAGAGTTAGATAATTATTATTTAGCAATTTACCTCTGAAGAAACAGGTAAATTTTTTCCTACCACGATGGTGCCCCACCACACAGAATCAACTTTTTACAAGCAATATTTTATGACAGTGGATTGCCAACAATGGACCTTTTTTGAGGCCTCCTTGTTCTCCTGATTTGATTCTCTTAGATTATTTTATATGGGGAACGATAAAAACATTATTGTAATTCAGTGACAACTATGGATGACTGTATGGTTAGAGTAAGGGATGCGTTCGAAGTTTATCTCCAGATTCAATTAGAGCGGCCACCTATGACTAACTAACTTGGAGATGCAAAAAATGTTTGGAAGTTCATGGTGGAAATTTATAACATTTATTAAAATAAGTTCTTTCCCTGTATAGGAGAGACTAGCATTTTTACAATACAAAAATGTTAAATTGTCAATGTTCTAAAAACTACAAAATTTTCGACTAGGCAACCTTATACAAAATCACCCCTATTTTTGCCGTTCAAAAAGATAATGGTTTAAAAAAAAACTGACTTTTAACGATCTATTCAAGTTAATATTTAAAGTTAGTTTTTGATCACCCTGTATTTATTTATTATCAAAATATCAACACAGTCCATTAAAGTAGATCCCTTACTAGAAGGAAACCAACTCTAATTAAATAATAAAGGCTCGAAATTAATAGTTATGTTTAGACCTGCAAACGCCATTTTTGACATAAAATTTAAAATATGTCAAAAACTGACTTAAATATAGGACAGTATACATGAAACATGTTTATGATTTTGTGTAGAAGGTAAAAATTAAATAACATATAGGGTATTCGATTAAAAATAAGCAAGAAGGCATTAACTTCCGATATATTTGGAAGTGCCACCATCTTGAAAATATTTTAGCCGAATTGCTCCCACCGACTTCAGAAAATTGCCAAATTTCAAAAATTTTCAAAGGTTTATTTTCCAAGAAATCGATTGTGGCAGTTCGTCGTGAGATACCCTGTATATGGGGTAGAAACCCTATCTCAAATAAACGAAAAATTAAAACAGTGTAGTTCACAGAGCTATGGAACGATCCATGATAGACTTAATGTCACTATAGCACTACAAAGGCTTGTAATGATGCAATGGATAGGAAAACATGTCTGAAGTAGAATTGGAAGGAGGAAAGTGATTAGACTAATCGATGGAAGCAGTTATCTAATCTAATACATACTGAAGCAGAGGTCAATCACCAATACAGGGTGAGTCAACGCTTGGATGAAGTAGGTTTGTGCCTTTTCGGTGAAATTAACAAAGAAACTATATTTATTGTTTGATACAGTTTATTTTTACGCAGATTTTAAAAATATTTAGGACTCTACAGGGTGAGCCAAAAAACTAGGACAGCATAAAGTTGTATTTTTTAAATAGAACACCCTATATACGAATCGTATTTTCGATTTAGCTTATAATTTTAAATCTTTTTTATTAAGGGTTTACTATAACAAAACTTTATAGTTTCTGAGATAATTAAGTTTAAAGAAAAAAAGTCACATTTTCAAGCATCAATTCAATCCTAAATAACGTTTTCAATTTTGTGACAAATATATTCAAATTTGGTATTTAGCAAGGCCAAGGACAAGTTAACATAATTCTTACCTAATATTTGCAATAAAAGCTACAGGGTGTTGAACACATCGGCTCAAATTTGAACAAGTTTAAATGAATAAATATCTTTTTTTTTAAATGGTACGCCCTGTATATTTTCATGTTATTTAATAGAGTAATAAAAACCCTAAAAGTTTTGTTCAATATATCCTATACCTATTTATAATAGTTTTTGAGATATTTCAGTTTTTCTTATTTTCCATACTTTTTTACAGAAATAGTCTTCATTATCATAGTAGCCATGTAAAATAATAAAAAGAAACTACAGAAACAAACAGAATGTGGTTAAATATGATGAAATACATTATTCGTTATATTACAACGACAATAGTTTAATTAAACATAATGTGAAAAAATTAACACAACAATAACGACAAGGCAAATACATATTTACTTTTATACTAAATTGAACAAAAAAAATTACCTATTAAATACTGAGATTAATTATTTCTTTTTAATAAGTGTTAATATTTAAAGTTAGTTTGTCACAGAATGTGGTTAAATATGATGAAATACATTATTCGTTATATTACAACGGCAATAGTTTAATTAAACATAATGTGAAAAAATTAACACAACAATAACGACAAGGCAAATACATATTTACTTTTACACTAAATTGAAACAAAAAAATTACCTATTAAATACTGAGATTAATTATTTCTTTTTAATAAGTGTTCGAATAAAAGACCCTCTTGTGCAATGCACAAATTTAGTCTTTTTTGCAGATTTTCTCGGACCCTGGACAAAATTAGTGGCGTTATTGTTCTACAGGTATCCTGTTTCGCATGTCTTCCACTGTTGTTGGTGGATTAACATACACCTTATTTTTAATATAACCCCATAGGAAGAAATCTAATGGGGTGATGTCGCGAGACCTTGGTGGCCACTCAATGAAACCCCCACGTCCAATCCATTTTTGCGGATATCGTTGGTCCAAAAAGGCACGAACTTCACGATGGTAATGCGGAGGCGCACCATCGTGCTGGAACCACATACTGTCGAGCTCATCCCTATCGAGACCTTGAAGCAGTTGGGGTAGTTCTTCTTGTAGAAAGTTCAGGTAACTATGGCCATTTAGTGGTTCATTAAAAAAGTGGGGTCCAATAATTCGATTATGATGAATACCACACCAAACATTTAATGACCAGTGGTTTTGATGTTGCACCTCTCTAATCCAAAAAGGGTTTTCTGTGGCATAATAATGCATGTTGCGTCTATTTACGGCACCGTTACTTCTAAAAGTAGCTTCATCACTAAACATTACCTTGCATAATAAATTTGGATTTAATTGAATCTCCGCATTTATTGTACGACAAAAGTTTACACGACTTTCAAAATCCTGTCCATGCAATTCTTGGTGTAATTTCATGTGATATGGATGATACCTATATTTCTTGGTAGTACGATTAGCGGTGGATTGTGATGTTTCACATAATGCTGCTAACTGACGGCTACCAATATAAGGATTTTCTTGAACATTTAACAATACTTGTAGTTCTTTTTCTTCATTAGTTACTGGTTTGTTGACCACTTTACGTTTTGGATAATCAACAGTACTAGAAGAATCAAATCTTTGCATTAAGTTTTGAAAAGTATGGGTATTAGGCTGGCGTCGATCAGGATACTTTATTTTGTAAATTCTTTGAGCAAGAAGGCAATTTTTTTGAGCCTCTCCTATTGTATAAATCATATCTATTAACTCATTCTGTGGAAAATTCATTTTACAATATAAGATGAATGCAAAAAAAACCAAACTACACTGCATAAAAACCAAAAGAAGCGATTGCGGTTATAAATTTGACACACAGAAAAATGTTCTTTTACATTGTTTTTGCCATGGCTACTATGATAATGAAGACTATTTCTGTAAAAAAGTATGGAAAATAAGAAAAACTGAAATATCTCAAAAACTATTATAAATAGGTATAGGATATATTGAACAAAACTTTTAGGGTTTTTATTACTGTATTAAATAACATGAAAATATACAGGGTGTACCATTTAAAAAAAAAGATATTTATTCATTTAAACTTGTTCAAATTTGAGCCGATGTGTTCAACACCCTGTAGCTTTTATTGCAAATATTAGGTAAAAATTATGTGCCTTGCTAAATTCCAAATTTGAATATATTTGTCACAAAATTGAAAACGTTATTTAGGATTGAATTGATGCTTGAAAATGTGACTTTTTTTCTTTAAACTTAATTATTTCAGAAACTATAAAGTTTTGTTATAGTAAACCCTTAATAAAAAAGATTTAAAATTATAAGCTAAATCGAAAATATGATTCGTGAATAGGGTGTTCTATTTAAAAAAATACAACTTTATGCTGTCCTAGTTTTTTGGCTCACCCTGTAGAGTCCTAAATATTTTTAAAATCTGCATAAAAATAAACTGTATCAAACAATAAATATAGTTTCTTTGTTAATTTCACCGAAAAGGCACAAACCTACTTCATCCAATCGTTGATTCACCCTGTACATACAGATGAGAGTGTCCGCAGTTGTCACTTTTATTTAGAATCCTCCTAGTTTTAACTACTTACTCCTCTTTAAGTTTCATGTTAATAATGGGCATATCCATAGCATGAAACACAGCTCTTAATTCGCCAGTTTCCAAGATCAAAATTTTGCCTCTATTGCTACCAACAATCAGTCTATCCTGGGATAACCAACAGCAGCTTGTGTAGACTATCAGGTCGAATTTATTGTAACCAAATTGTCTCCATGTGTAGTCGGTACAACCGAGAGATCTTAAAACTGAATCGCCTATAACCGCTAATTGGTTTGCGTCGTTGGGATTACACGCAATCTAAAATTTAATTTATCGAGTTTTTACAGTGTATCCCTAAATATAAAATTCCATATTTCAAACGCGCTATTTCTGATGCATATTCTCCAGGAACAATTTTCAATTTTGCAAAAATAAATTACAACTCAAATTGATAGAGGTGAAAATTGTGAATTTTGATTGTTAATACCACTCACTTTCCTGTTTCTTAATATTCGGACGAATATCATCCTAAAAGAGATATCTTCCTTTCTATTTTTATCCCACTTCAGAAAAGCAGGAAGCCTAAAGATGAGCAACAATTCCTGGATCCAAAGACTTAGCGCTGATTCATTATGTTTTGCTCCACCAGTTTTTAAAGAGAAGCACACCTCACAATGAGGTGGGAGATACATTTAATTTAATTGAATAAAAGAAAGGTAAAATAGGTAGAACAGTCAATTACTAGAGTAGAGTTGGACGGTAGCAGCACCAGCGAGCAAAAATGCTAAGCCAACCCTTATGCCGGAGAGT
Organism: Diaprepes abbreviatus; assembly: GCA_034092305.1. Classification (NCBI taxonomy): domain Eukaryota; kingdom Metazoa; phylum Arthropoda; class Insecta; order Coleoptera; family Curculionidae; genus Diaprepes; species Diaprepes abbreviatus. Next base: position 11,098,528 of record JASJET010000139.1, read on the forward strand.
AGGGGTGGGAAATTAAGAGCGCCACTGCATCAGAGCCAGGTTGAATGCAGAAACATTCCATAATGTTGTTTTCAACTTGACTCTTAAAAATTAGCTATCCACAAAACAAAAGAGATACCAAATGCAAGTAGCATGTGGTCAAATAAAAGTGCCATTGGGCCTGGCGCAAGTCAGTAGAAAAGAAGAAAAAGCCATAAGGCTACAGTCGGACGATATGCTGCTCCATTCAAGCTGCGTGGAAAATGGTAATGGAGGAATGGGTTTTATCATTTCAAAAATATAATAGAAAGAATAATGGTATATGAAGGTATATCAAATAGAGTTAATTATATTGTGCTAGAGATGAACAGCATTATTTCCACAGATAATGCAAGTATGAATGTTGATACAATAAATGAAATATTAACACAATCAACAGCAATGATAAAATAAACCTCACGCAACAATTCACTATAAAATGCAACTAAACAAAAACAACAAAACTAATGAAACTGCATCGAATATATAAAACTGAATAAATTGACAAGAAAAACTATCAATCACATCACAGCACAACTATAGTACCAATGGACAGGGAATGAGATGAAATAAGAACGAGGGGCAAAATAAGTAAAAGATCCGAGAAGTATTACCAAAAGTTGTTTAGACACCAATAAGAACCCTTCCCTAAATGATATCTTACACGCTTAAGAAAGAATTAAATGAAGCTCGGAATAAAGGATAGAGATTAACGGTGAAAAGTGCATTAAATGATATGAAAAATCAAAAAGTGTCAGACAAAGATAATGCAACAAAGGAAATGCTATCAGAGGGAGGAGAAGAAGTAATCAATACACTAAAAATATTATTTAATAAATTCCTAACAATCGTAAAATTGCTGTCAAATGATAAAATGCTACAACAGTTTTACTCTACAAACAGGACGATAAATAGGAACTTAAGAACTATAGGCCTATAACATGGCTTTTCCAGTTTATAAACTCCTCTAACAAATAATACTCAATAGAATAAATAACAAATGCAAAACGAATTAAATTAAAGCTCAAGAAAGGTTGGCGTACAGGTAAACATTTCTAAAACTCAAGTAATGAGCAATACAGAAGAAGGAATGAACATAGAACTAGAAGAAAACTTTGTCAATGAATAAAGCTCAACAAGGAGAATTAGATTATGGAGGTCAAAAGTAGAGAGTGTGTAGATTGGAACCCTTCGGTAAACTGTGATATCTATACGTATATATATATATATATATATATATATATATATATATATATATATATATATATATATATATATATATATATATATATATATATATATATCGAAGAAACTTAAAAAAAATCTCTAATTAAGATACCAGGTGGACGGTTTCTGTACAAACTTTATCAGTAACCAAAAAATTTAATTGCCTTAAGATTTTTTAAATTTTAACTTACTTGTACAACAGTACCGGTATTGTTAGCATTATTGGCTCTAGCAAAACTTTCTAGACGTCCTTTATCGCATCTAAAGCAATACAAGCTCCAATCTGGTTCTCCAGTAACCATGATAATGTTTTTCGAATTGAAAGTGAAGTCCACGGCTACGTATTTATTCGCTATGATGTCTTTGTCCGTTGGTAGGGTTAAGGTACGTTTTTTCTTAAACGTTTCGGGACACCATAGGGTTGCTATAGGATATTTATCGGTAGTTTCAACTACAACAATGAGTTTCCTGAAAAATAAGTATTTTTTAACTGATGAAGATGTTACATGAATATCTAGAATACTGATCAACTTAACTAACACATGTGTTTAGCATTTTAATTACAGAAATAAAAAAATGTATATGTATATATAAAGTTAGCAGGTCTAGGTATGGTGTTCAGTTAATGATTTACTTCGAGATCGAAAGGTCATGGGTTCAAGTTCCAGTTCGGCATGAGTATGTGTGCATGATTATTCTCAGTGAATGTCAGTATTAATATTGATTATACTGTTCGGCATTTTGAGATTTTTTGTCGATTTCTGATATTCTTTTAGGTTTTTTTGTGTTCACTGTAATGTGCTCAATTCAATCAGCCTTTTTTCTACATCGGCGCAAACATAATTAATATTGAAAACTGACAGAAAATTGCCAACATATTGAAATGAAACAGACCAACACTTTAAATAAAATATCTGATACACTTAACTTTTCTTCCACCTGGAAAACTCTTCTTAAACACCAACACGACGCACGAGCTCAAACATACCACCACATACTGGATGTCTTGTTACGAGGTCTGTTCAAAAAGTTCGTGCACTACGTCGATAAAAAAGGAATTTGCCTTATTTATTTACAGAAAAGACATCATCTCCAAGGAACTCTTCAACAAAAACAATACATTTGCCCTAACGTTTTTTCCCATTGTATAAAATAATGTACCATCTCTTGTTGGGTCAGGTACCCCGTCATCGTGTGTTAAATGGTTCTAAACATACAACCCCAAATAGTCAATTTTACATTGGGAAACAAAAAAAAAGTCACATGGAGCTAAATCCGATGATTAGAAGGGGGGGGACCATCTGGATATATTGTTCTTCGCAAAAAAAATTGACGTACAGTTTTCGCATGTTTAAATCGTCTTTTAAAATGGTGAGAACACTGCCTATGCTTATCCCTAACTCAGCTGCAATCATCCTTGTAGTTATACAGCGATCTGAAAGCACAAGATTATTGACTTTCTTGACGTTTTCATTCACATGAGATGTCGAAGGCGCCCCCCCCCCTCTCATCTTCTTCCATGCACTCCCGACTGTTTAGAAACTGGTTTATCAACTTGTACCCTGTCCCTTTTTTTCATTGCACATTCCCGATGTACTATACTAAATATTTTAATCATTTTGTCCCCATTCTTTCCGAGTTTTACTAGGAATTTGATGTTGGTTCGTTGCTTTAATAAAATAGCTCGCTCCATTTTTGACGAAAGATAAAAAATACTTTACAAAAATCACTACCAAACAAAACGTCAATATTCGATAACGGTCAAATATTTACTAAATGCTGGGATCAGTGTCGTAACTAAGGGTATGTGCGCCTTTTGCAGATTTTTGAATGCGCCCTATTATTTGGCACCCGACTTTATCCTTCATATTTTTACACTATGGTAAGAAATGGTTTCTTGATTTTTTTCGAAACGTCGGTTTCCATTTAATTTATCATTATCATTAAGGGACTTGAGGGCGCCCCTGGATTGACTGTGCCTACCCGCAAAGCGGGGTCGTTACTTACGCTACTACTGGGGACCATTACCACTATTAACCTAGCCATAAACACTGACTCCAGCACTACAACGTTTCTAGAAAAACAATCAGTGCACGAACTTTTTGAACCACATTTCCGTGGGTTTATTCAGGGTGTCCGGGAAAACATGGGAAATCTCCCGGACATAAAAAAAAAACACGTGAAAGGAATACTACAAGTTCATATAAGCTTTTTTCGCATAAGCCTCCTCTTTGGAGATAAGGGCTCCCAAAGAGCTGCAATGGAATCAAGTTTTTTACACATAATTATTGAACCATCAAGTGTATTTAAATTTTTTAAATATGATGTATACCAGATAGGAACTTTCAGATGACTATCCAAGAAAGTGTTGTGAATAACTCGCAGCTGCAGGGATGGACTAGTTGTGACACTCATGACGCCCTGTATGATAACAACTTCGGACAACGTTTTTTGCATACTTTTAACTATTGGCTAAAAATTAATCTTGAATCATGTCACCAATCCTAACCATACTCGAAATAACGTCATTTTATTTGCACTGAGTCCCCTAACTTCTGTCGGGTTTAATATGAAAAAGAGGAATTTTCCCCTGTCACCATAGTTTCAATAAAAAGTTAAACTAACTGCTTAGTTAAAAACTTCGTAAGAGGGTTTCATCAAGTCTGATACACTCGCGAACATGATGAATTAAGGACAGTTGTATCGCCACATTAACTCAGCATTATTCCTTATTTGATCACAGTGAAACGTGATTCTCCGTAAAAGTTCCTCCCTACTATTAACCGAAGTGGAATACACCAAGATTTTGAGATGTCCTCGCAGGTAGAAATTCAATGGCGTTAGGTCGGGAGATCGAGGAGGCCAGGCAATAGGTCCTCCTCTACCTATCCAATGGTTTGGATAGACGTTATTCAGGTGCTCCTGCACAGCAACGGTGAAATGAGATGGTGCCCCATCGTATATGTAATACATGTTTCGGCGGGTTTCAAGTGATAAGTGCTCTACCAAATCGTGAAAAGCGTTCTGGAGGAACTCCAAATAAAGTTCTCTATTCAGTCGTTCCGGAAATACGAATAGTCCAATCAAAAAATTTCCAATGATTCCTACCCAGATATTTATTGATTGGAACTGATGTTAATGATACGAAACAATAGTTGCATGAGGATTTTCATCAGCCCATAAATGTGAGTTGCGAAAATTTATGTTACCATTTTTGGTAAACCCTGCTTCATCCGTAAAGAGAATAGTGCTAATGAAGTTTATATTATTTCGTTGCTGATCCAATAGCTAGTTTGCAAACTGAATTCTACGGGGAAATCTTCAGGAATCAGTGCATGCACTTTTTTCCAGTGATATGGATATAACAGCTGTTCTTGAAGAATTTTATTTACTATTGTTTTCGACGTATTAAACTGCTCTGATAATTTTCTAGTGCTCGTTGAAGGAGCGTCATCTACAGCATTTAAAATATTTTCCTCTAATTGACGCCTACGTACTGTTCTTCCTCGACCACCATCAGTACTTCTTTTCCCAAAATTTCCTAAACTTATGAAGAAATTTAATAATATTAACTTATTAACTGGAATCGCCTACCATTCTCCCTTAGATTTTGGTCAATTTGTTGAAATGTTTTCTGATCTGGTACGATTAGGATATCTGTCGTAATATAACCTCCTGGCTTCCAAAGCGTTGTGAGATGCAAGACCATACATCAGATGCATACCTCCATACTCAATAAACGTGTATTCTATATTTCGAATTATTTCAGAATTAATTTCATCAAGAAATCCAAAAGTCAGTAAATAGGTAAACTCGAATTTTGGATTGAATTTTTTATCAAAAAATTGAAGGTTAAACATTTGATAGGAACAAAGATGTATCTTTTATCGAAATACGCCAAATACATGATGTAAAGAAAATGCGGCTTTTTCCAAAACGGTTCAAATTAACGACATAAATGAAGAGTATTTAAATATTTAGTCAATAGTTAAAAGTATGTAAAAAACGTTGTCCAAACTTCTTATCATATAGGGCGTAAAAAAAATGGGGTCATGGGTGTCACAGTTAGTCCGTCCCTGCAGCTGTGAGTAATTCATAACACTTTCTCGGATAGTAATTTGAAGGGTCTTACCTGGTATACATCACAAAAAAAAATTGAAATATACCTGGTGGTTCAATAATTATGTCTAAAAAACTTGATTCCATTGCAGCTCTTTGGAAGCCCATATCTCCGAAGACGAGGCCTATACGAAAAAAGTTTATATGAACTGGAAATTTTCCACATTTTCCTGGACGCTCTGTATAAGAAGATACGCCCTCTTGCGGCTCATTTAAAAACTTAAAAATATTTTATTTTAATTAATACTGGCAAAATTATTTTTTTTCCAAAAGTTTAATGATCAATATTTTCCCAGATACAGCAGGTCGATAGCCTTAATCGGACACCTGGTATGTATTATTATTTTTTTATTACAACTGTAAGGATCAAAAATCTGATAACACTGCAAAATAACTTTAGTTATGACCACAAATCTGGCGTTTTCCAATATCTTTTTTCAAAGAATAATGGAAAATTCACATTTTTTTTTGTTTTTTGAAAATATATAATTTTTGATAAAATGAAAAAAAAATCGTGTGTCTTTATAATCTCAAAAAAAATACTATAATTAGGTTATAAAATCGACCACTTAAACAATTTAACTTACTTGTCAGGACTTACAGCAACATGAGTCAAATTCTTGCCCTTTTCACTCAATCTGATAAACTTTTGTTTTTTCACATTAAAATTGTGCACTGCAACAACTGATCCTGCTGGGTAGACAACTTCATCATCCGACAGAAAGTGTACATTTCCTTTAATGTTCGTTTCTAACCCCACAATAAGACGGGGTTGGAGAACAGGCAATGAAGTCATTTTCAGTTGCTTTTATTGTCAGTTTGACATACGCATACAAAAGAAATTATTTGTGGTGGCGTTATGATAATTTAGGGTTAAGGTTAATGCTAAAGGTGTTATTTGTTTTGGCTTGATTCGTTTATTATTTTCCCCTTATGTTTGATAGTATTTTTTAAGGTGTTTGATCAATTTTTGTTGAACCTTGGTAACGAAAAATCAATGAAGATAAAATAGAGATGGAAGTTGCGTTCATTTTGTAGAGTATATCAAACAGATGCATTTTCGATGCGCTTTATCAATTTATCTAAAATTGATTAATATGTTTTACATCTAGTAATTCAGCTGCGCTGCTTTTAATTAATTAACTATTTTAATTTTGTTGCCGATAATAAAAAATAATGTATTTTTTAGGAATGTCGGATAGTGTAGAGCGAACAAACTTACATAATGTATATTTAGAATATATATATATATATATATATATATATATATATATATATATATATATATATATATATATATATATTATATATATATTGATAAGGTAACAGAAAAGGCTTCTCATCTCGTGCTTTTAAAAAAAACTATTCATTTTTTTTTTTTTTAACAATTAGGCCGAAATATCGATTTTTTCGATGTTATGGAGAAAGCACAGAATATAGAGAAAAATGATATCGGGGAGTCATGGTGGAGGGGGGGGGGGAATGATTGGCTGTAACACAACGTCTAGGTTCTATAACCAAGGAAAGTAAAAGCTTATACAACTACTAGCAGTTAGTGCAAGATTGCAAAAACATTTTACAATGAAAGCACGAGTTCTGCAATAATCGCAATAATGGCATAGAAATTATTTCGTCAATGTATACAAGATAGGATTGATACGTTTCTTTGAACCAATTAAGATTCTCCAATTTCGCTAAAACTACCTTCAAAAAAGATGCTAAACTGAGAACTTCACCGCCACCTGGGAGTTGTCCAGAACAGCGTGTTTTTAGAGTATATCATCAATTGCAGCAATGGTTAGGTAGAAAAAAAAGCACTGAATCTGCTTTAATACCCGAAAAACTATAATAGCAGATTTGGTTTGTGTAAGTGCAAAAAAGGGTGCAAAACAAAAGCTTGCACTTGTAAGAAGAATGGGATGAAATGTAAAGCTTTATGTCCCAACTGTGATCCAGACACCTGCACAAATATATAAATTTTAGACGCAATCATTGATGCAGAAGATGTAGAATTTGACAGTCTTGAAAAAAATGTATTAGATTGTGGAGAAAATACTTGGTCAGAAAATATTTTAAGTGTTGACATTGATGATGATAATAGCGATGACGAGACTCACGGGGAAGACAATTACGTATCAGGGACTAAAGATGATAGCGACATCAATGAATATTAAATTGTGCCATCAAAAAAAAGAAAAACTACCTAATTTTATTTAATGTTTATAATAAAAGATAAAATTAGATTTATATCCATTTCATACTTTTTTACAGTTATTTTTATTCCATTAAATATAATGTAATCATACATTAAATTGAAAGTTTGATCATTACTTTTTAAGGTGACTATGTACATTAAATATACAGCCAGAGTTCATTGAATTTGAGATATATTATCACATATTTAATGCACCAGCTTTAATGAGTTTAGAAAAATTCTGAAAATACCAAGAAAAGGTGGACATTTTTCCCATACATAGTGTCGGTCATCTACACCGGTTTCGAACTCACTAGTTCTCGTGAGTACGTGGCAGACATGTACACCTCACCATAAGAAAATTGAGTCTTTTAAGCAACTTATATCATACTAAACAAAAAGTTCAATACAAGTTGCGCCCGGAATCTCATGCAATTAATATTGAATAAAAATGTAAATTCCTCTAATATTAGGGTATATGTGAATTAATTTTAATGTGCAGAAGTTGAAACATCTTTCGAGTCACTTTATTGAAATTTAAAATACCATTTAATTAAATTTAATGTACAGTGAACTGATATTTCAATGAATTGCTTTAAATTCAAAGTAAATGTTATTTATTCACGGTTTTTTGTACAAAATCTTTAAATTTAATGTAGAATGGACATTAAAATTGCATTAAATTTAAGGTTATTTTTAACAGTGTGGGCAAAATGATTTCCCCCCACCATGACTCTCCGTCATGCTTTTCCCGCGTACCTTCACTTTGACCAGCTTGTGCAGTGTTCAGTATATATATATATATATATATATATATATATATATATATATATATATATATATATATATATATATCTGTGTTTATTTTGCATGAATGTCTTGGATAAGGTAACAGAAAAGGCTTCTCATCTTGTGCTTTAAAAAAAAACTATTCATCTTTTTTTTACAATTAGGCCGAAATATCCATTTTTTTGATGTTATGGAGAAAGTACAGAATATAGAGAAAAATGATATCGAGACGGTTTGTGCATTTTGAAAAGATCTACAAAATGACTTTTTGAATGTTAAAATCTCTTCATAAACAAAAAAGTTATTCCAAAAAGAACGTCGAAATGAACACTGCACGAGCTGGCCAAAGTGAAGGTACGCAGGAAAAGCATGACGGAGAGTCATGGTGGGGGGAAACTTATTCTGCCCACACTGTTAAAAATAACCTTAAATTTAATGCAATTTTAATGTCCATTCTACATTAAATTTAAAGATTTTGTACCAAAAATCGTGAATGAATAACATTTACTTTGAATTTAAAGCTATACTGTACATTAAATTTGATTAAATGATATCTTAAATTTCAGTAAAGTGACTCGAAAGATATTTCAACTTCTGTACATTAAAATTAATTCACATAGACCCTAATACTAAAGGAATTTACATTTTTATTCAATATTCATTGCATGAGATTCCGGGAGATGGCGCAACTTGTATTGAACTTTTTGTTCAGTATGATATAAGTTTCTTAAAGGACTCAATTTTCTTATGGTGAGGTGTACATGTCTGCCACGTACTCACGAGAACTAGTGAGTTCGAAATCGGTGTAGATGACCGACACTATGTATGGGAAAAATGTCCACCTTTTCTTGGTAGTTTCAGGATTTTTTTAAACTCATTAATGTTGGTGCATTAAATATGTGATAATATATCTCAAATTCAATGAACTCTGGTTGTATATATAATGTACATAGTCACCTTAAAAAGTAATGATCAAACTTTCAATTTAATGTATGATTACATTATATTTAATGGAATAAAAATAACTGTAAAAAAGTATGAAATGGATATAAATCTAATTTTATCTTTTATTATAAACATTAAATAAAATTAGGTAGTTTTTCTTTTTTTTGATGGCACAATTTAATATTCATTGATGTCGCTATCATCTTTAGTCCCCGATGCGTAATTGTCTTCCCCGTGAGTCTCGTCATCGCTATTATCATCATCAATGTCAACACTTAAAATATTTTCTGACCAAGTATTTTCTTCACAATCTAATACATTTTCTTCAGGACTGTCAAATTCTACATCTTCTTCATCAATGATTACGTCTAAAATTTATATATTTGTGCAGGTGTCTGGATCACAGTTGGGACATAAAGCTTTACATTTCATCCCATTCTTCTTACAAGTGCAAGCTTTTGTTTTGCACCCTCTTTCGGTTATTAAGCAGATTCAGTGCTTTTTTTTTCTACCTAACCATTGATGATATACTCCCAAAACATGCTGTTCTGAACAACTTCCAGGTGGCGGTGAAGTTCTCAGTTTAGCATGTTTTTTGAAGGTAGTTTTAGCGAAATTGGAGAATCTTAATTGATTCAAAGAAACGTATCAATCCTTTCTTGTATACATTGACGAAATAATTTCCATGCTATTATTGCGATTATTGCAGAACTCGTGCTTTCATTGTAAAACGTTTTTGCAATCTTGCACTAACTGCTAGTAGTTGTATAAGCTTTTGCTTTTCTTGCTTATAGAAGCTAGACGTTGTATCACAGCCAATCATTCCCCCCCCCCCTCCTCCACCATGACTCCTCGTTGTGCTTCTTCCGCGTACCCTTACTTGGATCAGCTCGTAAAGTGCTAATTTTGATGTTCTTTTGCATCAACTTTTTTGCTTATGAAACGATTTTAATATTCAAAAAGTCATTTTGTAGATCTTTTCAAGACGCTCAAACCGTCGTTACATTATTGTCCTCTAAATTCTGTAATTTCTCCATTATATCGAAAAAAATCGATTTTTCAGGCTAATGGTTAAAAAAAAGATGCACAGCTTTTTTTGCAGGACGATATAAGAAGTCATTTCTCTTACCTTATCCAATATTTATGCAATAAATATATTGCGTTGTGTATTGTGTTGTGGCAACAACTCCTAGATATAAAGATACACCGCTGATTTGTGACGTCATCAACCAACCGCCGATAAATCAACACGTCATATTATATCTACTGTGTGGTTTGTTATTTTTAAATTTACTTATGTTAATTATTTTATCGTTAATTAAAATGGTTAAATTTAAATTTAAGTAAATTATCTGTTAATAAGGGCAACAACATAGGTGAGAAAACAACGACATAATGATTTTGATGCTGGCAGCCGTTACTATGTAGTAGTTAATCATCTTCGGGAAATGTTTAAAAAGGCATTACTATGTTTTATATCACTAAATTTATTAAGAAAACAGTGACTGCAGTTTCAACTCACAGAGACATTTTCAAGCTGAATTACAACGGTAGACTAAGTATTCAATACAGAAACATGAGAAAATTTAACAATAAATAAAAACTACCTGAGAAATTACATTATTACAAAGGGGAGGTATTAAATTTTGGGAAGTAATTATTATTTGGCGACAACAAATAACGGAGAAAACCCAAGTTCAGTCTGGTCATTAAGCAAATTTACATTTTTATTTTTAATATCTTTATATATTTCTAAAGATTCAAGAATATTTAACTTTTGGCCCTTTGTTGAATAATGTAATATGTCAGTGTTACTTAAATCAGGAAAAGTGTGGCTGTGTTCTAAGCAATGGTTGGCAAAGCTCGAGTCTGTTTTTTGTAGTCTATATGATCGGTGGTGTTCTAAAAAGCGAGTTATAACTCTTGAACCAGGAAATCCCATTCGCCCAGTCGTTTCATACATAAATAGCCCCAGGAGAGAACTCAGTATGAAACTAAATTAATTCTTCAAACAAATAAGCAACTTTAAACAAAGTCACAGTTTAAATAATTCAGCAGATCTCGTCCAAAAACTAAAAAACATAAAAACCCCAAATAACTCCATACTAGTTTCTTTTGACATAAAAGCATGTTTTCTAATAATCCAACAGATGAATGTTTTATACTTATCCAAGAAATCTTACAGGAACGAAATATAAATCCAATAGTTACTACTGAAATCTTGTTCTCTTTTGAACTTTGCCTATCACAAACCTATTTCCAGTTTAATAACAAATTTTATTTACAAAATTCAGGCCTACCAATGGGTTCTCTTCTTAGCCCTCTCCTAGCAGACAAAAACCATGTTCAATTTTGGTACAGATATGTGGATGATGTTCTAGCATGTTTTAAAGGCACTACTAGACAGCTTCAAAAATTCTTACAATACATTAATAATTGCCATCCAAAAATTCAATTTACTCTGGAAACGAAAATAACCATAAAATAAATTTTTTAGATCTCACCTCAATAATCAGTGTAATTTTAAAATTTTTAAAAAATCAACATTTACAGGTAATACTATATCTAATGACTCTTTTCACCCCTTACAACACAAAATGGCTGCATACAATTCAATGATACATAGAGCATTCTCTTTGCCTCTCTCTGAAGAAGATTGTCAAGAGGAACTAAATATCATTGAAAGGATTGCAATATCAAGCAGTTTCTCCCAACAAACCTTAAACAACTAGCTTTTAATTCAATATATCCCAAAATAAAAAATGATAAAGATAGTTCATCTTATAAATCTTTGTCATACTGTGGTATCCTATCAGAAAATATAGCTAATACTCTTTCCAAACATAACATAAAAGTTGCCTTTAAATCTCAACACAATCTGTCCTCTATTCTTTACAATGCTAAAGATAAAATTAATAAATTTGATAAATCAGGAGTTTATAAGTTAAAATGTTCAGAGTGTGATGGCTTGTATATTGGACAAAGTGGTAAAAGCTTTAAAACTCGTTTTTTAGAACATCTCCGATCATATAGACTACAAAAAACAGACTCGAGCTTTGCCAACCATTGCTTAGAACACAGCCACAGTTTTCCTGATTTAAGTAACACTGACATATTACATTATTCAACAAAAGGCCAAAAGTTAAATATTCTTGAATCTTTAGAAATATATAAACATAGTAAAAATAAAAATGTAAATTTGCTTAATGACCAGACAGAACTTGGGGTTTCCCCGTTATTTGTTGTCGCCAAATAATAATTAGTTCCCAAAAATTAGTACCTTCCCTTTTGTAATAATGTAATTTCTCAGGTAGTTTTTATTTATTGTTAAATTTTCTCATGTTTCTGTATTGAATACTTAGTCTACCGTTGTAATTCAGCTTGAAAATGACTCTGTGAGTTGAAACTGCAGTCACTGTTTTCTTAATAAATTTAGTGATATAAAACATAGTAGTTCCTTTTTAACATTTCCCGAAAATGACATAATGATTGAAAAAAAAACAACATTACTTTGTATTGGTAAGACTGGTAAGTCAATAACTATGTTTGCTCAGTGTGCAGTGTAGCCATCAAAATACAAATATAGATACTTTTGATTCAGGGTATATTTAAATATGGAATTAGTGAGATATGATCTTTGACAAAAAATGTCAACGTGGGCATTTCTGGTTTTAATTTGTCCTTATCATGTTCTTCAATACAAGTATTTTTTGGTATTTCTTCAATTGAAAACCTGAAAAGCAGATCTATTCCAATCAATATAGATTTAAAGGTGGTCCATAGATGACTAAAACACGAAAGCCAACTACAACTGAGCATTGGGATTATTTTTAAACAATAAAAACGGTTAAAAAGGTGACTTTTCTCGTTTTTTGCTTACATTATGGAAAATATTGAACGAATTGCATTACTTTCAATAGATTATCTGTAAATAATTAAAATAATCTATAAAATATTTTTTTCTAGACTCCTATCGGATGATTTTTCACCCAAAAAAGTCGGAAAAATCCTTAAAAATGTTTTTTTTTAAATTATTATCTTTGATAATTTGAAATTTTAAGCGAAGGTTTTTCGGAAGATGTAGTATATAATATAGATTCTACATCTTAATGGTGTTTAAAACAACACTTAAACTTTTAAGGTACGAATGAATAAAAAGTCAATAATTTCAATCCACTGTCGACAAAGGTAGCGCCATCAGGAAAACCAAAAAGTACTACAAATCAGATAAGACTGTTGACAAAATATCGGTATATCGAAATATCTATATTAATTTTAACATTTTTTAGGATGACACATCGGTAGTAAAATCTTTGTGACGGCGTTGACGATTTTTTAAAACAAATTATCATTTCCCTTTTCTCTCGTCAATTATGTAAACTAAGCGTAAATAATTTAAACTATCATCACTCTTTTTTTTTATTTACCTACGCATTCTTATGAAACGCAACATAATCCCGTCTGCACTTGACAAGTCGAATGCAGCTTTCGTTGTCTATGATAGATGATCAAAATTTAGAAGAGATTCAATATATGATATATTTTTTTGAACCCGATATAGATATATTTAAAAATATCAAAAATCCAAATATTTTTATTGCAGATATGTTACAAGACTCGTTCCAAGACCTTTTTTTATTATATTAAAAATTTTATGAATTCTACAATGTAAGCATGTATAAAGCGTTATTTTATAAGGATTTTATGCAATAAGTCTTTCTTCAGTTTGTTGCTTTTTTTAATGTTTTTATAACTTTATTAATTTAATTTTAATATGAGCTTGTGTTTATTTTAGACGTCGGTTAAAATGCTTTGATGAAAACATCGAACAACCGGTTAAATATTTCATTTTATTTCTAGGGCATATTTAAAAAAATCATTTCGCACAACTCTCCCTGTATAAGTATTTTCCACCCTCCTGAAATGCATGTGGTCTTTCACGTTTTACTGACGAAACCCAATTTCGCTTTTGTTTTCTTTGCGACCCCATAACAGTAAAGAAAATCCCAAACTTTACGTCCCTATAGGTGACTGTATCAAGGGTGATTCCTTGTGATTTTGAGGGCAGATCTATTAGTCTGCCCTGTTTGGCCCCTGTCTCTCCCACCCGTACCTCACGTGGCCTTTGTAGTGGTGTTAAGTTCCGTGTAGAAGTGATTATTTAAGGAATCATGAACGTGTAAAAAGAATTTTATCTAGATTTATTTAATATGGTTTCTGATTTTTAGCTGTCCTTATTCTGCTTCTCGTAAAGACTAATATTTTAAACGAACACTTAAAAAGCTCAGCGCTTAAATTACAGAGAATATGTTTTTATTTAAATCAGGTATCTAGTTTCGGGTTTGAATTTTAATTTTCAGTTCTCATAAAAACATTATATTAAAATTTGATACCTTTTTTTATTTATACATCAACTAGTAGTTACCCGTCGCGGCTTCGTCCGCTCATTCAATGGGGTTAAAATATGAATATATGTTGTAATACCATATTTCACGAACACGATTTTATTAAAACAAATTTTTAAATAATCTTTTAGCCAATTACTTCCATAATTTTTTATATTTCCTTGGCGCATTATATTTTGTGATGTATATTTGTGCTCAGGCATTTAGAACTCTCAAAAAAATTTCATTGGATCTCATGGATATCTTGTATGAAAAATAAAACGTAAATAATAAGAAATTGCGCAAAAATATTTCGATTAGGGTTATTCGAAATTTATTATAATCGGTAATTAATTCACTTTTCAAATATTCACTTTATTATCTTCTTGTTCTTCGGATGCATATCCATTAATGGATGTTTGCGATCACATGCTCCATTGCTTCTCTATCTCGGGCAGTGTGGATCAGTGTTTGTACACCACGTAACCCTGTCCATTGTCTTATGTTCCGAAGCCAAGACATTCTCTTCTTCCCCATTCCCCTTCTGTCCTCAATTTTGCCCTCAATCATCAACTGTAAGAACCCATATTTTTCGTTTCGCATGATATGTCCTAGATAGGTTGTTTTTCTTTTCTTGACTACTTCGAATAGTTCACGCTCTCTTCCTACACGCCCCAGAACTTCCTCATTTGTCTTCTTCTCCGTCCATGAGATTTTAAGAATTCTACGATACAGCCACATCTCGAAGGCTTCCAGTTTATTGATATTACTCGTTTTAGGGTCCAACCCTCCACGTCATAAAGAAGTACTGACCATACGTAGCAATTCATAAACCTCAGCCTCAAGTCAATATCGAATTCTGAGCAGGTAAGCACATTTTTAAGCTTCAGGAAAGCCTGTCGGGCTTACTCAACACGGTATTTTATTTCTTCGTCCGATGTCCAATCCTCACAAAGCCATGTTCCCAGGTATTGGAACTTGTCCACTCTTTCAATGGGCGCTGCATCAAATGTTTTTCCGGAGTTTGTAAATGTATCCAAGTTTCTGGAGATGATCATAAACTTTGTTTTCCTAGTATTGATGTTCATACCCATAGATTTTCCTAAAGGACCATTATAAATGCAAAATAAATAAAAAATAAAATAAAACACCTACGTAACAAGAATATTTCATAAATAATAACAATCTAACAAAACTGTGAAGTTTTGGACATCTGCCTTTTGTTTCTTATAAATTGGCCACTGTTACAAATAAAGTAAATTATTGAAAATATCAAATTCTGATCTTGTTTTCCAAAATAAACACACTACATTTTTTTGAAAAGCCTAAATTATACTTAATTAATATCTAAAATAATATACAGGGTGTCCTATTTAAAAAATCATAAGTTTGGTAAAATCTCAAAAACTGAAAAAGAACTGACTGCACCACTGAACTCTACGTAAAAACCCTATAATAATCAATTTTTACCTTTTTGATAAATTAACGCATAACGGAAATACGTCCAGAAAATGAAGATTTTCAAAATTACCCTGTAGGTTAAAAACTAAGAGGGCCATGACAAATTTGACACAGGAATTTTTCGTTTCGCTAAAAAATGGAAATCGCAACATTATATCTTTGATAATAACTCCAATACCAAGCTGTTTACGCTGTATATCCGAAATAGCTAACATTTTTGTGCCCAGCTGCCTAAGGAAAGAGAAAGAAGTAGGAGAGAGGATGGTGAAGAACCGTTTTAGGAGACTAATACATTACGCCGCAATAATTAATTTACTTTTTTCTCTGTTATTCTGCCTCTATTTATAATACCAATGTGAAACAGATTTTATACTATTTTTGCAAATTGCCGCTATATACTAATGACGTCTGAACAAAATCTATGCGATAGTCTGGGCGTGATAGGGCAAAATAGTAAAAACACATTTTAACCCTTTTTAGCGTTACATAAAGGAATTTCAAAAAAATTCAGAAATTACTTTTTGGATAATAGTACGCAGAATATGTGAAGCCGATAATCATGTTCGTTTCGTGATTTTTCACAGAGAAAATTACTTTTTAATGAGCAATTGTCAAATTTATGTTTTATTCTTTTTCTCCTTTTAAAATGCAAATATCGAAAAATCGATAAACCTGTTTTTAGATATTATTATGAGGTATCTCTTGAAACCAAAACGAGTACATAGCTCTATTTGATATAGAGATATCGATAAATTTATGAAATGACAATTTATCCCTTTTCACACGTTTGTAGTGTGAATTTTGGAAAATCATTTCTTTTGAGTGCCTTCATAGTGTTGCCAACTTATATCCAAAAGATCATGATTCTGTCTTTACATAGCTGAAATAAAGGAGGAATAAATAGGCCACTTATACTAATTTTTGTGACTGCATTCTGCGCTATTTGGCGAAATGTTCGCCTACTCGCAGCTACGTAGAGAAAAAATTAATCCAGATATGGCGTAGTGTGGAAATCATGTGAAATACATAGAGATGGGTAAATATCAGCTGTTTTTCGCCCCCTTGGATCAGAGTTGCCATTCGTCATGATTTTGATAATATTGTTCCGTGTCCTGATGACCTCTCAATTTTGTCCCGATTTTTGTTAACACGCGATGTTGGGGGGGGGGGGGATATCACAAGAGTATAGTATGACAAACGAAAGCGAGCCCTCGACAAGGGGGGGTTGTCAGCGACATTTACATTCCTAATGCATCAAGTAGGTGCTAGTCTATTTTTCTTATTTCGAAGTTTTTGGGCGGAAAATAATCGCCCCCCCTCCCTTTGAATCCGCGCCTGATTGTCTCAATTTTTCCCCCAAAGTGGCAACCCTGCCACGCACATAAATATAATTTTTTTTTTATCTAAAACACTTCTTTACTCTCCTGGGTGGTGCAGTGGTATGATAGTGGAGTTGTATCTATCTCTTAGGCGTCGGGTTCGATTCCCAGTTCAGATTTGGGTGTTTGTGATTATCCTTAGATTTAAGTTAAATTTTAAAGTTGTATAATTTGTGGAGATTTTAATAAAGTACTGGCTATTTTCAGGTATTTCTTTTGCTAATTTTACCTTGAAAAAGGGTTAAAAACTTTTCGAAAAAGTATAACAACAGTACACGAAATCCATGAGATTGGAATTCGACAAAAAAAACGACAAAATGGCTGTAATTCCGTTAAGATATATGCAGAGTGTCCAGTAAGTATATATTAAATTCTCTGCAGTGTACAGAGGGCGTCAAAATAACTCTAGAGTTTCATATAATTTTATTTCTTATGTTAAGGTGTCCCATAATGAAGAGATGAGATTCACGAGGAGTATCAAATGATGTACCTTTTGGACCGTAGCTTTTGAGCAGTCTAGTATATTTTAATGTAATTTTTGTATGTTTTATAACAGATAAAGAAACAAAATTTAGACAGATGCCAGTTTTCAGAGTTGAAATTCAATTTTTAATATTCTAGAAAATTAAGTTATTTCGAAAAATTCAATGTTTGCATCCACCTTGCAGATACCATTAATTCAAATAAATTAGAATATAAATTACAATAAAAACCACTAGACATGGTTTCTTTTACCAGGGCAATAATTAATTTGAGAAAATTTGAAGAGTAAGAAATCCTATGTTGGAAGAACACATTCTGAATGAAATTGCAGCTTACATAGGCAAAACAAATGTGTTGTCCATGAAACTATCCAAGAACGATTGATTCATCCTTTCCATGTTAAAGGTACTCGCAATATCTTTAAGCGATTATCCTACAAGACTTAATGACTCAAACTGGTTTTTACAAAAATTTAGAGAGAATCCACATTTTACTAGAATTGTTTTAATTAAATAAATACGTAAAATAAATGTTTCTTCACGGGCCAGCCATTTTCAAAAAATATAAAATCCATACATATAAATAAAATTGATGTATATGTCTGTCTGTCCGGGTTGATTTTCGAAATGGCTAAATCTATTTTGATGAAACTTTACAAACACGAACAGGAGGTTTCCAGGATTGCTTTAGGCTACTTTTTTTCTGTTTGTCTGCCTCTCCGTCTGTACGAGCTAATTTTCGAAACTGCTGAACCGATTTTGACTTAACATTACAGACATGAAAAAGAGGTTGTCAGGAGTGATATAGACTGTTTTTTTGTTTGTTTGTATGTCTGTTTATCTGTTGATACTCGCTAATCTTCGATACGGCTGAACTGCTTTCAATGAAACTTTACAAACATGAAGAGGAGGTTGTCATATGTTACTATTTTCTGTCTATCTGTCGGTCTGTACTAGTCAATCTTCAAAACGGCTTAAACGGTTTCACTAAAACTTCACAGACATGAAAATTAGGTTATCAGAAGTGATATAGGCTGCTTTTTCTGTATATTTGTCTGTCTGTTTGTCGATACGTGCTAATCTTCGAAACGGCTAAACCGAATTTGATAAAACTTAACAGACATGAAGAGAGGGTTGTCAGGAGTGATATATGATGCTCTTTTTCTGTTTGTCTGTGTGTCTGCACGGGCTAATATTCGAGACGGCTGAACCGATTTCGTTGAAACTTTCTGAAGAGGAGGTTGTCAAGAATAATATAGACTATTTTTTCCTCTTTGTCTGTCTGTATGTCTATACAAACTAATCTTCGAAACGGGTGAATCGATTTCGATGAAACTTCACTAATATGGAGAAGATATTGTCAGGAGTGATAAGTTTTTTTTTTAAATAGAAAATTCTTATCACTTACCAAACTTTTATTTCCCAAATTGCATGCGGACGAAATCTTGGGTAAAAATTAGTATATAATACAAGAAGATTTTTTACTCAACTGTAAAATAACAATTATATAACATACATATACAATGAGGGCATAAAGTTTGGAATAAGTTCATTATTTAAGAACCGCCAGGTTTTTTGAGAAGTCCTTCGGAAACTCGATTTTTTTTTGTCACGAATTTTTTCCATTATATTAAATTTTGCATCGTGACTCGAAAGAAGTTATGCTATTATCAACTTTGACTTTTTAAATAGTGATGTCCAATTTTTTCCACACTTTTCATTCCTTGCAAAATTCTGATTTTCTATTACATGTCCTGTACCTAATGTAACGGTAACGGCTCGAAATGAAATATAATAATTATTTAGCAGCGTTACTGATTCAATGCTGTTCCTTTGTCACATTTTGTCAAATTGTCACTTTGAGTTAATTTTAACTGAAAATGAAATTTATTGAAGCATAGAAGATAGAAATTCTTATGACGATAAGATATGGTGATAGGGTAAGAACCCAAGCAGTGTGTCAGTTGTTTCAAGATAAATATCATAATCTTTCACTAGTTTAACAATCGTCATAAGTGGGTTGGAAGAAGGGAACCTATTGAGTGGCTGCCGAGGTCTCCAGACTTGAACCCTCTTGAGTTATTTTTGTGAGGTTACGTTAGAAGTAAAGTTTTTCAAATCAAACCAATTGCCATAGAAAACTTAAAGAATTGGTTGATTCAAGAAATGCGGTTAATTAACATAGAAGTAGTTATAAATATTCAGAATGAATACATCGCTCAAGTTACTGTTAATTAACCAATAGAAGGCATTTTCAACATTTAACAAAATGATAAATTAACATTGTCTATAAATCGAAAACAGTTATATTTAGGTATAGAACATATAATAGAAAAAATGTTCAGAATTTTCTGGGGGTCACTATTTAATATATCACTGTTGATTATGGCTCACTTTCTTTTTAGACACCTTGTATGATATAATGCATTGGACCAAAAAAACAAAGCGAGAGTTTTATAAATCATTAATTTATTCCAGACTTTACGGCCTCATTGTATACATCTTTTTTTTTTTTTTTCTTCTTCTTCTTCTAGGTAGAACCAAGTTCTGTTATCTACACAATGCTTCATCGATCCTCGTTTGAGGTCGAAATCCAGCTGTCTCTCCATCTTTTGGGGGGTCATCCAGGCGGCTGTTTGGTTTCTCTCTCATTACGGTTTTTGCTAGTTTGACATCGTCCATTCGTTCCACGTGATCTCTCCACTGCCTACGACGGTTTCGAACCCACTTCATAACATTCCCCACTCCGCTCTCCTCGCGTATTTTTGCGTTTCTTATTCTATCTTTTAAACTTGTTCCCGTGATCATTCTCAGTGTTTTCATTTCTGTGGTTCTCATAATTTGTTTTGTCTTTGTTGTTTCATTTCTTGTTTCTGCGCCGTAGATCAGTATCGGTCTTACGCAGAACTTGTTTTTTTCTTGCTTTGCTCTCAACCGTCATATGTTTATTGTTCCAGATTATCTCTCTTAGTTGGCTTGATATCATGGCCGCTTTGTTGGCCTGTGTGCGTACTTCTTCCGTTACTGCCCTGTTACTTGTTATATGTGCTCCCAGGTATTTAAACTTCTCAACCTGTTCGATATGTTTGTCATCAACCATTAGTTTGCATCTTACCGGTTCTTTTGCTATTACCATTGCTTTGGTTTTCTCCACAGATATCTTCATATTATACTGTTTGGCTGGTCGATTGAGATGGAAAAGCATTCTTTATAAGTTGTCCTCGCTATCTGCTGTCAAGGCAACATCATCTTTGTGCTTTTACCTCATCAATGATTTCGTCCATGATTACATTGAAAAGTGTTGGACTTAGGCTATCACCCTGTCTTATTCCTATGGATAGAGGGATTTCCTCTGTTAGAGTGTTATTTGTTTTAATTATCATGGTGTTTTTGGAATTCAGTTCGTATACTGTGCGTATGATTGCTTCGTCTACTTGTTTTCTTCGCAGTAATTCTGTTATGTGTTCCAGTTTGACTCGGTCGAACGCTTGTGTAAAGTCCACAAAACAAATGAACAGCGGTGTATCGTATTCGATAGATTTTTCAACCAGCTGTCTAATAATAAATATACCATCGATAGTAGAGCGGTTATTCCGGAAGCCCTGCTGTTCTTTGCACGCCCCTAACTTGTTTATGATCCGTTGCGACAGTATTTTGGTTAACAATTTGGCTGAACTGTTCAGTAGGCTGATTCCCCTATAATTTTCGGGTTGTTTCTTTGATCCTTTTTTGTGGATCGGAATTGTGATGCTTTTCCGCCATTCGTTGGGTACTGACGTTGTGCGGAGTATTTTTTGAATTAGAACAGTGAGCTCTATGACAAGGCTGGGGCCTCCGTACTTTAGCATCTCATTCGTAATTTGGTCCGTATCAGGTGATTTTCTGTTTTTTAATTTCTTTATTGTCAGGTGCATCTCTGCTTCACTGATGTTAACATCTGTTAGTTCTGTGGTTTCTTGTTGGTTTTCGTCTACGTTGATTTCTGTAGCTCGTGCCTGGAGTAAGTCCTTAAAATGACTCACCCACGGTTGGCTGTCGATTGGACTTTGTTGAACGTATTCATTGATTGTTTTTTTCTGTTCCTCAGCATGTTCCATATTCTCTTTTGTTCTCCATATAGGTCGTCTTCCATGTCTTTTGAATACTTTTCCCAGTATTCTTTCTTTAGTTGAGCTATTTGACCGGTGATTCTGTTTCTCACCATTTTGTACTCTTCGAAATGGTTTGTTGTTTTGTGCTGTCGGTATTTTGTAAATGCTTGTCGTTTTTCTTTTGCTAGTATTTTCACCTCTTCTGTGAACCATGGTTTTATATTGCTTCGCTTGTTCATGTTTACTGTTCGTGTTTCGATCGCCTCTCTGGGGCTCTCTTGTATATTTCTTTTCAGTTTTTCCCAGGCTTTCTCCACTCCGTCATTTTCTAGGATTGTATTAGCTTTTATTTTCTCAGAGAGTCTCTGCTGATACAATACTTTTGTGCTATCGTTAGCGAATGATTGGGTATTGTATTTAATAAAGGTATGTTTCTGTTTGTGTGTTTTGTTTATACTTTGTTGGGACCGGTATTTACATAATACTAGTCGGTGGTCGTCTTTTCCCAGGTCTGACGAATTCAGAGTTCTGACATCGAGTATTTGGTGGGGGTAACACTTTTCTGTTCATTATTATGTAGTCTATGGTTGATTTTTGTTCTCGTCATGTCCGTTTATATTGCCACTTATGTGGAAAGAAGGTGTTATTTATTCTCATCTCGTTTTGAACGCACAGTTGTATGAGTTGTTCCCCGTTGTCATTTAGTGTTACCTCATTATATCTCTGCATTACTCCCGGAATGGGTTCGTTACCTATTCTTGAGTTGAAGTCTCCTAGCATAAACACTTTTTCTCTATCGGGTATGGTACTTAGTAGATCTTGCAGTTTATTGAAGAATGTTTCTCTGACCTCTCTGGATTTGCTGATATCTGGTGCGTAGGCGCTTATGATGTTCATCTTTTCTGGTTGTAAGTTTAAGATGACGTGAATGAGTTTTTCATCGACGTACTGTATGTCGTCTATGTAGTGTTCGTATTTTTCATGGATGAGCAGGCCCACTCTTTCTTGGGCTCTTTCTTCTTTTTGTTTCCCACTGTATATAAATAGGTAGTTGTTGTACTTGTTGTTTGCTTTCCCTTTCTTTTTCGTCTCTGAAAAGGCGCAACTGTCTATGGAGTGCCTGTTCATTTCTGCGACAACTTCCTGATCGTGCTTATGCCATGAAGTGACATTCCAGCATCCCAATCTAATGATGTTCTGTTTTTTCCATGATCATGTCCTAGTTCTTGCCAATGTCTGTTTCCGTGAGATCCGTCCAGTGTCCGAGGCATGTATGTTACTATGAGCTACATTGGTGTTTTATTGCGGGTAGGCTGCTAACCTGTCCCGCAAACCCTCCTCCTTTGCCCGGACTTGGACCGGCACTGACAGTTGCTGATATTAAATTGTACATAAATTAAAAATATTACAACTAAAATCTTACAGTAAAAAGTTTTTTTAAATAGTCCCGATAAATAAAATAAATCTAGAATCACAAAAGTTTTTTAAATTAGATTTAATATTATTAACGATTCATCAAAAAAAAATCAATATCAGTAGCTTTACTTATTCTATTGGCTTTAGGGATAAATCTGGTTTTAAAAGGGACGTCGTAATAAATTTTCATAATTTACACCTTTGGTGTGATGAAAATTCTCATGCAGTAGTATGGACTTGGCACCAACATAGATTATGGTTAATGTTTGGCTGGGAATCATTGGGGATTATTTAATTGGGTCTTTAGTTTTAGAAGATTAATGGGTGCAATGAATTTACAATTTTGCATCAGAATTTAAATAATCTTTTAGCAAATATCCCCTACAAGTTAGAGCTAAGATGTGATTTATGTACGATAGTGCTCTACCAGATTTTAATAATTTAGAGTGTGGCCATTTAACAGGCACTTTGTGTAACTGCAAGAGTATAGGTGGTTTTGTTTTAGGGTTACTAAGCTCTTCTAACTTAAATTCGTTAAATTTTTAATTGAAATCTTAAAGGATTTATTAATTCAATGCCAGTAAACATTAGGGAAAAGTTGCTTGAAAGAATAATCCGTTACTGCATTCGATACGATCCTGGAATATTGTTTTCAGTACAGCGAGAAAAAATCTATAGGATAAGATAGTGTATTAAAGTACTAGACGTTCATTTTAAACATTTGTTTAAATAAACGCCAAAAAGTTGTATAGAATTTTAGAACAATTTAGTGATAGCCAAGATGGTATCAAAGAGAAATTTGTATTTTTCGTTAAAGTTTTAATTACTCTTCATCTTGTAAGTTAGGATCAACCCTTTCAAACATTCTTCGATCCAGTAAATTTCGATTTGGAGATTTCTGGACATAAATTCTTCTTACCGATAGAGATTTACATTATGCATTATAAATTAAATACATGTTACATGTAAGTATTATTCTAAATTATTAATTCCATTGGTGTCTATTGATAACTAGTACTAATTGCGTAATTGTGTAGTAGTAGATGATGATTAGATCTAGTTTAGTTATAATAATTTAATTAGCTTATAAAAATGAGCTTAATTAATATACCTTAATTGGGTAACCCTTTCGAGCCTAATATTTCCTTTATAGGAGCATATTGTTAGTATCCAAAAATGATAGGAACTGGGCCAGAACGAAACTGAAATTTGCATAAATTAGTAGCTTTGTCATTTTTACCACCGGTAAACACTCGCACTTACTTTAACGTCTCCATTTACAAAACAGCATCTACTGTCGACTCAGTTTCAACCAAGGAACATTGAAACCAGAATACGGGTACAAATTTTCTACAAATATAATACTGCGCTTATTAAAAATATATTATGTACTTTTATAAGCTTCAATGATCAATTGCCATTCGGACTCAAAAAATTAACACTTTAACTCTTTGGTATAATTACGTAAAACTTTGAGTTCAAACAAAACATCTAGAGATTTCGAATGATACTGAACTGAACTAGATATTTTTTTAAATTGATTTACGAAATTAATGACACAATGAAACGCTATATTTCCAAATTTGTTCTTTATTTGTAGTGTTTGAAAACAAACGGCGCCACTGATACTGTTAACACATCAATCCCGATTCAGGAAATGTGAAAAAGAGCTCCACCCTTAATATTGATGGTATTGAGATTACGAGATAAAGACGGGATTTCTTTAATCATTTCTTTTTCCTGTCTCTCCCACAACGTTATTATTTTGATAGATTGCCATTAGAGTTAGTTTACTTTACGATTGTTTTATAGGTTAATGGAATGGTACAGGTTGAATTTATCATTCTTATTTTTATTATTAACTTATCATTTACAGTTAGCTATGTATATAGTATAAAAGACGAGACGATAAATAATTACTTCTCATCTCGTCTTATTTCTTCTGAGATATAATTTTTCGATAACGATAAGGTAGTATTAAGCTTTTAGTTTCATTTAAAGATACAACATAAACAATCATTTCTTTTCATATTATACAGGGTGTTCGGTAAAATGTGGGAAATATCCCAGATATGAAAAAACATGTGAAAGGAATACTACAGTTCTCCTCTTCGGAGATATAGATTCCCAAAGAGCTGCAATAGCATCGAGTTTTTTACACATAATTATCAAACCACCAGATATATTTCAATTTTTTTATATGATGTATACTAGGTAAGACCCTTCAAATTACTATCTAAGACTGTTCGGATCTGCTTCTCATAATAAAATGTATATACAACCCCTTTAATTGCAGTTTTCATCTCTTCTTCCAACGAGGTTTTTCGTCTGCCTGTGATCGAATGTGACTTGGGAGCACTAACAATTCCAGTAGTTTTTTCTCCTTCAGTATTCGGTACATAGTAGATTTTCCGACTACTGTTATGTTGGAACACATATCAACAGAGCTTTTAACATTATTATCTAGATATTGATATCTTAAGGCATCATAAACATTTATCGTCATAAGTTTTTCGTTGAGGAAAAAATGCCCTGATGTAACGATTTTGGAATAAATATAGAGGTGAAAGCGATATCTTTTGAGTATCTCACTAATCTCAAATAATATATAAAAACAAGCGCAATCAAGATAAATCATGAAGAACAAACTGTAAGGTGTACTTTGCTCACTGACATATATTAAATGAAACTCTCAGAAATTTTTTGTTGCAGTAAATTTATATTTAAATATAGTGAAATATAATCAGATTTACGGTAGTTTTCAGTTACCTGCGGCACTGGAGGTTTCGGTAACAGTTTTATTACTCTCTCTAGTTCTTGAATAGAGTATAGGAATATGTATGCTTGCGATTGCCCCCTCCCCCCTCCCAAGATCTTTGAGTTCAGGAAAATAGAGCCCATTCTGTCTTTTATATTAGGAATGAGTATGCTGCTTGCACCCCCCCCCCCTTTGACAACTTGTTTTTCTTGTCATACTGTACTTTTGTGATATCACCGCCCCCCCCCCCCCAAAAAAAAAGAGAGTCTGGATCCGTCCCTGCCCATATATGTGAGTTGTGTAAATTTATGATACCATTTTTGGTAAACCCTGTTTCATCCGTGAAGGGAATAGTGATAATGAAGTTTACATTATTTCGTTGCTGATCCAATAACCAATTTGCAAACTGAATTCTACGGGGAAAATCTTCAGAAATCAGTTCATGCACTTTTTTTTAAATGATATGGATATAACGGCTGTTCTTGTGGAACTTCATGCACTATTGTTTTCGACGTATTAAACTGCGTTGATAATTTTCGAATGCTCGTTGATGGAGTGTCATGTACAGCATTTAATATGCTTTCCTCTGATTGCGGCGTACATATTGTTCTTCCCCGACCAGCATCAGTACTTTGTTCTCAAAATTTCCTAAAATTAGGAAGAAATTTAATAATATTACATTATTATATGGAATAGCCTACCATTCTCCCTTAGACGTTGGTCAACTCGTTGAAACGTTTTCTGATCTGGAAGAGTACGATTAGGATATCTATCGTGATATAACCTCCTGGCTTCCAACACATTGCAAAGGCAAGACCCTACATCAGATGCGTATCTGCATACTCAGTAAACGTGTATTCCATATTTAGAATTATTTCACAATTAATTTCACCACGAAATCCAAAAATCAGTAAATTAATATCAAAGTAAAGACTCATTGTGCCAACGATGTGAAAGTTGACAAGTTTCAAAATGCAGGATATTTGTTTCTTTCATGCCCAGCAGCGTTTGCAACAAGAATACTTTGTATTTGGTGCCGATAAAATAAAACGCACATTTTTTGAGAACCTACGTCGAAGTGCAATTCACAGAACTAGATGCTTTTAATTAAAGAGGTAAATTCTAATTTTAGATCGAATTTTTGTTATCATAAGGTTGGAGTTTGAACATTTGGTAGGCATTAAGATGTATCTTTTATCGAAATACATCAAATACATGATGTAAATAAAATGACGTTTTTTCGAAAACGGTAAGGATTAGCGACATGATTGCAGAGTACTTAATTTTTAGTCAATATTTATAGGTATGTAAAAAACGTTGTTTAAAGTTTTTATCAACAGGGCGTAACAAATGGGGCATGAATGTCACAGCTAGTCCATTCCTGCAGCTTCGGGTAGTTCACAACACTTTTTTGGATAATAATTTGAAGGGTCTTACCTGATATACATCATATTAAGAAAAAATTGAAATATACCTAGTGATTTAATAATTATGTGTAAAAAACTTGATTCCATTGCAGCTCTTTGGGAGCCCATATCTTCGAAGAGGAGGCCTATAAGATAAAAGTTTATATGAATTTGTAATATTTCTTTCCTGTGTTTTTTTATATCCGGGAGATTTTCCACATTCCTGGATACCCTGTATATAGACTTACACCCTTATTTCTAAATCCAAATAAGATAACGAAGAAAAAACAAAATATATGGCTACAACAAGAACGGAACGACGAGACAGAATAGGACAGAACGTGACTATGGACCACTACAATTTTGAAAGGGTCCATCAGTTTAAATATTTGGGAGCTACGATCACATCTGACAACATTACACAAGAGATTAACAACAGAATACAAGGAGGCAACCGCTGCTGGTATGGGCTGCAAAAGATAAAGAAATCGAAAAATATATCCCGCCGCACGAAAATAAGAATATATCAAGTAGTTACCAGTAATGACATATGTATGTGAAACATGGACGCTGACAAAACAAAATGAGAATAGACTGAAAATCGCAGAAAGAAGAATGCTTAGAGGGATATACGGATCGGTCAGGGACAACACCACACAGTAATACAGAACGAGAACAAACAAGGAATTGGAGGAACTATACAACCAGTCAGATATAGTGAAAATAATAAAAACAGAGAGATTAAGATGGGCCGGCCATCTATGAGACAAGATCAACGTATCGTTAAGTTGGTATGGGAAGAGAACCCAGAAGGAAAGCGGCCGCTAGGAAGACCAAGGATGAGGTGGAGAGATAACGTTGCAGTAGACTTACAAACCCTAAACGTCAAACGCGCGGAGGAACTGATGATGGATCGCAGCAAGTGGAGGCAGATTGTGAAGTCAGCAAAGACCCACCTGGGGTTGTAATGCTAGAGAGAGAGAGAGAGAGAGAAATAAGATAACATTATAAAAATAGGGATTTTATATTTAAAAGAGGACCTTTAGCGATTTTTCAAGGTAATATTTAATGTTAGTTATTTATCACCCGTTATTTATTTTTTATCAAAATATCAACACAGTGCACTAAAGTAGATCCCCCCTTCTAGAAGGAAATTAACCCCAATTAAACAATAAAGTCTTTTATATAAGAGAAATTGATTGTTCTAAACATAACCTGCAAACGCCATTTCTGATATAATATTTAAAATATGTCAAAAACCGTTAGACTAAGTATAGGACCTTATATATAAAATATATCTATAATTTTGCGTAAATTGCAAAATTTTAAAAATTTTGCGAAGTCTATTTTCCGATAAAACGATCGCAGCAATTCATCGTGGGACACCTTGTATATATTATCGGTCGAATTTTTCTTTTTGTCTGGTTACTTCTTAATCTAGAAATCAAAATTTTTTTGTAGCTATATTTTGGGTATTAAACAGTATCTTATGAAGGAGTTTCTTAATTTTTGTAATTAAAGGAGGAAATCTATGGCACCGGTATATTATTGCTCCATCCACATCAAGGCCCATTTTAGGTCCAAGTTTATCTCGACATTTTGTCCAATATTAAAAAAATTAAACGCTGGAAAAAAAATAAGATTGTAAATATTACAGCTGTATCTACTAAAATTGAATATACCTACCTGATTTTTAATTGTGCGAATTTAAACTTCAGTTTTGTTACAGTGTCATTTATAAAATTTGTCTATCGGAGTTTGATAAGTGTTGTTTTGAATCTGGAGCTGTCAAGTTACTTAAGCTCTTTTTGTGAATACGGGGGATATGAAATGACGTTTATAATCACTTCTATAACCGTTTCCCCTGTGAGTGGCTAAACTAAGACATTTTGATTAATTGTATTGGTAATAGAGTATTAGATATAGCGTTGCTTATAATAACAAAGAACTGAAGGGAATAGGGAATTTTTGATTATTGGAGAGTTAAGAGAGATAAGAACTTCCCGAGCATAGCAAATTTTATTTTATGTAACACTAACAAACTCGATTTTTGCAATAATTACTTTAAATTATCATCAAATCTTCATTTGTTAAAAACGTACTAATTTTAAATGAAAGTTTTGAATAAAAATTACAATATAGTTCCGTACAAGATTTTTCAAGTCCATATGTTCACAGTTTTAAACAATTTTTTAGCAGCATATTACTCAATGGTCTATATACAGGACGTCTCATAACCAAAGGCCATAAAGTAACTGAAGATATTACATCAAAATAGATCGATTAAGTCTTAAAAGATTTTATGAAATGTTACTCGTTAAAGAGAGCGTTTTTTATTTTGGAAAATGAGCTCATTTTAGAAACAGTTCAATGTATCGTATTCATTAGCATTAAGTTTGAATGAAGACCGCTATGTTGAAAATGTACGTTTAAAAAAAACGGAACAGCGGAAAAAACAATTGTAAATTGTTTTTCTTATCTGCCTAAATGTAATAAAAGCATTTTTAAAAGAATTATGCATATTCGGCGACAAAATTAAACGTTAAAATTGCGCTTGAATATCACGTTACTTTGTCGGTACATCACCTGATTTTGGGACGTGACTTCCCGGAAAGTAAAGTAACCGTCAGAT
This sequence comes from Diaprepes abbreviatus, assembly GCA_034092305.1. Lineage (NCBI taxonomy): Eukaryota > Metazoa > Arthropoda > Insecta > Coleoptera > Curculionidae > Diaprepes > Diaprepes abbreviatus. The sequence continues at coordinate 11,128,829 of JASJET010000139.1, forward strand.
TTTATACAGAATCGGCAGTAGTAGCAGAACTGACGTAGTATTAAACGAGTAGCAGATCAGATCTAAAGAAAGAGAATATTCAAGAGGAGTAGCGGAATTCAGTTGCCTTAAGAAGTAGTTAACTTTCATCGCTTTTAGGACGGCTGAACAGCCAAAAAGAGGTTATGACATCGACGATCTTTTAGAGGGCTGTGTTGCTGAAAGCGATAGTGTTTTTTAAAAATCATTTAAAATAAAGTACGTCCGAGGCCCCTGGATGAACTAGTAGCTTTTACCCGGGTAATTGCCAAAGGCTGGGGCGCCTGAAGATTTTAAAAATCATAAACCAATTGCAAAAAAATCTGTTTAAATACGGTGTATCGGGAGTCTTCTGGATAAAATTAAAGAGTGTCTAGGAAAGATAGGTTTTATTTCCCAGAGCCCGGTACACTATAGTTCGAAAGACGGGCGATATTCGGAATTGTATACGCGAATTGGTGTTACAATCTCAGATCACCGTCATAAAGATCGTGTAACTATTCTAACTTTTTTCCAATACTCAACAAACAAAATGAAATTTTCTCTTTCAGTCAGAAGATTAAGAAGAAAAGCTAAGAAGATTTTTTGCGGAAATTTAACGTTAAAGACATTCTAAGTTTTCGGTGAAAATCGTAAAAAAAAATTAGATTGAAAAACCTTACCCTCCAGAGACATTACGCTAGTAAAATTTTCCAAATTTACTTGCGGAAACCCCTTTATTAGTTTTTCGTGAAAATCTAATTTTTATCTTAATTTTCTTCTTAAAAATCGGATCTGTTACCCTTACTTTTTTCGACTTTGAAAATTTTTAAAATTGCGTCTAAGTTCAGTTACTCAAACTTTTCTTGCGCATTTTTAAAATTTTACGATAAAGTCAAAATATCTATACTTTTTCTGCGTTAAAATTTCGATGCTAAAAATTATTGCGGATTTTAACAATAAACAAATAAATTTGCGACTTGCGGTATGACCTAGCGTTCGACTCAAGTTTAAACAATTTATCGGCAAGAAGAATAAATAAACTTATTCGGTAAAGTAGGTTCGTTGCGCTCAAAAAACATTTGGCCACGACAAAGTATACTTGACCCTTGCCCCTCTATACTAATTATTTCTTCACAAAATAATTAGTATAAACCCTGAACTCTTATAAAAAACTTAAATTATTTTCATTTTATTCTTAAGTCGTCTTGAGCATCCACGCTCGCTTCCCAGACGCACAACCCCATAGCCCCTTTTTAAATTTCGGCATAAAAGTTTTTCTTTTTTCCAAATTTAAGAGCATGGCTCATCTTCCTCAAGTGCCCTCGACAAACGCGGTGCTCTACCTTTTAATTTCAGGAACAACGTCCGATGTTCCAAAATTTTCAAACTAACCCTGTACATACGTCATCCTTTGATGCGGAATTTCCGGGATTCATTGATGACAGTAGCATAGAGTTTAACTTAATGCCAGCTAACCCAGAAGCCTCGGCATTTAGGCTTCATCAAACACAACCAAAAGAGACAACTCCCAGTGGAACAACTCACGAGTGCTACAGGACAAATAATTCTCAAATATCAGAAACGGTTACTAGCGCAGCCCTTAGAACAAGTACGCGAATCAGATACCGACCGACCGACGTTGCGATAGTTTGAATGAAGACCGCTAGTTAGATATAGTGAGTGGGTATAATAAATCTAGGCATTTTTTCCGTACCTAAAAAATCAGATATGTTTCAATCTAAGTTTCTGAAAGAAATGTTATATCTTCAGCTAAAAAAGTATACTTGTTCATTCCTTGTCTCCAACCTTTCTCAAGATATTTGCGTTTAAATATCATAACGTATTCGAAAATTGTATTAGGTTTAATTTTATTTAAAGGCATAATCAATATGCATACAGTGAATTGAGAAATATACTTTGTATCTATGCCCAGAAAAATTACAGTAGTCATGCTGTTGCTAGAAATAGTTAGAACAGTATCTACAGTCTATTCAAGAACTAGAGAGAGTAAATAATCATTTTTTTCTTCGCAAACTACCTGTGGTCTTTAGTCCGGTGTTTTTGGCAAAATCTGTTAGACACATATATTTTTCATAGTAATGGGTTAAAAACTTTATAATCAAATATACCGGTCTATTTGGGTCGAATAACAATAGATCTTTGGAAGTGTGAAGTGTAAAAGGGAAGTTTAATCATTATCATAGGCGTCGGAAAGAGATTTATTTTATTTATTACTAAGTATTTATGACACAGAATATTATTTCGGTACTAAACTCAAAATAGAACTGAGTTGTTATAATAATATTATTTTATTTGTTATGATTTCTTATTAATTCTATCTAGCTATGCCAAAAATCACAACGGTATTTTTATTATTTTTAGTTTTGGCATAGAAACCGTTTTAGGCACATTCAGACGAAAACGTAGCCTTAATATGTCAAAAAATTCTAAGTTATAATTTAAATGCTTATAAAATACCCATTATCATAAATACAAGAAGGAAAACATATATAAAAAAATAAATTTGTCCATATAATATTGAAATTTTTTTGGGGCTATCAGGCATTTTTTTTAAATGATTAAAAACATTTTTAGGACATTCGACGTTTCGGTCTATTTATTTCTTAAACCATCTGCAGAATTACATTTATACACTACAACGGGATTCAAATATAATTATTTTTTTTTTAATTTTAGTTAAAATTAGACTTTCTCATTTTTATTTCTATTGCACTGACATCTTAATTTAATTTACTTTATTATATGGAAATCCGATAGCACCAAAAAAAAAAAAATAAAACAAACGTGTTAATTCTACACGCTTAAGAAAAAGACACAAATGTAATAATAAAATGCGGCTAACTCAACGCACTCTCCCAGGCCTAACTGGACTGAAATATATATAAAGTTAAAGAGTGAGACACACTGAAATAAAATTATATAAATTTTTAACAACATTAAACAATAAAATAAAACAAAAATAAAAATTTAAATAATAAATTGTGTTTACATTGGTAAACATTACCTATCTAATTCCTAATCAAAATCAATGGAGAAATCTTTGCCCAAATTACTTCTAATTGGTTCCGCTATCTCATCGATCATGTCATCGAGTCACTATATTTTCTTTTCTTCTTTTATTATATGGTCCACACATTTTTTCGAACTTTTCTCAGTAAGTTTATTCAAAGAATTTTTCAAAAGTTCAGTTAAATCACTAATTTTGTAATTTGTGTAATTTCAAGCAACTTTACCTTTTACTTGAACCCACATCAGCCCAGTTGGGTTCAGCTCATAATGGTGGAAGACGAAGAACAGATAATTCTTTTTATACAGCCATTTCATCAATTATATATTTAATGTTCTTATCTTCTTCTTCTTCTTCTTCTTCTTCTTCTTTAGGTGCCATGTCCGTATTTAGACGTTGGTGGTCATCATGTTTACAATTTCCTGAAATCTTTCTCTATCGGCTGCAGCGCGAAATAGTTCCTCCACCGTGCAATCACACCACTGCCTGATGTTACGTAGCCATGAAAGCTTCTTTCGGCCTATCCATCTTTTTCCTTCCACTTTTTCTTGTAATATAAGGCGAAGTAGATGGTATTTAGGTCCTCTAATTATGTGGCCGAAGTATTCTGTTTTCCGCCTCTTTATAATGTTCAAGAGCAGTCGATCTGTATCCACCATTCTGAGAACATCCTCATTGGAAGTGTGCGAAACCCATGATATCTTTAGGATTCGATGATAGCACCACAATTCGAAAGCTTCCAGTTTGTTTAGCGTTGTGGTTTTTAGTGTCTATATCTCGCAACCGTATAACAGAATAGACCATACATAGCATCTCAGGAGCCTCTTATGAATATGCATTGACAGGTTTCTGTTGCATAGAACTGGTTTTCATGTCATAAAGGCCTTACGCGATATTTCGATCCTTGCTATTATCTCTTCATCTGAGTCCCCATTCACATTCAACCAACCGCCAAGGTATCTGAAATGGTTTACACACTCTGTCCTCTCTTCATCGAGCCAAAGTTGACATTTATCTACATTAATCCTTCCAACAGGCATCCACTTTGTTTTTGAGATGTTGATTTTAAGGCCTTTTCGGCAGCTCGCCTCACTGACTAGATTTACTAATGTTTGGAGATCCTCGATGCTTTCTGCAAGAATGGCCGTATCATCAGCAAATCTAATATTGTTGATTACTTCTCCACCCAGTCTTACTCCCTCTTTTCTGTCATCCAAAGCCTCCCTAAAAATTTCTTCAGAATATAAATTAAAAAGACAAGGTGACAAAACGCAACCCTGTCTTACTCTACGTTTGATGGGTAGGCTTTGAGTACGACTGTTTTCAATTTGGATAGAGGCTACTTGATTGTAATACAGATGTTTTAGCAGTCTTATATCGTAGTGGTCTAGACCTGCTGCTTGTAGACATTCGAAAAGTGTATCGTGTTATACTCGGTCAAATGCCTTTTCAAAGTCGATGAAACAGACGTAGATGTTCTTTCGGAATTCACAACTTTTTTGTAGGAGAACGCGCATTCAAAATTGTGCCTCTCTGGTTCCTAGACCATTTCTAAATCCAAATTGCTCATCACTCACTCTACTTTCGCATAGAAGGAATATTCGGTTCTGTAGAATTCGTAGAAGTATCTTATCTACATTTGCAATATCTAAAAGCGTCCTTTTGACTATGTCAGTTGTAACCAAATGATCTAAGTTCTTGAAAAGCGGTTATTGTTTTATCTCATCTTTTTCCATGCATTTGTTGGCAGTCTCACTTTTACTACTATTACTATTAATGATCCGTTTGGTATAAGATCCAACATTTGTTGAAAATAATCCTCGAAGACGTTCCCGTTCATATCCTCATGATAATTCCCAGTCCAGTTGGACAGATATTTTAATAAAACCCCTTAACAAAACCTTTAGAACTACCGATGTGTAATTATTGGCCTGCGGCCTTTTCCTCTAGGTTTCTTTAGTCCTGTAGGCCAACCTTTCAATGAGGCTTGTCGGTATCTCTGAACATTTTTATCTTATCATACTTTCGGTACAGTATGTCCTTCATTCAACCATATTTTGTCTAAATAATAAATATCTTATCCATCTTCGCGATGATGCTTAATTGTCCGCAGATATTTCTTTCTCCAACGGACAGTTTTCGGACGATATATAAGAATAGATTTCCTTTCTGTTTTTTTCCAGCAGAAATTAAGTTCTCTGAGCAAGTTCCAGATAACGGTTCTTTTAATTTGTGGTAAATCCCGATCTTCATTGATTTTAGTTAGAATTTTGTCGACGGTAGGAGTCAGCTTCTCATAATAAAATGTGTGCTCAGATTTCCCTGATAGTGTTATTACTCTCTCTAGTTCCTGAGTAGAGTATAAATAGAGTTTTTCTTCTTTTTCTTTTATCAGAGCCCTTCGAGTCGCCTACTCTTGGACATAGCCTTCTCTCAGTATTTTCTGTTGATGTCTTGCCCTCTGGATCTAATTCCTTCCGGCAAATCTAGTACTGGCGAAAAACAGCTGATCTTTCCTCATCTCTCTTTGCATATTTCACAGAATATTTGTACTCTACGTGATAAATGTGGATCTGATAATTGTTTTCCTACGTAGCTGTTACTGTACGAATATTTCGCCAGAAAGCGCAGAATGCGGTCACACCAATTAGTGTTGAGTGGTCCATCTATTCCTTTCTTATTTAACTTATGGTTAATCGTGATGAACTTTTACAAAAAATTCAAGGAGCCGCCAATGTTATTAAAATCAGTCAAAGAATTCTTCCATTAGTGACATGTTAACTTCGTAAAAACTTTTAAAAAATGTATTGAGCTGAACGGTGCCCACTTTCAATAGTTAGTACAAGTAATCTTGTTAGTTTTAACTTCATTGTTTTTTTTTGTGCTGATATTCAAAATATACCTAATATTACACGTTAAAAAATCTAGATTTATGAAACCCAATGTTTGTAACTAGAATCTTTCAGTTGGAAACTTAAAATGGTTCATGAATTCTTACTTCCTACCAATAAAAACATAATCATATCGATTTTAAGTATCATATATTGAACCTTATTCAAAATATGGTTTATTCTCTAAAATAAATTTTTACTTTGATACCCTGTATTTGTTAGAAGGTAATAGTTCGAAAAAACTTATATGATTTAATCGGTCTATTTTAGATGTTTAGAATATTTAGTTGTTCTATGGCTCATTTGGTAATGGAGCATTCTGTATTTGTCTATTACAGTACCTATGAGCTTTTTCATCGGCTTGGTCGGATGATAAATTATCCGTCAGCGCCTACCATAAAACACTTTGCTAGATTAAAAAAATGAACTACTATAATTTAACCAGATCAATTTACACTCTTTAAAAAGACTAAATCAACATTCATATCACAAAATGTAAACCAAAAACAAACAAAAATCATTTTCGTTACACACCCTTCGCAAGGGAGATATATTAAGAGGTCTGATTCTAAGTAAATATTGACTTTGTAGTAGAGTTTCCAAGTCTGAAATAACATTTCAAAGGTTTTTGGTGTTTTTAATATTTGTTTTGTGATTGGGGAAATAAGAAATTACCTATCTTTTGTTATTATTATCTCAAGCTTAAGTTTGCATAGGGGTTGTTGCAGTTGGGCAGGATTTAATAATGAAAGTGCTGGGCTCGATAAGAATTAAAATAAATTTTACGACATGAAATAGAAATTGTAATTAACTTAATTGTGGTATTTAAAAGGAACAGAAAGAAGCATATTAAATACTAGTGTTTAAGTCTCATTTTTTTTTAAATTTAATAACTTCATATCTTTTGTAAAATAGTTTGAATACTGTACTTTCTGTATGTTTTAGATCAGCGTTTCCCAAGCGGTGATTCGCGAAACTCCATTGGTTCTTTAGGTTTATAAAGTGGATTCGCGAAATAAAATATTATGGAGTTTTAAATTAAATATCGCAACAGGTAACAATCTGTAATACAATAATTCGCTACGCCGAGCGCGATGCGAGTACATTCTTGAACTAGTCGGCAACTTCTTCTTCGGCGAACCAAGACTTTTGCCGAATGGGCGCATAAGAACAAGAATAACGTTTGCCGATATAAAAACACCGCAGTCAGGAAGAGTACATTCGAAAACTAAATCGTACGATGAACTTAGGAACCTCGAGTGATTTCATGAAGATAAATGAGTTAGTAGTTAATGCATTGTTGGTTAAATACATCACGAAGTATATGCAGAAAAAGAAGCAAAGAAAATTGACTTTGTTCCCTCATCAAACAACACAGTGTCGCTGAGAATTAATGATTTGGCAAATGATGTGGAAAATGAACCTTGAAAAAGAATAAAATTTAATTATTTAGTTATTCAGCTTGATGAGTCGATCAATGTAGCAAACGTTACAGTATTGTATGTCTATGTGAGATATATTTTTAAGACTTCAATTCAAGACTATTTTAAAAAAAATGAATTAAATGGCTCTTTTTGTTTGGCTCTGTGTACTGATAATGTAAAATCAATGAGCGAAACGTTTTCTGGTCTTGTGGTGCGGGTAAAGAGGGTCAACGAGAGTATTGAATGAACTCATCGATGTATTCATAGACAAGCACTGGTATGTAAGCGCATTCCTGCAGAGTTATCCAGTACTTTAATCGACGCTGTAAAAATTGTAAATTTTGTAAAGTCGCGTGCTACGAACTCTTGTCTATTCCGTGCGCTTTGGGAGGACCTCTACGTTTCTTTACTACTTCGTATAGAAGTTAGATGGCTTTCTCGTCGCAAGGTTGTGACCGGCTTGTTTGAATTAAAATCCGAAGTTCAAGCATTTTTTCTTGATCATCTATTTCATTTGTCCTCCTGTGTATCTGATATTCTTTGATTGCAGAAAGTTTCATATTTAGCAAGTGTTTTTTTCTAAATTTAATTATTTAAATCTGTCTTTACAACTGAAGAAGTTCGACTTTTGGATTCAGTGTCTCCAGGTGAATGAGTACGAATGTTTCGGTTCTCTTGGCACCATTTTATTATAAAATGAAATTCAACTTAACGAAATTATTAAAAAGGATATTACTGAACTTCTCAAACAACTTCAATTAACGTTCAAGGGCTATTTTCCTAATAAACCTATTATATCTGGATCGAACAACTGGATACGTAATAATGTTCAAGGATAAATAATTTGGCATATTTCTTTAACTTTACTGAAAAAAGGAAAGCTCATTGACTTATCCTCTGACAATTTTTTAAAAACTGTTTCTAAAGATTACCCTTGATTACTAATGGATTTTTGTCCTAGTGTAAAAAATTACTATTCTGTTTTGGTGGAAAAAAACCATTAAAGTGGTATTGCCCTTTTGTCCAACATATCTATGTGAGAAAGGATTTTCAACATACACTTACCTGAAACATAAGTACAGAAACAGGTTAAATGCAAAACTTGATCTAAGACTTAACTTGCAGACATCGAACCAAATTTTGAATTTCTTTGTTCCACCAAACAGGCAAAAATATTCCATTGAGAGTATTTTTCAAGTTCTATATTATTGAAATTATTTTGTATTAATTCTTGTAGGATAAGGTATCATTTTAGTTTTAATGTTTGTCTGTAAATGTTTTATGATTATATTTTAGTTTTTCGCGATGAACTGTTATTCAACATAGAAAAAAATTTTAATAATCCAATTTTATTGTTTCCTTTACTGTTCCTAATGGATTACACAGGGGGTTGGCTAATTTATTTCGGTTTTTAGAAGGGGTTTGCAAGAAAAAAAGGTTGGGAATCGCTGTCCTCTCCATTTCTTTGCTCTACCTCTCCCTTGTCCTAATTTAACGTTAAAGTCAGTACATTTATATCACGGTTATAAAGTTTTGTGATATGTTATTTGTCTGCTGTGGGAGTATTCTCTAATAGTATATATAGGTAAACTTGGTAACGTAAATTCTGAGATGAATGAAACCTACCCAGAGTTGTTGGGGGCAATGTAAGAATACACTCAACATAAAATATAAGAGCAAAAAATGGGTTGGGATCAAGAGGGGGGTCAAAGTTGACTAAAAGAGGTTTTTTGAATTTAAAAGTCACGAAACACATTTTGGAAAAAAAAGTTTCAAATAAAAGCTGTAAAGATTTTAAAAACCTATAATTTGAGCTTTTGTGCAAATTACTTTTGTTAATTTGTTATTGCAAAAAGGCCAAAAAACCCTCAAAATCGGCAATTTTTTTCATATTAATTATTTATTATAAAATTCACTTTTTTGCTTTTAAGAAATTTCTGAACAAAATGATATTTTATAATAGTAAATCGGATAATTTGTTGCTGAGATATTGCTAACTGTTCATCCTAAGACGCTAAGTGTTGATTACTATAACTTTTTTTTTCAGTGAACATTTTAATCTCCATTAAGGTTCAATCTCTTCCTAAAGGCCTAAATTTTCATATCATATTAGGGACAAATGAAAAATTAATTTCTAACCCCTTAAATATCTCTTTAAAAAAGGAGGTGTTTTTGTTTAATTAAGAAATAGAGCTGTAGTCTCTCCCTTAAATGTTAGATATTTCTAATTTAAAAATTCTAATAGCTGAGTTTAATATGAAGGTTTTGAAAAAAAAGAAAATTTTTTGGGCCAGTAGGATCCGAGTTAGGTTTTTTTTTTTTCAAAAAATCCCTGTGCTTTTGTTTATAAGAATTAAGAAACAAAGTCAACGGCGTTTGATACTTGGAGAGTTATATTTTAAAAATCCATGACCAAATTTTACAAAGTGAGACATTTGGTTATTAAAAATCATACGTAAAATAGAGCGTCCGAAAAGCGACAGGCCGACAGCGGTGGTGGGAGAACCCGCCGCAGAGCTCTTCAAAGCTTCAAATCAGCGGCGGTCGGAAAAATTCGCTGAATATCAGCAACGAATCAACATATTTCGATGTTTTTTTTTCTGGGGTAGCTCGAAAAATAATGAATATAGGTGCAATTAGTTTTGAAGAATAAGCTATATTTAATGTGTTATTTGGAGTACTTATAATATTTGAAATGTGTTGTTGGATTTCAATTTTAATCTATTATACTTAGACTTTTTTATATTCAAACATTAAAACTGCAAATTTTTAATTAAAAATATTTATTTCATCTATTTATTCATTTCTTTATTATATAAATATGAAATAATTATGTAGCAAATCTCCAATAATGTAAAATATTTATGTAATTTTTCGTTTTTTTGCTTCTAGTAAACTTGCTTCTTCTTCATTGTAATCAAAAATATTATTTACAATATTATCATTTTCGAGGTTCGTTTAAGACAATTTGGTGGAAAGCTGGAATTGGGATAACCAAGTTAATCGATTGAGGGATTTAAAAAACCTCTATACACTAAATATTGTATGATTCCGTATATTATTTGAGGCTACCAGTTTTTGCACGAACAGTAAATAAAACCGTACAACTCAACCTGTTAAAAGTTAAATATTTTACTTACAATGTACAAAAATCTGTTATACACCTACTTTGTTGTAAATATGACTTTTTTAAATAAAGTTATAATTATCTAAAAGCATGACGTAAAAATACGTCTAATCATGTCAGAGACTATGACACTTGTCAGGGCCAAGCATAGCTATACGAGTGGAAATTTCAAGACGCCCCCCCATTCGTTCTTTCAATCTTTTTTGCACGTTTCCCTTCACTTCTTCATGTACATCTGTTCTCTACGCATACTTTCTAAAATATGATCATGGATTTTGAAAATATATCTCTCTAAGCAGGAAATAAATTTGTTTAATTGTTATAAACAGAAGCGATTTTTAGAAAAAAAAATCCTAATTCAGTTATTATTGGTCCAAAATATTTTTTTTTTCAAAATCTTCATCTTGAAGCCAGTTATTCGAATTTTCACATTATAAATGTTCAACATTGCAGCGTCTCCCTTTTACAGGGTACGGCAACGGATGCGTACGGCAGCTCAATATGTCGGAGGCTAGGTTCGTATCTCTTTTAGAGATAGTTGTGCTCTGCTTTGATTACCCAATAGGCGCCACCTGTTTTACATTATCTGTGTTACTTATCTAGTGATTAAACAGGAAAACACATAGGTATGAGGAATGATTTTAATTTATTGACTGCTGGTGTATAGCTCCATAATGAAACGACTTAATTAAAACAAAATAACTCTTTCTTGATAACCATGGTTGTTACCTCTTTTTTAAAAGGTTATATAAAATTTAGCCGCAAACGTTCTAGAACCTTTAATTGCCAATAACGTAAGTTTTATAAAGAGCGTTATCAAAAAGTTTTTACATGTTATTATATCACATGAAAATATATTTATATTATTTTGTTTGCATGTAAAAAAATTGATGTAGAGCTCAAATTCTCTAACTTAAAGTTTTCTCCTACCTGGTCTATGCTATGATACCTCTCACTTCTATTATTTGATCCAGCGCTGTTGCTAGGATTCCTGTTGTTGTTGTGGATGAATGGGGGCTTGACAGGGTCACTTCCAATTCACCAACCAAACGCAGGGTAAGGGTTAAAATCGTCGTGGTAACACGGACAGAAAAATTAGGGCCGGAACCATAAGAAAGCCTTGACAGCAACTGAAATGGAATGTAAACAAATAAGAATTTATTAAAAATAAAATATTTTACGACTTTTAAATTCAAACCAAATAATGTGATATATAAACTACAGCAATTTACAAACTCTGTTAAGAAGAAAAAGTGATAAGTTACAAGACCAAAAGAGTTGTGAACCAAAAAAACAAATTCCATGTTTACTGTTTTAAATTACAGGATAAATAATTAAATTTAATCAGGTAAAAATATACAAATTATATCATATTACTAAAAACATGTAGCATTGATGCAAACTGGTAAATTTAAATGCTACAACATGTAAGGGGGAGACTTCAGCTGTATTTTTATGAAAAAACCTTTTTGGAAGCCATATTTAAGGGGTTGAAAAATTAATTTTTTCATTTGCTCCGAACAAGATATGAAAACTTAAGCTTTCACGAAGGGATTGAGCCTTTTTGGAGGTCAAGATGTTTACCCAAAAAATGCTAAAACAATCAACATTTTGCGTTTTGGGACAAACAAATAGCAATATCTCGGCAACAAATTATCTGATTTACTATTACTATTGTAAAATAGCATTTTATTCAGAATGACGAGGACATCCCTCTGAAAGCAAAAAAGTTTAAAAAAAGTTAATTTTGCAATAAATAATTGATATGGAAAAAATGGTCGATTTTGAAGGTTTTTTAGCCTTTTTGCAATAACAAATTAACGAAAATGATCCCATAAACGCTCAAATTGTGGGTTTTCAAACCTCTACAACTTTTATTTGACACTTTTGTAAATTCAAAAAACCTGTTTTAGCCCACTTTGACACCCCAACCTATTTTTTGCTGTTACATTTTATGTAGAGTTTGTTCTTACATTGTCGCCAACACCCCTGGATAGGTCTCGTCCAGCTCGGAATTTACGTCAAAAATAGCACCAATTTTTACCTATGGCTTGGACAATAATTCATGTAACTAGCCGAGACTTTTCTTAAAAAAATGTGAAACAATAAATTTCGTTTCCAATTAATTTTCTCATTCTAGAGAGTTCTCATTTTTTAAAAGAATTCATGTGTTATAAAACACCTTACGAAGAAACACTTCTAAATTTGTAATAGCTATAAAATAAATTAAGTTAAAAAATAATAAAATGTGAAGTATTTTACATTGTTCAATCATTCAAAATAATTGCAATTTTACTTATTCTTTTGTGTTTTAATTCTCCCAGATAATAGTCAAAGATATCTATATAATTAACTAGATAGAAAAGACCGGCCCTAAATAGCTTATATTTTATTCATCAATTTAGGGAGTAGACGTGCCTCTTCTCAAATATTAACAGACATAAATAATTCATATGCGTTTCAACTGAATCACATTGCAACAGATACATTTAATAATTAAGAATGTTTTTATTGAGAATGACTGATTTTTAAATGGATCCTACAAAACTTTAAAGGTTAATTTTATTCGATTAATCTTCATTAGCTGTTGTAAAGTGGCTTAAATGCCATTAAGCTGTAATTAATGAGTCTGCGGGGAATATTCAAACACTATTTAATTAAATTTATACCCTCGAAATTTTGGGGGTTTTTGAAACATTTTCAAGGAATGAAAATGACTATAATAATTATAATAATAATAAATTGGGCAATATTGCACAATAAAATATTAGAATACATGGCAATAAAAATGTTAAGTGCCATTCAGCGACACCATTCAAACTAAAACAATTCCGATACGAAAGGGGAATATTTCAGGGCGATTCACTTAGCCCATTGTGGTTCTGCCTTGCAATTAATCCACTATCACGCCGTTTGAACTCTACCAAATACGGCTTTAGTATTAGAAATAACAACGAAGAAGTAGTAAGGGTGAATCATCTTCTATACATGGATGATCTTAAACTGATGGCTGCAGAAACCAGCTGGAATAAATGCATAAAATTGTAGAGGAATTCTACGTGGATATCGAAATGCAACTTTGACGTGATAAGTGCTGTATTTTGAACATCGTTAAAGGTAAGATACAATCAGGAGCATTTGAAATGCAGATTGTTGAAACTATAGCTGCAATGGAAGCAGAACAAACATAAAAATACCTAGGTATGAAACATGCTAAAAGAATTGACCATCGCACTATGAAAGCCGAATTGACAACCGAATTTGTCAGGAGGATAAGGCGAGTATTAAAAACTAACCTAAATAGTAGAAATTTGTTTAAAGCACCAAACACGAACGCTTGCTCTGCACTTAGCTACTTTTTTGGAATTGTAAAATGGAGCAGGACGGACATCCAAAACCTACAAAGAAAAATAAGAACACTCCTAACAAAAGCACACAAATATCATCATCGGAGTACTATTGAACGTACAATGTTCCAATGCATCAAGGACGAAGGTTAGTGGACTCTTCCCCACTACATCGAGCAATATGCGAAGGAGTCGATTCAACGCCGCTACAGCTGAAAGAACAGGATATTGCTTCTCATCACGAAACAGACAAAGAGAAGTTACAAACCTGGCTACAGAAACGACTTCATGGACGGCATCCAAATGAGGTCAATCAGGACAATGTTGACAACTCAGCGTCGAACTAAGGATTGATTTCAGGACAGATATTTTCGGAAACGGAGAGGTTCTTGTTAGCTATCCAAGACTAGGTTATTCCGACGAAGAACTATCAGAAGTTCATCATCAGAGATCCCTCAATTGAAAATGACCTGTCGAACATCAGAAACAATTCAGTACATAACTGGAGGATGCTAAGCGTTTGCTGCAATCGAGTATAAGGAAAGACACGACTTAGCTGCTAAGATACTCCACCAAGAGTTAGCAGATAAAGATAAGTTAAACCTGTTACTGGTAGGAAAAGTGCCTTATTACAAATACAATCCGGAACCTAATCTTGAGAACAACCAGTTCAAGTGATATTGGGACCGAACGGTTCTGAAGGATCAGACAGTTGTTCATAATAGACCAGATGTTATACTAACAGATAAAATTTCTAGGCGAACTACACTAATCTACATTGCTGCACCCAATAACAACAACCTAAGGCCAAAATACAACGAGAAAATCGCCAAATATGGAGATCTGGAGATGCCAGTCCGAAGACAATGGGCAATGAACAGCGTCCAAACGATTTGCATAATTTTATCAACAACTGGAGTGATACTAAAGAACCTTCTGCAAAACATCAAAGGACTGAGCCATAGTGAGCATTTGTATAAGCCGATTCAGAAAACAGTTCTCCTTGCAACCGCATGGATCGTCCGAAAGTTTGTAAAAAATACAGCAGACCACGTTACCCAGGACCCGATAACATGGCAAGTATTCCCACATAGCTTCATGCCTTTGGTATCTTTGTATACCTGGTATGATTAATATTCCCTGGGGGGTGTGCAAAGCCGTTTGGCTTAAAATCATGTAAAACAATAATTAAGTCTTTTGTATTATGTTGCTTATTTTTCTTAGTCGATATCGATAGCATGACAATAAATGAAATAATTTAAATTTTAATATAAAATTTCTTCAAACTATAAAATGAACAACGGTATGGTAACTTAATTTGACAAATTAAATATATAGAGAAAAGTTTAATTTATGTAAAACGTTAAAAACCTCATAATTATTACCAAGATGGAAAGAAGTATTATTAAATAAAATTTATTTACACCATCAATTTTCCGAAAAAAAAAATAGAAATATAAAATTGATCGTCTGCTATTAGATAAATTTGAATACTGTAGTATTCGAGGCGTGGCATTGAAGCTGGTCAACTTATATCTGGAGAACAGACAGTAGTATGATATGAATTCTTCTCAGGATGGCGAGAAGGCCAGTTCAAACTTAGAACCAGTGAAGTAAGGAGTTCCTCTCGGTCCCATCATCCTCCAAGGAAACACAATACCACTTGCCAGAGAAGTAAAATATCTGGGGGTGATTTTAGACTCCAGGCTGACCTGGAACAGACAAGTGGAAAACATAACCAGAAAATCGGAAACATCTCTTATGACTGTTAGAAGATTATGTGGGAAAACATGGGGTCTCTCACCGAAAATGGTGCATTGGTTATACACCAGTGTTGTGAGACCAGCCATCACTTACGCAGCCTTGGTCTGGTGGCCCAAGGTAATGCAGAGAGCAACTATGACAAAGCTGAGTGGAATACAAAGGGTCGCCTGTTTATGTATTACTGGGGCCATGAAATCAACGCCCACTTCGGCAATGGAGTGTATTCTGGATCTGCCTCCGCTACACTTAGTGATTCAGGCAGAGGCAAGAATGGGACTCCACCGACTAAATCACTCAGCAGTAAAATCGCAAATGACGATGTCAGGACATAAAAACATATGTAAAAAAATCAGGAGCCCTGAGTTGGAAATGGACACGGACCATATGAACTCGAGCTACCGTTATAATATACCGTTTGAAGTCACAATAGAGGATCGAATGGCAAGTAAAAGAGCAAGACCGGAAACATTCTCGGGTGCAAGTATCTGGTATACTGACGGTTCAAAAAATAGTGAGGGTACATTCTCGGGTGCAAGTATCTGGTACACTGACGGTTCAAAAAATAGTGAGGGTACTGGAGCTGGGATATACGGGTTACAACCGAGGAAGGAACTAACCCTTCCCCTTGGGAAATACCCAACAGTGTTCCAGGCAGAAATATACGCAATCTTACGGTGCGCAGATGAGATAAATAGGAGAGCTTACAAAGGGAAGCAAATCCTCATTTACTCTGACAGCCAGGCAGCCCTAAGGGCCCTCAAGGGCCAAAAGGTATCATCGAGGCTGGTTTGGGAATGTCAGAGTGAGCTGGAAACTCTGACAAAAGACAACAGAGTTATGTTAAAGTGGGTACCAGGACACGAAGGCATACATGGAAATGAAAAAGCTGACGAACTAGCTAGAGCAGGGTCAGCATCTCAATATATTGGTCCAGAACCGGCCTTTGGGGTGCCGCGGTGTGCGGCACGAGAAGCAGTCAAAGAATGGATCAAAAGAGAACATAAAAACCACTGGATGACCAGACAGGGTTTAAACCACAGCAAGCTATTTATTGGGAATCCGGACCCGAAACTGGCAAAGAAACTACTACAAATGAGTAGAAACCAATTAAGGACTATTACAGGTATAATGACGGGACACATGGCCGTCAAAGTACATCTGAATAGAATGAATCTATATAACGGAAACCTCGGCTGCAGACTGTGTGGACAAGCCGAGGAAACGGTGAAGCATATCATATGTGACTGTGAGTCACTGGTGAGATTTAGACAACAAACTTTCGGGTCAGTAAAACTGGAACCGGAAGAAATACTCAATCACTCTTTAGCAGGACTGTACAGATTGAGCCAGGGGGCTAGGTTGACAGAGTGGCTATAATATCTAGGGTGAGCACAATAGGCCTACTCTGGTCGCAGTGCATCCGGCTTTAGGACGGACCCGAGAATATATATAAAAAAAAAAAAAAAAAGGAGTTCCTCAGGGGTTACTGCTGGGTCCCCTCTTCTGCATTGTTTATATTAATGAATTACCCTCTGTAACAGATCATCAGCTGGTTCAGTTTGCTGCATCTTTCGTGTTTATCCTAGATAAAAAGAGTGATCCGACTAATACCATTTTTAATACAGTTCATATGCTAGAAAACTGTTCAAAATTGAACATCAATAAAACACATATTATTTATTTCTAATATCTATCTGATAGTGAATAGCTTATTTACAGGAAGGAAGATGAAGAAATTACCACAGTAAATACAGTATCATTTTTAGGAATTCATCTGGATTCTCGTTTAGACTGGAGAATACATACTGATGCTGTTGCAGGAAATCTAGCAATATGCTTATGCCCTTCAGGTTATCTCCCGAAATCCATACATTGTGATACATATGTCACAGCTGCCCTAGATCACGCTTATATTCATTTAGGCATTAGGAATGGAATTATTTTCTGAGGCCGCAAAGCGCGCCGTATTTCAATTTTGCAAAAATGTGTCTACGATACACATTTTATATGAAACAACGAGATTCCGGTAAATAACTATTTAAAGATCAGTCTATATTCATTGTTATTATATGTTAAAAATAAACTTTATGGAGAGCGAGGGTGGAGGATGGCAAGTCGGGGAGTTTGCGGTACAGAAACACGAATTGCGCAAGTCCGACTGACACTAGACCGTTTGTTTTTTGAAACCTACATCGTAACACATCAGGTACATATAGGCAAAAAACATCTTTAAAAGCCAATTAAAAAAATGTATAATCTCAAAAAATAAGCTCAAAATAGAAACGATCTTAAATTTCTGTTTAGTATATAAGATCGTAACAATAAATATGAAATAAATGGAAGTTTCTTGTTGTTACAACTAATCAAAATATCTAAACTCTCAATGATAAAACTCTTACATTTGGTAAAAATAATGCAAGTAAACATTCATAAGGTTTTTCTTTCAATCCATGCATTTTGGCAATTTGGAGTATAAAAAATACAGGAAATTACAGGTCAGATAGCGATAAAAAATTACGTTTCGTTATTTTCCGCGTAAAATGGACGTTTTCTCATAAATAACGAAAATTACCCCTCACAAGACCTACAATAATGCCCTTAATAATATAATAATACTATAAACCCTAGCTTGTTATTACCTACGAGGTATAAATTTTAGATGTCCTGCATTAACATTTATTCTCTCACGTTTTTATTAATTCACTTTCTTGTCTGTCTGTTTGTTTGTTTGTCTGTTCGGAACAAATTTTACAATTCATTTTTAATCAACTTCCCAATGAGCTAGAGATTTGAAACTTTAAACATAACTCAGAACTGGATGACATGCAATACTAACTCGTTTTCGTATCTGTCTGTTTGTTTGTTTGTCTGTTCGGTATAAATTTTGCAATCGATTTTAAATTAACTTTCCGATGAGATATAGACTTGAAACTTTAAAAATAGCTCAGAACTGGATGACAATGCAATATTAACTCATTTTCTTATCTTTTGTTTGTTTGCCTGTTCCTTCGATCATACCCTATAGATTTAAACAACAATAGATTTGTTTGAAGGCTGTTTATGGTCGGTGGGGAAGAGGCTTTTTTGATTTTTGACAGACATAAACATGTTTACTTATCATTTCTTTCAGTTTAATTGCTTGTCGTGGTTCTTTTCATTATTTTTAAATGTTAGAAATTATTATAAATGCGAAGTTTGCAATTAATATTAATAAAAAGAGGATTTAAAAACTTATTTTTATTAGTAAATATTGTTTACAAATTGGAAATAACAATAATAATAATTTAGGTAACCATAAATTCACTTCTAGAATTGACGTACCGATTATCATATGATACTCTTTTAAATAATGCAGTTAGAAAAGGATAGAATAAAATCGGTACGTGTGTAGCAAGAGATGAAGTATCTACTGTTTATCAACACTTTTTCAAATATAAATAAAAATATTATTACGTTATTCAGCGTTCAAACAACCGGGCCCTAGTCAGGCGCGGATCCAAGGGGGGAGGGGCGGTGGGGGCGATCGCCCCCCCCAAGAGCTTGGAGTTCAGGAAAATAGACCCGATTTTGCCTCTTATACTATAGTTTATTCAAGAACTAGAGAGAGTAATAAATCATTTTTTACCTTTTTTTTTCTTCGCAAACTACCTATGTTCTTTATTCCGATGTATTTGGCAAAATCTGTTAGACACATATATTTTTCCTAGGAATTGGTTAGAAATTTTATAATCAAAAATACCGGTCTATAATAATGGACTATTTGGTTAGGATAACAATAGATATTTGGATGTGAAGTGTTAAAAAGGATTTTAATCCTTGTCATAGGCGTCGGAAAGAGGTTTATTTTATCACTAAGTATTTATAGCATAGAATATTATTTCGGTTAGAAACTTAAAATAAAAAGTTTTTATATTATTTTCTTTCTTATAATCTCTTAATAATTCACATACATTAGAAAATATAGATAATTTTGACATATTTAACACAAATTACTACAGTATTTTTATTATTTTTAATTTTGGCATAGAAACCGTTTTAGGTACATTCAGACTAAAACGTAGCCTTTTTTTCTCAAAAAAATTCTAAGTTATAATTTAAATACTTACAAAATACCCATTATCAAAAATGCAAGAAGTTAAACACATAAAAAAATCAATTCGTCCATATAATATTAAAATTTTGTTGAAGCTATCGGTCATTTTACTATTAATTAAAAACATTTTTAGGATATTTGACGTTTTACTTTATTTATTTCTTAAACCATCTGCAGAATTAAAATTGAACGCTAAAAAGGGATTCAAATGTAATTAATTTTTATATGTTACAGAAAATTTAAATAATAAATTGTGTTTACGTTGGTAAACATTACGTATTTAATTTGTAATCAAAGTCAGTGAAGCTATCTTCGCTCAAATTAAATATAATTGGTTTCTCTATCTCACCGATCATGAGATCGAGTTTCCCCATTTTCTTTTATTCTTTTATTATCTGGATTTTTCCCAATTTTCTGCACTAACTTTATTCAAAAAAAATAAGTTCAGTTAAATTACTAATTTTGTAAGTTGTGTTATGTCTAGCAACTCTACCTTGTACTTCAGATAGATTTTCCTTCTCCAACGGACATTTTCCGGACGATCTATAAGAACGGATTTCCTATCTGATTTTTCCCAGCAAAAATCAAGTTTTCTGAGCAATTTCTAGATCTCGGTTCTTTTAATTTCAGGTAAATCCCGATCTTCATTGATTTTGGTTAGAATTTTGTCGACGGTTGGGATTTGCTTCTCATAATAAAATATATGTCCAACTCCTTTTAGTACAGTTTGTGTGATCGAATGTAGCTTGGGAGTACTAACAATTCCAGTCGTTTTTTTCTCCTTCAGTATTCGGTACATAGTAGATTTTCCAACTCCTGTCGTGTTGGAATACTTCTCAATAGAACTTTTAACATTATTGTCGAGATATTGTTATCATAAGGCATCATCAACATTCATCGTAATAAGTTTTTCCTTGAAGAAAAAATACCCTGGTTTAACGATTTTGGAATAAATATAGATGTGGAAGCCATATCTTTTGGGTATCTCACCAATCTCAAATAATATATAAAAATAAGTACAAACAAGATAAATCACTAAGGATGCACTATAAAGTGTACTTTGCTCACTGACAGAAATTAAATTGAACTATCAGAAATTTTATTGCTGCACTAAATTTATAAAAGCTTATAATATTTAAATATAATTAAATATAATTAGATTTACGGCAGTCCTGAGTTACTTGCGCACTGGAGCAGGTACGTTGAAGGTTTCGGTAACAGTTTTCTTACTCTCTCTAGTTCTTGAATAGAGTATAGGAATGTGTATGCTTGCGATCGCCCCTCCCCTTCCCAAGAGCTTTGAGTTCAGGAAAATAGAACCGATTCTGCATTTTATATTAGGAATATGTATGCTGCTGATACTCCCCCCCCGTCCCCCGTTGACAACCTTGTTTTTCTGGCAATAGCCCCCCCCCCACCAAGTGCTTTGAATTCAGGAAAATAGACCCGATTCTGCCTCTTATACTAGGAATGTGTATGCTACTCGCATCCTCCCTCCGGTCGGCAACTTGTTTTTTCTTGTGATCGCCCCCCCCTCCTCCACTCTTCAAGAGCTTGAAATTCAGAAAAATAGACCCGACCCATCCTGTCTTTTATATTAGTAATGGGAATGTTGCTGGTGTCTCCCCCCCCCTCCCCGTCGACAACCGGCTTTCGCACTTTTATGATATCACCGCCCCCCCCCAAAGAGAGAGACTGGATCCGCCCCTGGCCCTAGTTCTGACGTTATGCTAATTCTATTGGGGTATGTTTGAAGGCCTGTTCGGTACAAATTTTGCAATCGATTTTAAACTAACTTCCCGATGAGATATAGACTTGAAACTTAAAACATAGCTTAGAACTGGATGACAATACAATATTAACTCACTTCCTTGTCTGTTTGTTTGTTTGTCTTTCCGATTTCGATACAAATTTTGCAATCGATTTTAAACTAATTTCCTGATGAGCTAGAGACTTGAAACTTTAAACAAAAGTCAAAATTGGACGACAATGCAATATTAACTAGTTTTCTTGTTCGTCTGTTTGTTTGTTTGTCTGTTCGGTACAATTTTGGAATCGATTTTAAACTAACTTCCAGATGAGCTATAGACCTGAAACTTTAAATATAGCTCAGAAATCGATGACAGTGCATTATTAACTCGCTTTCTTGTCTGTCTATTTGTTTATTTGTTTGTTCGGTATAAATTTTGTAATTGGCTTTGGCCGTTTGGTACAATTTTTACAAGCGATTTTAAACTAAAGACTAAAAAGCAGAAAATATTTATTTAAATAAAAACATTTTAATATATCACGTTTTTAAAACAGACTAAAAAGTATAAAAATTTTTCATCTAGCCCCATCAGATTTATCACTCCATACAGATTCCTATCTCCATACAGGTTGTTCTAAAAATTTTTGATTGTGAAAGTAGCAGAAGCATTGTTAATAATTTTTTATGCTACCCCAGTTTAAAAATTAGAACACAATCCAATAAAAAATTTCGGAGATACAGCTACTTTTTAAATGCTCGTCAGATTTGAACTCGCGGATGCAGTCCTTGAGTCGGTGCTAGCTCATGTCCCTACCACGAAGTCCCTCGCGTCGGCCAAAACTACTGATCACTTTACACAAGTTTTTCAACAACAACTGGCAACTTTCATATTTTTTAATGATGAGTTCCAAAAAATATAAGTACTTGACGAGCGAAAGCCGTAAAATTCATTTCTTAATTGTTATCAACAATGAAGCTGTCATTTTTTAAACAAAATTGGCTGACTCGGTCCCAGTTGGTGAAAGGACATATTTTTTCAAAACCTCCGTTTTGAAATGAGCTTTTGACATTCCTCAGTTAGAAACTTGTGCGACATAAGGGGCCGCTTCAGCTCAATTTGTTTAGAAAAAAAGTACCCTTTTTTTAAAAACAGCAAACAAAGGGGTAAACATGAATTTTTATATTGGACTCATTTACAATATTAAAATATGTCCTAAGGAAAAAAATAAGCGCTTAAATGAGTTGAAATATTCATAAACGATTACGTGATGGATAATCAAATTAACAAATCTCAGCAACAACTTTTACAAAAGCTCATTAGATTCAGAATTAAAAAAACTTCAATTTAAAGCAATAATAAGATTAAATAAGTTATTTTTGCAATAATTATTAACATTGCAAAAAAATGGCTATTTTTGACGGGTTTTCTACATTTTTGCAATAATTAATTTACCGAATAAAACTAGCTTAAATTAAGAATCTCGTTAATTCTTTCAAATAAGTATAAGGAAGTTAAGGAACATAAGGAATCCGAGCCATTTAAAAAGCAGACTTGAATAAGGGGTTAAGTGCCAAAAAGCAACATTTTCAGTAAACCCGATTAAGTTAAGCATTTATGATTAATAATCGATGTAATTTGACAAAACTGTTTGCAAACTTAAAACAGATACATAGCAAGAAAAACACTCAAAAATCAGAAATATTTTTAATGCAAACTATAATGAAAAAAATACCACTAGCTTTTTCATGGCAGATAAGTGCCGTCAACTGTGTTGTAAGTTTTTGCTAGAACTCCTGGTGCTTTGGTAAATGCAGATATGGCATCATAGCACGTAAATTTTGCATTTTAGCCGCATTAAGCTTTGAAGTCGATTCTTGTCCAACTATCTGGACCTCTTTTATTTGTTCTTTAGATATATTTTTCTTTCAAACTTTTATCTTTTGCCGAGGTTCGATATCACTGTGCGATTTCTTAATAAAAACGTATCCTGTGTTATTTTTCGTAACTCGTATCTGTGACAACATTGATATTGAAAGCTGAGTAGTAGATATTAAGGAATATATGGCTTGCTGCGAATTTAAAAAGTGTCTAGGTTACATTTTTACAACTGTATAAGGCTGTATTGATCTGGTATCTATTATGAATTGTTCTATGTCCTCAGGTACGAAGCATTTTTTAAGTCTTCTTCTTCTTCTTTCAATCTGTGCGAAATAACGCTCATTTGGTAAGTAACTGTGAGCGGTAATGAATAATTTCATAGGTAATTTCTGTGAATAGCCCAATTGATTTTAAAAACACCATTAAAAATGTTGCAACCTGATTCTTATTCTGTCCGGTGCAGTTGCCATACCTTATGTTCAGTTTTTCTTTTTCTGTAACGTGGAATTCAACACCTTTAATACGCAGGACATAATTTCATTAGATTTCCTGGAAGCTTCTGTTTCATTCCAAACACAGATGAAGGCTTCATTTTTATTGGCAATATGCACACTAAAGTTGTAAATAGACAGTTGCCCCATATAATACTTATCAGAGTGAGTTAACGTTGGAACAAATAATACTTTTTCTAAATCTATTGTGTGATACTTGCATTATATATCACTTCCCGGTTGCTGGGAGGAAGCGCAAGCTTCTTTAAGGTCAGTTTGAGCTTCTTCCATCCTACGATAGTGCAACGGTATGTTTATTCAATTTTATCACACATGCATGTCTGTCACATGTTTTACAAGTATCCGTTCTGGGTTCACTAAAATTCAAATTTGGAAATTCTTCTTTGAAAATTTTGCAGTAGTATATACATATATATATATATATATATATATATATATATATATATATATATATATATATATATATATATTTTCTTGGGTATAGGTTTTTCCATTAGAGAAACAAAGGACAACAATTTTTCTTGACGTTTCGCTCTACATAGTGAGCTTCTTCAAAAGAGCTGGTATATTTATTTTACATCTTTAAAGTAGTTTTGTGTGTATGTTAAAAATAAAATTTATATATATATATATATATATATATATATATATATATATATATATATATATATATATATATGCGGCTTTCAGGGATTCCTCCGTGTGAGATGCAATAGCAGTGGATATATCCACACTATGCCGTTGTAGTGCTGAAATAACTTACAACTATATGCAACTCCGTGTATAAATGAAGCAAATTGCGATCAGTAAATGTAAACTTCGTTCCAATCGTATCCTTTCCGTGTTAGAGGTTGCACAGTTTGAATAAATTGCGATAAAACACAATCCATCCCATTCCACCACCATCGAGATGAAGCCGCGTTCAGTGTTGCATGCTTCCTTCCGATCTATCTTTTGCACATACAGGTGCATGTCGTTACCCTGATGACTCTAGTAGAGACGAAACATGTACCTCTGCCGTATTACTGTGGCGGGGAGGGTTAGCTTTGACTTTCCTCTCGGTATGGTGGTACAAGTGGGTCATCATCTCGATAGTGGTAGAATGGGATGGATTGTGTTTTATCACAATTTATTCAAACTGTGCAACCTCTAACACGGAAATGATATGATGAATTAATGAAATTGGAAAAGACAGGACACCTTCTAGTCCATTTTCGAGAGAAATCTCGTATACCCACACTAAAAGTTAAAAAAATATTTTTGAGAAGCCATTAAATATACCGTCTTCATTTTTTCTCCCATAGGAAGCATCAAGTATAGATATTCTTTTTTTTTTACTAATAGTAGTAATGCTTTAAATAATGTTAATAACATCGAATTATATTTAATTAATTCTCTCTATTTATAAAAACTCATTTGCTGGCACAAAAATGATATAACCCCCGTAGACTGCAGGGTCTTAATCTGTTTTTGCACGAACATGTGCCAGAACAAATCGATTTTATAAGGGAATATAAAAGAAAAGAGAAACTGCATTCCCGAGGGATTGAATATGGAGTTATTTATGTGAACGTGCCTCTTTTTCAGACACAATAGAACACTTTTTAAATTCATTGGTAGTTTTGAGAATTTCGAGCGATTTCAAGTACGAAGAAAAGATAGCAATAAATTTCTCCAGAGTTTGACAAATCTTGGTGTTTTATGATTCCAAAATGTGGAAAAAGTGTGGTATATATGATTGTTTAGCTCTTGTTTTATCTGTAGTATTGCTTAAGTTTCTGTTTTAACTACTCTTTGAAATTCGGCTCTTGTTCTTTTTTTTTTTTAATTTTCATTCACTCTTACGACATATAAGATTACGTGCTAGAAAACATTTGGGTCCTACAAATTCCGACCCGCCAGCATCACCAATCCAGCACGCCATAGTTTATTTTGATTACATTGTAAAATTTACAACTATCATACCAAATATTAATCATATGATTTTAGTTAACAACCCATAATGAAATTGAACTTTAAAAAAATCAAAATTTCAGTAAGAAATAAAGAAATCCATCTGCCGTATTTAAACGGTTTATTATATTATTATCCTTTCATGCTGAGAAAAGGAAAGAATATATACAAACAGTTTATTTCCTGCAAATACCACTTTGGTCCTCTCTCCATACGAAATTCGATTACCTTATGGTGTCTTCAGTGAAGCTGTATCGAATCGAGAGCAACATTCGCAGGAATAAGTGCTACAAAAAATATAAATTCCAAAGTATGTGGGTAGGATCTTAAAAACCTGCCACCTGCCGACTTCGATGTTAGACTGAAAAATATTGCCAGTCGAATGACATCTATATTATCGGAGAAGTGTGAATTTTTTAAAAAATTAAAATTTCAGTAAAAAATAAAGAAATTTATCTTACTTACTTACTTACTTACTTACTCCGTGGCGTTACAACCCTGGGTGGGTTTTAGCCGACTTTACGACATGCCTCCATTAATTTCGATCTCTCCCAACCTCTATCCAGTGTTCGATGCCCATAGTTTTGAGATCTTTTGTTATATTATCTCTCCACCGGAGTCTGGGTCGTCCCAGTGGCCTTCTCCCAGTCGGTGCTTCCTCCCAAGCGAGTCTTATTATTCTGTCGTCACGAAGCCTTCTGATATGTTCTGCCCACTGGAGTCTTCTGGCCTTTATTTCTTTTACTACATCTGTATCTGGGAATAGTTCTTCTAGTTCCTTGTTAGTTCTTGTTCTGTATTGTCCTGTCGTTTCATCTATCGTTGGTCCTGAGATTTTCCTCAAGATTTTTCTTTCAAAGACTCGTAGTGTCTCTTCGTTTGCTACCGTTAGCGTCCATGTTTCGCAACCATATATAACTATCGATCTTATAACTATTTTGTATAGGTCTATCTTTGTTCGTCTTGTGAGGTGTTTCGATTTCATCAGATCTTGCAGTGCGTACAGGCATCTATTTCCTGCTTGTATTCTATTGTTTATTTCCTGTGATCCGTTGTTATCTTCGCATATTGTTGTTCCTAGATATTTAGATTCTTTGACTCGTTCAAAGTTATATTCATCGATGGCGATGTTTTGACCTATTCTGTCTCTGTTTCGGCCATTCCGACTCATGAACATGTATTTAGTTTTGTCTTCGTTGATTTGAAGTCCCATCTTCTTTGCTTCCCTTTCGAACCGTATTAGAGTTTCTTTCATTTTTATTCTACTACTATCAATCATGTCGACATCATCTGCAAATGCCAACTGTAGATTTGGTCCATCTTGATGGAATATAGATGTCGGTGCTTCAATTTTCGAATTTCTGATTATATATTCCAGCGCTATGGTAAAAAGTTGTGGTGAGAGCGCATCTCCCTGCTTAAGACCGTTGTTTATTTCAAACATTTCAGAGTAGTACTGTCACCCTTTCACTTTGCACTTCAACCCCTCCATACACATCCTTATTAGGCTGACCAGTTTTTTGGGAAAGCCAAGCTCCTGTATTGCTATTCATAGTCTCGTTCTGCAGACTCTATTAAATGCCTGTTTAAAATCGATAAATATCTGATGTAGTTCACGATCGAATTCCCAGCTTTTCTCCATTATCTGTTTTATGGCAAATATCTGCTCAACAGTTGAGCGATTAGGTTTAAATCCGCATTAGTAATCCCCTACGATTTCTTCTGTATATGTTTTGGTTCTTTCCAGCAGAATGTTCGAAAGGATTTTATAGGTTGTGTTCAGTAGGGTTATTCCCCGGTAATTGCTGCATTGTTTCTTGTGGATTGGCAGAATGACTTCCTCCTTCCATTCATCTGGAAGAATTTCTTTCTGCCAGACTCTTTGTATTAGTTTATGGATGGATCTGTGGAGTGCATCCCCTCCGTGTTTTAGACATTCCGCTGGTATATTATCACTGCCTACGGCTTTATTGTTTCTCAGTTTCTTGATATCGCGCATCACCTCCTCGTATGAAGGGCATCTGTCTTCTATTTCGGCTGTATGGATCTCTGTGTTTGGCAGAGTGCTGTTAGATTTTTCAGGGAAGTTTATCTGCCCTATTTAAATAGTCATTTTGAATGGAAAAATTTTTCAGTCTCTTCCAAACCCCTAGTACTATAATTTTCTCCTAAACGTTGAATAATTCTTAATATAGTGCCATTTCGAGATTTTTTGATACTTGACTTTGAAATTACCTTGACCTTCGAGGTCATTTCAAGGTCATATCCGAGCGCAAAATATTCCGCTATCTCTATTTTCATAGTCAAAAGTATCGGGCCCTATTTAAAAAATTATCATGCACTTGATATGGCCTTCAAGGTCAAGGTCAAGGCTAAATTTAAGGTCGACTTAACATACATGGATTGATTTCCCGAATTTTTTGTAGAAAAGGTCTTTCTCCATCACTCTTAGTTTCCGAATTATTGGTTCATTCAAGGTATGAGGATATTTGACCTTCAACTTACCTCTAGATGTGATTTTACCCCTCATTTCTTATCCATATCGTTGGATAGGAGATTTTCTCTGCGTTTCGTTTCTACAATAAAACATGGATGTTTTTATTTAAAAAAATTATCTTGACCTTCAAATGATTTTGAAAATTAATCTTAAGGTCAAGGTCACTAGTACACACATTCTCTGTCTTTGACAATTTTTATCCGAACCATCGTATTATTCAACATCTTACCGCCATCCTCTAGCTAGATTTAACTTCAAATATAAGGTCCGAACACTAATAAGTACGACGACGGGTGTCTGGGAAGGTACCATCTAGAATTCCACTGACGAGTCCTATAGTTGGTATCGGGTCGAAACACCCGCATTTTTAATGAGAAATTCGACATATATGTATCTCGATTTAGACACTGCTGGTCTTTTTAGAGGTTTTCCTTGTCAAATTACTCGATGACGACAGAATAACCCGAGAAAAGACAGATATAGTACACCGAATATGAGAGAAAGAGAAAGAAAACCGAACTAGTTTGTAATATAGGCATATACAGGGGCAAGTCTATAATCAGTAAACCAGACTTTTGCATATATATATATATATATATATATATATATATATATATATATATATATATATATATATATATATATATATATATGCGGCTTTTACGGATTCCTCCGTGTGAGATGCCGCTGTAGTGCTGAAATTACTTTCAGCAAACGTACAACTATATGCAACTCCGTATATAAATGAAGTAAAATGCGAACAGTAAATGCAAACTTCGTTCGATCATATGCTTTCCGTGTTGGAGGTTGCACAATTTTAATAAATTGCTACACAACACAATTTATCCTATTCCACCACCATCGAGATGATGGCCTACCTGTACCAGCATATCGAGAAGAAAGTCAAAACTTACCCTACCTGCCACTGAGATACGTCAGAGGTACATGTTTCGTCTCTACTAGACTCATCAGGGTACCGACATGCACCTGTTTGTGCAAAGGACAGATCGGAAGGAAGTATGCAACACTGAACATATATACGACATCCGGCGGGAGGTCGACGAAATCGCATCGAGTTTTACATATTTCCTTCCGATCTGTCCTTTGCACAAACAGGTGCATGTCGGTACACTGATGACTCTAGTAGAGACGAAACATGTATCTCTGCCGTATCACTGTGGCGGGGAGGGTAAGTTTTGACTTTTTTTTCGATATGCTGGTACAGGTAAGCCATCATCTCGATGGTGGTGGAATAGGATAAATTGTGTTGTGTAGCAATTTATTCAAATTGTGCAACCTCCAACACGGAAAGGATATGATGAAACGAAGTTTGCATTTACTGTTCTCATTTTACTTCATATATATATATATATATATATATATATATATATATATATATATATATATATATATATATATATATATATATATATATATATATATATATATATATATATATATATACAGGGTGATTCAAAAATCGATCACGAAACTTAAGGGGGTGATTCTACTTGACAAAATAAGGGTAGAGCTTCATATAATTTTTTTTCAAAATGTCATTCGTTTTCGAGTTACAAGCCGTCCAAGTTCAAGTTTTTATTTTTTGTTTTTTGAATTACTCGCTTACAGGAAAACCGATTTGACTAATATTTGAAAGATAGGCTAAGTCTTCTGCGCTTCATCATTTTAGTAACAATTCACATTGATTGTTTGCCGCTAGAGGGCACTTTACCTACATTGAAAATTGTTTTTTTGTCATAATTTTTTAGTGTTGACAGCTACAGTAGTTTTTGGCATAATTTCTGAAAGACTGATGCCAGGCCTTTAAAAAAGGTGCTCTTTATTTACATCGCTAAACCCAACGGTTTAGACGTAAATCACCCTTAAAAATTAAGTGGTAAATTTACTTTTCTCATTTCATTACCACCAGCTACCAGGTAAATAGCTATCAAAGTATACTAGAGCTGTCAGTTTAACATCAAATAAATTCGCTTTTTAAACTATTTAATTTATAATCTTAAAATAACTAATAATGGCTAATCACCAATATTCAAATATCGAATATTGTGATATCCATTTTTGTTATGGAAAAGCAAATGGTAATGCAGAGTTGGCAAGAAGATATTATATGGAGAGTTATCCGGAAAGAAATATCCCTCATGCTCAAACATTTTCCAGTGTGCACAGGAGGCTTGCGGAATGTGGTTCCTTTAAAAGTTATAATGGAAATAGGGGAAGACCTAGAACTGCTAGAAACGTGCAACAAGAAGAAAGAGTGCTTGAAATTGTTGAAGATAATCCAGGTATTAGTACTAGAAAAATTGGGAATGAAGTGCGGCTCTGTCAGGCTAGTTCATGGAGGATACTAAGAGAAGAACAACTCTACCCGTTTCATTCAAAAAAGGTGCAGGCTCTTTATGACGATGATCGGCCGAGACGGTTGGAAATGTGCAATCAGATCCTAGCTAAGTATGAACACGATAATCGATTAATTGGCATCATATTATTCACTGACGAAGCTGGTTTCACTCGTGATGGCATAACAAATCTACAGAACATCCACACATATGCTTACGAGAACCCAAACAATGTGGTAGAAACGAAACATCAGCGTAGATTTTCACTAAATGTGTGGGCAGGGATAATAGGAGATTACCTTACTGGTCCTCATTTCTTTGATGGCCCATTAACTGGTGACGTATACTTAGATTTTATCTAAAATCGTCTCCCATTGTATCTGGAAGATGTGCCATTGGAAGTAAGGGCCAACATGTGGATCCTCCAAGACGGAGCTCCGCCCCACTTTAGTATACGTGTCCGACAGTATTTGAATGCAACGTATCCTGAGCGATGGATAGGACGAAGTGGACCATTGGCATGGGCAGCGAGGTCACCAGACCTTAATCCTATGGATTTTTTCTTTTGGGGTCATTTGAAACAATTGGTGTATGATATTCCAGTAATCAACGTCGAGGATCTTCGCTTCAGGATAATCGAAAAGTGCCAAATTATTAAAGAAACACCAGAAATTTTTCATCGAGTTAGGCGACATTTTTAGAAGAGTGTTAGAAAATGTATTGAAGAAAATGGGGGACATTTTGAGAATCTTTTTTAGTTTGTTTAGTACTGTTTCATTAATTTTTATCAATTAAATGTATATCGCAATAATCCATAATATGAATATTTACTGATTAGCCATTATTAGTTATTTTAAGATTATAAATTAAATAGTTTAAAAAGCGAATTTATTTGATGTTAAACTGACAGCTCTAGTATACTTTGATAGCTATTTACCTGGTAGCTGGTGGTAATGAAATGAGAAAAGTAAATTTACCACTTAATTTTTAAGGGTGATTTACGTCTAAACCGTTGGGTTTAGCGATGTAAATAAAGAGCACCTTTTTTAAAGGCCTGGCATCAGTCTTTCAGAAATTATGCCAAAAACTACTGTAGCTGTCAACACTAAAAAATTATGACAAAAAAACAATTTTCAATGTAGGTAAAGTGCCCTCTAGCGGCAAACAATCAATGTGAATTGTTACTAAAATGATGAAGCGCAGAAGACTTAGCCTATCTTTCAAATATTAGTCAAATCGGTTTTCCTGTAAGCGAGTAATTCAAAAAACAAAAAATAAAAACTTGAACTTGGTCGGCTTGTAACTCGAAAACGAATGACATTTTGAAAAAAAATTATATGAAGCTCTACCCTTATTTTGTCAAGTAGAATCACCCCCTTAAGTTTCGTGATCGATTTTTGAATCACCCTGTATATATATATATATATATATATATATATATATATATATATATATATATATATATATATATATATATATATACATATATATATATAGATAATTTTTGGTAGTTAAATTCTTAAGGTCATCAAAGACTTCTTTGAGAAAAATATTTTCCTTGGGATTCTCCTTTATTTATGAACTTTTTTGCAACTAATATACTTTAGAGGAAAAAAACGACAAAATTGAGTTTTAATTACTATCTATTAAAAATGATACATGTTAAAAACATGTTCTATTAATTGTAATACAACACCATAAAGCAATTAGTTTAAGATATTATGATTACGTAAGAAACTACAGTTACTATTTATCGCCTCTTTTATACACACACTATTAGGAAATTCTATTTTAAGTACGAGCTTTTAAATTAAGATACTTAAATATTTTTATGGACATCTACAGACACTTTATTACTCCGCGGTTCGGTATTTACTAATTATGTTCATGGCGGGAATAATTATTTTAAATTCCTTAGCATTTTCAAAATTATGATTTCCCGAGACTGTTTGTTAACCAATAATACTAACAAAACTTTATGCAACAAAACTTTGTACCCAATAATATAATGATTTTATAATACTAAAATTATAATTAAGTGCGTTTTTTGCATGAATTTATCATTTTGTTTGTAAATACTTTCAAAACATTCTTAAATAAATACCAGAGCTGTTCAAATTACTGGATAACGTAATTTTCGTTTGGAAGAAAACTCATATATTATAATTTCAATTAACTTCATTATAAGTAGTCAGTACTTAAATACATTTATTACGGCCAATGAACCACGGGCTGATCTAAGCAAGGATAGCCACCAGTAACTTAACGCAGCAAAATATAAAATTTTTCTTCTTCTTCTTACGGTGCCATATCAGGTCCCCCTAACATTGGCAATTACACTGGCGAGTTGTTCGCCACTGCGTATTCTGGCCCAATCGCGGATGTTCTTTAGCCAGAACTGCTTCCTTTCAATTCCTCTGCGACCCTCCATTTTATCTTTCATTATAAGCTGAAGGATTTTGTATCGATCTTCTTTAAGAACATGCCCTAGGTATGATATCTTTATTATCTTAATAGTTTTAACTAATTCACGAATGACACTTGTTCTATTTAATACGGCTTCATTGGTCTGCATAGATGTCCAGGGTATTTGAAACATTCTTCTATACAACCATATCTCGAACGCTTCTAGGCGGTTGATCGTATCAGCCTTCAGAGTCCAGGTCTCAGCTCCATATAAAAACACAGACCAAATATAATATTTGATTATTCTTTGACGTAATTTTAGGTTTAAGTTGTCGTTACAGAAGAATGCTTTGATTCTCAGAAAAGTTGTGCGAGCTGTTCTAATTCTGCACTTAATCTCTTTATTTGGGTCTAGTTGTTCTGTAATGTAGCATCCCAAATATTTGAGTTGGGTAAATCTCTCAATATTTTGTTGATCTATCTGTATGGAAGCATCAACGTGCGGCTGGCGACTGAATATCATAAATTTTGTCTTAATGACATTCATTTTTAGACCCATTTCCCGTCCTATCGTGTTTACACAATCCAATAACTCTTGAAGGTCCTGGATACTATCACACAAAATGACCGTGTCGTCAGCATATCGAATGGTATTAATCAGTGCACACTCCAAAGTCTTTATTTTGCAAAGCCTGTTTGAAAATTATGTCCGAGTAGATGTTGAATAATAGAGGGGACAGAATGTATCATTATCTAACGTTGAATGTAACATTCGTCGGTTAGTCTTCCGTTGATTCAAACCATTGTTTTCTGCTTCCTGTACAAGTTCTCTATGCTATCTAGTATATTTAACGCAAAAAGTGGTTCACGGGTGCCAAGTGCATTCCCAGAGCCAAACTGCGTTTCATCTACGTCCTATTGGCATCGACTTCTTATTCTTCCATATACTATGGGAGGAAAAACCTTCAGTGTGTTGCGACTAATTAATCGGTATTCGTAGAACCTTTTTGCCCACTGTTTCTTCGAAAGTGCTATAAAAACAGACTTCAGCCATTCCTCGGGTATACACATAATTAATTGACCGAATAAAATTTTCTGTTTTTCGGAAGAAAACACTATTCCTATTACCGATTTCAAGACTTCATCTCTAGATTTTTTTTCCCTTAATATTCTTATATTAGCGTTTATTTGTTTACATATATAAATAATGCAAATTATAACAATATCATAAACACGACACCGACTGAAAGATCTACCTTCCATGCAACTAGGTCAGGTCAAAGTATGAAACCTTCTTAGTGAATCAGGCTGTTCAAGTTTAGCCTAGTGTATCACTACTGCTATGAAAAATTGCATGATTCGTATATTGTCTCCTTGGCAGAAGAATCACAAACTAGTCAGCGCCAAGAAAATTATCCAAAAACAGTTGGCAAACTGCTACCTGACTTTGAAAATTCTGGTTGGCGTTGGTTGATTCGTGATTTACCTTCGAACAGGCCAATTAATCAGCACATATAAAGTCTGAAAATGACACTCGTACATATAAATTAAAAATACAATACTTACATCAACATACTGAATCTGAAGTCTTAGTTATTTTAAACTGATGACATGAAAAATTGAAAATATACATAATGATGACACATAACATGCCCTTAATATTGACCCCCACAAATTAACAAAACATTATTTTTAACGTCAATATACAAAAACAAGTTAAATTAATATAGCAAACTAATTTTTCTCAATAATTGCCAGATATTTTCCCGATTCTACTTTTCAAAATACCGTAAATTGACTTTTACTGGAAATATCGTGTTTTTTATAGCTTCCTACAATTGATGCCGTAAGTTTTCTATTACATTAGGATCAGGACCATTTGGCGATGTTTCAATAACTTTTTCGATATTATAAAGAGAAATCATTATCCAGATATAATTTATATATTCTCTCAACTGCTAAATTTTCAGCGCTTTGTTTTAAATTTTCTCTAAGAATGTACAAACATATATTCTGATCCCTAGTGGTGTCTATAACGAGTAAATTTCCTGATTCTTTAGCCGACATACACTCTCAAACCATTACAGAGTCTCCTCTGTTCTTCACAGTATATCGCAAATTCTTTTCGTCTAATGGTTAATTACTTCTTACCAAAACCCAATATATTTTTCTAAATACTCTTCCACAAACTGCAAAGGTTTTAGTTTATTTATCTTACTAATCCATTGTTTCTTTCTCGCTGCCCAGCCACTTAATTTGTGCTTCTGTAAAATATTTCGAATTATTTGAGGAACAGCAGTTATTTAAATATTTTTCCAACATTTAAGTTAGTTTGGGTAGTGTTATTTTAAAAACTTCTAGCAAAATCCTCCTCTCATTACATGGATTACACATTTTTCGTGGATATTTCTTATCTTTGTTTCTTATTCTATGTTCATTTCCATACTTGTCTGTAACCCCCTGGGTCCCTATCCTCGAAAGTGTGATGTGAAAGGTCATGTGAATGGCGATGGGAATAGCGATGTGAACTTTTGAACAGTAAAAGCCGTATTCTTGAAAAGCCAATGTTGCCAGATATGAACGTGCTAAAACTCGAGAATTTCAAAAAATAAAATGGTTGACAGATTGAGTTAAGCTGTCAGACCGAAAATGTCCGTGCATACAAAGAGCCAAGTACTTTAAGATTCTAATATATAAAAAAGGGATATCAAGAAAAACAGCAATCATATATACAAAGTAATATACTGACAGTAATTGCAGAAAGCCAGCACTGATAAACCTTGAAACGGTGGAAATTACAACTCTACATAGTATGACTAAAAGCCATCATCCCAATCCACTACGGAAACTATCCAATCAGTTATTTATTGTATGAATTCACAAAATATACAGCCTCTTACTGCAAGATGTTCTGCCCTGACAAATAAATTTGAAAGAAAACCTGAAACTTGAACAATGATAGAGAAACTGTTTATGACCAGGGACCAAAACCAAAGGCCAGGCAGAAGACGTCCATTAAAGATATTGGCGGACCTCATATTCAACTTTTAATATATATATTTTTTTTTATCTTATAAAGATTTGTCGAGGCTTGAAGATCAAATGTACCATAAATAAGGTTTTTATGCTGAAGCACCTCATTCATTGGTCTGTAGGGTTCATATTCATATGTCCCGATAAATTATAATCATAAAATTTATTTAATTGTAGTGACGTATTGTCTTTAACACATTCTAATTAGGTTAAGTGATGTAGTTAACATAATTTAAATATAAAATTTGTTACTTATTTAAATAAAAGTTTCAGATAGCTTACAAATTGTGATTTCTCAAATTTATTGTAAGTTGCGTCGTGAAAAGGATTATGTTAGATTTAACTGTTTAAACTAAGATACTCGGCTGTTATGGACACAAGTATTTATGTTACACCAGAAGCAGAACTGGCCCTAGAAAAACATTTTTAAATAGCACACTCATACAATTGATTTATAAACAGAATCTCCTGTAATAATTGTACATGTCTGTAATTTCAAATTTACTTAATATTTACGAGACATATTCAACTTTCTAAGGATATTTTATTAAAAAATTTGAAAATATTAAAAATATCGGGGTGCCACCTAATTAACGTTGAACTGTTTATTCAAAAAATAAAACGTCTTAAAGAAACGGTTGGTCAACATATTATTTTTTTTTTAATGACGAGTTATTTTGAAGAACCAAAAATAAAATAAAAATTTTTAATTCTATTTTATTTTTTGAAATCCGTGTGTTAAATATGTCATTTAGCGGCTGACATTTCATTTACGCATGTTTCGCCGTTCGCTTGCCTTCCACCGGGCGAACGAGGATATGAGTGATGAACATTTCAAGAATACGCGTTCGCCACCTTTTCACCGTTCACTTCACGTTCCTCAGTTCGAGGATAGGGTCCCTGAACAGCTGAGGGTTTCAAATTTTTATTTTATCTGTTTGACGATAAGTCCTGCCATTCATAAAGTGGTAAATTATTAGATATTTTTTAACGATGCTAGTTTACCACGTTGACAACTCATAGGAAAAAAATATTATCGCACCATAAAGTTTGAAGAACTTAAAGTTCACCACTCTACTAAATTAGCCATAATAGAATAAATTTTAGATTGTGTGCGTTGCGTGAAATATTAATTTATACTAAAAAGCTACATAAAAGTATTTTATTAGTTTTCTATGTTACTGTAATCCAGAATTTAAAAAAAATAACAGAAGACTCAAGTATTTTAAAAAAATAGCCTCAGAATGTCATTATTTGACGTATTTATGTTATTTAGTACTTACAAAAAAAATATTGAATTCATTAGCTTCCTTTGATATTTAAGATTTATGATTTTGAGTGTTAAACGAAGAAGCAAAGCCAATCCAACTATATCAATGCAATAAATTGGTTAAGAACACAATGTGGTAGTTCTAAATTAGCAATTTTTATAACACAAGACGCTTAGAGTAATTTAGAAAAAATATTTCGTAGTTCAGAAACAACATTTTTATGCAGTTTTTTACTCTTACAGCTTCTATTTCTATGGTAAAATTTCAATATATGACCTCCATAAAAAATCTAATAATAAATATTCGATTGATTGTTGATTGATTTCGGGACAGATATTTTCGGAAACGAAGGGCTTCTTGTTAGCTATCCAAGACCAGGTTATTCCGACGAAGAACTATCGGAAATTCATTATCAGAGATCCCTCAATAGAAAATGACCAATGTAGATATGGCTGTCGAACATCAGAGACGATCCAGCACATAACTGGAGGATGCCAAGCATTTGCCGCAACCGAGTATAAGGAACGACACGATTCAGCCGCTAAGATACTCCACCAAGAGTCAGCAGATAAGTTAAAACTATTGCAGGTAGGAAAGGTGCCTTACTACAAATATAATCCAGAGCCTATTCTTGAAAACAACGAGTTCAAGTTATACTGGGATCGAACGGTCCTAACAGATCAAACAGTTGCTCATAACAGGTCAGACATTATACTAACAGATAAAATTTCCAGGCGAACCACACTAATCGACATCGCTGTACCTAACAACAACAACCTAAGGTCAAAATACAACGAGAAGATCGCCAAATACAAAGATCTGGAGGTGCAAATCCGCAGACAGTGGGCAATGAACAGCGTCCACACGATTCCTATAATACTGTCAACAACTGGAGTGATTCCAAAGAACCTCCTGCAGAACATCAAGGGACTGGGCCTTAGTGAGCATCTGTATAAACCGATGCAGAAAGCAACTCTCCTAGCAACCGCGCGAACCGTCCGAAAGTTCATGGGAAATACAGCAGACCACGCCACCTAGGACCCTATAACATGGAAAGGGTCCCCACAGAGCTTCATACTTTTGGTGTCTTTGTATTTCTGGTATGAGTGAATAATCCTTGGAGGGAGAGCGAAGCCGTTTGGCTTGTAAATATAATAATAATCTCCTTGCAACCGCGAGAACCGTCCGAAAGTTCGTAGGAAATACAGCAGACAACGTCACCTAGGACCCGATAACATGGAAAGGGTTCCCACAGAGCTTCATACTTTTGGTGTCTTTATATGCCTGGTATGAGTGAATGATCCCTGGAGGGAGTGCGAAGCCGTTTGGCTTGTAAATCTTAATATTCGATTAATATTATATATGATTATTTTTTGTATAGGTTTTATTTTCTAAGTATCTAGAAAAATTATATCAAATCATAGTCCTCTTTAATTAAATTTAAAATTAAGGACAGACCCAGCTCTAATTAAATTAGCCTCTGGAATCGAGATCACAATATGCTATTTTTCTTGACTCCTTACTATTATTGTTTTTGTATTGAACGAACAATGAATGACTCAAAGTAGGGGAGGACCGCGACTATTGATCATATTAGTATTAGGTTTATTACGATTCATCATAACATTTCAACGCATATAATATTTTCATTTATCTTTAAGTATTACGCCATAAGTAATTTGTCTCCCTTGAAATTTGTTTGATTGATTGTCTGAGATAACGGTTATATTCTATTTAATCGCACTTATTATTTATTTTATATATTTTTTATGACTAATAATAATATTCGAGCTTGAGTAATAAAAAAAATAATATTTTCCGGGGGCAAATTTTTAGGGGAAGTAAAATAGTTTAAAACTTTTTTCTTGATTTTGGCTGATAAACTATCCAGTCGGTGACAAAAAGTATATTTGTAAAAAATCAATTTTTAATATGCAACTGACACAAACACTACAATACATACATACATAAATATAAACATAGACAATATGTATCGAAACCGTTACCTATGATGATACAGTTTATTTCTCTCTTTTTAAATATCTTTATTGCTTCAGTCTTTTAAAGTACACTTATGCCTCGGAGGGTTTTCGGGGTCGTTGATCACGAATATAAAGTAAAATTGAGAATTCTCAAATCCAAGATGGCGTATCAAATATGGCGGATCCTTTTTTGTTTAGATTTTTTATTACCATACTTTTCTTGCTAACCTTGTTCCCTGAGGGTTTTAGAGCTCGCCCAGCAAAAATCTGAAGTCAGAAATGGAAAATTTTCAAATCCAAAATGGCAGATCAAATGTAGCGAATCCTTTTTGCTTAGATTTTTTTATTACCATACTTTTCGTGCCAATTTTGTTTCTTGAGGGTTTTCGAGGTCGTTAATTATGAATCTAAAGTTCTTCTTGACACATAACCTTTAGGCAAGGGTAGTGACAGCAAAGCTGCTGACTGTTGTTGACCGCTGGGTATAGTAATGACCCACGAATTTGCTAGTATCTAGAAGTAATATATTTACTGTCTTGTTTTGTCTATCTAAATAAAATTTTGGCCGTATTCATTAAAACTTTCATCAATAAGTAACATAGAGTTTTGGGAGGAAAAACTAGTCAACAAACCCCTTTGACTTAATCCTTCGGTGATACGAAGCCACTTCAAATAAGGTTCAAATCGCTGATCTTCATAATGGACTCCATTCCTATTGGTTTATAGGATGTATGTGATTTAGATGGATTTATAGTATTTTAAGTCACTAACTCATTTGTGTTTTCTGTGTTGTATTTGGTATCATGAGCAAAGTGCATGCTTACGTTTTTCCAAAACAAAGAGAAATAGATATTTTGAGCCCTGTCGATGATCAGCTCCACAATTTGTAATGCGCGTGCCTAAAAGTACGGGAGTACATTTAACGTTAACGTGGGGAATCTGCCATTTTTGAGACTAAACTTTGCGGGTCTAATAAATATTTTGTCAAGGGTTCAAACACCACTTTTAGTTTTAGCGAAACTGATGCCATTAAAAAAATTTAAACAGACATGAGTTTATTTATTCTTGGTATATGCAGAAATATGCTTATCCTTAAGGCCAAATTTTGGAAAATTCACTTCCTAACCAGCACCTACGTTAGAAAAAGGGGTTTTCTTTTAAATTCCACAAATTTAGTGCTGGCAGTTTAGGTTATTTATCTATAAAGAACTTATCACCTTAGAATTTTATTAATGTTATTATATATGAGGATAGTTTACACTGCAGTGGTAAGATCCATGATAACCCATGGTTCGGAGGCAGGTCACTATGGAGCTATCCAAACTCCAGAGACTGATCTGCTTGTACATTATGGGAATCATGAGAAGCAAAAGCTGGAACAGAACAAGATCTGATGGATTGGACCTGCTTTCGGATACACCAGCATCAAAGGTATGGGATGAACTCATTGTTGAAGATGAACATCTTACCAAGAACCTATAATATTATCAGGCGCTACACCTTTCAGACTGACTGCAAGGCAGGATCTGATCGATCAGTAGGAAACCTCATTTGGTTTACAGACGGGTCCAAAATTGATCATGATACAGAAACCGGAATACGGAGAGTCACATTCAGATTCAATATAAGTGAGTCACGGAGGCAACACACCACGGAATCCCAGGCAGAATACATACTATTGATACCTGTCTTCGAGGCAGGGGCAGGAACGTTTTTTTCCTCCGACAGTAAAACAGCGCTGAAAGCGTTTGTATATCAAACGATTGCATTAAAATAGACGTGAAATTATCTTCAAAACTTTATCGCCCTAACAATACACACCAAGGTTACTCTTGAGTGGGTACCAGGACACAAGGACATCCTAGACAACGTAAAAGACGACTAACTTACAAGACAAGGGTCTGCTACCACATTTATTAGACCGGGACCAAAATTTGGAATTATTCGTAGGTGGTTCTCCTAATGGATAAACCATCAATATCAAACCCACTGGAACCATATTGTGGGCCACAGACAGAGCAAACTATTGCTAAGCAAAGCATCTGGCAAATTAAGCCCAGTCCCACATCTCATTTGCAAATTAGAAGCCCTAACCTTCTAGAAGGCTTATAACCAGAGGAGAAATCAGTGAACAGGCTGCTACACTGGAGTAAGTGAACAAGATAACATATATAACAGGCGATACATTGAGTAGTTCACCTGTTCACTCATTCTTGATGACAAAGTATCTATACTATTATTAATCAATTCCGGAAGAGACGGAATCTTCCCCGCTCTATTACAATATAAATCATAAATATATAGCTGTTCCTTGGATTATAAATCTCAAGCATGGAGAGACATCAGGGTTACGTTCATACCGACAACGGGAAAATGTCGATGGTATGAACTAAAATTGTACCTTCTGATAAGTTTCGCCCCTTTTCTTCTAAAAACATTTGGGAAATTTATTAATCGACATTAAAAA
Organism: Diaprepes abbreviatus; assembly: GCA_034092305.1. NCBI lineage: Eukaryota > Metazoa > Arthropoda > Insecta > Coleoptera > Curculionidae > Diaprepes > Diaprepes abbreviatus. Next base: position 11,170,610 of record JASJET010000139.1, read on the forward strand.
AGTGAAACACACAAACAGAATTCGCTTCACAGAAACCTATACTGTTTAGCTGATAACCTGGCAAAAGAAATCTCTTTGAGTGCTTCTATTCATATAGATGGAGCATTTAGTAATGCCCCAACTAAATTCATGGTTAAAGCTCTGGATACAAGAGAAATAGGGTCTCCTGTAATAAAATGAAGGAATCAATGCTAAAAAGTAAAATCATCATTGCATCAAATGACAACGGAGCGGTTACAAATACCACAGTCAAAGGGTATCTCTAAGAGGGAGAGAGTACTATCGTTTCTAGTGTGGTTCCTAATTCTGCATAGCTTCCTGAGCCAACTAAATTATTCATAATTTGCAACGTAGGGTTATTCTGTTGACCTAGTTATCACTATCAGAGGTAAGCCTGAAGAGATTATCACAAGCGTTATGTAAGCTGCCTTAAATTAAATTATTAACTGGTGTATAGAGGAAAGACTATATATTAACCCTAACAAAATGATCTTCGTGCTAGTTTTGGAGAGGCGAAAACTAAACTTGAACGCTCAAGCTTAACTTGACACGATAGTGGTTAAAGAGGTTAAGTATCTGGGAGTAGCCATATTGAAAAAAATTCTTCAAAAGTTAATAGCAGCAAGCTGAATATGTCAGAAAATCTTTAGAAAAACCTGGGACCTAGGGTTTCTTTAGCATGGTCGCCGGAGAAACAGCAAGTGGCAGCTTAAACAAGGCTGCCAAAAATATAGAAATCAGTCTATGCAGGAGTAATGGAAGCTATGTCAATAAGCCCCACAACGACATTGCTGAACATCCCTCCAATGCACATAGCTGTACGGGCAGTAGTAACAAATGCCTTTAAGTTATTTCAAAGAGTAAAGCTCAAGAGGATTCTGGGTACAATTCAAAAAGATAAATATAAAAATCGACAGACTGTCTATAAGGTAAAACTTTGACGTGAACTAGAGGGATTACCTCGACTAGAGAAGGAATCAGTGGTATGGTTTACTGATGAATCCAAGATGAACAAGTTGGTTTGAAGTGGGAATATCAGGCCCATGCTTAGGGTTTTCTAGGAAAAACACTTACCATCTTCCAAGCAGAAAGTCATGCAATTTATATCTGTGTCGACTTGTGCCCGAATAAAAACACTAAAAAAGGTCAAAACATTAGTTGACAAAATTGTTTTCATCGATGGGTTATTAAATTATTAAAATATAAAATTTTATAGAGCAGTTTAGGTTTTATAAATGTCCAATTATGATTCGTTAATAACTATTATTTTCTGCTGTATCATGGCTGTCACAAATAATTAAAGTTAGTCCTGAAACCGGGCCATCTCAATTATAAATTAATTTAGATATTAAAATCTATTCCTAAAGATAATGAGTCCAATTACTGAAAAAAATTCTGGCCGTTTATAAGCCAAGGTACAGTTGTTGAATTTGTACCATAATTATTATAGAAGAAAAAAACGCCTTTTTTTTTATCAAAAAGTCAGTTTTTATAAACCTACATCCCGAGAGAAATTATAATTTCAAAAGTTTCATAATTCCACCTTTTATGACAATTCAATTTGTTACCCGCGATGTACTGCGCTTAAACACTCCATTTGTACAGTTTTCAATAAATTGGATACGAATACAACATTATATATATATATATATATATATATATATATATATATATATATATATATATATATATATATATATATATATATATATATATATATATATATATATAATAAAATAGAATAAAATATTTGGCGAAGCGGACGTGAAAATTTGTCAATCTACATGATTCTCGTATTAAAAAGTGCAGAGCACTCCAAAGTATGGAATAACTCCGGGTCCGACAGATGGCGACAGCGCTGTTTCGTCCTAATATGGGACTCGTCAGGCCACCGCAGTCGGTACAAACCATCAATGCGGTGGCCTGACGAGTCCCATATTAGGAAGAAACAGCGCTGTCGCCATCTGTCGGACCCGGAGTTATTCCATACTTTGGAGTGCTCCGCACTTTTTAATACGAGAATCATGTAGATTGACAAATTTTCACGTCCGCTTCGCCAAATATTTTATTCTATTTTATTTTAAATTACACGGACAAAAACTTATCTACATATTTATATATATATATATATATATATATATATATATATATATATATATATATATATATATATATATATATATATATATATATATATATATATATATATATATATATATATATATATATATACATATATAATGTGTAATCCAAGGTTTTCGGGCATCCCGTGTATGTGCTGAGTCCCTCTCAGGCGTCTACGAGCGCCGTACAGTGAGTTTTGAAAATGGTGAATGAAATTTCACCAAAATGTCAGCTGCCTTACAGTCCTGAGAGGGACTCAGTACATACACGGGATGCCCGAAAACTTTCGATTACACATCACATCCGTGAGAATATATGATAGTTCTTTTCTAGTATTTACTGGTTTTGAATAACCTAGTTCTTTTAGATATCCCCAGAAGTAAAATTCTAAGAGATTTAGGTCTGGAGACTGTGGTGGCCATAAAACTGGTCCACTTTGACCTATCTATTGACGGCATTAGTTAAGTGATAACGTACTACACGGTTAAAATGAGGTGGAAAACAAATAGACCTATGCTGTGCTGAGTCTTGAGAAGTACTCAACACACACTTGGGATACCCGAAAACCTGTGACCAAAATTAAAGCAACCAAAAAAATCGACCGAGAACTCATTTTAAAACTTGGAGTGTCTACTTTAAAATGCCGAGTGCGTCTTTGAAAAATCTAATATGGCGGCCGGAAACCGGATAAAAATTTAGTATCGAACAATAAAAGCTTGTAAAAATAAAAATTCGCCAACGATCGGGTCGTTTTTGGTTCAAATTGTCGCTGATGGACGCGCCTAAAAAGCTGGTGTGGTTGGTTGACAAAGCCCAACATGGCGGATCCAATATGATGGTCAAAAATTCAATATGGTGGCCGAATTTGTGAAAATCAACTGACATTACATTCCATTCCGCAGATATGAGTGCCATCACCAACACTTCAAGAAGTTAAAAATGCTATAGCATCACTCAAAGATCATAAAGCGCCAGACAGCGATGGTATAAATGGAGAACTGCTAAAAAAAAGGGAGAAAACGGTCTACATCAAAAAATATATGAAATCATTTTGAAAATATGGGAACAACAGAAAATGCCTGAGGAATGGCGTGGAAGTGTCATAATACGTATACATAAGAAAGGAAACAAGGAACAATTTCGAAATTATAGAGGTATATCTCTTATCAACACAACATAAAAAATCCTGGCAATTACTCTACTAAACAGACTGACGCCTTATGCGGAAGATATTATCGGCGACTACCAATGCGGTTTTCGTGCTGGAAGGTCAACAATAGACCAGATATTTACGATCAGACAAATATTGGAAAAAAACAGGGAATTTAACCGAGATGTCCACCAAATCTTTGTGGATTCCCAGCAAACATATGACTCCGTGAAAAGAAGCAGATTATGGCTAGCAATGCTAGAAATGGGCGTACCAAGAAAATTAGTCGATCTAACACAAATGTGCGTGACAAACTCATATGCACAGGTAAAGGTAGGAAATAGAACATCAGCGCCATTCAGTATGACATCAGGACTCAGACAAGGTGACCCTCTGTCACCGTTGCTTTTCAATTTTGCCTTGGAACATGCAATGAGCAAGGTTGCGTTGGGGCTAACAGAGGGTTTTGCGAACCAAGGTTCAAAACTGGTGCTGGCTTTTGGTGATGATATCGATACAGTGGCTTATTCAACAAGAGACGTGCGAGAGGTATTTTCACAACTTGAGGAAGAAGCAGGTAATATGGGTCTCCGAGTAAAGGAAGAAAAAACTAAATATCTGGTAGTAACCAAGAATCCAAGACCTCGAATCGGGCAGAATATATCACTGAATGAACACTACTTCGAAGTGGTTAAGGAATTCAAGTACCTAGGAGCGGTAATCACAGACGACAATCGAGTTGAAAAAGACGTTTCAGCGAGAATAGCGGCAGCAAATAGGGCGTTTTACTCCCTCACAACATTATTGAGATCTAAACTGTTAAAAAGACAATCCAAACTAACTCTGTAGAGGTCAATTATTCGCCCGGTAGTTACTTATGGCAGTGAAACTTGGACCCTCAATCAACGGGAAATAAATAAATTACTCATATTTGAACGAAAGGTTCTTAGAATGATATTTGGTCCCCAACAGGAAACTGGAGAAGACGCCACAATGCTGAATTGGCGACACTATATGGCAGTGAAAACATAGTCCGTGGTATAAAAGCCAATAGAATAAGATGGGCAGGCCATGTGGCAAGATCAGGGACCATAGATTATTGAAAACAGTATTCTTTGAGAGACCAGATAGTAGAAGATCAATAGGCCCAGGAAAAGATGGAAGGATGCCGTCGAAGCTGATTTGTATAGGATTGGAGTCCAGCAGTGAGAAATGGAAGCACAAGACCGTAGGAGATGGAGGGCGATAGTGGATGCGGCTAAGACTCACCCAGAGTTGTAAGACCAGGAAAGAAGAAGAACTGATTTACACCAAATTCGGTATATTGGAGTTTTTGGGTCGCCGATTACGAATTCGAGGTCAGATTGGCAAAATTCAAGATGGCAGATGCAATATGGCAGACGTATTTTTTGAAAACCAACCGATTTGCACCAAATTTAGTATACGGGGGTTTTCGGGATCATTAATTATGATTCTGAAGTTCAGTTTTCGAAATCCAAGATTGCAGACCTAATTTAGAGGATTGGGTTATTGAGTTTCTACCATATTAGGTCCACCATCTTGAATTTTGAAAATATATGACCTCAGATTCTTAATCAGTTACCCCAGAAACCTTTGCATATAACAAATTTTGCACAAATCGGTTGATTTTCAAAAATGTTGTCCGCCATCTTGGTTCGGCTATCTTGAATTTGGCAAACCTGACCTCGGATTTGTAATCAGCAAGCCGAAAACCTCTTGTATACCAAATTCGGTGCAAATCTAATGATTTTCAAAAAATACGTCCGCCATATTAGATTATCCATCTTAGATTCGCCGTATTGAACTTGACAATTTTGGAAATTTGATCTCAGATTCGTAATTGGCGACCCCAAAAAACCCTTTATGGTACAAATCGGTTGATTTTCAAAAATTTCGTCGGTCATCTTGATTCCGCCATCTTGAATTTATCAAATCTTATTTCGGATTCGTAATCAGCAACCCCAAAAACTCACGTACACCAAATTTGGTACAAATCTGTTGAGTTTCAAAAAAATACGTCCGCCATATTGGATTAGCCATCTTAGATCCGCCATATTGAAATTGAGAATTTTAGAAATTTGATCTAAGATTCCAATTATGAACCTATAGTGCTCAAATGAAAGTAAACTACGATAACTGGCAGATGTACCACAAAACCAATATAAATATCGATTTGGATTTTTCTAGAGATATTCTACCATACATTTGGAATATTTTGAGACAATAAAAAACCTATTTTTGGAACCACTTAAATTTCTACAATTTTTGTTTTGAATATATTGCTCCAACGCTCTTGGTTTCCCAGTTATCGGTTGATTTCACACGATCTGCAATAAAGATAGGAGCTTCCATTAAAAAAAAAATAACAACTAGACCTTGAAAGACAGTTTCAAAGTTTAAGTCACCGTTGGGTGTCTCCCTTCTAACCCTGCCACTTTTTTTTTATAATGTCACAGAGAATCTAGGTCAGCCACATTCATCTGAGATTTAGTTTACCAGTTTTACAGTTAGGGTATCAAAAGGAGGTAATAAATACATTACTCAAAAATCTATGTTACCGGGGATGAATTCCAATAAGTATTTTTAATGGAAATTGTCAGAATACCCAACAGAATTTCAGTTAATTACATTGTGGAGATGTAATGTGAGAATTACGAAATTCGGATATTAAGAAGAAGAATTTATATTAAATGTATTCTGTAGTTATGTAGCTTTTTAATACAACTTAAGAATTTGATAACCATGAAAAGGATCTAGGGATAGTTGTCGAAAAAAGTTCTTTCAGCACTGAATGCCTTCTTTAACTATCATCAATTTTTTATTAATATTTTCGTCTGAACTGGGCTGCTAAGGCGGCAGCCTATTTAATATATATATATACTGTTTCTGAGTTAGTAAATTACCAAATGTAAAAAATTACTGTTAACAAATTGTTTCCAGGCTATATATTAGTCATTATTATATTTACCGTTGTTGGCACGTCCTAATATAAATGTTTTGATTTGTTTATGTCAGTTGTCAGCGGTAACATCTTGATTTTAATTTTCGATTAGCTTAAGATTTTTGCATGGTCATATTGGGAATCTGAAGTATTTAAATTGTTATTTACTAAGAAACAAGATTTAGCAAAAAACATCCATTGTTAAAATAATGTGGGTCAAAAGGTTTTCGGACTTGCCCAGCTATAAAATAGTTAATTTATTTTACTTCATTTGGCTAATGAAAATATTAAATGCAGTAACATAAATGCTTTTTTCAGGATGATCGAATGGTAATATCTTCAAGTAGCTGCTTGAGTTCAGAAAAATTGAAAATAATTAGCATAAGTTTAAAAATTAAAGTTTATAGTAATTTAAATTAGGACAACAAAATATCATCACCTATTTAAATTATATATGCAAGGTGTCCGATGTCAGTGGTGTAGCTAGATGGGATGGCGCCGGTTGGCAAGAATTATTTTGGCGCCTTAAGTTTTGCGAAAAAACGCAATACGGTAAAAGTACCTAATTTTTACTTAGGTATAAAAAATTGTTTTAAATTTATTTTGTCAATAATTAAAGCGTAAAAATTAATAATTATTATATTTTATTTCCACTTTAATTTGTGTAATATTTATGGTCGCCTAATAATAAAAATTAAAGTCAAGTTAGGTATTTCATATTTTTTTAATTATAAAAAGTATACAAAAATCAGGCCTTAATTTTTTTTAACAAAAAGTCATAATCTCTCAACTTAGGTTCTTAATTCTTAATCTTACATTGACTTGAATATTACATCTGTTACAGGTAATATCAGTTTTTACTGAGGATATACTAGTGCGTCCCATAGCATATCCGAAATGGGTAATTTATTGGGATGGCAATGCTAGGACAATGGGTTCGTTTGGTTGCGTTAATATTACTAAAAATTCAAAATAATCAAGAAAATGAGCCCAAGTGAACCGAGAACCCACGACAACTCAATACTCATTAAAACACCGACTTTGGACATGTCCTAGCGCGTACTAATATGTACTAAAAACAGACATTTTCTAGAACGTAATATCAGAAATGTTTTTTTTGCGATTCTTAATGCTTGCACATAGATACCAACCGCTTACAAGATCCAAAAATCAAAGAATATTTAAAACGACATATCAATGATAACATACGAATGCTTTCTACAAAGACACAGAATACGCATGTAGAAGACAAGTGGCACGATTTAAAAGAGGCCATAATAAAACCTGCCCAGAGTATTCTTACCAGAGAGAAACAGAAAAAAGGACAAGAGTGGATAATAAAAAAAATCTTAGGACTCATGGAAAAGCGAAGGCAGTGCAAGAAAAAATGCAGACAAAAATATAATGAAGTACACAAACAAATCAGAAACGAAATAAGGACAGCAAAAGAAACTTTTTATGGAAGAAAATGCGAGGAAATTGAAGAACTGCAATTAAAACACGACACTTTTAATTTACATAAAAAGATAAGGGAACTGGCAGGTATACAAAAACGGAAACATCCCAATCTATTATGCAACGCAAATGGAGAAATAATAACCGATCTACAAGAAAAGCTTATGACTTGGAAGAGTTATGTAGAAGAGTTGTTCGACAATGAATGACAAGAACCTAATATAGATAACATACAGGGCGACGAAGGACCAGACATAACTAAAGAAGAAATACTATACGCTGTAAAAACAATGCCACCGAGTCTCAAGCTTGTGGAAGGTGAATCAGTGAATATTCTTGTCGACCTTTTTAACTGCATTTACAAAACAAGAGAAATACCAAAAGAATGACTCCTGTCAACTTTTGTCACCATACCAAAAAAGGCAAACGCAAAACAGTGCACTGTCCATCGCACAATAAGCATAATGGGACACACATTAAAAGTATTCCTCAAAGTGATTCACACAAGAGTTCACAGAAAACTAGATGTGGATATTGGTGATACTCAATTCGGATTTCGGAATGGGCTTGGAACAAGAGAAGCACTATTTGCACTTAACGTCATGTGCCAAAGATGTCTAGATATGAACCAAGATATGTATATGTGCTTCATTGACTACAATAAAGCATTCGATAAAGTAGGTCACGATCATCTAATGAGACTGCTGGTAGAAAAAAACTTGGATAAAAGAGACATCAGGATTATCTCCAAGATTTACTATAACCAGAAAGCGAATATTCGAATAGTGCAAGAGTCAACGGAGGAACTCGAGTTTAAGAAAGGCGTAAGACAGGGATGTATACTTTCACCAATCTTATTCAACCTGTACTCAGAGGACATCGTAAACAGAGCACTTTCAGAACAAAATATAGATATTAAAATAAATGGCATCCCAATAAACAACTTGAGATATGCCGATGACACGGTTGTAATTGCAGAAACTTCGGAGGATCATCAGATACTAATTAACAGAATAGTAAAATGCAGTGATGAATATGGATTATCAATTAACATCACAACAAAAATGATGGTGGTATCTAAATCACCTAAAAAATAACCGTGCTTGATCAAAGAATTGAACGTGTCTCTCTCTCTCTCTCTGTAGCTTTACAACCCTTCGTGGGTCCTCGCTGCATCCACGACCTGCCTCCATTTGCTTCGGTCCATCATGTCGTTACTCCAATCTCGTACTCCCAGTACATTTAAATCTTTTGTGATGTTATCCCTCCATCTTAGTCTGGGCCTACCTAAGGGTCTCTTTCCGGTCGGGTTCTCTTCCCATATTCGTTTGATGAGACGTTCGTCATGGGCCCTATGAACATGTCCTGCCCACCTAAGTCTTTGGGCTTTTATTTCGTTAATGATGTGTGGCTGATCATACAAGCTCTTTAATTCTTCATTTGTTCGGATGCGGTATTGTCCCGTTGTTTCATCTACTCTAGGCCCATATATTTTTCTTAATATCTTGCGTTCGAAACGTCTTAAAAACAATTCGTTCTGTTTTGTGATGGTCCAGGTTTCTGAGCCATATGTTATTACCGGTCTAATAACTGTTCTATATATACGGACTTTGGCTGATCTGGACAGCAGCTTAGATTTTAGTATCTCCTGCAATGCATAAAAGCACTTAAAACCTTTTTGTATTCGTGTGCGTATTTCACTGCTCACATCATTGTCGTGTGTTATATTGGCCCCTAGATATTGGAATTCTTTCACACATTCAAAATTGTATGTGTCCATAGTTATATTCTGTCCTATTCTATCCCTACCTGCTCTTCGGTTTACGTGCATGTATTTGGTCTTCTCTTAGTTGATGTTGAGTCCTACTTTTTTTGTTTCCCTTTCCATTCTGATAAACATTTCCTTTGTTTTAGTTGTGCTATTTCCTACGGTATCGATGTCGTCTGCATATGCTAGGATCATTCCGGGGCCCTGGTTTGAGAATACTTCCAGTCTTATGTTAGCCTCTTTGATGGCCATATCTAACACTATGTTGAAGAGTAGTGGCGATAAGCCATCGCCTTGTTTTAAACCACTGGCAATAGAGAATATGTCCGTAGTGTGCTTACCGATTCTGACTTTCGCCCTTGCATTCTCTATACATATTTTAGTCAGATTAATAATCTTCTTTGGCACGCCTACCTTTTCCATGGCGATCCATACACTATCTCTTACAATGCTATCATATGCTTGGCGGAAATCAACGAACAGCTGGTGTACATCTTTGTTAAATTCCCAACTCTTTTCCAGAAGCTGCCTAATAGTAACTATTTGGTCAACAGTTGATCTTCTTGGTCGGAAGCCACATTGGTAGTCCCCGAGGTTTTCTTCTGCGTAAGGGGATATTCTGGTTCTTAGTATGTTGGATAGCACCTTGTAGGCAACGTTTAGTAACATAATTCCCCTGTAATTTTTACATACTGATCGGTCTCCTTTTTTATGTATTGGGATAATTATCCCTTCGTTCCATTCTTTTGGAAGTTCTTCAGATTCCCATATCTTCTCCACAAGGGTTTGTATTGCCTCATGTAGCTGATCTCCGCCATATTTTATAAGCTCCGCGGTTATGTTGTCGCTCCCGGGTGCTTTATTGTTCTTCAGTTGGCTAATTGCTTTTTTGATCTCTGTCAGTGATGGAATTTCTACCTGTTCCTCTGCTCCCTGGTATATTGTATTTGTGATGAGAGCTGTGCCTTTTATATTTAGTAAGTTGTCAAAATATTCGTGCCAGGTTTGTAGGATTTCTGTTATATCTGTTATGAGATCTTTATTTTCTTTCTTTAATATGCTGGTCCGTGGCATATACCCTTTCTTTATGTTCTTGATCTCCCTGTAGAATTTCCGGCTGCTCTTTGTATTTGATTCCTTTTCTACATTTGTTATGATTCTATTATAGGCTTCTCTCTTCTTCCTTCTTATAAGTTTTCTTGTGTCCGCTCGCAGTGTGTTAAATCGCTGGATGTTATCGTCATTTGGGCACTGCAGCATTTTTAATCTAGCTTTGTTTTTATTGTCTTGTGCTAGTTGACATTCCTCGTCATACCACTGTTTTCTTTTTATGGTTTTATTTTTGTCTAAAGTTCTCTTCGCTGCATTCTCTATCGATGTCTTAATCTTGCTCCAGCATTCGTCTACTCCTGTTTCCCCTTGTATCTTATTCTGTTCCAGTTGTGATTTTACTTCTGCTTGGTATTTCTGTCTGAGTGTTTCTTCCCGATTCAGTATCTCGGTGTTCCATCCTTTTCGTTCCGATTGTTCTTGCTTTCTTATATCCGTTTTTATCCTGGCACGTACTTTCACTCTCACTAAGAGATGGTCTGACGCTGCATCTGCTCCCCTTTGGCTCCTTACGTCTAGTATGTTTCTTGAGTACCTTGCGTTTGCTAGCACGTGGTCTATCTGGTTTCTTGTTTTTCCATCGTTGGATACCCATGTTTCTTTATGAATGTTTTTGTGCGGGAACATTGTTGACATTACTATTAGATTACTAGCCGCTGCCAGGTTTGTTAGACGTTGGCCATTGTCGTTAGATTGTTCGTGTAAGCTGTGCTCCCCTATGTGCGGTTTTAGTGTTCTTTCTCTTCCAATTTTCGCATTGAAATCTCCTAGTAGTATCAACATGTCTTGCTTCGGGACTAGGTCTATGGTTTGTTCAAGCTGGTCGTAGAATTCATCTTTGATGCTCTCCTCCTTATCTTCTGTTGGTGCATGTCCTGATATGAGTGTGTAATTATGCCATTTTCCTTTAATTCTGATACTACTTATTCGGTGGTTTACTGCTTTAAAGTTTATTATTTGTCCTATGAAATTTGTGTTTACTGCGAAGCCCGTTCCAAACTCATGTTTGTTGTTCATGGTCCCTCCGTTAAAAATTGTGTAGCCGTCCATAGTCACTGTGCCCTCGTCTGGCCATCTAACTTCTTGAAGGGCTGTTACGTCTATTTGGTACTTTTTTAGCTGTTGTATGGTTCTCTTAGCAGCACCCGGTCTATACCAGCTAAGTACATTCCATGTTCCCAAAGTCATATTCCATGTCCGTTGCTTACGTCGTCTCCTGTGGTCCGTCCTATTCCGAGGCTTGTCGTTTTGTTTCGTAACATGTCCTTTTTTCCGGTGTGGGGTAGTTAGCCCCACGACCAACCCTCCTCCTTTATCCGGGCTTGGGACCGGCACTGGCAGTTGTTAAGCTTCTCGATCCACCCAACCCTACCAGCGGCGGAGTTAAAATTGAATGTGTGAGAAAATATAATTACCTGTTATTAACGAAAATAACGATAGCTCTGAAGAGATCAGAATCAAAGTGGAAAAAGCTAGAGCGACGTCTATTAAAATGAAGAAGGTGTTCTGCGGACGAGATTTAAGCCTTAAACTTAAAATTCGCCTTGTGAGATGTTACGTGCTGTCAGTTCTTTACTACGGAATGGAAGCGTGGACATTGAAAAAGATTGATACCAAGAGGATGGAAGCATTTGAGATGTGGATGTACCGTAGAATATTAAGAATATTGTGGACAGAGAGAGTAATAAATGTGGTGTTGCGAAGAATGCGGGAAGAGAAAGAATTAGTACTTACTATTAAAGAACGCAAACTGCAATACTTGGGACATGTTATGAGGGGAAATAAATACTGGTTGCTGCAATCAATTATCCAAGGAAAAATAATAGGCAAAAAATCCATAGGAAGAAGAAGGCATTCATGGTTAAAGAACTTAAGAGAATGGTACAATTGCAACAACTGCCAACTGTTTAGATCTGCAGTGTCAAAGATACGCATAGCTTTGATGATAGCTAAACTTCGGAACGAGGACTTCACCTAAAGAAGAAGAATGATTGCAAAATCGTCAATTACTTTATCAAAACTGATTTATTTTACGCATTTATTTTCTGTGCTTAGAATAGCCAGACTACTTAAACGTTCCTGACTAATAATTATTTCTTAAAAAATTCTTAATTAGGTTTAGTTTGGAAAATGATCGCTCAGCATAAGCTGAAGAAATTACAGGCAGAGTTAAAAATATTAATAGTGCGGTACACACATTGGGAAAATTTGAATAGCTGGTGTGATTTTTACAAATCATAAAATCAACCAGCTCATCTGTTCTTTTAAATTTTCAGGAAAAGCTAAGCGAAAACTAAGAATTTTGATGGCAAAATAAAATAACAGGAACGGGATGGCGCCTGCGTCGCCTAATGTGACTCAGCGGTACTGCCATCCCTGTCACCTCGGAAACTACGCCGCTGACTTTCATGCATATAAAAACATTATTATAACATATATCTTATTTAGAACCCTAAACCGAAGCTGGGGCGTGTCGCCAGTGGCGTAGCTGAAAGCTCGGGTGCCCCCCCCCCCGCGAAATCTCAATGGGGCCCCCTTTTTAATTTAGCAATATAATTTAGTTGATATGCTAAATAAATATGCTAAATACAGGTTGTTCTTGACATTCATTAATCATAATATCGACGTTTAGATATCAGGCTTCCAATCCCACATACCCCACGCGTGGCGAGATCGACGTTCGTTACACAGCTGACAGGCAAACGGAGCGAGTTTTTAAAAGGGTATAGCCAAAACCCTAGCTCCCAAACCCTCATACTCCACGCGCTGCAAGATCGATAATCGTTACATAGCAGACAGGCGAGCGAAGCAAGATTTTAAGCTAAAACCCAAGCTCTCAAAAGCACATACCCTGCACGCAGTTAGATCGATATCCATTACACAACAGACAGGCGAGCAAAGCATGATTTTAAACCAAAACCCAAGCTCCCAAACCCACACAGGCGCGAATCCAAGGGGGGGGGGATCGCGCCCCCCCCCCTCAAGAGCTTTGAATTCAGGAAAATAGACCCGATTTTGCCTCTTATACTACAGTTTATTCAAGAACTAGAGAGAGTAATAAATCATTTTTTAACCATTTTTTTCTTCGCTAACTACCTGTGTTCTTTAGTCCGATGTCTTTGGCAAAAATTTGTTAGACACATATATTTTTTATAGGAATGGGTTAGAAATTTTATAATCAAAAATACCGGTCTATAATAATGGACTATTTGGGTTGGATAACAATAAATATTTGGATGTGCGAAGTGTTAAAAAGGATTTTAATCCTTGTCATAGGCGTCGGAAGGAGGTTGGCATAGAATATTATTTCGGTAATAAACTGAAAATAAAAAGTTTTTATAATAATATTTTATTTCTTATGATTTTTTAATAATTCACATACATTAGAAAATATAGATAATTTTGACATATTTAACACAAATCACATTTTTATTATTTTTAATTTTGGCGTAGAAATCGTTTTAGGCACATTCAGACTAAAACATCGTGTTTTCACTCGAAAAATTATAATTTAAATACTTACAAAATACCCATTGTTAAAAATACAAGAAGTTAAACATATATAAAAAAATAAATTTGTCCTTATAATATTAAATTTTTTTTGGGGCTGTCGGTCATTTTATTATTAATTAAAAACATTTTTAGGATATTTGACGTTTCAGATTATTTACTTCTTAAACCATCTGCAGAATTAAATTTAAACACTAAAAATGGTTTCAAATGTAATTAATTTTTATATGTTACAGAAAATTTAAATAATAAAGTGTGTTTACGCTGGTAAACAGTACGTATCTAATTCATAATCAAAGTCGGTGAAACTATCTTCGCTCAAATTAATTATAATTGGTTCCTCTATCTCACCGATTATGAAATCGAGTTTCCACATTTTCTTTTATTCTCTTATTATATGGATTTTTCCCAATTTTCTGCAGTAACTTTATTTTTCAAAAGTTCATTTAAATTACTAATTTTTTAAGTTGTGTTATTTCTAGCAACTCTACTTTTCTCTATATTTCTTTCTTCAACGGACATTTTCCGGACGATCTATAAAAACAGATTTCCTATCTGGTTTTTCCCAGCATAAATTAAGTTCTCTGAGCAATTTCCAAAGCTTTTAATTTCAGATAAATCCCGATCCTCATTGATTTTACTTAGAATTTTGTCGACGATTGGAATCTGCTTCTCATAATAAAATGTTTGAACAAGTCTTTTTATTGTAGTTTACATCTCTTCTTCCAATGAGATTTTTCGTCTGCCTGTGGTCGAATGTAGCTTGGGAGTATTAACAATTCCAGTCGTTTTTTTCTCCTTCCGGACATAGTAGATTTTCCAACTCCTGTCATGTTGGAACACATTTCAACAGAGCTTTTAACATTATTATCTGGATATTAATATCTAAAGGCATCATAAACATTCATCGTAATAAGTTTTTCGTTGAGGTAAAAATGCCCTGGTTTAACGATTGTGGAATAAATATAGATGTGGAAGCCATATCTTTTGGGTATCTCACTAATCTCAAATAATATATGAAAACAAGCACAAACAATATAAATCACTAAGGATACACTGTGAGGTGTACTTTGCTCATTGACAGAAATTAGATTGATCTATCAGACATTTTATTATTGCAGTAAATTTATAAAAGCTTATAATATTTAAATATAATTAAATATAATGAGATTTACGGCAGTCCTCAGATACCTGCGGCACTGGAGCAGGTACGTTGGAAGTTTCGGTAACAGTTTTATTACTCTCTCTAGTTCTTGAATAGGGTATAGGAATGTGTATGCTTGCGATCGCCCCTCCCCCTTCTCAATAGCTCTGAGTTCAGGAAAATAGAACCGATTCTGCATTTTATATTAGGAATGTGTATGCTGCTGGCACTCCCCCCACCCGTTGACAACTTGTTTTTCTTTCGATACCCCCCCCCCCCAAGAGCTTTGAATTCAGGAATATACCCGATTCTGCCTCTTATTCTAGGAATGGTATGCTGCTCGCATCTTCTCCCCCTGTCGGCAACTTGTTTTTCATGTGATCACCCCCCCTTTCCAAGAGCTTCAAATTCAAAAAAATAACACCGACCCTGCCTTTTACACTAGAAATGGAAATGTTGCTGGTGTACCCCTCCCCCCCCCCCCCCGCCGGCAACTTGCTTTCGCGTACTTTTGTGATATCACCCCCACCCCCCCCAAAGAGTGATGCTGGATCCGCCCCTGAACCCACATACACCACACACTGTGGTTGGAGTGTGTTCGTGACAACTTTTGTTTTAATAAAGGTAATACGTCAACTTTCTACGGGCACATGTAAAAATTATGTTATTTGATAAAAAAAAAACAGTTCCACATTGATTTGAATGAAAGTTATTTTATTCATACACTTCAAACACATCATGAAATATGTAGTTTTATGTGTTATTACGAAGTCATTCCAAACGTTTGGCCTTTTTATTTGCAAACTCTTCAAGACTTATATCAAGTTTTTTTAGTTCTTTTGCATTCTATAGATAATGTAGCTGAAGCTGCTAATTTTTAGAGTATTTTAGATGTTCAAAAAAAATTGCATGTGTCTTGAAGATGCTTCTTTCTATTTTTTAAACGTCCGAAAAGCTCTAGTACTCGCAATCCTATAAACAAATAAAGTATAAAAAATCTAAATGGTAAATATGCATTTATTTCAACTTTAAATGATTGTTAAATCTCGAGATTTAGAGTTTTTTAAATGTTAAAAAAAAAGGAATTACGCATTTTAAAAATACGCAGAATTTCTTTTTTTGAATGTCTACAAAGCTCTAAATTTCAAGATTTGACAAACATTTAAATTTAAAATGAACTCAAGTTTTTCACAACTTTATCTGACTGTTGAGGACGGAGCTCCAAAACTCGCAGTTCTACAACAATTGAATTGTAAGTAATCGCTTTTATTTGATTTACAATGTTTTTTAAATGGGAAAAAATTTACCCAGCTTTTTAAATGGAGAAAACTTCAAACATATTTTTTTTTGAGAACTACAAATTATTACCCAAGTCTCTGTTGAGACTCATTTTGCCGACATTTTACTTATAGATACTAATGCAGACTGCTACAGAGGCCTTGCGTTCAATGCGTTTAATTAGTGGGTCTTAAAGTGATTTCTTAATATATGTACTTTTAATATAAATCTAAATGCCCTGCGTTGCATACGTGTTCATTTATAATAAATAATTACTGACACCGTGCGTTAAATAGATTATAAAGTAGCAAGTCTATTGTAGATCGACTAAATTGAATTCTAAAGATTTTGTTAGGCGTGACCCCCCCCCCCCCCCGCAGTGTGGGCCCTACGAAGTCTTCGCTACGCCACTGGATGTTGTATATTATAAAATAGAAAAGTAAACAACTTTGCTCGGTTTAAAAATTTTTCTATTTCTAATCGTTTCCAAGTTCTCGGTACTGATGACACTCTGTATAAATAGTTTCCGTAATTGTAACAATCTAATTGATTTTATATGTATAGAGCTTTTTGCTACGCTTATAAAGTGCTTCATATAGCTTAAAGTAGCTCATTAGGGCACAATGCTTGTGTTTGTAAAAACTACAAAGGTGTTAGTAAAGGGAACATTTGATACTTTGTCAAGCGTTTCGTAAACATATGTATTTACTGGAGCGAAATACTGACTATATACAGTGAGAATCTAACGTTAGGTTAAAGAAAAATCTTATATATACGTTATATATTTGAAAGGTTCAGTTAAGTCCTATAGAACAAATATTGATAGCTACAGGCCAATTAGCCTACTTTCCAATCTGGGGAAAATAATAGAGAGTGGAATTCTGAACCGCATAACTGACTTTATAACAGAGAGGGATATTCTGCCTCCGGAAGAGTTTGGCTTCGGGAGTTGCCATAACAGCGTCCAGCAGACCACCAGACTAGCGTCGATGATAATCCAGGAGTTCAACCGGAGATTTCATACGGGTGATTGTCAAAATGATAAGGTTAGGATTTCCAAGTTACCTTGTGAAACTAGTTTCAAGTTTTCTAGAAGGGAGAACTTTCGTAGTATCGTCAGATGACGCAATGCCAGAAACAAAGCATGTTAGAGCGGGTGTGCCACAGGGTTCACCTCTGTCACCGACTCTATTCAATTTATATACGGCAGATATTCCGACAGACAATTTTAGTAAGCTGTTTCTGTTCGCTGACGATACTCCATGACCTCTTCCGGGTCATTACGTTATGTTGTGTTGAGATTGCAGCGGCATATCAACAAACTTGAGATGGATGCCTGATTGGAAAATCAAAATTAATCTAAATAAGACTCAAGCAGTCATTTTTTCAAGAAAACGCTTTAACAATCCGGACAATCGGTTGTCCATCTCGAACGTGCGCATTCCCTGGCGGGATAGCGCCAAGTACTTGGAGCTAGTTTTTGATAAAAGACTGAATTGGTTACTAAATACAAATTATATTTTATCCAAGGCCAAAACGTCATAGTTGGCTCTCTATTCGCTCTTACATCGAAATAGCAAGTTAAATTTGAAGAACAAACTTACCATCTACAAGTTATTCATACTTTCAATCCTGTCATTTGGTGCTCCAACTTGGATCACCACTGGCAGGTCTCGATTTAGGCGAATAGAGAGCTTCCAAAACAACGTTTTACGCATGATCTGCGGAGCCCCATACTATGTCAGGAACACGATAATTCACAGAGATTTAAATTGTGTTACTTTCAGCACTTTTATACCTGAAAATATCTCGACCAACCCACTTATCTCAGACTCACACGCACTCACCAAAATACCACGCCAACGGTACCCCTACGTCAGAGATTGGCTTCTTGACCATTAAGCCGGGTCACTTTTTCCAAATTTAACGGGCGTAAAAGTCAAATTTAATTCCCAGTCTCATAACGTTCTAGTCCATAACCATCAAGCATTCAAATCTATAGGTATGAAACCTGACTTAATATTTCAAAGATGATTCAATGTAATATACAAGTATACTAATTTTTTTTACAATAGATAATTTATGCTGCTATTTCATATGTCTTTAGCTTTCGATCGATCAAAATAACTATATGTAGCTCTGTTACGAGTAACGCCCAGGACAAATCTGTTTGTGCTGGCTCTTGAAGTAAAAACGCAGAACGTGGCGTATAGGGAATTTAATAAAAAATAAGTCAACTCTCATACTGACAGTTATTTTTTATACATATGCATCACATCATATACTTAAGCATACAGCACGATTATTTCACTTAAAACCTTAATAGTACCCGTGCGAAGCCTTGTCGAATAGCTAATTTTATATTTATAGATACTAGAACATATCACATACAACATATAAACTTGGGAACGACAATGACAAGTGCTAACAAACAGAAACTAAACACAGTTCATTCAAAAAGTTTCAGGCCTAATTTTTTTAATGAATGAAAACAAGAGTTTAGAAAAGGATTTTATCTAGTTTTCAACACAATCCCCTCCTCGTTATATACAAATTTTGCTGCGCTCGTATAGCCGCTGGAACGGCCTGGAAAACTCCTCTTCTTGAACAGCTTTCAGAGCCCTAATCACGTTCCTTTGAATCGCCTCAACGTTTTCAAAACTTTCTCTTTTCATCATCAATTTCGATCTCACGCGACGAATTCGCTTCAAAAGTCGATTCAGGACTCTGTTGTAGAATTTTGAGTCCATTGTATAGTCCAGGGGCTCCATGGATAATCCCGCGAAAATCGAAAAACGAAATAACCATCGTTTTGATTTTCGACTTTGTCCCTCGAAATTTGGTGGACCGCCCTGCGCTCTTGCTTGGCCATTCAGCGGTTTGGAGTTTGATCGATGGATCGTATTGAAAATATCATGATTCGTTGCCGGTTACAATTTCATTTAAAAAATGTTTATGCGTGTCTGCCCATCTCGTGAAGCTTCCACACGACGCTCTTTCAGCTCTTCCGTTAACAAGTGCGAAACGAACGCTGTACACACTTTTTTTCCCGAGAACATCGTGCAAAATGTGGTACACGCTTCCTACATTCATGTTGAGTTCCTTTGACAACAGTGCAACGCGCACACATTAAACATTCTCATCGGTTGTCGAGGTTAAAGGGTGCCTCTCCCGTGGATCATCTTCCAGCGACTGTCGCTCGTTCTTAAACCGCGTATACCACTTGAAAACCTTTCTGCGGCTTAAACAATCCTCACCATACGCTGTTTTCAATAATTCGAATTTCCGAACCACTTTTTCCTAATTTTAAACAAAATTTGATTGCGGTCCGTTGCTCAATAGCGAAAATAGTGACGCAGTGACAAAAATACGTCTATATAAAACGAACACATCTGGCCAATAAATGAAGTTACAGCGTTCGTATCTCCACTGTGGGGAACAGATAGTGCTAGTTGTAAATTTTATACAAAATTAGTCCCTAAACTTTTTGAATGAACTGTGTAATATTAGTGTTGGAATTTAGCTTTGTTGTTGTTATTGTTGTTATTAATCTAATTGTTTTTTAAACAGATTTCTTTGTTTTGAGACTACCTTATTCTAATAAATACTCAATGTCCTTTACAACCTTTAGTTAAGCCATTATTGCAGTTTTCGTCTTTTGTGTCTTGTTCCAAAAATTATTAATCAAGGAGATACAGGGTGTTAAAATTAAAATTCAAGTATTTGTTCAAAATTTAATTGTGGGATTTTCTGAAAAGAGAAATATAATTTTATGGATGGTATTGTTGTTAGTTGTAGACGGCGCTACGTAAGATATTATGCGAGTGTTTAAAAGTTATAACTTTTTTGTTACTTGGTCTATCTTCGTTTTTGATGAAAAATAAACATCCTAGCTCTTCTACCTAAAAAAGTATACTTTGTAAATATCTCTATGAATACCCTTTTCTCAGATGTTTGTTACTGACTGACATAACAACAAGAAAAGACGCTTTAAAATTTTTTATTATTGTTATTTATTTTTAAAATAAAATTTATATATAAATAAACCAAATTTTCTTAAATACCTTCATTTGATTATTGAAAAGTCATTGTTTTTTATAATTTTTTGCCCATATAGAAATTTAAAATCTCAAAAAAAAATAAAATTTAGCTTTTAATGCCCTTTACCCTAAATAATTCTGTTAAAGCAAAATATTGATAGTTTAAATTATATATTTATATCTTTTTTCTATAAAATGAATAGAAAATCTTTTTTTTTAATTAAAAATAGAGATACATTAAAGCACAAACAAGATAAATTTTATAGACACGCACAGGGGCAAGTCCTGATATCCTCTACAATTAATAGCAAACCTGAATATGATTAAAATAGAATTTAGTTTTAAATGCCCTTTATTCTAAATTATTATGGGTGCTCAGCGTTAAAAGGGTGTTAATTTACAGTATTTATGAATAAATAATTTAACTCTTTATACAATATCAGTAAGTGAAAAAAATATAGAGCTGCTGAACCACCAAACTATTTAAGTAGGAAAATAAGAAAAATCTTTTCATAAATTACAAAAATGTTTTACACCTAAGCGAAATAATATGATCCAATGTCTAAATCAAAGTAAATTTTATTGTAAAAAGAACACAATATTCTCATTTACAAAGTGTTCTATATCTCTGTACAATAATACATAAACACTTAACATTATAGTTCGAAATACGTATATGAACAAATTACAGTTAAGAAACCACACCATACATCATAAAACAGTGTCCTCATAAAATCCGTCAATGAAGAGTATCATCGTAATAAGCTTTAACTATCAATAATTTTTTAAACTTGTTTTTTATATATTCAACAAAGGATAATTCTTAACCTCATCTGCCAAATGATCTTCAATCACTTTCATAAATTATAGATTTTTAGTTAATCTCAGAGTAGGAATAGGTAAAGGCGTCAACATTTTATCAATGGACAAAGTTTGTTTACATTTCGACAACTGATAACTATGCATGTTGCCAAATTGTGTTTGACAGATATAGTGATTAATAGCGAGTTTGAAGAGACCTATCAATTCTTTTCTTTAAATGATTTATTTAGTCATACTATATCTTTGAATGAATATATATATATATATATATATATATATATATATATATATATATATATATATATATATATATATATATATATATATATATGAATAGTTTGGTTATTCCGGGTTTCAATTCGTTCGTTCAAAAAATCGTTTTCACGACGTTTCGCCAAAATCTCATTTGGCATTTTCAAGAGCGGTTCGTCTCGTTACTCGCTGAGAACTCGAGACGAGACGAACCGCATTTGAAAATGCCAAATGAGATTTTGGCGAAACGTCGTGAAAACGATTTTTTGAACGAACGGATTGAAACCCGGAATAACCAAACTATTCATTCTACCATCCGTGGAAATCTATGATATAACATATATATATATATATATATATATATATATATATATATATATATATATATATATATATATCGTTAAAATGGATTTATTCTTCAACTGAAAAAAAAATTCCCAATTAATACGAAGACATGTTAAGATTGGCAATACCGCAAAAGGCTTACAACCACCTTACATAAATAACCAATTAAATCTTTTGATGCTTGATAGCGTGCCGAGTAATAGCGGAACAAGATTATTCTTTGTCTGGAAATATTTTTATTTTTTGGTATTTTCGTGGTATTTTCAGTGTTTGTTGAAGTTAAGTGAATTAACTATAAACAGTATGTTTGGGTATTATATGTATTATCGTTTATAGATAAATCGTGAGCAATTCATTAATGAATGACATGCTGTGGACTGCTACTCTCATGTCTCCTCAAATTTGTTGGCGTGAGGCAGAATTCTATGACTGGCGGAGTCCAGTGCCTTTAGAAAAAGTACGAGTAATTTGATTTGCGGAAATAAAATTATGTTTGTCTCCAAACGAAGTAAAAAACTGAAAAAAAGGTGGGGACTTTCTGCCTTACAAATTAAGGCCTACATGGATCCTTCAAACTAGCATAACACGGATATTAAACTGCTCATTATTGAATAAGTATTGTATAATATTGAGTAGGTAAGGACACGATAGTTCCCAGAAGGATATCCTGTATTTAAGACGAAACTCATTAAGTGTGCAGTAAATAGTCTTGTCCATTAGAGGATTCAGTCGTCCACTTTAACTCTTATTTCAAATCAACCCGATGCTACATGTTTTCCTAGAAAAATTATATGACTGACTGACTGACTGACTGACTCCATAGCACTACAACCCAGGGTGGGTCTAGGCTGCCTCGACTATCTGCCTCCACCTGGAATGGTCTTGTGCCAGCTCCCTCCATTCTTGCTGGTCAACTCAAGGATAGCTAGATCCTTGTGGATGTTATCTCTCCCTCTAAGCCTAGGTCTTCCCTCTTAGCAGCTCCGTATCGTGGACTGTTAGGGTCCATGTTTCACTGGCGTAGATTGCTACTGGTCGTATTATTGTTCGATAAATTTCGGTTTTTGCCTTTCTAGTGATAAATTTTGACTTCAGCACGGTTTATATCGCAAATGTACATTTATTTGCTTGTGTGATGCGCTGTTTAACCTCTTCCTGCATATTATTGTTTGCCATTATCACTGCGCCCAGGCACTTGAAAACTCGCACATGCTCAAAATTATAGTCATCCATGGTGACGTTCTGCCTGATTCTATCTCGGTCGGGGTTACGGGTGACGTGCATGTATTTGGTCTTTCCTTCATTTATTCGGAGCCCTATTCTCTGAGCTTCTTTTTCTATCTTTATGAAGTTTTCCTTCACACTGACTGTGCTTTTTCATATCGCGCTCATAACATCCGCGTAGGCCAAAATAAGTTTAGGACCACTTGGTCCAAAAACCTCTGCGTCGACTGATACGGTTCTTACGGCTTTCTCCAGTGCAAGGTTAAATAGTACTGGCGACAAAGCATCTCCCTGTTTTAATCCTCTGTTGATAGAAAATGTTTGACTACACTCTCCTTCAATTTTGACATAGCTTTTTGCCCCCTCTAGGCACGCTCTGCACAGTCTAATCAGCTTGTGCGGGATTCCAAATTCTTCCATATCTTCCCACAACCTTATCCTAATAACACTGTCATATGCTTGCTCGAAATCTATGAACAGGGTATGTAAGTTTTTGTTAAACTTCCAACATTTCTCCAGCATATGTCGGATAGTGAAAAGCTGGTCAACTGTTGATCTTCCGCCTCGAAAGCCACATTGGTAGTCTCCGATAATCTCCTCGGTATACGGAGAGAGATGTTGAAGGAGAATGCTGGAGAATAATTTATAGGCGTGGCTTAGTAAAGCAATACCTCGGTAACTTTTACATTGCCTTTGGTCCCTTTTTTGTGGAGTGGAATTATTACCCCTTCTTTTCATTCATCAGGAATGATTTCTTGATTCCAAATTTGTTTCACGAGGTTATGTATTTGTGTGATTAGATCGTTCCCTCCATGTTTCAGACTTTCTGCCAAGATATTATCTCGACCTGCTATTCTGTTATTTTTGAGTTTCTTAATGGCTCTAATGGTCTCTTTCATGGATGGAGGTGGGATATTAACCTCTGCCGTAGCGAATACTGTAGCTTCAGGAACGTTTAGTAGTTCATCAAAGTAGCACTTCCAACTGTCCAGTACCTCCACTTTTGAGGCGGTGATTGTGCCATCGTTAAGCTTTAGCATTGTGGCACTTCTTGGGCGGAATCCATTTTTATGCCTCCCCACTTCCTTGTAGAACCTCCTAGTATTCTTCTTCTTCTTTAGGTGCCCTCTTCATTACTGAAGGTTGGCGACAATGTTGGCAAACTCTTCTCTATCTATTGCTGCTCTCAGTAAGGTGTGTGTGTCCAATCCCGTCCACTCTCGTACGTTCTTCAGCCATGAACATTTTCGTCTTCCAGGACCTCTTCGGCCCTCTATTTTTCCTTCCATGAGAAGTCGCAGAAATTGGTATTTTGTTCCTCTGTATATATGTTCCAGATAACCCGTTTTCCGTCGTTTCACTTGCTGCAAGAGTTCTCTATCTGTCCCCATCATTCTAATGACATTCTCGTTCGTCATTCGTCTTGTCCATGGGATCTTCAACATTCTACGAAAGACCCACATCTCGAATGCCTCCACTCGTTGCATTATTCTTTTTCCCATTGTCCAAGATTCCGCTCCATATAAAAGAATAGAGTATATATATGTTTTCACAAAACGGTATCGAGTATCAAGTGACAGGGTAGTATTTGTTAGTAGTTTCTTCATTCTTATAAAAGCAGCTCTTGCATTTTCGATTCTTGCTCGAATTTCGACTTCTGTATCCAAGTTTTGGTTTATCCAAGACCCGAGGTATTTAAATTTTTTAACTTCCTGGATCGGTGTACCGTATATTTGAACGTTAACTCGTAAGTTTTGATTTTTGCTGATGACCATCACTTTTGTCTTTGTTGTATTTATTTTCAGGCCGTGCTGATCTCCTGTGTTCACTACTCTATCCAGCAGCTCTTGCAGTCCTTCTGATGTATCTGCAAAGATGACGGTGTCGTCAGCATATCTTATGTTGTTCAGTATATTCCCGTTCACCCTAATGCCGATGTTAACATTCTCCAATGCTTGTTGGAATATATACTCGGAGTATACATTGAACAGAAGAGGTGAGAGGACACAACCCTGTCGTACTCCCCGCTCTATTGGTGTGTTTGGTGTTGTAGCATCGCCAAATCGTACACAGCCTGTTTGCATCCAATATAAATTATTTATCAGCCTAACATCTTCGTAGTCTAAGCCCTGAGTCTGCAGCAAGTGTATTAATGTTGGGTGTTTTATGCGATCGAAAGCTTTTTCATAATCTATGAAACAAAGATATAGATCCTTTGATTGATCTCTAGATTTTTCAAGTAACACGGTCAACCCAAAAAGTGCCTCTCTGGTTCCCAGCCCTGATCTGAATCCGAACTGTTCGGGGCTTATGTTTTGTTCACATTTCAGAAAGATACGTCGGTGTATGATTTTTAACAACATCTTGAGTGTATGACTCATTAGGCTGATTAGTCTGAAATCTGAGCATTTCCTTGCTGCCTTTTTCTTAGGGATCGGTATAAATACTGATTCTAGCCATTCAGGGGGAAGAGTTCCCGTTCTGTAGATTCTGTTGATGTAGTTGGTAAGTAGTTGAATGTTTTCCTGGTCTAGTAATTTTAACATTTCTATATACACATTATCTGGTCCTACAGATTTCCCACTCTTAGCTGATTTTATAGCCGCATTTACTTCTGATGTTAAGATATTTAATATTGGTTCGTTGCTATGTTCTATTTGGATTTCCCCCCTTTCTTCGTCAAACACTTCACGTATGTATCTCACCCATTCTTCTTTGATTTCTTCTTGGTCTGTGATTATTTTATTGTCTTCCGTTTGCAGGAAATTGGTTTGCATAGCACTCTTTCCAGTTCCGATGATTGTTTTAACTTTCTTATATATATTGAACTGGTCGTGTTTTTCCTGCATTTCTTCCAATTCTTGGCATTGTTCATTCATCCATTTCTCCTTCGCGTGTCTAATCGATTTCTGGATTGTCCTTTGGGTTTCTTTATACTTTTCAACATTTATGTTCTTGTATTTCCTTCGAGTTTCCATTAAATCAAGGATTTGATCGTTCATCCATGGTTTCCTTCCTGTTGTTGGCTCCTTTTTAAGTTTCTCGGTTTGTACTTGTTCGATTGTGTGTTGTAGAAAATGCCATGTTTCTTCTATCGGTTGTCCCTGTTGTAATGCTGTTTGTTTGATTGTGTTATTTAGCTGTTCTGATATTTCACTGCAGAATTCTGGGTCCTTTAGTTTCTCAAAATCAGGTCTTTGTTGTTTATGATGTTTGACTTTCTTCAATTTTATGTGCACTGTTCCTATGACGGGATTGTGATCGGATCCGATGTCAGCTCCAGGATAAGTTTTTACCCCTTTCAATCCATTCCGATAGCGTTTATCAACCAGTATGTAGTCGATTTGATTTCTAATTGTATTAATTTCTGTGTCTCCCGGTGATTTCCAGGTGTACAATCTCCTCTTAGGTAGCTTAAACCAAGTGTTTGCCACCGTAAAATTCTCTTCCTGGCAGAATTCTACCAAGAGATCGCCTCGTTCATTTCTCTCACCAAGACCCCAATCTCCAACTATGCTTCCTACTCTACCCTCTCCTACCTTGGCATTCAGGTCACCCATGATAATGTTAATTTCGTTCTTTTTTGTTATCTTTAGCATCTGTTTGACTTCCATGTAGAATTTCTGGATCTCATCCTCATGGCTTTCCGAGGTGGGGGCGTACACCTGTATAATGTTAATATCCTTAGGGCTCGCCTTTAATTGTAAGAGAGCTACTCTATCTGATAGCGGAACAAAAGATTTAACAGCTTTAGTGTTTTCATTATCTATTATTATTGCTACTCCGTTGTAATGTTGTGTTTCGTCATTACCACTATAGTACATTGTATGTTCTTCTATGTTAATTTGTCCTGCTCCGGGCCACCTGACCTCGCTAACTCCCAAGACATTGACTCCCATTCTTTTCATTTCGGCGATTATATTGTGTGTTTTTCCCGCTGCGTATAGCGATCTAGCATTCCATGTTCCAATCTTCAGTGCAGCATTTCTATTCTTTAAGCGTTTTTTATCCTTGTATGTTTCCACTTCCGGGTGGTTCCTAGCATTCTTCGCGGGGATTCTTAGCACCCCTTGACCATTTAAGGTCTGCCACGGACTAGGGGCCTTTGTAGTTAAGCTTGCCATATTATCTTATCTAGGAATGTTCGATGAACCTTTAATGTAGTGGTTTTCCATTGCCTTCTACATCTCTATGCCGTTGACTACCTTGGTAGTAGTTCCTCCGCCTTTGGAGTAAATTTCTTTACCCCAGGACAAAAAGGTGCCCTTATCACTTACCAGCTCATCCGCCAAGAGCCGTTGGCCAGTAAGTGGGGACTGCTTATTCCGGCAGTCATTCGGTCGCCAGAGCCTCGTTCGTTATCTAGCAGGGCGCACCAGGATGGCCGAAGTCATCACACGTGCAGGTGAGGTTGGCATTTGGGCTAGACTTGTAATTATGCTTTCGCCCCTTACGCCCTCTCCTAGTATTACCGTTCTGAAAATCAGCCTGTAAGTTAAGTTCTTTTTCTTTCTCATGTTCTTTTTTCTTTTTCCTGATCAAGTTACGTAGCTGTGTTCTTAGTTCGTTAAACCTAATTGTTGTCTGCTCTAATGGGTTATGAAGCATTTTAATTCGTGCACTCATCATCGAACCAGGGATGTCGGTTAGGTTTTGGTTGGGGGCCCAATACACTTCCGTTTGCTTCCCTGATGCTTTCCTTTATGTGCTTCCAGCTAGTTTCTATATTGTCAGTTTCTGCTATTCTGCTAAGGTTCTCGGAGATTCTGTTCTTGTAAGCTAGGCATATTTGTGGGTCTCATAATTTATTCGTGTCGTGTTGTGCCTCTGTTCTAGATTTATTGTTTTTGTGTGAAGATATGCGAGTTCTAACTTTGGCTACCACCAACAGGTGATCGGAGTCTGGTTCGGCCCCTCTGTAGCTTCTCACGTCTATTATATTGTTGGCATGTCTAGAGTTGACCAGCACATGGTCTATTTGATTTCTGGTAACGCCGTCATTCGAAATCCACGTTTGTTTGTGTATTTGTTTGTGCGGAGAAAAAGAAAAATTATATGGAATTCAAATCTAACTTCCTTGGTAGCGACTAATTCCCGGAAAAGTAGTATCTGAACGACTCTGAAAAATGATGTTTCCAATTACCAAACCCTCTATGTGATATTTTAAACCAATTATAGTCCATTTTACAAAGCTTAGCATTAACTGATTAGAATCACACCAAGTCTTTGATTTAATATGATTGAGGAAAATGACAATTGTTAATGCTGGAACATCGAAGCAGTGCCATAAGATACTTGTGTCATTTACAAAAAGTGCAAACCCACCCTCAATATCCAATATCGCTGAAAAAAAAGACAAAAGCTATTCCAAAACAGAGCCTTGAAGCACTCCCTATTGACTATTTAAAGATTTTTTTTTCATGAAAACTTTTTGATAGCCCCTTCGAATATAAACTTGCCAACAATTTAAAAATTGCGTTACTAATGTCCTACCGGTTTTGTTGAAACTCAAAATGACTGCGATTTAAAATGCTATTATATGCTATTACAAAATATGTTTCAATAGTTTTTGGACGCATTGATAAACAAGAAATGGATGATGGTTCATCCAGATTGCCTCTCTTATGGAGAGGAATCGTTTTTGAGAACTTCAAAAAGGTTAAAAATACTCCCAAATACCGTGCATCAAAATGGTTAGAATATTCTGTAGCGAATTGAGCAATATTCTTACAGTATCACCCGAAACATCTTTATTGTTGATACTCAGTATTGTATTTTCAAGCCCTCACAAGTTAGTATTATGTGATAAGTGAGACTCACTGTGATTCGTCATACATGTACATTATGTGTTAGAGGTAAAACTTATTCTACGTAAATCGTTGCTTCAGAACAGGCATGTAGTGGAGTCAAGTGTGTAAAAGAAGCTTTTCATTCATAATTTGCGTTCACAGTAGGGTTAGTCGATTATCAGATTAACTCCAGATTGATCAAATTCAGGTAAAGTATCAAGTATGTATTACTAAATATCTTTATTTGAAAAAGAAGATTTAAACCGTGAAAAATCTTATAAATCTTATAAAGTATGCTCCAGAAACGATTAGATATATAGTTGTAATAAATAAATTCATTATTTTGTTTTCCCAGTATACCTTTTGATAGAAAATAAATCATGGATGCCATGAGAATGTGCAATAGAGTAAAAGGTAGTAATACTGCGGGTTCCCCAAATACTGCGGATTTAAAAGTTAGCTTTTTTACAATGAAATAAGATTTTTGCTAATTGTTAATTGATAGGAAGTAATGTGAGTTTTTCTTTGTAAAAGGCATGCAGATTCCTCATTATTAATCGCATATCTAAATATTTATGTACTCAATGTTCGAAGAATCTTAACTTCAAATAGACACGGTTGAATTTCGCAGTAATAAGCGCGTAATATTAAACGTTTCCGCGTTATTTAAAGAGTAATAATACATTCATTTTCGCAGTAAAACCATCAAAAATTAAATTATACTTTACATATTCAATTTTTTAATTTGGCCAACATTTTTTTGACGTAATCAAAATAGAGTATTCCACCGCTTACCCTATATTATATGTTTACGGTGTAGAACCTACATATTTTGAGGTAACGATCTGACATTATTTTTATGATAATAATTTCTAGTATAAATAGTTGCATTTCTTTGCAATCATTTTTACACAAGTTGTATTGTTATAAATAATGTATTTTGTCTGTCATGTCCCTATTACGAGATTTATATTCGCATAAACTAACTAGTTCAAAGAAAATTCCTGCGATATTTGAATGACGTTTGAAACTAATAACCCACCTATTCACGACTACACCCGATTTTAACTGTACATAAATATCTAGGCTCTTTAATTTCTGCCGCTCACTAAAAGATCTGAATTCCAGAGTATTATGTCTAACACTTTTAAGTGGGGTCAATATCCATATTCTATCTAGGTCGGCTCGATCGAGAAATCTCTTTCATATCCCCTGTGCATTCTTGGCCTGTCGCTGGCAAGTACTATAATAATTTGGATTTTCTGTAAATTATAGTAAATTTCTTAAAGAGTTGAAAGTTTGTACAAAGATATAAATTTGTTAAACTTCGTTTAATTTAAAATTGGAATAAAAAAAATTCTTAATTTTTGTATATTTACTTTTAGTTTACCGGTATTTGTGTATAAATAATAAAAAAATAGAAAATAAAACATACTTCATCTAATCTAAGCCAAGTGTCGCAAATAATCTGACATTATGAGTAGAGCAAGTTACAAAGAGATACCAAGTTACCAAGATAAACGAGTCATTTTGTTATATGAATACCAAACATGTTTTATTGTCAGTCATCCTACAAAGTTATATTTATAAAGAACGAAAGTTTTCACGGCTTTGGTTGAAAATCATGATTCTTGGAATTATTATCCGACGTTTCGCCTACGATTGCACGATGCATCTTCAGGGATCTTTGCTTCACGAGATTAGAACACTGAATGACTATCAAGGAGCAACAGCCCGGTATTTATACCTGACTGGTGCTCAGCGAATCCTGATCCAGCGTTACAATTGATTTCCACGTGTAATGTAGACTCTAACCTGCATTTCTGTTAATATTATTTGGATATTTGCAAATTTCCATTGATTTTCTAATTTTACGTTTAAAGAAATCAGACACTGATGCTGGCACCTTAGTTTCTTTTACATTATAAGTGTGACCTAAGCGATGCTGGAGTTCAGCTACTGCAGATTGTACAATTTGTTTCTTTTTTATATATCTTTCATGTTCTTTAAGCCTAGTGGATATAGACGGTCCTGTTTCATCTACATACTTTACCACAAGAGCAAGGTATCTTGTAAACGCCTTCTATTTGAAAAACCAACACATACAAATCGATATCTCAATGTAACGTCACACCACCATCCTTCTCAAAAACAATCCATCACAAATTCTTTGATACTCTGAGAGGCAACGGATATTGCGCTGAAGATATAAGACGTTCTACTAAGAAATATAAAAACCCAAGTCTTCAACAAAATGTCATAAATGTACTGTGGACAGTGTTGTCTGACCATACATACACGGAACCACCTACAAGATTGCCAGATTGCTCCGAAAATCAAGCATTCGGACAATTTTCAACACATGTAAAAAAGTTGGACAATGTTTGAAGTATCCAAAGGACGTAATTGCATTTCAAACAGAAGGCTTTTACCAGATACAGGACGGTCTATATCCCCTAGGCTTAAGGAACATGAGAGATGTATAAAAAGACACAACTTATACAATCTCTAGTAGATGAACACCAGCATTGCTCTGGTTACACTTTTAATGTAAAAGAAACTAAGGTACCAGCATCAAAGTCTGGTTTGTTTAAACATAAAATTAGAGAATCAATCGAAATTTGCAAATATGCAAATAAAATTAATAGAGATGCACGTTACAGTCTACCTTACCTGTGGAAATCAGTGTTACGCTGCAACACGGTTCGCTGTGCACCAGTCGGGTATAAATATCAGGCTGTGTTGAAAATGCACGTTGACTAAAAAAAAAAATAAGGAAAAATCGGAAGAAAATCGTTTTTCCAAAATCCTTTTATATGTTAAAAGCATTTTCAAAAGGAAATATTTAGATCCGGCGACATAATCAGACTTCAAAATTCTGTTGCTAACATAACCTGATTTTGGGGCGTGTCGACCTGATCGCTATATAAACCCCACATTTTTGCGGCAAATTAGCAGCAGACGAACCAAGCATCGAATGCAGTAAGACAGAAGAAGTACGAAGAATACATGAGCCGATTACGAAGGACCGTTGGATTTTAGCGACACTTTCACTCGCTGATAAAGTTTTCGTCCTTAAAGGCTGTTTTCGAGGCTGATTTCGATAATTCAATAGTTTTCATTGGCCAAAACTTCTATCTCCGGAAAGAATCGATTTTCGAACAGGATTTTTCGAGTCTATTGGACATTCCTTTTGATGTCCAACAGACAGAGTTACTGTAAGAACTGATCTTTTTCGGTATATTTTAATTTTAGTAATGAAATTTAGTGTGGTGGGAGAAGTTAAAGTTGTTTAACAATTTCAGTTAATGGATTATAACTAAATACTTTCTCATGTATTATAATACGATACGCGGCTGTTTTTCCTGATACCTTTTCTATCATTTCAAATTTAATTCTCATGGCTGCAGGGTCGGATTTTAATAAATCTCTGTGATAAAAGACGGCAGCTTAGGCCTTCCAGATCTAGAAGAGTCAATAAACCTACGATAAAATTGGTTAGGCCGTGCATTAGGGAAGTTCCTCTATAATACCTCTATCCATTCGTGACAATGTCCGACGTTCTCTGAGTAGGATATCATTGCACACCGATAGTTGAAAGGCAGATTATTGTTGAAGATTTCAGGATCGGTTTAAATAGTGTCTCTAGGTTTTCCCCTTTTTTTAAATAGAGTGCGGACGTTAAGAGTACCTGCTTACGTACTCCTAGGTAAGGTTTCCGGATAAAAAGGGATCCCAGATTCACTTGTATTTGGCCAAATATCGCGTATACTCCTATACCTAAAGGAGGTTGCGGTGGAACGGGATCTGACAACTAAAGATCGCGATATTTCATACCATAACTTGAATTTTCCCATACTCCAACCACAAAGAACAAAATAAAAAACAAGTCATTTTTTCGCGGATAATAAAAGACAAAGACGTTCTTATTTTTCGTGAAAAAATATAAAAAATTAGATAGAGAAACTGAACCCTCCAGAGGCATTACGCTCGATAAAATTTCAATATTTTAAATGCGACACCCAGTTAACTTGTTTTTCGGGAATATCTAATTTTTATACTTGTTTTTACCGATCTCCTACCCAATAATATAACTTTTGATTTGCGGATGTAGGAAATATACGCCCAAATAATTACGAAAAGCTGGACTTCCGGTTTTTGCTATAAAATAAAATAAATAATATTCCTAAAGTTAGGTATTTCTTTGCGGATCAAAAAATTGGTCACAACGAAAAAGTACACTTAAACTTGCTCTACTAATTATTTTTTCAACTAATAATTAGTAAACCCCAACAAATTTTTCATTTTTTAACAAGACGTCTAGATTCTCTCAGCTCTCCTTCTAGACTCATCCCTGAAAAATTCCTTTTAAATTTTGGCTTAGAAAAAAATTTCCTTTTTTCAAAATTTAAGAACTTTGGTTCATCATTCCCAAGTGTCATATAAACAGCAAGAAAGGTGAGGTGGCTTGGCTTCTCGCTGGGCCGGACGATTATGGTGGGTCCTCTCCGGCACCACCTGCGTGGTACCCCTTTCAACAACCCGAAGAACCATGTTCACTTCCACTCAACAAAAACCCTTGCAAGGCTCGTTCGATGAGGAATTTAGACAATTTTCTCAATTCGAAGACGAAAGCAGCTTTCAGTTCAACCTAGGGTCAGCTAATCTAGGATTATCGGTATCTAGGCTTCACCAAAATAATATGCGAAATACAACCTGGTGGAGAAGAACGATTGTGCTACGAGATAAATCAAGCTAGGGACTCGTGTGCGGTAACCAGGGCTGATTTGTTGTCAAATTGTCGCGCGATCTCTACGAACGTCGACATTCTTGTACCCGTAGAACCGGTACGACACCCGTATGACGATCAACCGTTTGTGCGATAGCTGTTGCTCCTCGATAGTCTTTCAGTATTCTAATCTTGCGGAGTAAAGATCCCTGAAGATGCCTCGTGCAATCGTCGGATAATAATTCCCATTTGACACGGTCTCAACCCAAGATTTATTTAGCATTTTTGAGAAATTTTGGTCATTTAAGTGAATTTAAAACAGAATATTATTTTACGTAAAAGTTATTTTGCTATTTGTAAGTATGTATAATTTTTATTCAAAACCCATACTTAGACGCATAAATATCTCTAACCTTCAAATCTGTCGCCGGTATTTGAATGTCTGACACTTCGTACGTAATTTTAAGACATTTTCTCGCTATTTTAATCAGTTGTAATAATCAATCATTCAAAATTAGAATAAAGTAATAACATTCGATTTGTCCTTTTAGATAACGCGTGGTGAAGCTCTTAAGAGGCAAGCACAACAACCGTGTGCCTAATTTGTGTGAATGTCTAAGAGGTAGAAAAAATAATTTTATTTTTGGAAATAAATATTTTCGGATAGATATCATTATTTCTAGAGAATAATCACAGCTCTTAAAGTTTCCAGGAAACCCAATATGCCATTAGAAAAAGGAAAGAAAATAATCCAGTTATTTCTCCTCCTGGAAAAAATAAACCTTGTCGAAAAGAAAGAACTACAGATCTTCCCGAAGAAATCAAAACAGTAGTTCGAAATATACTCAATGCAATATGTACTAAGAAAATTATAGTATAATTTCTGCTATAATATAAGCTAACATTGAAGGTAATATCAACGGCCGACATTTAACAAGCTTAATGTCATTTCTATTTTTAGAAAAGTATGTTACTCCGAAAAGCTGAAATACTGAACTCATTAAGAAAGAAATTGTTTTTACTGGTAGGTATTCTGTTTAAGGAGTTGGGATTCAATTACAAGAGCTTATTTTCTTCGAAAGTATGGAGAATATAAATAGTTCTTATCTAAGAGAAGTAGTTTTCTTAGACGAAACTTGGATTTATTCTAAAGACACAAAATATTTTCTTGGTAGGATAATAATATTAAAAGTGTACGTAAATCGCAAGGATATAACGGTAAACTATTTATTGATGTTCATGCTAGCTTTGATTTTGGTTTATTATGGTGAAACTAAGTGAAATTTTTACAAAATGCGTCAAAATTAAGTTAATACTTGGCCTGGAAGAACCACCATTAATAGTAATAGATAATAGTTTATTATCATAGCGTTCTTGTAGTACGAATTTCACTTTATTCTCAAGCTTTTTAAATTCCTCACTTGATGTCGGTTTACTGATCAATGCCATTTTTTGTGTACGTTTACCATTACTTACTTGGTTTGAGAGTAACTTTACATATTTATGTCTTTTCATAACAAATTTATTCTTCCTGACTTTAATTATAATTGCAGACCAGTGACATATAAGGCTACGTTAAATTGTTTACTTCAAAAAGTACCAGATAATTTTTTGAGATTTTAATAATAATGCTGTTTTAACCTATGAAAAGTGTATTTTTATTGCTTACTCTTAGTCTTTTCCTAGGGGTGATTTTTTATTACATGTATTTGTTCATTGTAATATGGTGTGCTTTTGGATTTGCAGATGTCTTTCCTGTTCACTGCACTATTTGAGCATTTGTTTGAATGTATTTAGATAATAAATAAATTTAAAAAATTTTGAAATTTTTTAAGCTTTTTTTGGATTGTTATTTTATTTACACTTTTTAATCTTATATGATTATTATTGCTTTGGTTTTTCAAGCTTCAAAATATATTTTTTTAAAATATTGTGTTTAAAAAACTTATCAGAAAAATTATAAATAACTTCTCATAGTTTGTACTATTATTAAAAAAATGCGTATTTTAAATGTTTGCAGGTTTGCAGGCGTAATGTATTTTATTTAATGTTCTTTTCGGTTAAGAGAGGGGTTTTAATAATAATAATAATAATATCCTTTATTTGCCAACAAAATTATGATCACATAACAAAGCAACGTCAGAGAAAGAAATGTTTAAGATTAAGAATTGTAAATATGTCGATCTAACTACAGTTAATATAAAAACTAATCGACATTTCGATAGGAACCTTACACAAAGGAAAATAAAAGGAGAAAAAGACAGATACAAGATAATTTAAAAAAGTAGTAATAAGAAAGTCAGTTTAAACTGAACAAAGTTTTACAGTTTGCAAAATAAGATATTCTAATTTAAAAGGAATAAAATTTTTACACACAAAACAAATTCTTGAGAAAAACCCACTAAACAAAAAATATTAAATTAAAAATATTGACATTACAAAAACTATTCATTAAAATTGAAAGAGTAAAAGCACCTATCAGAAAGCCATTCATTTACGCGTCTCTTAAAGCAATTAATCGACTCGGTAAGTCAGATTTCTCTGGGTAACATCCTTACGGCTTTAATCGCCATATAGTATGGTCCTCTTTCATAGAAGGTAGAGTTATGTAAAGGTACCCTTAGGTCATTCGCCCCTCTGGTAGTCATAACCATGTTTCCCCCATAGAACTGTCTATTTAGCGGAAATAATTCCGTATTCCTTCTGACAAGCATGATTAAAGATCTAAAGTATAATGAGGGAACAGTAAGCAACTTAAACTGAATAAAAAATGGTCGACATGAAGCTCTTGGATGTAAGTGGAAGATGTATCTTATTATGCGTTTTTGAATTTTAAATATATTAATAGCCTTTCTTGATGATCCCTAAAAGGAAATACCATAAGAGACAAGAGATTGTATTTGCCCAACGTAAAAAAGCCTAACAGTCTCTGCAGTGATCACGTCACGAAGCCTTCGGACTACACCACACAAACTGCTAAGCCTAGCCCCAAGAGCTGAGATATGATGTTCCCAGTTTAAAGAGGGGTCCAAATGAACACCCAAGAACTTAACCTGTTCCAAAGTAGGTATAGATCTACCCCCAAGCCACACAAGCAGTGACTCAGACTTTATTGCATGCTTTGAAAAAAGAATGAGGCCGGTTTTATCTACGTTTAGAGTGAGGCCGTTATCAGAACACCACTGCTGCATTTTCAATGCAGAATTTGTGCACTTTTGAGACAGTCCTCCAGATTGTTTACATATATTAAGAATAATATAGGTCCCAAAATGGAGCCCTGAGGTACCCCCTGCAACATTTTTGCCTCTTTGCGTTTTGTGATAATTTTTTGTCTTTTCAATAAATCTATTTAT
This sequence comes from Diaprepes abbreviatus, assembly GCA_034092305.1. Lineage (NCBI taxonomy): Eukaryota > Metazoa > Arthropoda > Insecta > Coleoptera > Curculionidae > Diaprepes > Diaprepes abbreviatus. Next base: position 11,207,665 of record JASJET010000139.1, read on the forward strand.
TATTATTGTTATCATTATCCCAAAGACTAAGCCAAACAGCTTTCATACTTCCTCAGGGAAATATTCACTAATCTCAGATACAGCCAAAAGCATGGAGCTGATATTTTCACTTATCTAAAGCGCTGTTGCAATTTTTCTCTTTCCCTAATAGTTCAAAGAATGTTGTTGTTGACGCATGTGTACTTTCTCGCTGGACCAACTGTACCGTGTTCTAAGGAGTTTTCGAGGGAGTTCAAAAAAATATTTCCAAGATAGGTTTATTGCAAGTGGGTTGAAAACTGAAGTCATTTGTTGGTTACAGAAGTTTTTCATGCACAACTTCTGGTAGGAGTGAGATATTTGTATGTGGTTTTCAGCATATTGTAGAAGGTTCTTGCAAGAGGATCTCATAAAAATATATTCACCATAGGTTTATGTAAAGCATATGATTTCTACGAAATTTATTTTCTTTTTCACTCTCTTTTAAACATCGTGCATGTATTCGTGTAATAAACTCTTGGGAAAAATTAATGTAATAATATGAAATTTTCTAAAAATTACAATTGTCTTTTGATGCTGACTAGTAGTTAGTGAGTGTTTTATTTAATGTCTAATGAAATCGTTTAATTTTTCAATGCTAAAGAGAAGTTTAATGTAATAAACAATTTTGTACCATAATTGTAGTACATTTTATTCAAAATTAAGTTTACAATCTGTTATTTTTTTACTAGTAATGTATCTCATTTCTGACGCGAAAATATTTTACCGCACATACAGTGCGAACATCAGTGTTATTAGATTACGCTATTGTCAATATGTTGGATAAAGATTGTTCCGTAACATGATAAGATATGTTAATGAAACAGGAACTTATTCTAGAAAAATAGAAGAGTAAGGGCAAAAGCGGTGCCTTAACTACCGAGACGATGGTTTTTTGGGACAATACTCTTTAAGAAACAGAAACGATGAGAAACGAATTGGAAGCCACCAGTACTGTGGCAATTTCTGCTACAATACTTAGAAGTGTGTTAAATAGCATTGGATTACACAGTAGAACCAGCCACTTTACCCCTTTTCACCAAAAAGAACAGAATTCTTAGGTTACTTTCTGTTAGAAATCATCTATATTGATTTTAGATGACTAGAAACACGTTATATTTATAGATGAAACCAAGATTAGCCCAAAATATTTTGATGAAAATAAGCGAGGCTGAAGAAGACGATGAAGAAATTTTCAATCTGTAATATCACTTCAAGGTTTCTATTTGGCATCGAATATGTTATGTATCGAGTTGGCATCTGCTTTGATGCTCATATAGAGTTGGTTCCTATCCATACTAGGTCCGTAAATGCAAATTAATATCTGATCACTGTAGTAGAACATGTGATGCATTTTGACCCTTTTGTGGGAAATTGCTTTCTTATATAAGATAACGCTCGACATGATGTGGCTAGGGGAGACTTAGTTATCTGAAATTTATGAAATGGCCACTAAACAGCCTGGGTCGTAATCCCAGTTAGTAACCCAAGAGCACTTTATATTTGCAGTTGTTACTGGAACATATTCGTCAGTATGTCATCCAAAATTTGATTACAAGCATGCCTGGATTCATAAATGATCCGGAATAGAGGAAGCAACGCATATTACTAATATCGAAGTCAAATCATTAATTATTTAATCTATTCATTAGTTCCATAATTCTGTCTTAGGTCTCACGAACAATTTTAATTCAAATTCATTTCTGTAATATTTCACGATAAGATGCCCTGTATATACGAAACAACCTGTTGCCCTTAACAACGTAATTGATCAGTTCTGTATAAAGCCATATTGTATTGTGATAAAGCCCTTTGCATGCCGGCAAACAAGCTTATTACAGCACAGTGCCTATGTATGAAAAAAGTACAAAGAAATATGAATACATAGTTTGTCGAGCTTTCTTTATAAACAGGATATTTTGTAGGATAATAATATACTGATTGAACATACACAAACAGATACTATCGAAATAACTAGCATATTTTATTGTTGATTTTTACGGAGGGATAAATTTAAAAAGGATCTAAACATAAAATTTGTTAGAATTACATTAAAAACAAAAATATACAAAATAAAAGTAACAATAAAACTTCAGCATATAATGAGCAATGACATGATAATAATTATATATTAAAAATTATCGCGTGATTATGATATTTTTAAAAAGGAAAAGAAATTTCGAGGTTTAATGAGAAATTGAGCTGAATAAGTAATAATTTCTTGTCACATGAAGTCAAGAAACAAAGCCTAGAAAAAAGAACTTCCCTTGAAAGTTTTTATGAGAAATTGCGGTTGAAAATGAAAAGTATAATTTTTTGCTTTAACAATTATTTAAAAATAAAGCATGAAAATAAGGCTACATATAAGAACTTACCAATTAGTTTGTGCTACTTAGTAAAGGTATATCAAGAAGTTTTTTACGTTTTAAAACGGGCGAAATGAAGTCTGTTTGCATGGAGACTAATGCACATCTTTCCACCACGCTTCCCCAGCCATTCAGGTAGCCTCCAGTTCCTGCTCTAGGCTGCTCTAGGCAATTGACACATTCAGTAGCGTTCTGAGCCTCATTCTCTATAAATAAATGGAGAGGAAGAAGGTTCATTATACTTTATACTTTATACTTTATACTTTACTTTATACTTTATACTTTATTCACCTTTAAAATCAATTTACATTGACATTTAGGCACACCACATATCCAAACAAATTTACACTTAGGTACCACACACACCTCTGAGTGCCTTAATGGGGCAGTCCTCAACTGCACTAATCATTCCTATACAAGTCATTCTTTGAAGCTTGTCCAATTGAAAACAGTTTTTGCCCTTAGATGGGATAGGCCACAATTGTGGCGTAATCGTGACAGATCACCATAGTAAATATCCAATATAGGGCTATTGTAGTAATACATATTATAAGGAATTAATTGTATAATATATATAAAAAAGTATTGATTTTTACTTATGCCAAAATCCAGAAAGCCTACCACAATTGTGTGACTTTAAGGCAGACATCTGCATAATCAAAATTTATTATAATATATATTGCGCTTAAATTTTATTTAATTTGTCGTAAACAAAAACACCAGTAATTGACAACAACAAATTTGAAAAATAGTGTTTGACATCTAAATGGACCAGTAACTGATGCTTTAAAATTATTTTAAAAAATAAATAACGTGCCAAATACCTGTGAGTTTAATTTAAATCTTACTGATTACCTAAAATATGATTTTAGCTTACACAAAAAATACTTGAAACCTAACTTAAAAGCTACATAGTTTTGTTTATTTCCCAAATAATTCCCAAAATAAATAATTTCTTAAGTTAAATACAAACAAGCAATCGTAACGATTGTTATCAATCAAATCTGTTGAAATACATTGTGTGGTGCGATCCAACATCATCAATGATAGTCATATAAAAGGATTTTCTATAATTTTCAATAAAATTTTTATGGTCTAATAGTTTTTTTTTCTCAATATATAATATTCCTATAAAAAACTGCTCGTAATAAATAAACCGCGTAGTTAATAATTTATTTAATTGGTGCGAAACTGAAAGATCTTTGTCATCTGTACTATTAAACATCAAATCTGAAACATCCTCAGAATCTGAGTAACAGATATCAATTAGCACAGTTGATTTATCACTTTTTTCACAGTTTCTTTTTTCTTCTGTATCAAATTTTTTCTTCCCTTTTTTTCCCTCTCTCTCTCTCTCTCTCTCTCTCTGGCCAGTTCTGATAGCAGCTGTCATACTTTCTCTTGAGTATCGAAAAAATGCTTTTAATCTTTCTCCGTGAGTTTTCAAACCTACAATAGAAATGAATACTAATACATTCCAGTAATTGACACCACACATTAGGCACGTCAATTATTGAGTAAATTGAAGTTATGTTCTTCACAATAATGTAAGACATAACTCAGACTAAACAGATCAGATTTGTAATAAAAAGTGAGTGTAAATATGTTTTTTTTTTTAAATAACTAGTAATGATACTAATTTCAACTGTTGGAAAGAGAAGATTTTTTTGTTCTAGTAGTTGATACCCTCACATAAATTTTCTAGCAAGAAAAATTGATTCTAAACATACACAGAAAACTAAAAATAACATTTCTTGTCATTATCTGTATGAGTAGCACACATTTTATATTTAATTTAATTTAAATTTATTTAAAAAATTATTTTCTCGTACCTTAATAGCTGGAGTAAGATGCCTACACAAATCGAAGACAATCATGATATAAATTGCTTTTTAATTTCGCATATTCATTGACGAGGGCTACTATAAAGTTATTAACGTAAAAATTGGCAGTTAATACCTGCGTGAATTTAAAGATGACACCCCTATATTGATTTTTTAAATCATATTCTTATTTTGGGGCTTAAAAATAGCAAGTGTTTAACACTGTCCATTACTGGTGCAGGTACCCTATTAGCAAAAAAGATACAGACTGCCTTTTGTACTCAGTTGATCGCAAGTAATGTACAAATTCTAAAAAACATAGAGCAGTGTATTCATACCGGCTATCATCTAAAAATAATGTGTGAAAAATATTTTTAATACAACTAATATTTTCCTTTTTTTATAACATTAATACTATATTTAATGAGCGCAAGCTTGAGGTGTATATGTATTTATCATTTTCATTACCTTTCTTGTTTAAAATTTTATAACATTAAATATGTACGTTACATATATAATAAAATCACCCTACAAAATTTTTATACAAAGAGCAAGACCACTTTTCGCTTCAACATTTGAGTTTTATTCACATAAGCTAATTAAGCTTTCCTGCCTTGATGTTGAATGTTTATTCTCTCTGACAGTTCCCGGCCTTCTTTTGTTTTCCGTTTTTAGTTTCATTGCTGACACGATGACGCTATTCTCTTTTGTTTTTACTTCTGGGAGGAAGGCCGAAAATTGGACCGCTTATTTATAAAACTACGTATAGCGAAAATCATATAGACATAATTTTTTTTTGAAGTTAAATATATTTGTCAATAAAAATACACCATTAAACATGTTGTGTCAATTAGTAGCTCTTTGATGGAAAATAAAAGAAGCTTAGCTATGAAAAATTTTAAAGGCTCACCAACATACATGTAGCCTTATAGAAAAGGTTCCATCTCTTGTAAAAGGCCAGTACAGCTATTATTATAGTTACTAGATTTGAAAGTAATATGACTGATGGGATTAAATTTTGGATAGGAAATTACTTTATAATTTTAATAGAAATGAACTAAGTAGTGCTCATCTGATATTTCTTTTTGATAGATCTGGAGGAGAGAAGGGGCTTCTTGAGCCTTTTCCCCTAAATAGTATTTTCTATAGCTACAACAAGATTCTCTTGGTAGTGTTATCTTGTAAAACCAAGACCAGAGAAATGTTTTTCCTGCAATTTAAAAACATTATTAGATTTCTACAAAAAAGTATGTAAAAATCTGAACTTATATGTATACGAAAAGATTTATTACTTTGAGTACTATTTGTTAAGACTATACGATCCTTAGAGATGCCACTATCACAACAAAATTGCAAGGAGACGTAATAAATACCCAAATACTATTCAGAAGAGGTTTTCAACTAGGAAATATAATCTCTCTAAAGTTAGTTAGTCTTGCTTTGTAAGATCTGTTTGGGAGAGTCGATTGGGAGCAAAGGATCTACACGTGAACAGACGGTACTTGACGATATAGACCCGATCAGCTGTACAAAAGAGCAACTGATTGAAATGCTGATTGTTATACAACTAGGAATTCAAGAGGTGGGAAAAATTGACAAATATACTTAATTAGGATACACACACAATAACACTAGATAAAAAAGAACAAAAAGCCGAGATATTATGCATGCGTATAAATTATATATCCTGAAATATTGTGACTTATGAAACAAAAGTGAAAATATGAAAATTCGTTAAAAACTTACCAGGAGAAGATTCGTTACGAATGCGCAAAAGAGTTTTTATAGATAGAAATTATTTATTTATTGCTTAATCATGAAAAGTTTGTTAAAAGATGTAATTTAATTAATAACAACTTAATTTTAATATCAATATAATTATATTAAAAATACTCCAAAATGTATTTTTAAAAATTAAAACCAGGAACACCAAGATAAATCTGAGGTATGTCTGAATCAAAACTAGGGAACAGGAGATAGTAAACAAATTTTCGATACAATACATTATTTTTTATTGTTTTGGTGTGGGTGAAGTAGTCGTATTTTCTAATATTTTTTGTGATAATCAAAACAATTTGACTTACTTAATATTCTTAAAGTAAGATTAAAGGAACTCATATGTTCCTGCTAATCAACCTCCCGATTAAATAAATTAAACTAATAATTTATAAAACACACTTATTATGTCAATACATAAAAATGTACAATAATTCATATAAATTAATTGTAAAACAAAAGACAATTTACAAATTGAACATGAAGAATTCGCTATTTATAATGAGTACATATATTTGAGAATAACTTTTACAACAGGGAGTAAGAGAGATAAATACCAGGATTATTCAGAGTAGAAAATCATCTTAATAGTCTTTTATTGAGGAAGGAAATAAGCAAGGTGAGAAAATTCAATATTTATGAAACCATGGTTAAAAGTAGTTTATTATATGGGTCGAAAATATAGAGACTTACCGAGAGGTTCAAAAAAAGATGGTGTTTCTCCAGGTTAGGAAGAATATATGAACAGTGATTCAAGACAAATAACATAAACAGTTGTTATAGTATGGACATACACAAGTATGAATGACGATCGATTGGCAAAAATAGCAATAGAAACCTCGTGAAAAAAAAGAAGACAATTTACCTCTCATTAGTTAATCTGAGTATGTCGCTCGCCCATAGATTTAGGAAATACTAGATTGTGTGTCCCCAATGTCGGCCATTTTCACAGTGCGAGAGAGGAAGAAAAATGAAAGCAGTGATCTTCTTTCTAATGGATGGAGGAAAGAACAAGACATAGGGTATTGGGGTCACGTAATTCTATACGACGCCAATTAGAAAGAGAGAACATTACTGCTCTTACTCTCCTTCCTCTCTCGCACTGTGGGAACTGCGGGCATTGGAAACGCGCTATCTAATATTTCATAAATCTGTGGGCCTGCTCAATTCCATATAAGAGTTCTATTACATCAGTGACTCCAATTATTCTAATTTCAACAATTGAAATTATGTCCGAATTCCAAACATTCATAACTCTTTGCGCTACCTGAAGTTTATTTATATTTCTCTTTGTTAATGTACCGCACATAATATATGGAAATATATATTGATTAAAAATTTTACTCTTTATGCATGTTGGACTATTTGCTTTACGAATATGAATCTCATTCTTCCATATTCATCCTATGCCAAACGGATTCCACAAGTTTAATTTTCATCACTAATCTTCTTTCGTGCCCGAAATATTTATAGTATGTGACATATTCAATCGGTGTGCCCTCAGAAATGGAACTGTTGCTAGTGACGAGATTGATTATTTTGTTTTTGAAATACTGCTTTTCAGTCCCATCTATTGTGATGCGTAATTTAATCTATGAAGCATTAACTAACACCGTCCAAAAGTTTGCTATGATGACTATATCATTCGCAAAGCGGAAGTGACTTAGCTTCTCACCGGTAATGTTTACACCCATATCAACCAAGTTTATCTTCTTAAACATGAATCCTAGAAGGGCACTGAAATATTTCTGTGACATAGTGTTTCCTTGACATATACTTATTGTTAATCTAAAGCTTTCGGTATCATCGCGAAGCTGCACATAAGCTTTTGAAAGAAATGGGGAATAATGCCTTTACGGTAAGTGCTGTCTCTCTATGGTTGACAGTCTCCAGTACCTTATCATAATCCACAAAAATTTTAATTAATGGATTATTGCATTCAACTGATTTTTCGACCAATGTTTTGATGACTTTTGTGTTGATCTTTATAAAGAACTTATAAAGATGTGAGTGCAGACTCTGGCTTATAGTTTTGAATATTGGTAATGTTACTCTTGTGTTCATGATGATAATAATAGCGTTATTCCATGAGAATGGCGTTTTTCCTTCCATAAGGCATCTTTTAAAAAACTTGACAATTACTCTATATCGTCTTTGATTGCTTTTATAAAAATAGGTTCAAATCTGGGTGCTTTATTAGTTTCATTTCTGAGAATGTTACCTTAAGATGATATCGGATATCTCTTCTATATATAACTAAGCAAAAATACTATTTTCCAGTTTTGTAGTTTTAGGGTTCGGCACCTGGTTGAATTATTGTTGCTCTTATAAATTTAATTTCTATTCTCAAATTCGTATTAAAATGTGGTTTTTAGTTTTAAGTCACTCTCTGTAATGCTTATTTGGTTCTCATCGTCAATGCTGTTTATTAATTTATTAAAATTAAAAAATAAGTGCTTAATTGAATTTTAAAATATACAAAAACTAATAAAAAATAGCGAATGTCAGAGCGTTAGTTGGGGCAGTGTATCATTGCATACAAACTTCTTGTGCGGTGTTACATGCAGTTGTGTAGGTGTTGTAGGTCATAAACTAGTGTTTGTACAAGAAATGGGCATGTAAATTTCGGCGTTATTTATAATACTTATCTAAATATGAACATGGTACCTTTAAAAACCAATGGTATACAATGTTTTGGGCAGATTTACAACACATATATATCATTTTCAAATACAATTGCTAAAAGGTTTCATTATATACAGGGATAATTATCACACACACAGTTTTTAATACCTATATTAGATTAAAAATTTTACACCCAGACTAACTGAAGGTACATCGCCAATGAATATTATTATAATAATGTCGGAAAAAAATTTACTTCTATCAAAATGATTTTCCACATTGGACTTAAAAAGTGGCTAGTGGTACATACAACTTCATCCAGAGGATAAAGAAAAGTCCGCCTTTTCTACTGGAATGGGGCTATGGTAATTTAATGTTATACCATTTCGTTTATTCAATACTCCTGCCCCTTGAACGTTTAATGGAATGAATTATACATGGACTAACGTGGAAAACATGCCTAGTCTACTTAAATGACATCATAATTCGGGGAAAAACATTTGACGATCATCTGAAAAACGTCGAAGATGTATTTCTCAAAACTGAGAAGTGCACAAACGAAGTTCAGTCCGCAAAAATGTCAATTTTTTCAGAAAGAAGTGAAATACCTGGGGCATATAATCACCGAAGCTAGTGTACGAACCGATCCAGAGAAGACGAAAGCCATTCAAGTTTGGCCAGTACCGAAAAACAAGCATGAACTAAGAAGTTTTCTTGGTCTCTGTACTTACTACGATTCATAAAAGAATTCGTCGATATTGCAAGACCTTTACATCAACTGGCTGAAAATAGCAACAACTATGACTGCAAGACCGCTTTTAAGGAACTAAAAAAGGCACCTGATCAGATGTTTGTTGTGGATACTGACGCTAGTAACTCTTCTATAGGTGGAATTTTGTCCCAGATACAAAATGGCGAAGAGAAAGTGATTGCTTATTTTTGCAAAGTACTCTGCAAAGCTGCGCGAAATTATTATGTAACAAGAATAGAACTCTTCGTAATTATAAAGATATTGGAACACTTTCACAAATATCTATATAGCCAAAAATTTCTCCTAAGAACAGACCCCGTATCCTTAAAGTGATTTTACAATTTAAAAATCCTGAAGGTCAAATAGCACGATATTTACAACGCTTGCAAGAGTAGGATTTTAAAACTGAACATAGCAAAGGCTTGAATCACAATAATGCAGACGTTTTGTCAAGGAAACAATGTCCAGAAAAATGCAAGCACTGTACCAGACACGAAGAGCAAGAAAGTCCTGACGATTTCTATTACCGAAAGACACAATTACAATGCTCTTTGGATTGGGATCCCAAAATCATTTTTAAGGAACAACAAGAAGATCCAGATCTTAACATTATCATGAAATTAAAGAATAATAAGTCAAATCTACCCGCTTTTGAAGAAATCTCGTTAAAATCTCAAAAAGTAAAAGGTTACTGGGCCTTATGAGAAAGACTACAAATACCAGACTATATTACCCACCAAAAAGGTTCCAGAAGTACTGCAATATCTACATTAATGGTGTAGGTGGCATACACTTAGGGGTTATGAAAACTCTTGAAAAAGTTCGAGAGAGGTTCTATTGGTTGGGAAGCCGAGCAGATATAAAAGATTGTTGTAAAACATGTACTAACTGTGCTGCCAGTGAAGGACCAAGGACCCGTAGTTATGGTAAAATGAAGCAGTACAATGTACCTTTTGACAGAATTGCAATAGACATAGTACGACCATTTTCTATTAGTAAATCCGGGAATCGCTATATTTTGGTAGCTATGGATTACTTCAGTAAATGGCCAGAAATCTATGCGATACCAAATCAAGAAGTCACCACTGTTGCTGAAATATTATTTGAACAGTGGATTTGTAGATATTGAGTGCCACGAGAGATATACTCTGATCGAGGCAGAAACTTTGAATCTGACGTTTTTACGAACATTTGCAAGCTTCTGAAAATCCACAAGACTAGAACAACACCCCTACATCCACAGTGGAATGGTTGAGAGATTTAACAGAACGCTGGAGAATTACATCAGCATACAAGTAAATGAACGACTAAATAACTGGGATAAATGCATTTAGCCATTTTTACTAGCCTATCGTTCAGCCATTTACGAAGCCACTGGAATGACATAATTTTTGGAAAAGAATTACGTCTTCAAGTCGATTTGCTTATTGGACGTCCACGCAATACTGAAGCAACTTGGGAAGACTACTTCAACCAACTTATTAAGCAGCTGCAGGTCTTACACGAAGAAGTCCGTCAAAAGTTACATATAGAAAGCGACAGAATGAAGATCCACTACGACCTCAAAACTAATACTAGTGGATTCATGGTGAAAAAGTTTGGTTGTACAATCCGAAAAAAACGTTCACCAAATCTTCAAAAGGCATGGGAAGGTCCATATAACGTAGTGACTCGACTAAACGATCTGGTGTACCGAATTCAAAAAAGCTCTCATGCGAAGATGAAAGTCGTGCATCTTGACAGATTGGCCCATTATCAAGATCAAGAAAGATATCGGGACGATCAAGGCTTGGAACTCATTGAATCTCGTCAGTACAAGGCAGGAAAGTACACCTTTTTATCAGAAAATTGAATCCTTTAAGCAAACTAAACAAAAATTTCGATACAAGCTCTGCTTTTTCCGGTGCAACATGCGATTGTTTACGGGCAAAGAATCCTATAAATGAATCATAACCTGGTTCAAAAATAAGAGGAGTCCGGAAATGACATAAGGTTTATTTTTTTTTAGTAAAGGATGTTGAGAAAAGTTTTGTTTAGGTTTTCAAAAAATACTTGGGGTTCCCATTTTTGGTCAAATAAAAATAGAGTGTTCCATTGAATCAATGAATATAGTTTTGACGATACCAAATACAAATTTGGTAATAGATATAATATAATAACTGCTCTTCAAGCTTTCACTTAACCAGTGTTAAATAGTTAGTTCAAAACTTCGTAAAATCAAAGCATATTTTTATAAGATCCACTTTTTTAGTGTAATTACAATATGTCAAGCTCTCTGTCACATCGATTTCGGCACCAGCTCAAAAACAAATCTGATCATAAACCTAATATAATATCAGCCTTTTCAGCTTTTACTTTGCAAGTTTCAAATGAGCAGCTTAAAATATCATAAAATCAAAATCACATGTTTTTTGAACCCATTTTTTTAGTAATCACAACTTTCTTGTCGAATACTAGATAATTTCGCTCGAAAGTACCAAGGTTTGTATAAGATCAGATTCTTCTTTGTATAATTAAGTCAGGTATCGACCTATGAACTTGTATGTTTTGAGATATGGTCTTAGAACAGTATGGGTCTGAGAACTATATCGGGCTTTTAAGCCAGTTAATTGAGAAGAAAAAGATGACACTGCTTAATGGTCAAGTAGCCAATCTCTGACGTAGGGGTAATGTTGGCGTGGTGTTTTGGTTAGGTTATGTGATTGTGCGATGAGTTGGTTGGTTGAATGTGTGGCACGATCCATGTATTTAGGTATACTTTCACGAATAAAGGTGCTAAATGTATCGCAATTGGGATCACGGCGAAGTATCGTGTTTCTCACAAAGTATGGAGCTCCACAGATCATGCGCAAGACTTTGTTCTGAAATCTCTCTATTCGCCTAAATCAAGACCTGCCCGTGGTGATCCAGGTCGGAGCACCAAAGGACAGGATCGAATGTATAAACAGCTTATAAATGGTAAGCTTGTTTCTCAAATTAAGTTTACCATTTCTATGTAATAGCGAATAGAGAGCCAACCATGACATTTTGGCCTTTAACAGAATATAATTTCTGTTAAGCAACCAGTTCAGTCTTCGATCGAAAACTAACCCCAAATATTTAGCACTGTCCCGCCAGGGAATGCGAACATTAGGGATGGTTAGCCGATTGTCCGGATTTGTGAAACGTTTTCTAGAAAAAATGACTGCCCGAGTCTTATTTGGATTACTTTTGATTTTCCAATCGGCCATCCATCTCTTCAGTTTGTTAATGTGGTGCTGTAGCCTCAACACTATATAATGCAATGAACCTGAAGAGGTCGTAAACGCAGTATCGTCAGCAAACAGAAATAATTTACTGAACTTATCAGTAGGAATGTCAGCTGTGTATAAATTAAACAGGGTTGGCCGCAGAGGTGATCCCTGCTGCACTCCTGCTCTGATATGTTTAATTTCTGACATTGCATCATCCTATGATACTACGTCAGTTCTATTATTTTAGCTGAAAGTCACTATAAAATAACACATAAAACAAAAATTTAGTAATAAGTATAACACAAAATTTCATAAAACCAAAAGCAAGTTTTTATCAGACCCATTTTTTCAGTGTACTCATAAACTTGTAACAATCACTAAGGAGAATTTTTATTGAATAAAGCAAACTATTCTCACTTGTACAGGGTCGCGCTAAAATAATAAAGTTTGTCTAAGATCAGTTTTGATTGCTTTTAAAAAATAATAATTATTATTCCCCTTTCTCTAACTACTTCTACGCCAGTGATCGTGCATATAGTTTAGTGCCTGACTCGTTTTACCATTTGTTCTTTCTCATCTTTTGAGAACAAGAACGATTGGGTGTTGTCAACACTACACATTATATTTTGATGCTATTAGATTTTGTTTTGGACCACCCCTAATGACCTTTTTATGATAATTTATACATTTGATTTTAAATGGGTGGTCCAAAATGTATTTCTATGTTACAAACTGGGGCTGGACATTTTTATTCTTATAAGAAAATTTCACAGATGAACCGCCTGCAACTGGGAATTGAGGTAATAAAGAAAAATTCTCTTGTTTGTAATAAAAATATTTATTTAATGAATAAAGGAAGACTAGTGGAACCCGCGAGGGATCAAAACCTATGTCTAATAAAGAACGCGTCTTGGAACCACTCAAACTACTCGTAACTTTAGGATCTATAGAAAAGATTGTTCATTAAAGGCATAGGAGTAAAGTAAATACAATAACAGTTAAGGAGAAAATATTAGGCTTTAGAAAATTATTTAAAAATGGGCGGAAGAAATGTTATACAAGGTGACCAACGACGAACTGCCGCGATCGAGTTTTCCAAAATTCGGCAGTTTACTAAAGTCGATGGAGGAAATTCAGCTAAAATATTTTGAAGATGTTGGCACCTCCAGTTATGCCGGAAGTTGATATCTTCTTGCATATTTTAAATTGAATGAAATAATATATAGGGTATATTATATCATTTTTAAATTTTACGAAAAATGATATATTTCATCTATAATATTCTATATCTTAGCCTGTCCAAAATGGCGTTTGCAGACCGAAACATTACTATCAATTTGTTCTATATGAAAGTCTTTATTATTTAATTTGGGGTTGGTTTTCCTCTAGAAGGGGATCTATTTTAGTGTACTGTGTTGATATTTTGAAAATGAATAAATAAAGGGTGATCAAAAATTAACATTAACTTAAAAAAATCCTTACAATTTTTTTAAACGTAAACCTCCTATTTTTATAATATTGCCTTATTTAGCATTAAAAATAAGGATGATTATGTATAAAATTATTTATTCCAAAAATTTGCAATTTTTGAAATTTAACATTTTTTTATTGTAAAAATGCTAAATGGCTTACCTACACCATATAAAATAATCTAAGATAGTCAAATCAGAAGAACGAGGATGCCACTGAAAAGATCCGTTGTTGGTTATCCACTTGTCATAAAATGTTACTTGGAAGAAATTGGTAACTGAAATGGTTCTATGTGATCCCAGAATTACAATTTCAACATTTCTTTCATTCAGAATAGGTTTACTTTTCAAATTTTGCACTATTTGTTTAACACTGTTCTGCGACGGTTTCTGTTTATCTGGATAACTACCAACAAATGTCTGGCAAACTCTTGATAAAACTTTGTTACATTCCCTATCAATAGTAAACAAATTTAAATAATTTTTGTGCGTATAATCTAATCGTCCCGGTATTATTTTTATTAATAATTGTCAAATGGCAAGGAATAGTGACATTCCTTTAGTGCTCTAATGTTTTTTTTCTTTGCAATTCGCCGTCATGACGAAAATTAAAACCCGTATAACGTTAACGTGTTAAATTGCTAATATTTCAAAAACTTCAAATTTTTCGAATAGATAACCTTATACAAAGCAGGTGCGATTGCCCCCCCCCCTCGCAAAAGCTTTGAATTTAGGCAAATATACCCGATTCTGCCTATTATAGTAAGAATATGTATGTTGCTGGCTTCCCCCCCCCTTCTCCCGGCAACAACTTGTTTTTTATTGCTATCGCCCCCTCAAGAGCTGTGGAATCCGAAAAATAGACACAATTCTGCCCCTTATAGTAGGAATATATATGCTGCTGGTATCTCCCCTCAGTCGACAACTTGTTTTTTCTTGCGATCGCTTCCCCCCTCTAAGAGCTTCGAATTCAGAAAAATAGACCCGACCCTGTCTTCTACACTAGAAATGGGAATGTTGCTGGCGTCTCTCCCCCCGTCGATAACTTGCTCTCGCTTGCCATACTGTACTTTTCTGATATCAGCCCCCCTCCCCCCAAAGAGAGAGGCTGGATCTGCCCTTGATACTAAGTCATCCTTATTTCTAATGCTAAGTAAGACAACATTTAATGTTAGTTTTTGATGACCCTATATTTATATATTATTAAAATATGAACACAGTACACTAAAGTAGATCCCCTTCTAGATGAAAACCAACCCCAATTAAATAAAAAAGGCTTTCATATAGGAGTAATTGATAGTTATGTTTAGGCCTGCAAACACAATTTTTGACATAAGATTTAAAATATGTCAAAAACAGTAAGACTTAGATATAGAACATTATACATAAAATATTGTCTGTAATTTTTCGTAGAATCTAAAAATTAAATAACATATATAAGCAAGAAGTGCCACCATCTTTAAAATATTTTAGCCGAATTGCTCTCATCGACTGCCAAATTACAAAAATTTTTCAAATTGTTTTTTTCCGAGAAATTGATTGCGGCCATTCGTCACGGGACACTTGACTTATATGCATCAATAATTAACATAACGCTTCCCGTTTTAAGAGATGCTGTAAGGAAAATTGGTATACTAGAAGTAGAACTTAGGCAGTTGTTAGCGCTGAACAAAATTTTAGCATTTCGTTATAGAAAGGACTGCAAGAAAAAGTATATATACGAATCATTACAACTACAAGAAATACGTTAAATTTTGAAAAACATATGTTGAAAATTATGATTTGAAGTTTGAAAAAGTTGTATAGCCGAATGGAAGTGGGTAAAAATCATAGCAAGCTGACTCGGTTAAATCAGTAAAACGAAAAAAAGATTGCGGTGCGAGTAAAAGATATATTATATGATGGTAGCAATTTATATCTCGAGAACTGGTAACACTAGTATTGCCAGGTGCCATTTGACATCTGAATTGCAAAGTTTACATTTTAAACGATATATGTACTCAGAATGTTTTGATATACGGATGCTATTTGTTTGTTTACAGAAACTTCAAAATTTCATCTTAGTAAAAAAATTTAATTAACTTGTGAACAATTTCATTTGATTATTTATCACAACTTTCGACGTGGTTTATCTCAATAAGAGTGCATCGATGATATTAAATCTTTATATGGCCATCAAGAACCTACCAAAACCACTGTGTATCGCTGGTTTAGTGAATTTAATCGTGTCGATTCACGTGAAGCTCGTACAAAATCGGTTATAGTGTAAGAACACATCGATGTTGTGCTTGAATTGACAAAGCAAGGTCGTCATGTGACATACCGTGAGATTATGATATCTCTGGGCATTAGTAGCATCAGCGTATTTAATCTATTTCTTGAATATTTGGTCGTGAAGAAGTTTGAACTGGATACCACATAATTTGATAATCACTCAAAAATGTCGATTGGTGCAAGGAAATGCTAAAAAATACTTCGTTGTGCTTCGAAAAAAGATCTATAAGATCATAACAGGTGATGATGAGTATGAGTCCGAAAATAATCACCAGTCCACCATAATAACGAATAAAAGTTGCTCGCGTTCGAGGTACTTGAGAGAAAATAGTTGCCTGTTTCTCGAAAAAACTGTCCATGTAACAACTGTACCAGTAGTGGATATATGAGAGAAGGAAAGAGGAGGAGGAGGAGGAGTAAGAAGAGTAAATCATCAACACTTTTCATCCTCCTCCTCCTCTTTTCTTCTCTCATTATACTTTTCAAATCTCTCATTATACTTATTAAAAAACCTCGTATCATCAACACTTTTCATCCTCCTCCTCTTTTGTTCTCTCATTATACTTTTCAAAAAGCCTCGTATACATCACCTTGAGTTTAATCTTAAAGTTAACAACATGGCTAACCTTTCATCGAATCCGATCATAGTAGGAGATCTAACCTTATGTTTGACCTTGAGGTGGATAACCTTATTTGACCATGAAGTCGATATAAAGTCCTACCACCAATGAATTTTCACTTCAGTAAATTTATAAAATAGATACGTGGAGCAACAAAAGATGATAAATTAAATACCAACAAATAATAAGTAAATAATAAGTAAATAATTTTATATTTAATAGTAAATATTACAAAGTAAATATTAAAAAATTCATTCAAAAATTTATGGATAATAATATTGAAGAAGAAGATCCAGATCTAGATGAATTAATTGGAGTATTGGATTACAATACACATCTTAACGAAGAAAAATTTCAGAAGAACTTCAGAAATTGTTTAAACTACGATATAAATAATTTCGAACAAATTGAAGCTGACTCTGGTGACTCCGATATTGAAGAAGATAATGAAGAAGACAGTGCTAGTGCTAAATTTTGTTTAGTGAAACATAAGTACACTGATCCCAAAGAAGTTGTGTTCTGTATTACTCAGAGTTATATCGTAGTGTTTGTAGTGACGGAAAATCAAGAAAAAACTCTTTGTCACGCATGCTATCAAATTATACAATTTTATCAAAGGGCAGGGGCTCATAGACATGTAAATACTCATAATAAGAGAAAATTAAAACGCTTAAGCAATGATTTACATTGCGATATGTGTTCAAGACAGTTGTATCAAATTATTACCCCCAAAGTTTGTTTAATTTGCAATAGTAGTGTTAAAAATATTGATTTAGATTGGGACGCAAATGTTCCAGTGGTGCCAATATAATGCCTGGTAAAAAACCAATATATAAAAACGGTAGGAAGTCGCGAAGGGTAAAAAAAAAAGTTGTTAATGAAATAATTGAAAATAAAACCGAAGAATGTCCTATATGTCTTGAAGATATATTATCTAATAAAATGATATCACCAGAACCTTGTAATCACAGATTTTGCATCCCTTGTTTAGGAATGTGGATGTTAATTAATAAAACATGTCCAATCTGTCGCAATGAACTATGTGTAATTAAATGTGAAAATGAAGAAACTGTAGTCCTAGAATATTTAGATTAGAATGTATTATTTAATATTTATGTATTGCAAACCACTTCATAAATGTGAAAATGAAGAAATTATAATCCTAGAATATTTATTTTAAAATGTATTATTATTTAATTTTTATTATTTTAAAATTATTATTGTTTGTATTTAATTTATCCACTTATTCTTATCTTATTGGAATAAAGAATTGAACAATTTCGAAAAAAAATGTTTTATTTATAAGAATAACGAACAAACATAACAACTAAATACAAGAGTTTTGATTATTCATAATAGATTGAAAAAATATTTTAAATTAACCACCCTGTTCAAAAATTCTTAATCCTTTCTTATTTTAGAGAGTTTTAAATCTAAAATTAATAAGTTTATAAATATGAAAGAAAAATATTATAGGAAATTTAGGTACAGTTATCTTCATACTCCTTTATAATTAGATCAATTAAATAAAATTTACATTACCTTAAATCGTCTCCGTTACTATTCACTATCACTTAAACACTTTAACTTAACCTAAAAATAGTTTCACTTAACACTGTCCCTAAACTTGGTCTATTGTTTGTATCTGTCAACTGAAAAAAAAAAATCAATTAGTATTTTGATATTAGGAAGACTAATAATAAATTTAATATAAGCTACTTACTTTGTAGTGGAATCGACTTCGTCACACTGGACTGGCGGATTTATCTGAGGTTCCACTTGAGGATCCTCATTTTCCTCTGGATTTGTCGAGGAGGTTATGGTTGGTACTTGTACCGGAGGAGGAACGTTGACTCTCCTTCTTATTACAAGTCTATTACCATCCATAACCTGAATTTCATAATTTCTGTTCCTGAACATATTGATAATTAAATTAAATAATAAAAATTAAAATTTAGGAAGACAGCACTGGTGATGAACCAAAAATGAAAAAGTCACCTCGCAAAACAGTCATTTTATGAAAGTAGGTCAAGGTAAAATTTCGATTTTTAAATCGCGGAGAGGGCCCCTCATACCGCCCCTATACTCCTCCTATACCCCCCCCCCGCCCCCGCCCCGCCCCCCGAAGGGGGAGGGGCGGGGGGGGGGGGGGGGGGGCGCGCGGCCTTCGGCCGCGCGCACTGCCTTCCAGGGAGCGGGGGGCCTTCGGCCCCCCGCCCCCTGGACCCCTCCCCAGTCGAGATGCCCCGAAAAAACCTTGTGTTTTTTATAGGCCCGCAAACCTCTCGAGTTTTTATAGTTACAGCACATTTTAGGACGTCTCACTGAGAGTTATAGGGGACCCTAAGGTAAGATGCTCCGAAGAGAATTTTGTTTTTTATACGCCCGCAAACCTCTCGAGTTTTTATAATTACAGCACATTTTAGGACGTCTCACTGAGACTTATAGGGGACGTAACTCCCTAAGCAGCTCAGCAGAGGGACTCAGCTGGGGGGCTCAGCGGGGGAAGGGAGGAAAGGGGAAGGAGGCTTTGCGGGGGAAGGGGGCGGGGAAAAAATTTTGCGGGGGAAGGGGGGAGGGGGAAGGGGGGCTCCGCGGGGTGTGACGCGCAGAATTGAGGTCATTGACCTTTATTGAGGTCACTATACGTACGAGGACAAACCGTGGCCTGCTTTCATATAAAACGGTCGAGGATCAGTTTATAGCAAGCTTAAGTCGAGTTTACCACGCTTTAAATTTAAAGTCTCCAATTTTAGTTTCTTTTAGTTTGTTTTAGTGTGTTTTAGTTTGTTGCTGTCAAGTGTACTCAAATTTTAAAGGTATGTCTTTTCCTTTTGCCTCAACTTCCACTGAACAGTTAGGAGTGGTGAACAAAATTAATATAATTTCAAATATAATAATTCAGCCTGCTTTTTTGAATAATGAAAATGAAAGTGACAACCAAAATTTAAGTCAGAGAACCCAAAATTTTAACGCGATGATTAATACGATGCAAGAAAAAAATTTAGAAAACAAATTACTCCAAAGTTGTTCAGAAACGAACATAAAATTTTTAGAAAATTTGGAATATTTGCCTGAACTAGAGAATATTTCGGAGACAGATTTTGACTTTCAAAATTCAATTTTATCACAAAATTTAGATTTTAATAATATTTTAACGCCGGAAACCCCAAATTTTTTAACTCAAGATTTAGATGTAACAACGGACACTCCCATTACAAATACTCCCGACATATTAACTCAAGATTTAGATAATATCGACAATTTTAAAAAGCTAATGGGGATTCCCAAAATTAATAAAAATTTAACAAATTATCAGAGTAAAAGTGACAGTGACAGTGACAATGATTCGAGTTCAAATAAATCACAAAATTTTTTTGGAATGTTGAAAACTAGAAATTTTGAAAGTGAAAACAATTCTGGAGGAATACCGGGTAATTCTTCATTTTCTCCTCTATCTCTGTTCAAAATTTCAACTAATCAAAAAAAAAATAAAATTTCGGAATCGACTAGTAGTGGAAATATGGGGGTTGATGTTTTGGGGGAGGAGGATGGTTCACGGGATAGTTACAAAATTTCAGATTGTAGTGAAGATTTGGGAGCATCGTTTACTAGTGGTGGTGGTTCCCAAGAAATTCTTCCAATAATAAGTGAACCATCTGAAAAAAATGAAAATTTTAGTCAAAATTCAATTCCGTGCGGCCAAAATACCTACTGTGAATTAAATTTTCCAAATTCTCCAATAATTTTTGAAAACTCGCCACCAGATTTCGATGAAATTTTAAATTCTGTTTCTACACAAACAGAGACAGTTCAAAATTCTGTTTTAACACAAACGGAAGTGTCAATCCCCTTCGAAAACGATTATCCGAAACTAAGCTTTCATTCAAAATCAAATTTCAAAATTAAAAATAAACATTTGTCTTATCAAAGATCATTAGGATTTGTTTTGGATTCTATTTTAAATTGCGATCCTAATAAAACAGCTGAGGAGAAAAGGAAGATGTGGGAAAGGGCGATAGAACTTTATAAAGCTACTCTTAGCTTTTTCCATCCCATTCCTTAACTCCCCTCCTACTTCTTTTCCACCATTTAAATTCATACCTGACCGTGTCACCTTCAGTGTGTTAAAATCGACTTGGACTTCACAATAAGAGATTCGTTTTAGAAAAATGGATTTTAAATGTGAAGAGTGCTTCAAAATTTTTACTCGAAAAGACAATTTGAATCGCCACAAGAAGATAATTCACTCTAACAATGGCCCCCAGTTAGAACAGAAGAAGAAAAGCTGTAAGTTTAATTTTAAATAGAAATTTTGTTTCAATTTAATAATTAGTTATTAATTTGATGAATTAGAGGCAAATTTAATAAAGAAGTTATTAAATTTTAGGTGAAAGAAGATATTGTCAATTCTGCAAAATATTTATAAAAAAGTCATTATGGTTCTGTCATTTGAGAACAAATAAACACAAAACCAATTCAATGGTGGTTAGGGATGAAAATGTGTCTGTAATAAAATCGGCATTTAAGGAAAGAATCATTTCATATAAAATATCATCGACTCAATACCAAATCAACATTTATGATTTTTTCTCCGAAATACAACAAAAAATAATTGAGGTAATCAATTATGAAATCCAAAGACACACCTGCATCAAACTCAACATGGAGTTATTTGGTCTTTACTTAAATCCTTCCAATGAAAGTCATGAAGTTAAGTCTTTCAATACCCCATTTCGGATTTTATGTAATAGTTCAGAATTAACGCAAGAACTAGAAGATATTATTAAAATTATTGACCGGAAAGCTGATGAACTGGCAGAAAAAGATTCGGGTAAATTATTTTTTATTAAATATTTAGTAACTAAACTTAAACCAAAAATAAATTTGTTGTTAATTATTCTTCTTTAATTTCAGGATGGATTTTAATAAAAATATTACACGTTGAGCTTAACATCAACAAGTACAACCCCTTAAAAGCTTCTTCATATATACCGCTACCGTCAGAGATCAAGTTGAAAAATGCTGTAGTCAACGTTCAAAACAATGATGAATGTTGTTTCGCCTGGTCTGTGGTTGCAGCTCTTCATTCACCTAACGGACCAATTGAAAAGGTGGAGTCGTATCCACATTTCACCACTATTTTAAACTTTAAAGGTATCAATTTTCCTTTAACTTTAAAAGACATAAGTAAATTTGAAAATTTAAACAATATTTCGGTTAATGTTTATGGATTAGAAAAAATCAAGAATAATTTAAAAACTCAATTCGAAATTATAGGACCTTTACATTATACAAAAAATAAGCGAGAACGTCACCTTAATTTATTATTAATTGGAGATGATAATGGAAATTTCCATTACTGTTATATTTCGGATTTATCTAGATTAATTTCAAAACAATTATCTAAACATCATGGGAAAAAATTTTTATGCGACGGTTGTTTACAATATTTTACTACTGAAGAATTATTAGTCAGGCATAACACATATGATTGCGATTTTGTAAGAATAAATCTACCTTCAACTGAAACCAAAATAGATAGATTTGGAAATATTATTCCCGAAAATATTTTAAAATTTCAGAATATACAGAAACAAATTGAAGTTCCATTTGTTATATATGCAGATTTTGAATGCATTCTTAAGCCTTTAAATAATGAAATTAATGATGTAGATCCAAGTTCTCCATATACTGAAAAAAAATGTCAACATATTCCATATTCGTTTGCTTATTATATAAAGTGTTCATTTGATGATTCAATTTCCAAATTTCAAAATTATATGGGTCCCAATTGTGCACAAATTTTTATAACTTACTTAGAAAGAGACGTTCTTAATATTTACAATAAATATATGAAAAAGTTAATACCAATGAAAAAATTAAATGTGTTGGAACAATTACATTTTGAATATACGAATGATTGTCATATATGTGATAAACCTATAATTTCGGATAAGGTTGCTGATCATTGTCATTTAACAGGTTCCTATAGAGGTCCGTCACACTCTATATGCAACTTAAATTATAAATTATCTAATTCCATTCCAGTAGTTTTACACAATTTGCGTAATTATGATTCTCATCTGTTTATAAAAAATTTATGTCCAAATCATGAACAATTATTTGTCATAGCCCAGAATAAAGAGAAATACATTTCATTTCAAAAATCTATTGAAGTAGATCAATATTTAGATAAAAAGACTGGTTTCACCAAGTCAAAATTTCTATATCTTAAGTTTATTGATTCATTTCAGTTCCTACCATATTCTTTGTCAAATTTAGCTTCCATCCTTAATGATGAACAATGCAAAGAAGTGTTCAAATATTTTAATGAAAAGGAAAAATTTAAGTATATCCGTCAAAAAGGCGTTTTCCCTTATAAATATATTGATAATATCGACAAATTAAATGAAACGGAGTTACCCAATAAAAAAAATTTTTATAATGACCTCACGGATGAACACATTACTGATGAAGAATATGAGAGGGCTAAAAATGTTTGGAATTTATTTGAATGTAAAACAATCGGTGAATATTCCGATTTATATCTTAAATCTGATGTATTACTTTTGGCAGATGTTTTTCAAAATTTTAGAAAAACGTGTATGGAAACTTACAAACTTGATCCTGCACATTATTATACTTTTCCAGGTTTAAGTTTTGACGCTTGTTTAAGATATACTGGAGTCGAATTGGAGTTAATAACAGACCCAGATATGTTACATTTTTTTAAAGGTAGTGTAAGAGGAGGAATCAGTACCTGTGTATGTAGGAAATCTATAGCAAACAATTTATTTCTTTCAAATTATGATCCATTACAACCATCTAAATATATTATGTATTTTGATGCAACTAATCTTTACGGATATGCGATGTCTCAATATCTGCCCGAAAAAGATTTTGTTTGGTTATCAAATCAACAAATTCAAAATTTAGATATAATGAATATATCTGAGACTAATGACAAGGGTTATGTGCTAGAGGTTGATTTAGAATATCCTGAAAATTTACACAATTTACATAATGAATTTCCATTCTGTCCAGAAAATTATAAGCCTCAAAATTCTAAAACTTTTAAATTAATTCCAAATTTAAAAAATAAAGAAAAATATGTAATTCACTATACTTTATTAAAACAATGTATTCAATATGGAATTAAACTAACTAAAATTCATCGGGTTGTAGAGTTTACACAATCTCAATGGTTAAAAAAATTTATTGATCTAAATACAAATTTAAGAAATCAATCTAAAAATCAATTTCAGAAAAATTCTTATAAATTGGCAAATAATAGCATCTACGGAAAAACAATGGAAAATGTGGATAAAAGGACAGATATACGATTGGTTACACAATGGGCAAAAAATCATAGAAAAGATGGGGCAGAAAATTTAATTGCTAAACCATCCTTTAAAGATGTAACAATATTTTCAGAGAATTTAGTAGCTGTGCAAATGCGTAAAGTGTTAGTGCAATATGATAAACCTGTCTATGTAGGCTTTAGTATTTTAGATATATCAAAAACGGTGATGTATGACTTTTTTTATGGGTTTTTAAAACCTTTATATAAGAATAATATTAAACTTCTGTACACAGATACAGATTCCTTTATTTTGGAAATTGAGACAAGTAATGTTTATGAAGACATTAGGGTTAATATTGATAAATTCGATACTTCAAATTATGATGTTAATAATATTCATGAAATACCAATAACTGAATCTGTTGTTGGAAAGTTTAAGGATGAATATGCTGGTGAACCAATAGAAAGCTTTTATGGCACAGGGGCCAAAGCTTATTGTGTTAAGTCAGAAAATGGGTTGCTTAAAAAAGCTAAGGGGATAAAGAAAAGTAGCATTAAAAAACAATTAGAATTAACACATTATAAAGATGTTGTAGAACAAAATTCAAAAGCTTTCTGTACAATGTATTTGTTTAGATCTCGACTTCACAATATTTATACAGAATTAGTTAACAAATTAGCTCTCACTTCTAATGATGATAAAAGATTTAAAATTCCCAATAGTTATGATACATTAGCGTGGGGTCACCAAGATATTCCATTTTTTCAGTGGTTAATAGACCATGAAAATGAATTATAAAAAATTCTTTTAAGATTAAAAGTTTTACTCTTCAAGGCTAAATTTGAAGTATTTAAGAACATGGTAAATTTTAAAATTATATCAGTATAAAATATACCACCGTCTAGAATAAATATGTGTTTAGAATCTTTTGAAAAAGAAATTGATAACAAATTATATAGAACATATGAAAAAAGACTTTCCTCATTTAAATTCTGGAATGGAAAATTAAATCCTAAAGTGTTAGCCCAATCAGGGTTTTATTATTTAGCTATTCATGATGTTTGTAAATGTTTTTACTGTGGTGCAGAAATATTTGCCTGGAAAATTGATGATTGTCCAATTGAGGAACATTATCGTCACTGGAAGAACTGTGACTTAATCGAGTGTTTGTGGTTAGGTGAAAAAAATAAAAAATGTGAACCTGTTGTCCTTAAAGTGAAAGAAAATATGTCAACATCTTTCATTTTTTTATTAGTTTTAATAACTATGTTTGTATCTCTAATTTGTAAACAAATTATTTAATGTCCTTAAAGTGAAAGAAAATATGTCAACATCTTTCATTTTTTAATAGTTTTAATAACCATGTTTGTATCTCTAATTTGTAAACAAATTATTTAATATTTTGAAAAAAAAAATGTCTATATATTGTAGAAAATTAATTAAAACTGTTCAGTCTTATTTCAATCTCTTATTGTTTTGTTAATAGACATTTAAAATTGAAAAGTGTTTTAATGGCATCCCTTATCAACTACATTGTTTTACATTCAATTTTAAATAATACTTTATATGTACTTTATCCTCCAAGGGTTTTACATGGAATGGTGTGTTTTGAAAACGAAACCTCTACTATTAAACCTGAAATATGTAATTATATGAAAGCTATGAATATTAATAATTATTCAACTGTTTTCGCATATAATATGAATAATAGTCAATCTAATAGTAATTTTTTCAAAATTTACTTTCATTATCCAAATAATACAATTTTTGACACTAACTGGATTGAAAAAAATAAAAAACCATTTACGATTTCTAGCTGTGATCATATTAAAAATGATGAGGAAGGTAAAAACTGTTTAATTCTATTTATCTTCAATATAATTTTATCAATAGGTAGTTTTTCACTTTTGTCGTTCTTGACAATTTTGTTTTATCAAGATAGGTCATAAAAATTTAATAAACTTGCTTGACCTTGAAATTTATAGAGGAGTGGGGTGGATAAGATATATTCAGACTCAGTATTTTAGTTTTCAGTTAGCATCAAGACATCATGTTTAATAGTAGCAATTTTAATGGATATAAATCCAGTTCTAGTGAAACCAATGATAAAATTAGTCAGTGTAATGAAAAATTATTAAATTCAAAAATCTACTATCTTAACAATTCCTTATCAAAATTTGTTTGTGTTGGAATTGGTATAAATGATTTTACACCAAAAGTTCTAATTGGAGGTCGAAATGGATTTCACATTTACTTGAATGAAGAAGAATGGAAAGAACTTCAAAAAAATCAAGGAGTGTTGGTGAATTATTTTTATTCTGCTCAAGCATATGCATACCCACTAAAAATTGAAAAAATCACAGTGTTTTTTGAAAAAATAAATCATTCTCCTGTTATCAGAATTCAAAAGGATGAACATTATGTGATTCTGGGAAAAGAATCAATAGATAAATTAGTTGAAATCGATGAACTTGTTGACTACAGAATTCATATAATTAAAAAGCAAGAATTTTCCAAATATTTTAATTTGTTTCATCACTATAATTATCAGTCAGGAGATGTGTTGTCTCATATTTATAGTGTTTTGGATCCATGTCAGAATTTAAACAGTGAAAATGTCGGAACTGTTTTAGAAATGTTATCTCTACATAAACAGGAATTAGAAAACAAGTTAAGAAAATCCGGTGCATTACAATAGAAATATGAAGAAATCAGTGACAATCAGTGAGAACAATAATAAAGTTTATATATTAGTGACATGGGACTTTGCATTTAGACAAGCTCGAAAAAGTGAATATCAGAAATTTTATCTTGACAGACTAAGATTTGAAAAACGAGTTGAACAATGTGAAAGTATTCTTAAAAGTATTTTTGATGTAGATCATAGAAAAAAAATATATATTGAAAGATTTAATGTAAAAATATAAATTTATATTGTTAATCTCAGTTGTAAACATCTTAAAAATTATATTGTTAGTATTTGTTGTAAAAAGGATTATCGTAAATAAAAAATATGTTATATAAATAGGTCTTTTATTTAAAAATTTGATATACAATATTACTTAAAATTAATTACAATACATCTTTTTTAAGAATCCATGAATTATGTGATTTATCGAATCCTAACCATTTAACAAAAACTTGGTTCCCTTTCTTCCTTAAAATTTTTTCAACCAAAAACACATCTGGATGTTTAACTTTTTGTAACTCTTCTTGGTAGAAACCTCCTTCAATATATTCATTTTTACTATCTTTTAATAAATAGGTGGGTGGATTTGTTAACTGAACCTTTCTAATTTGAAAAATTTCAGTTGACCAATTTGGAGTATATCCTTTTTCAAAAGCTTCTCTTTGTTTGGAAATTCTAACAAAATCATTTTCTTTAAATTTAGTGCGCTTTAAATCAAATGTTTTTTTAAAAGTAAAAGAATTTTGCAGTATAGTTTTCTCATTTTTTTTATTAACCTCAACAGGTCTATATCCGGTAGTTCTATGAATACTATTATTATATTTTTCAATAATAGTGGGTAAAATAGAGTACCATTGGTAATTCCCTCTATTACTAAAATATTTCCACATTATATTTTTTAAAGTTCGATTTACGCGTTCTACAATACTCGCTTTGAGATTAGAGTAAGTATTATAATGATTAATTTTGTAATAATTCATAAGATCTTTAAAATCTTTATTGAAAAATTCTTTTCCTAAATCTGTCTGCAAATTTTGCGGTTTACTTGTTTTTTCTAAAATTTTTTTCATAGCTTCAGTTACATCTTTTCCTTTTTTACTTTTAAGTGGTTGAGTCCAAACATACTTTGAGAATGCATTTATCACCACCAAAATATATCTATAACCTTTATTAAATTTGGAATAGGGTTGCATCTCTACCAAATCAGCTTGCCATAAGTCATTAAGGCTTTTAACAATAGTTCGTCTTCTTCTATATCTTCTTCTTGCCGGTTTATGTAATTCATCTACAACTGTTTCTTTAATATTTTTACTCATAGTACTAGAATAAAATTTCTTAATACCTTCTTTAAATAACTTATTTTATTTGTTTGTTATCTTTTTTTAGCAAATCTTCGATTTTATATTCCAAAGTTTTAAAAGATGCATTATTCGAATCTTTGACTTTTTTGATTTCATCTTCGATTTTATATTCCAAATTTTTAAAAGATGCATTATTCGAATCTTTGACTTTTTTGATTTCATCTTCAATGTTGGTAATTCTTACATTAATTTTAGTTTCAAAAACAACAAGTGATTTTATACTTTCGTTTCTCATTTCTCTTACTGTTGCGTTTAATTCTTCTCTAGCATATGCCATTGTGTCATTAAACTCTTTTCTAGAAACTTCGGCTGCTCTTTGAACTAATTCGTTTAGTGATTTTATTTCTTTTACCAATTTATTTTCTAGATTTTTTATATCTTTTCCTAATTGAAATTCTACATTTGTTAAATTTAATTTTATTTCTACCAATTTTTTTTCTATTTTCTTTATATCTAAAATCGCTTTTTCAATTTCAATTCTTACATCGTTCAAAGATTTTTCATAATCATTTAACTTTGTTGAAATTTCTTCAATTTTTGAACTGTGTTGTGCAAGTCCTTTTTTTAAATCATGGATAGAGGTGTTAATCATAGCTTGTATTAGTTCTGCTAAAGATTCTAATTCTTTTTCTAATCTTTTATTCAACATCTTTTGAAAATATTCATCGTCAACAGTGGTTTTTAATTCTGTTTTTAGATTGTTTAATTGTGAGATTATCTCCATGATTTGTTCACTATTTTTTAAAATTTCATTTTTAAATTTATTTTCAATTTTTTCATCTACATTTTGTAAATCTGTGTTTAATTTCTTTTCCAAATTTTTCAAGTTTAATAGAATTATTTCAGCATTATTTTCAATTGAATTAATTTTCTGATTTATTTCATTAATATTATCGCTATCTTTTTTATGGATTATAAAGTGTGTATTCATAGCTCTCTCTATTTGTTGTGTGTTTTTATTCATACCATCATGAACGTTTTGAAAATTACCTATTTCTTCAGAAACCCTATTATTAAGTTTGTTCGTAAATTCTTGGAACTTTGATACCATATCTTTTATAATAATTTGTTTAACATTTTCTATTGCAGAAGTATCATTTATTTTTGATTTAACCAATGTTATTTCATTTTTTATGTTATTTTCAAAACTCTTTACTTCATCATATTTCTGTTTTATTGTTTTAAAATCATCTTCACACTTCGATGTTTTTTGAGAAAAACTTTTTAATAGTTCATCATTGTCTTTGACAATATTTTTTATATTTAATATCCTGTTATCATAGTTTGACACATTTTCTTCAAATAACTTAATTTTTTTCGAAATAGATTCCACATTTTCATCATTTTCACTAACTCTCTTTTTTAAATTTACAATATCATTTTTTAACACAGGTTCAAATCTTTGAACAATATCATCACTTTTAAAATTTTTTAATATTTCATTTTCAACATTGGCTAGTATTTTATTTTCTATTGTAGGTATATCTACTGTATACTTTTTAGAAATATGACGTCCAAATTTATCAATGGTCATTTTAACAATGTTATGTAACAATATTTACTACTTTCTTTTATACAATTATATTGGCTTCTTTCAATTCTTCAATAATAGAAATAATTTCGTTGTTATGTCCTGTATTCCCAGCCATCATAGATGCTACCAACAGTCGAAGTCTATCAACAAGTTCATTTACGTTATCCCAATATACGTAATCGGTATAAGGTTTATTAACTTTTAAAGTTATTCCGGATCCTGTTCTTTTCGAAGATATTCGAGTTTCCCTGTATGGAGCTTTTCGTCTGTCAAAAAATCCTTGAACTATATTATGCGTTTCGGGATTTATGGTTTTAGTTTTTGTAATTCCTTTATTTTGTAAATAAGGCCCTATTATAGAAATATATTTTTGTGATCCATTTCCCTGTACCTGCTCATTTGGATCATAATTTCTACGGTATGCATTGGTTCTCTTTAAAATATCCATATAATTTTCCAAATCTTGTTTTTTATAACCTACTGGTTCCTTTTTAAATAATAATTCATATAAACCTGGTGTACCTGTATAAGTTATACCTTCAACTTTTATGTTTTTACCGATAATTTCTATAGGTCTTTGTGTTAAACCCAAAAAGAATTTCTCAGTTTCAAAATCATGTACTATTCCATAGAGGTGATCAAACTTATGTTCCACATCTTTTACCCCTCCGTCAATATATTGACGAGGTAATTCATGAAATCCTGATAAATATTCTTGATATAAAGGTGTACTGACAAATGTTTGAATTGTTTGGCGTGTTTGTTCTAATATATCCGAAAGATTTCCTACCGTAGATTGTGAAATTGAAGAAGGGGTGGTTTCTGCTATGACACTTGTTTGTTGTAAAGATGGCATCTGACTATGTGAAGCTATACTGGTTTCCCAATCAATAATTGTTGGTATTTCTGTAGGAAGAATTGGAGTTTTCCCTGTCTTTCTTTTTTCTGGTGTTGATGTTCCATACTGTAGTTTTTTTCTTGGTGTTAGTGTTGGAAACAATCTTTTTTCTGGTGTTTCATAATTTTTTTTAATGGGTGTTTGTAGCTCTTCCTTTACCTCAGCCGATTCAATTTTACCAATTGTTGAAATTAATTGTTGTAGGGGTTGAGTTATTGGTTTATAGGTTTCCTCCAATTTGGATTGTGCTTCAAATTCAGCATTTTTTAAACTTTGATATTTTTGTTTAACAGCTTTCCTTGACTTAACAAGCTCTCTTGCTAAGCGTTCATTCATGATTAGTTAAATTTTTCACAAAACTTTTATTTTTATAAGAAAATATATGAATCAAATCCTTTTCGATATCGACCGGATTTTAAATTCGAATCCTTGTCTATTACCAAAAATCCAAATTTATCTTTCCAACACATCAAACATAACTCATTAAATTGATTAAATGACATATCAACATTAACATGATCATCATAAATATGTTTTAAGTTCGTTTTGTCTTGTTGAAATATAACAATCAAATTCGCATTGTCACGAATTAATTGTTTTGGAATCGAAGAATACGTTTGACACAAATAAAAACAATCAGTATTTTTATGTCTTCCGAAACAAAAATAATCTTTTACAACATTCTGATTGCAACACACTATATCATCAAATATAATTATGGAATTTGGTTTTATTTCTTGTGGAGAAACAATATTTTCTTCATTTTCGGATTCATAATATCCAATTTCTCTCAATGGTTTAAAAAGTAATCTCAAATATTCATATTTTGGTTGATATAGAGACTTTGAATAAATATATAAATTTTCAAACCGTAAACCATTGGGATCTTCAATTAAACTTATAATGATATTAGTTTTACCACACCCTGATGGACCAATAATTAACCCCCTTTTACTAGAGCCTTCAAACAATTTTCCATGTTTTCTAAAATTATTTCTTGAAGTCTCATGGTCTTTAATAATAATTGAATAAGGTTGTTTGACAATTTTCATATATAAGAGGATGTATAAAGGGTAAGTTCTAATTTAAAACTAGTCAGTTTGTTCCAAGATTTCAATTATATAATGCCAATCTCATATAAGCAACAATCCATTTATAAAAGAAGAGTCAGAAAAAGAGGTAGTGGTTTAATTAATACTCTAATAAATAAGTTACCTTTTGAATTACATCTACCTGGGTATAATTTTTGTGGACCTGGAACCAAACTAGAAAAGAGACTAGCTAGAGGCGATAAAGGCATAAACTTATTGGATGAAGCTTGTAAAGAGCATGATATTGCCTATGCACAATCAAATGATATAAAAAGCCGACACGCTGCTGATAAATTATTAGGTGACAAAGCTGCCGAAAGGTTCAGAGCAAAAGACGCCACTTTTGGAGAAAAAACTGCTGCACTTGGAATAAGAGGTGCAATGAAAATTAAAAGAAAATTTGGTATGGGATTAAAAAAAAGAAGGAAAAACAGAAGTCGAAAAACTCGTCTAGGACGAGGAATAACTTTATCTCAAGCTATTTCAAAAGCAAGACAAGCACTAAACGGAAAACAATTTAAAAGTTTGACTGATATTATTCAAACCGCACTTAGATCTATCGGAGATAGTAGAATATTATCACCAAAAAATAGAATCATACCAATTCCAAAAACTGGTGGATTTCTACCTCTTATTCCTTTATTTGCTGGTTTGTCCGCTTTAGGTGCTCTTGGAGGAGGAGCAGCAGGTATTGCGAAAGCTGTCAACGATGCAAAAGCTGCTAAAGAAAAATTAGAAGAGTCCAAAAGACATAATAAAATGATGGAATCTATAGCAGTAGGAAAACAAGGAAGTGGTCTTTATTTAAAACCATATAAAACTGGATGTGGATTATATCTGAAACCTTATTCAAAAAACTGTTAAAACAAATACCTCGAAAACCACTTACAAATTATGATTTAAGTAAATATATTAATCTACTTAAAATTCCCAACTTTCGAGGTATATTCATGAGAGATAAATTACCAAAAAAAATTAATAAAAATGAAAGTGGTATTGTTAATCTCGATAAGAATAGTGGTGATGGAACTCATTGGACTGCATACATAAAAAAAGGGAAAAATATTTTATATTTTGATAGTTATGGCAATTTGCGACCATCTACCGAATTAACAAAATATTTTTTCAGCGATAAAAAGAAAAATATTGTGAAATATAACTACGATCATTATCAATCAATTAACAAAACAAATTGTGGTGAGCTCTGTCTTAAATTTCTTTATAATAATGGTTGAAAAACAATATTAATTCATTTTGTTAAAAATTTTTAAAGAGATATGTCGTACAGTTTTGTCATTAGTGGTAATTCCCCCACGCTTTCTGTTAATATTCATCCTCCAATATATTTAGATGAAAATTTTGAATATTCCATTGGACTTGTAAATTTTGAAACTTTTAATGCTATTCCAAATATTGATGAGACTAATAATCTTTTCATTTATGACTCAAATAAAGAAATAAGAATACCACCAGGTAGTTATGAAATAGATGATGTAAATAATTTTATTCAAAAATTTTTGGACAATCGTACTTTTCTTCATATTTATGCCAATAATAATACTTTACGAACACATATTAAAACAGATATTCCTATCTCGTTTCGTGATGGAACTATAGGAAAAATATTAGGTTTTAAAAATAAGGAATTAGAAGGTCTTAAGGAGCACATTTCAGATTTTCCAGCGGAAATTATTAAAGTAAACGCCATAAACATCGATTGTAATATTGCCGAAGGATCATATTTAAATGGAAAACCTGTTCATATAATACATCAATTTTTTCCTAGTGTAGCTCCTGGTTTTAAAATAATAGAATCACCACAAAATGTCCTTTACTTTCCTGTTACTGTAAAGGTAATAGACAATATAAACATTAAAATAGTAGATCAAGATGGTGATCTCATCAATTTCAGAGGAGAAACGGTAACAGTAAGACTACATCTTAAAAAAATAGATGAATAATGGTTATTTTATATAATAAAAAAGTCTCAAATTATAATTTTTCAAAAAAATTTTACTCTAAAAACATTAATAAGAAAGATACTAAACGACATTTAACTAGTAATAAATTAAACTCTCAAAGGTTAACACCTTCTAATAAAAAATTTCTGATAAGTTTAGGTTTCAAACTAAAATAAAATGGAATATTTAAATGTAAAAGAAAATATTCTTGTAGATGAATCAATATTAAGCTGGGAAATACTATCATTTGAACCTTTCAATCCTACAAAACTTGGATTAAATGATGAAATTAGAATTGCTCTACAACAAACAGGAAAATATCCTTTACCTTGCAAAAGTGAATTATATTTAGAATTTCAAGTTACCAAAGAAGATGATACTCCATTGGCTAATACGGTATTAATCAATAATGCTCCAGCATTCTTGTTTAAAGAATTACGTTATATTTTAAATGGTGTTACAATTGATTCAGTTCGAGATGTAGGAATTACTTCAACTCTTAAAGGATACATATCATTTAATCAAAACGAAAGTGCAAAATTGGAAAATGCTGGATGGTATCCAAAAACGAAACCTAAAGAAAAAATTATGACTGATGAAAAAGGAAACGTTTCCCTATGCGTCCCATTAAAAATGTACTCGGGATTTTTTGAAGATTATAACAAAATAATTTTAAATTCACAACAAGAACTAATACTAATAAGAAGCAATGATGACACTAATGCTTTAGTAACCACAAGTGATGATGAAAAACCGAAAATTAAAATAACCAAACTTTGTTGGCGAGTTCCACATCTTACTGTGGCCATTCCCCAAGAATTGGCACTAACGAAAATTATTGATAAAAACAATGATATTCTTCTTACTTTCCGAAGTTGGGAATTAATTGAATATCCAGAGTTATTAGAAAATACAAGACATAATTGGCCTGTCAAAACCTCCACAAAAATTGAAACACCAAGACATGTACTAATTGCTTTTCAAAAGGATAGACGTGGTAATTTAAAATCAGATATGAGTAAATTTGATCATTGTGACCTAAGGAATATAAATGTGTTTTTAAATTCAGAAAGATATCCTTACCAGGATCTTCAGCTTGATTTTAAAAATAATAAGTTTGCTACCCTGTATGAAATGTTTTCTGAATTTCGTCAAGTATATTATAACTTTCCAATAGAACCAATATTTAATCCCAAAGAATTTAAAGATAATGCACCTATTGCTTACATTAATTGCTCTCATCAGAGAGATTTATTACAATCCGGCCCAGTAACCATGAGAATTGAATTTGAGACAAAAGAAAAAATATCGGGAAAAACAGCTGCGTATTGTGTTATAATACATGATAAAGTATTTAGCTATAATCCATTAACAAAAATTGTTAAACAACTTTAACTTCTCCCACCACATCAAATATCATTATTAAAAGGAAAATATATCGAATAAGATCAGTTGTTTCTATACCATAGTTTGTTGCACATCAAATGGAATGTACAAAATACAAAAAGAAAAAATAGAACTATTTTTAAAAAAAATTAAACATCTAAAAAATCTTATTGAAGACTATTCGAAAAAACAATTTGTAATAAAAAAATTTAGTACTTTAAAAATTTGCTAAATAAAAATGAGAATAGTTATGGATGTTCAAGGATTTAAGGATGAACACAACAAGTTTATTCCTAAAGAACTTGCAATGTTTGATGGACATAAAATGAGTCATTATATTTTTAAACCACCGTATCCACTACAAATGCTTCCACCAGAAACATACAAGCAAGCAGAATGGTTAATGAAATTTCATCACTGCATCAATTGGAATACAGGATATATTCCTCTTCATAATTTTTCATCTATAGTAAAAAACTTAACAGAAAAAGGAGAATTCATTTATATTAAAGGAGAAGAGAAAGCTAATTTTATTAGAAAATATTGTACTAAGCCAATAATTGAATTGGACGAACAACCTGTTTTAATTAAATCATCTCCTAAATGTTTTTATCATTCTCAATCACCTTCAATGTGTGCCCTTTCTAATGTATTCTTTATGTATAAAAATTTTTTTATGAATGAATAAATTAACAATGAATGTAATAATATTTTTTTTATTTATCCACATCCCCACATTACTAACAGAAAATTATATTTTCCTATCTTTACATAATCAAATATTTAAACATAACAGCCGTTACACAATAATAAAACAACTATAAAAATTTAAATATTTTATTTCACACTAACTTTAATTAACCAATAAATCAATACATAAATTTATTTCTTTATTGAGTCCAATTTTTTTAAGTTCATCAAAGAATTTTAACACATTTTTAGTCTTCAAAAATTCACTACACAATTCTGCTGCTTTTTTACAAAAATTTGCATGATCAACATATTTTATATATAACAATAAATCTTGACCCTCACTTTCTTCTTCAACTAAACAAGATAAATATCTGGAACATGCTTCGTTCATAATGAACCCTTCATAAAGGTCCCTCACAAAATTTTCAATTTTAGGCATCATCTTCACCACGCAATTTGATTAGTTCTTGTAATACAACAGGATCTCTAATATATTGGTTTAAATGACGAACTTCATGATGAAACCAACTTAACTTCACTAATTCACGTATAAACTGTACAATATCTTTCTTTTGAAAATAACGTTCGCACAATTTCACAGCCTCTGTATGGTTTTTGGATATATCCAAATAATATTGAAACCAAGATGGACCACTATCAACTGCATAATGTTCGAACTCAAAAGCAGAACTTTTACATTTTTTATAAAATTTTTGAATTAATAAATTTAATTCACTTTCGTTAGAAGCAGAAGACATATTTCATTTTAGTATGTTTTAAGCTGGTAAAGTGTTGCTTTTATAATCAAAATTTAAAGAAGGGATACAAGGTCATGTTAACATGTATACGAAGTAACTCGAATGTATACGAAGTAACTCGAATGTATACGAGATAATTCAAATGAGAAAACAAAAGAGGAGGAGGATGAAAAGCGTTGATGATACGAGGTTTTTTAATAAGTATAATGAGAGATTTGAAAAGTATAATGAGAGAAGAAAAGAGGAGGAGGATGAAAAGTGTTGATGATTTACTCTTACTCCTCCTCCTCCTCTTTCCTTCTCTCATATATCCACTACTTGTACCTTTAAAGAATCATAACGGTCAAATCTGAATGGTATGAAATTATTTGTTTCCTGAAATTCTCGGTAAATTGAGGAAAACAAACCGGACACGTCGGATCATTCTTCACTATAACAATGTAACAGGCAGAGGCAAGAATGGGACTCCACCGACTAAATCACTCAACAGTAAAATCGCAAATGACGATGTCAGGACATAAAAACATATGTAAAAAAATCAGGAGCCCTGAGTTGGAAATGGACACGGACCATATGAACTCGAGCTACCGTTATAATATACCGTTTGAAGTCACAATAGAGGATCGAATGGCAAGTAAAAGAGAAAGACCGGAAACATTCTCGGGTGCAAGTATCTAGTACACTGACGGTTCAAAAACTAGTGAGGGTACTGGAGCTGGGATATACGGGTTACAACCGAGGAAGGAACTAACCCTTCCCCTTGGGAAATACCCAACAGTGTTCCAGGCAGAAATATACGCAATCTTACGGTGCGCAGATGAGATAAATAGGAGAGCTTACAAAGGGAAGCAAATCCTCATTTACTCTGACAGCCAGGCAGCCCTAAGGGCCATCAAGGGCCAAAAGGTATCATCGAGGCTGGTTTGGGAATGTCAGAGCGAGCTGGAAACTCTGACAAAAGACAACAGAGTTATGTTAAAGTGGGTACCAGGACACGAAGGCATACATGGAAATGAAAAAGCTGACGAACTAGCTAGAGCAGGGTCAGCATCTCAATACATTGGTCCAGAACCGGCCTTTGGGGTGCCGCGGTGTGCAGCACGAGAAGCAGTCAAAGAATGGATCAAAAGAGAACATAAAAACCACTGGATGACCAGACAGGGTTTAAACCACAGCAAGCTATTTATTGGGAATCCGGACCCGAAATTGGCAAAGAAACTACTACAAATGAGTAGAAACCAATTAAGGACTATTACAGGTATAATGACGGGACACATGGCCGTCAAAGTACATCTGAATAGAATGAATCTATATAACGGAAACCTCGGCTGCAGACTGTGTGGACAAGCCGAGGAAACGGTGAAGCATATCATATGTGACTGTGAGTCACTGGTGAGATTTAGACAACAAACTTTCGGGTCAGTAAAACTGGAACCGGGAGAAATACTCACTCACTCCTTAGCAGGACTGTACAGATTGAGCCAGGGGGCTAGGTTGACAGAGTGGCTATAATGTCTAGGGTGAGCACAATAGGCCTACTCTGGTCGCAGTGCATCCGGCTTTAGGACGGACCCGGGAATATATAAAAAAAAAATAACAATGTAAGCTCTAACATATTAGCTGAAACAAGTAAATGTTTTAGCCCTCAAAACGTGAAATTGATAGATCATCCTGCATACAGCCCTGATTTGGCACCCAAGAATTTCTTTTTGTTCCTGTACATGAAGAACAAACTATGTAGTTAGTGATTTCCTACGCTAGAAATGGTGGTTAATCCGTTATAAACCATGTTTTGAGATACCATCTTAAAACACTTGAAAAGTCTATTAAACATCATGGAAAACAGTTTAAAAAACAATAAAACATTTTCAATGATAAATATGAGTTTTTGTTTATCAATCTCCAAATATAAACAGCTACTTGTATTAAATTTTATCCAGAATACTGGTTTCATAGAGGGAGCGAATTACATTTTTTTCTCTAAATCAAAGATCGTTGACTATCACGGCAACATGGATTGTGAGTTTTTTGAAAACTAGGTCAGAGGAAAATTTATTTTAAATTTGGATAACCATCACTAATAGGCTATATTCTCCATGGAAAAAGGCGACATATTTCAATGGTTCAGGAAAATGAGAATCCATCAACGGATTTACTAAAATCCAAGCTAGTGAGGCTTCCATGGGAGAATCAAGGTGTCAAGGTCAATTGAATATATTTAAATGATCTTTAATTCACGGATGATATTGTGTTAATATTAAAAGACATACAGACGACCGAATTAATTCTTCAACAAATACATCAGGAGTCGGAGAAAGTGGGACTCAGCATAAACTAAGCAAAAAAAAAAACAATGACACTAGAAAATTCATCAATATATATATATATAGATAATGTCAAAATAGAAAATGTAGATGAATATAACTACTTGGGTCCTGATATCACACTGGAAGGCAACCAAATCTAGGGAAATTACTAGACGTGTGCAACTGTCTTGGGCAGCTTTTGGAAAACTATCTTATATCCTGAGAAATAAGGCGATTTTCATGAATCTAAAGGTTTTCAATGCTTGCATACTGCCAGTGTCAATGTATAGCTACGAATGAGTTGTCTTAATACAAATAAACGCCAACAAATTAGGAGTAAGGCAGAGAGCGATTAAGAGGTCTTTGTTTAGCATATCTCTAAAAGACAAGATTCGCAATGAAAGAATACGTCAGATGACTGGTGTCTAAGATATCATTGCAATAACTGCAGAATTAAAATGGTAATGGGCGCGACATATTGCTAGACAGCCAGAAAATCGCTGGACAACAAAAATCACCCGACCTAGGAAAACAAAGCAAAGTATAGGCAGACCCTCACTGTAATGAGCAGATGATATCAAGCAGATAGTTGGTGTGAACTAGCAACGGAAGGCACAAAATAGCCATGAATGGAAGAAATTAGAAAAGGCCTATGTCCAGAAGTGGACGTTAAAGTACTGAATAATAATAAGAAATGAAAATAAAAATTATTCATGTATATGTCAATTCACATCAGGTATAAGAAGGTTGTAAAAAATACCTAAAACATATTACGGGCGACTACTGCATGGAGACAGTAGAAAGCAGGGAAAAAATTATCCTCCAGTGGTCGGATAGAGAAAAACTATTAAATCTTCAAGAAGAATATAAATTCAGATAAAAAAATATATTACAATTTTTATAGCATGGCTTCCATAATATTGGTCCTTTGAAGAAGACATAATTTTTAGTTTAACAATCCAAGAGGTTAGATATAGTCAGAGACGTGAAAAAAATGACAATTTTAAATAATTTTTTTTTTGGGTAGTAGTCTTTATAAAACAAATAATACAAAGTAATTATATTTTATTTAACTATATTTAACAAAAATTTTAAGAATAAATCTTTTTTTAAGCCAAGTTTTTGCCATATTTGTGAAGCTTTTCGGGCTTTACGGTGGCCAACATAAAATATTACTGCTTCACCTAAAATCAATCAAACAAAAGAAAATCATTAGTTTACTAGTTAATCTAGTGTCAAGCATTTTTTTTTTTGAAAATATATGAAATGGCGGTCTTTGGTAATTTACTAGCGCATTTCCAAGAAAAAAAGCACTAGTTTATTATTTATAAAAAATATAAGTTTTAATAAAAAAAAATCCTTCGGCCAGGCACTAGATTAACTATTAAACTAAAGATTTTTTGTTTGATTGATTTTAGATGAACTAGTAAGATGTTATGATAATCACCGTAAAGCACGACTTCTGGGACGGGGACCAACAAATGTGGCGATAATTTAGCCTATAAAAAATATTTCTTTTTAAATTTTTGATAGATAAGCTTAAGACATCATATAATAACTTTGTAATATTCGTTTTATAAAATAAATTAAACTGTCAAAAAAAAATATTTATAAATCTCACTTTTTCACGGAGCTGACTACTCCTAGCTTCATAATTCGCTTGGCGAATAAATAACGTTACAGCTCAAAATACTTGATACTTTATTATAAATCGTTAGAGTTGATATTTCATTTATGTATAAATATTGATGGTTACTTGTTGCATAACGAGGTAAAAATAATTATATATAAAAAGGTAGATCGTGAATATGGTTAGTTTTGTTTTGCTTGCTTCTTTAGAGTAAATTTTCAGTGATCAAACTGAAAGAAGTGGAAGTGATTATTTCGTGTTCTTTTGAATACATATGAATGGTTCCTAGCAAAAAGAGCATAAGTCAAAAAAACTAATTTTACAAGAATAACAAAAAACCCAATTTCTTCGTACCTCTAAGGTATTTTAAACCGCTGTTTTAGCACAACCTGTAATTACAAATATGTAATGAAAATACCTGCGGCATTTTAAACTAAAGTTAATGTTAGCACCAAAACTGTATTTTTTTTTGTTTGACATGTGTTGTTTTTGTAAGAAAGTTATAACTACCTTTGCAAAATTAACGTAATTTTTGTTAAGTAAAAGCGAAAATAATTCAAAATAAATTTTAAAATTCTTAAGAGTAGATACATACATAAAAAGTTAATAGTTAACAATAATGTTTTCTTCTGGGTCTATTTCTCCTAGATCTCCGAAACTGTTTCATAGAATCTGCAATATTTCTGATTGCTTAGTATCTGAAAGAGCGTCTGTAGATCTTTGATTTTTAATGGATTAATAGCTATTTGTAAATTTAGACTCGTTTAACAGACGTATTTTATCTCTAATGATAGATTACAATTTCGTAAGAACAACACACTTTGGAAACTCCATTTTGCATATATGCATATATGGTTATTCTAATTTTCTTCAAAAATAACACATGTCGGTGAGAAGTGCTGTTTTTGCAGAACCCTCAATATTTTGACCACATAAATCAGGCTAAAATATCTAGTTTTTGCTCGAAGTATTTACCAATAATGCGAAAAGAATATTTTCATAAAGTATCTTACCAATAACTCAAAAATAAAATATATGACATGCGTGTATGTTATTTTGGCTAGAAACTTTTCACATTTACGCGGCTTTAGATCGAAGTAATCATGATTATTTATAGTGATTGAACTGACAGTGATAACGACTCAAAAAGACAAGATTATAATCGGTATTACATTTGCTAACAAACAAACCTTTATTTATGAACATTAAGGATAAAAACCTAGAGGTGAAGCTTTGGAATTTGTAAGTTATTTGCCAAAAATAAACAGTTTTCGTTTTTGCAGATTTAATAAT
Organism: Diaprepes abbreviatus; assembly: GCA_034092305.1. Taxonomy (NCBI): domain Eukaryota; kingdom Metazoa; phylum Arthropoda; class Insecta; order Coleoptera; family Curculionidae; genus Diaprepes; species Diaprepes abbreviatus. The sequence continues at coordinate 11,249,527 of JASJET010000139.1, forward strand.
GCGAGAAATATTTCTTGACCTGTTTTTTTTTTCTAAGTTCCACACTTGTTTGACACACTGTTTTACTTCTCAATTTAAAATCCTTTACGTTCAGCTTAGACCAGTTTTAAAGTTAGAGCACGTTAGAGAATTAGGCGTTAAGCATTTATTTTTTAAGGAGTAAATAGGAATTTTTGAGCTATGAAGACGTATGCTAAGGTCAGCCCCGTTTCTAGTGACAATTGTCATTGACTCGAAATAAAAATGGGAGTTTATGTGGAACAGATGATGATTTTTTTGATGAACATTACCAGGGATAAAAAATACAGAGAAGGAACGGCTAAGATAGCTAAACTGTTAGAAATGGGGTTTGCAGGAAGATTGAGGGTATAATTTAAGAGAACATCTTATGATACGTTTCTGCGTCCTAAAAATGTTCATAGCATATTTTGATCAGTTTCAAGACAAAAATCCATAATTTATAAGTGACTGAATAGAAGACAAATATGGTGTCTGTGGGAAATGAGTCCCGTAGCCTGCGAATTAATACACACGAACTGTTCAGTCTTAATTGTAATATGCGGACATGATATTTCCAGCTTAGAGTTAAGTCAATAATTAGCCCTAAAAATTTTATATTATTGACGACTGGAACTGTCTTACTGTTTACTTAAGAGTAAAGTGAATAACTTCTTAGTAATGATTTTTCAAAAGTTATGGGGAAGACTTTTTCCATATTAGGTGCTGAGTAATTATTTGAACGCAATATTTACATTCTCCCTGCTGAATACGAACAGGCTCCCTAGTATGACCGACGTGTCATCGGCATACTGACAAACAAATTCAGAGGAGAAGTTGTCACAGAGACTATTCACATACAAGAAAAGCAGAATAGGCCCAATATAGAACTTTATGGGACACCTTGCCATAGTTAAACCATCTCAGGAATCATAGTTTACTATTACTGGCAAAACAGACAGATTGTCACTTGTTTGTGAAATATGATTTTAATAGTGAAGGAACCATTCCCTTCAGCCCATAATTTTCTAATTTAAATATCAATTGATTAATTGTCTCGAATGCCCTTGACAGATCAAAATAAAAAGGTAATAATTATATTATTATTAGTTTGATATAAATAACAGTTCAAGTTCATTTTTGTATTCGTTCGTAAAATAGTTAAAATTTCGAATCTCCGACTTACATAATTTTTTCACGTATAGAAAGTGAATTTTCTTCAGACGATAGATTTCTCTAGATATTCTATGTTTAAATGAATACAACATCAAAAAATTTTTAGCGTGGCGGAGCACATGGAACTTGTCTTTATTATTAAAACTAAAGTTAAAGTTACTTTAATTAATGCGCTTTCTAAAAACTTCAAATACCTCTACCGTTTAGGCGAGACAAGCCTAAACGGTAAAGCAAGAAAAATCAATGTTTTGGGTACCTATACAGGAACGGGGTGGGTACAAGAGAAGCATTATTTGCTTTTAATGTGCTTACTCAAAGATGCTTAGATATCAATCAGGACCTCTATGTCTGCTTCATAGATTACAACAAAACTTTTGATAGGGTCAAACATGACAAACTGATAGAGATTCTCAGAAGCAAAAATTTGGATGAAAGAGATTTAAGGTTGATATCAAATCTGTATTACAATCAGCGAGCGGCATTAAAAATTGGACAGGAAATGTCCGGAGATGGGGAAATACAAAGGGGAGTCAGACAAGGGCGTATATTGTCACCTTTACTATTTAACGCTAATTCTGAAGAGGTCATATTGGAAATTCTTGAATCTGAAACAGCAGGGATAAAACTAAACAGAGTTTTAATCAACAATATTAGGTATGCAGATGACACCGTAATAATAGCTGATAGTTTGAAAGACCTAGAAAAAATAATGAATAAAATATTAAGAGTTAGTGGAGAATATGGACTCTCTCTTAACACGAAAAAGACCAAGTTCATGATAATTAGTAAAAACAACACCAATAATAATGAAACCCTAGTGGTAGGAAGCCAGCACATAGAAAGAGTTAGAAAGTATACTTACTTGGGAACCCTAATAACAGAAAATAATGACTATACCGTCGAAATAAAAACCAGAATCGAGAAAGCACGTGCCAACTTTATTAGAATGAAAAAGGTTATCTGCAGCAAAGATCTAACGTTAGCCCAGAAAATACGACTGACTAAATGTTACGTATACAATGTTCTATATTATGGAATGGAAGCATGGACACTGAATCGAGAGGCAATGAGAAGACTTAACTCTTTTGAAATGTGGACCTATAGAAGAATTCAGAGGATTTCATGGGTGGATCGAGTTATGAACGCCTAAGTGTTGAGAAGAATGGAGAAAGAAAAGGAAGTCGAGATAACAGTATAACAGAGAAAATTGCAATATTTCGGACACATTATGCAGGGAGAACAGTACAGCATCTTACAGCTCATAATCCAAGGCAAAATAAGTGGCAGAAGAGGCGTAGGACGACGACGAATTTCATGGCTAAAAAACCTAAGGGAATGGTTTGGATTCAGTTCAAAACAACTATTTAGAGCAACTGCCTCAAAAATTAAAATATCTATTATGATTGCCAACCTCCGCAATGGAGAAGGCACTTGAAGAAGAAGAAAGGATCTTCCGTGTACTTACAAACTCGACATTTTATGCCCTATTAGAGTTTAGGGAACATAATTTTGATTTAGGGATATTCATGGAAGAAAACGGAAGAGATCTTTTTGTCTCATAAGGGCACTTGAAATTTGACACACAAGTAGTATTTAAGTCACAAATAACGTAAAATACTTCTTCACACAACTTTATCATATCCAGTTCCGCTTCAGGGAATATTTTGATGCAAAAAATTAGTCTACATCCTATACCAAACATCAGCTGTTATATATATATATATATATATATATATATATATATATATATATTATATATATATATACATATATATATATATATATATATATATATATATATATATATATATATATATATATATATATATATATATATGTTATATCGTAGATTTTCACGGATGGTAGAATGAATAGTTTGGTTATTCCGGGTTTCAATCCGTTCGTTCAAAAAATCGTTTTCACGACGTTTCGCCAAAATCTCATTTGGCATTTTCAAGTGCGGTTCGTCTCGTTACTCGCTGAGAACTGATGGTGGCCTCTGAAGAATTTCGAGTTTTGTTTAGTTGGCCCGCTGCCTGATTGGATGGGCGGCTTCGTAGGCTCCTCCCCTCTCCCGAGTGCGATATACTTTGTTCTTGTATGCAGGTCTCTCGTGTACTAGTTGATTTTTGTTGTTTTCTTTCTTGATTTTTTATTAATGTTTTCCATGTAGATGAAAAATTTATAGCATCGTCTCGTTTATTTAGCTGTCCCGCTTTTTCGATTTCTAGGGCCTCTCTTATGACGCGTACCTTGTAGTTCTGTACCGGTGCTATTTCTTTTGTTTTTTCGAAATCGATGGTATGTCCGGTTGTTTGGTGATGTTGAAATAGGGCTGAGGTTGTCTGTTTGTTTTTGAGGCTGTTTTTATGTTCTTGGATTCTTGCTGATATGCGCCTGTTTGTTTGGCCTATATAAGTTTGATGACAATCTGCACATGGAATGCTGTAAACGCCATGATTTTCAAGGTTCGTCTTGTCTTTGGGATTTCCCAGGATGTTGGCTATTGTTTTTTGTGGTTTAAATATGGGCTGTATGTTGTGTTTTCTTAAGATTCTTCCGATTCGGTCTGTTGTTCCTTTTATGTATGGTATTATGGCTTTGTTCCTTGTTTGATCTTGGTCTTTGGTCTTTGTTGTAGTCTTTTCTTGTCTTTTTATGGCTTTCTTTATGTCTGCTTGTGAGAAACCATTCCGTTCTAGAGCTGTTGAAATGTGTCTTATTTCGTCTTGTTTTGTGTCAGGTTCTGTTAGGCGGAGAGACCTTGATACTAATGTGTTGACTACTGCCTGCTTTTGAGAGGGATGATGATTTGACGCTGCATTGAGATATCGGTCAGTATGTGTGGGTTTCCGATATACGCTGAAGCCCAAGGTGTTGTTGAGTTTCCTAGTTAATAGCAGGTCCAAAAAAGGAAGTTTCTTTTCTTGTTCGATTTCTAGCGTGAATTGGATTCTGTGGTGGATATTGTTAAGATATATGAGGAAATCGTCCAGGTGTTCTTTTCCATGTGGCCATATTATAAAAATATCATCGACATAGCGTTTCCAAAATTTTGGTTTTAAAGGTGCCTTTTCCAGTGCCTCTTGTTCGAAATATATCATGAAAAGGTTGGCAATGACTGGTGAAAGCGAGGACCCCATAGGTGCGCCATCTATTTGTTTGTATATATGGTTATTGAACATGAAGTATGTGTTCTTTAGGCAGTGTGCTGCAAGTTCAATTGTGTAGTCTGGAAAATCCTCGTTCATGGCGATTTTGTCCAAAGCCTCATCCAATGGTATGCTTGGATATAGCGATTTTATTTCGAGGCTTGCTAAGATGTCATTTTCTTCGAGGTGAATGTTTTTGATCATTTTAGTCAGATGCTCGGAGTTTTTCACAAAGGAATCAGCCAGTTCGACTCTTGGTTGCATGATACTTGCTAGACGATTTCCTCATATATCTTAACAATATTCACCACAGAATCCAATTCACGCTAGAAATCGAACAAGAAAAGAAACTTCCTTTTTTGGACCTGCTATTAACTAGGAAACTCAACAACACCTTGGGCTTCAGCGTATATCGGAAACCCACACATACTGACCGATATCTCAATGCAGCGTCACATCATCATCCCTCTCAAAAGCAGGCAGTAGTCAACACATTAGTATCAAGGTCTCTCCGCCTAACAGAACCTGACACAAAACAAGACGAAATAAGACACATTTCAACAGCTCTAGAACGGAATGGTTTCTCACAAGCAGACATAAAGAAAGCCATAAAAAGACAAGAAAAGACTACAACAAAGACCAAAGACCAAGATCAAACAAGGAACAAAGCCATAATACCATACATAAAAGGAACAACAGACCGAATCGGAAGAATCTTAAGAAAACACAACATACAGCCCATATTTAAACCACAAAAAACAATAGCCAACATCCTGGGAAATCCCAAAGACAAGACGAACCTTGAAAATCATGGCGTTTACAGCATTCCATGTGCAGATTGTCATCAAACTTATATAGGCCAAACAAACAGGCGCATATCAGCAAGAATCCAAGAACATAAAAACAGCCTCAAAAACAAACAGACAACCTCAGCCCTATTTCAACATCACCAAACAACCGGACATACCATCGATTTCGAAAAAACAAAAGAAATAGCACCGGTACAGAACTACAAGGTACGCGTCATAAGAGAGGCCCTAGAAATCGAAAAAGCGGGACAGCTAAATAAACGAGACGATGCTATAAATTTTTCATCTACATGGAAAACATTAATAAAAAATCAAGAAAGAAAACAACAAAAATCAACTAGTACACGAGAGACCTGCATACAAGAACAAAGTATATCGCACTCGGGAGAGGGGAGGAGCCTACGAAGCCGCCCATCCAATCAGGCAGCGGGCCAACTAAACAAAACTCGAAATTCTTCAGAGGCCACCATCAGTTCTCAGCGAGTAACGAGACGAACCGCACTTGAAAATGCCAAATGAGATTTTGGCGAAACGTCGTGAAAACGATTTTTTGAACGAACGGATTGAAACCCGGAATAACCAAACTATTCATATATATATATATATATATATATATATATATATATATATATATATATATATATATATATATATATATTAATACAAACTCTGAAATAAATTTAATGTAGACTCAACCTTCATTATTAAAATTTTAGTCCGTTTAATCAGAAAGTATTCGGAATTATTATTTTTTTTTTTTGAGAAATATTCATTTTTTCATATTTCATTATTCATGTGCTCTTTTAAAGTAATCTTCGTTGGATAAGAAAGATATTTTCCAATCTTCAAAACATTTTGAAAGCAATCTTGGTACAGTCTTAGTTCGATTAGAGATCTTGGTTTTATCTCGATTATGGTAGCAAACGTAGGTATTTCCTGCCCTATCTTCGAGAAAAGTTAAAGAGTCACAGGGGACCAAATTCAATTAATATGGTGGCCTGGGTATTGTTACGATGTATTTTTGACAAATATGCACGGTTCAGTAGTAAGGAGTGAGCAGATACGCTGTCGTTATGCTAAGCCGTAAGTTTGTTATCCACAATTCTGCGCGTTTCTTTCTTATTGACACATGCAAGTGATGCAGAACTTCCAGATGGTACTCTTTATTATCCGCGACGAGAAAAGTTCATTATGGGCCATTATAATCGAAAAAAAACTTGTTTGAATGTCATAACGGTATATTTTGTCATCTGTTATACTATGTTGAAGCAATTTTGAGTCATCAGCTACTTCATTTAACAATTCCACAACATTACTATGCTACAAATTGGACTGTTAGTTTTTTAACTACAAAAATTTTCATTAAAATTGTTTCACGGGAGCCGTGAGAGATATTAACTTCTTCCACCATCTCTCTTAGAGTGATTTGGAGACCATTAAATAACAATTATCTATTTTTTTTTATGTTTGTATAGGTAATTGAGGTCCTGGGTCTTATCGTCTTCGTAGAGACTTGGTTTTTTCACAGCAGGCTTGTCGAAAGCCTTCTTCAAAATTGCACTTAATTTAATTTTTAACGCAAAATTTAATGTAAGTTCTTTGATCAGTCTCATTTTGAAAGTTAAAAAATTACCGAACTTGTCCTTGTTCAAAAGGAACTATTTGTCTAATAAGGCAAAAATTACATGTACAATCTAGATAGTACTACCAATATGAAAAAAACCATGTTCGATTAGAAATAAATAGCGCACGAAATTTAAAAATTCAGGGAACTTTCTAATCAAACCTCGTATAGCATAAAAGTTTGCCGAATAAAATAAAACATAAAATTAAACTTATTTCACAATTTATGTTGCAAATCTTATTATTGAATTTAACATTGGAACTGAGTTTGATACTCCATTATGGATTTAAATTTTTTAATTGGCTAAACGAATTAATAAAAGAGAACTTCACATATATTTATGTTTTTGTGAGTTATAAAACTGTTTTCCAATGTTCACATAACATAGGTAATAGTTACTTAAAAAACACAAGCGCAATTGAGTTTGTCCTGGTATAGGAAAATAAAATTTTTATAAAAAAATTGAACCGACTTCTAAAAGTGCGCTAAAAAGTGAAAAATAACTATAAATTTTTATATGAAATTGAACTTTTTGAAGTCGGCGCCAAACTAATACCTGACAAAATGTGATTTGCATAAACAGATTAGAAATACTTTATTTGTAATTGCTTTCTTACCATAATTTGTATATATTAGTAGTTATTTATTTCGTGTACAAATAATTTGGCGCCGACTTCAAAAAGTTCAATTTCATATAAAAATTTATAGTTATTTTTCACTTTTTAGCGCACTTTTAGAAGTCGGTTCAATTTTTTTATAAAAATTTTATTTTTCTATTTTTAGTTTTAGAATTCATTATGACATTCATAAATTATTTGAACTAAGTACTAATCGAGGTTAGTGTACCTCGCAATGACTCCAAACTGGCAAAAAAGTATCCATTTTATCCAAAGTTGTAAATCGCCCTAAAATGAACCACTAAAAATTCTTTAGTTCTTAGAGTTTTCCAAATACCAATCAAATTAGGTCAAACGAATATTTAATCTGTCATAGAAAATCCACTATCTTAAATTTCAAATTAGATTGGTAATATAGGCCCCAAAACCTTGCAATATCGATATTTAAAGAAAATAAATTAATTTTTTATCCACCATATTGGATACGCCATATTGAATTTTTTAAAAATAATTTTAGATTCGTCATGTGTGACCCCGAAAACTCTCCCGTACCAATTTTGGTGAAAATCGGACAAAATTGATTTTTTTTGTCCGCCATATTGAATCCGCCATATTGAGTTTTTAAAAATAATTTCAGATTCTTTATGTGAGGCCCCGAAAACTTCCCCATACCAATTTTGGAGAAAATAGGACAAAATTGATTTTTTATCCGCCATATTGGATCCGCCATATTAAATTTTTTAAAAATTAGTTTAGATTTGTGATATGCGACTCTGAAAACTCCCCCGTACCAATTTTGGAGAAAATCGGACAAAAACGAATTTTTTGTCGGTCATATTAAATCCGCCAAATTGAATTTTTCTAAAATTATTTTAGATTCGTCATATGCGATCCCAAAAACTCCACTGTACCAATTTTGGAGAATATCGGACAAAATTTTTTTTTGTCGGCCATATTGGATCCGCCATATTGAATTTTTTAAAAATTATTTTAGATTCGTTATATGCGACTCCGAAAACTCCCCCGTACCAATTTTGGAGAAAATCGGACAAAATTAATTTTTTGTCGGCCATATTGGATCCGCCATATTGAAATTTTTAAAAATTATTTTAGATTCGTCATATGCGACTACGAAAACTCCCCCGTACCAATTTTGGAGAAAATCGGACAAAATTGATTTTTTCGTCGGCCATATTGGAACCGCCATATTGATTTTTTAAAAATTATTTTAGATTCGTCATATGAGACCCCGTAAACTCCCCCTTATCAATTTTGGTAAAAATCTGACAAAATTGATCTTTTTGGCCGCCATATTGGATCCGCCATATTGAATTTTTTAAAAATAATACCAGATTTGTTATGTGCAACCTCGAAAACTCTCCCATACCAATTTCGGAGAAAATCGGACTAAATTAAAAAAATTTGTCCGCCATATTGGATCCGCCATTTTGAATTTTTTTAAAATAATTTCAGATTTGTTGGGTACAACCCCGAAAATTCCCCCATACCAATTTCGGAGAAAATCGGACTAAATTAAAAAAACTTGTCCGCCATATTGGATCCGCCATTTTGAATTTTTTAAAAATAATTTCAGATTTGTTGGGTACAACCCCGAAAATTCCTCCATACCAATTTTGGAGAAAATCGGACAAAATTAATTTTTTTGGTCGCCATATTGTAAGCGCCATCTTGGATTTTACTGCACCAATTTCATCTAAAATAATATGGGACCACCGCAGCAACTTCCTTTACATAACGTAAAAAATTTCATTTAAATCGGTGCAGCCGTTTCGGAGTAATCGGTGTACATACATAAAAAAAAAAAAAAATACATAGTCGACGAATTGAGAACCTCCTTCTTTTAGAAGTCGGTTAAAAATAAACTAGATTTCTGGGAAACTCAGAATATTTATATTACAGAAGATTTAATGATACATAATACATTGTACAACTATTAAAATGGTTAATTTAATAATTCTAGGAAGTCTCATAATAGGCAGTCCTTAATACCATAGAACAGTTTATAATTAATTATTACTAGAAAATGCATTAGGTTTCATTATGAGAAACATTTTTTTTCAAATAAATTAGAGTTATGGACACTAAAAATCTTAGCGTCAAATTTATTATACTTAAGTGGAACATGGATAGTGATAAACTGTTTTATTTTAGATCAGCTGTTGTCTACGGCTTTACATGCTCTGAATTTCATCTTGCGATCATTAATTTATTAATTAAAAAAATTCACGTAAAACTATTTTACTAGCATGGAGAGCACGCTGGACCGTAAATTTTCTCAGTTGATCTTCAACCAATAAGCACAGAAGATGTTAAATGCGATTTTGGTGAAACATCTCAAATCAAACAACTGTAATCAAATGAATGAACTGATATTAATACATGAATTACAGGGTGTCCAATAATGAAATGCTGCGATCGATTTCTCGGAAAATAGACTTAGGAAAATTTCTAAAAAGTCTAACTGTTTTTGACATGTATTAAATTTTATGTCAAAAATGGCGTTTGCAGACTTAAACATAACTATCTATTTGTCCTATATGAAAGCCTTTATTATTTAATTAGTGTAGGAAGAAGAAGGGGATCTACTTTTGGGGGCTGTGTTGATATTTTGATAATAAATAAATACAGGGCAATTAAAAACTCAAATTAAATATTAATCGTTAAAAGTCAATTTTTTTAAACGTAAACCCCCTATTTTTATAATGTTATCTTATTTAACATTAAAAATAATGGTGACTGTATATGGTTGTCTAGTCGAAAAATTTACAGTTTTTGAAATCTTGACAATTGAACTTTTTTGAATTGTGAAAATGCTAAACGGCTTACTTACACAGTAAACCAACTTATTTTAATAAATGTTCAAAATTTCCACCCTGAACTCCCAAACATTTTTCGCATTTCCGAGTTGGTTCGTTAATGGTGGCCGCTCTTATTGAATCTGGAGATAAACTTTTGGATGCGTCCCTTACTTTTGCTATATAGTGCTCTATCGTTGTTACTGGATTACAATAAACAATAAACAATGTTTTTTATCATTTCCTATTAAAAATAATCTAATATAGTCAAATTAGGAGAACGAGGAGGTCTCAGAAAAGGTCCATGGTTAGCCAGCTTCTTGTCATCAAATGTAAGAAATTGGTAACTGGAACTGTTCTGTGCGGAGGGGCGCAATCATGTTGTTAAAAAGTTTGCCAGAGGTAAATTGTTTAAATATTGATTTTGTAACTCTTCTAGAACATTTAAGTATCTCTCTCCTACAAAAATTAATGCGTAATTTAAAGTGGAGAGATAATTTACTTTGCATTATTAATAAATTACCATTTAAGTATTCTTCATAAAAATGTAGTTTTACTATTTCATCATTTCTTACAGCAATCTTACTGCATAAGGATTTGAATTACTTCAAAAATGAGAACTGTGTTAAAAAGGACATTTTTCGTAATTTTTGATTCATTAGTCCAAATTATGTTGTCTAAAATCAACGGTCGTCTTCAATCATCTTTATTATAAATTCGCAAAATTGCTCTGGTTCCGGCAATTCGGTATCAGGTGTTGAACCAAAGATATTAAATAAGGGTGGAAGTTATGTTTCAACAGAATTCTATGTATTGAGATCTTTGAGATTTCTGTTTGTAGAGCCATTAGTCTTATCCATGTCATAGGGTATGCCGCAAAATATCCCAGAATTGCAATTTTGACATTTTCGTCATTGAAAATAAGTTATCTTTTATGCATTTTTGCCTTAACGGTGCCAAAATTTTTGAAAATTAGCAATATTTGTTTTACACTGTTCCGAGACCGTTTTTATCAGCAAATATTTGGCATGTTCTTGATAAAACTTTGTTACATTCTTCATAAAGAAATTTAAATAATCTTCTTGTATATAATTTAATCTCCCTTGCATGTTTCTATTAATAATTATCAAATGACAAAAAATAATTACATTTCTGTAGTGCCCTGTTGTTTTACTTTTGACGCGTTTAGCCGTCTGTTTTACGATACAAAAATGTTAAATTGTCAATATTTCAAAAACTAAAATTTTTTTGAATAGACCACCTTATTCAAAGCCCCCTTATTTTTAATGCTAAATACAACAACATTATAAAAATAGGGGGTTTATATTTAAAAAAATTGACTTTTAATGATGTTTTCAAGATAATAGTTAATGTTAGTTTTTGATCATCCTGTATTTATTTTTATCAAAATATACACATAGTACATTAAGGTAGAAGATTCCTTTCTAGAAGGAAACCAACCCCAGTTAAATAATAAATGCTTTCATATAGGAAAAATTTATATGTTATGTTTAGGGCTGCAAACGCCATTTTTGACAAAATTTAATTGGACTTCTTGTTTATTCTTCAAGTGCCTTCTCCATTGCGTAGGTTGGCAATCATAATAGCTATTTTAATTTTCGAGGCAGTTGCTCTAAATAGTTGTTTTGAACTGCATCCAAACCATTCCCTTAGGTTTTTTAGCCATGAAATTCGTCGTCGTCCTACGCCTCTTCTGCCACTTATTTTGCCTTGGATTATGAGCCGTAAGATGCTGTACTTTTCTCTCCGCATAATGTGTCCGAAATATTGCAGTTTTCTCTGTTTTACTGTTATCTCGACTTCCTTTTCTTTCCCCATTCTTCTCAACACTTCGGCGTTCGTAACTCGATCCACCCACGAAATCCTCTGAATTCTTCTATAGGTCCACATTTCAAAAGAGTTAAGTCTTCTCATTGCCTCTGGATTCAGTGTCCATGCTTCCATTCCATAATATAGAACACTGTATACGTAACATTTAGTCAGTCGTATTCTCAGGGCTAACGTTAGATCTTTGCTGCAGATAACCTTTTTCATTCTAATAAAGTTGGCACGTGCTTTTTCAATTCTGGTTTTTATTTCGACGGTATAGTCATTATTTTCTGTTATTAGGCTTCCCAAGTAAGTGTACTTCTTAACTCTTTCTATGTGCTGGCCTCCTACCATTAGGGTTTCATTATTATTGGTGTTGTTTTTATTAATTATCATGAACTTGGTCTTTTTCGTGTTAAGAGAGAGTCCATATTCTCCACTAACTCTTAATATTTTATTCATTATTTTTTCTAGGTCTTTCAAACTATCAGCTATTATTACGGTGTCATCTGCATACCTAATATTGTTGATTAAAACTCCGTTTACTTTTATCCCTGCTGTTTCAGATTCAAGACTCTCCAATATGACTTCTTCAGAATAAGCGTTAAATAGTAAAGGTGACAATATACACCCTTGTCTGACTCCCCTTTGTATTTCCACATCTCCGGATATTTCCTGTCCTATTTTTACTGCCGCTCGCTGATTGTAATACAGATTTGATATCAACCTTAAATCTTTTTCATCCAAATATTTGCTTCTGAGAATCTCTATCAGTTTGTCATGTTTAAGCTTTGTTGTAATCTATGAAGTAGACATAGAGGTCTTGATTGATATCCAAGCATCTTTGAGTAAGCATATTAAAAGCAAATAATGCTTCGTTTGTACCCAGCCCGTTCCGGAAGCCAAACTGTGTGTCACTAATATCCAGCTCCAATTTGGAATCTATTCTAGCGTGTACAATTTTTAAAAGGGTTTTCAAAGTATGTGACATGAGACTGATTGTCCGATAGTGACTTCTTGTTTAGTATGATATAATTTGCTAAAGGACCCAATTTTCTAATGGTGAGGTGTACATGTCTGCCCCGTAATGAGAGGAACCAATGTGTTCGAAACTGGTTTAGATAGCGGACACTACCTATGGAAAATATGTCCACCTTTTCCTGATAGTTTCAGAATTTCTTGAACACATATTAATGTTGGTATATTAAATATGTAATAACATATCTCAAATTCAATGGATACTGGCTGTATATTTCATATTCATAGTCACCTTAAAAAGTAATGATCAAACTTTAAATTTAGTGTATGATTACATTAAATTTAATGGAAGAAATTAATTTAGATTAATGTAAAAATTATTAAATTTAATGCATTACATTAAATGCATTTAAGAAACGTTTATGAAATTTGTTTCCAACAAATTTATCTTAAACTTAATGCATTTCGTTTTTACAGTGTACGTTAATTAAGCATCTTCACTCTCTATAAATTTTTCAGAATACTCTAGGTAAAAACTAATTAATTTTTCCTAAACTTAAGGTAGAAAACAAAAAATATTTTCGACGTGGTGGTTGACGATTAGCTTCGGCGGTGGTGTGGGCGTGACTTGTGCTAAGAGTTAATTTTCTATATGTATAATAGTTACGCTTACACCAGACTGTACTTCGAACCCAGAAACGATTGATCGTGAAGCAAAGAATGAAATCCTAGATATCAACTTTATGTTTAATTTTTGAAACAAATAAAACAAATTGGCGTTTTAAGTTTGTAATTTTCTTCATTTAAATGTTCGTTAAAAAATTAACACCTGTCATTTCATGCTGGTTTTAATATATGTATTAAATAAAGCATGAATGATTCTATAGTGTGTTCACGGATGGAGTACTGAACTCCAGTAAACTTCAATATTTTTGATTTCTCGGGGAAAAGTTTTGCTTGCCATCAGAGATCAGAAACAGTGATCAAAGTCATGATAACGTATACAGGGTGTTCAACATATGCAAAAGTGTAGAATTAATCTCAAATAAAATATTGTTATTTATAATTTTTTTACAAATTTTATTTAAATAAGTTGTTCCCAAATAAATACGCAGTTTAATAAACAAGAATACAAAAATGTTACCTTTATTTTGTTTTTATAAATTTATATTGTGAATCAACAATAAGTTTGAAATAAAAAGATCATTATTCCACATATTGACCTCCTACTGGTTCATATTTTTCCAATATTTTTCTAAATTCTTCATGCACACATGCAATCATATTTCCATTTATAGTTGCAACAACATCAACCATTCTTTTTTAGTAGGTCAATGTTGTCATTAAAATCATTGTTGTAAATCTTTTGCTTTAAGTAACCCGATAAAAAATAATTCAATGGGGTTAGATCAGGTGACGACGCAGCCCAGACCATTAATCTGAAACAGCCAAACCACCTATCCTGGAACTAAATATTTAATCTATTTATCACTCGTAATGTAGAGTGAGCAGGACATCCGTTTTGTTGAAAAATAAGGTTTCTTGCAAACTCTAAATGTTCATCCTCTATTTCGATCATATGGTTAGAATTTACACATACGAATGTTGATTTAAATTGTTTACTGAAAAAATAAGGTGTGTAAAGAGACCACTCCATTAGTCGTAAAGTTGCCTAGTCGGAAAATAAAGAATCTCTTAACTAAAATTTTTTTATCCCATATTGAAACAAAACTACAAACGACGAGCATCATCTCCATTTTGCAGTTTGTTAATAAATTTTGGTTTGAACGTCCCAAATTTGTTGCTTACTAAAATATTATGAACATTATTTAAATTTATTAACTATAACTAAGGTGTCTGCTCGTTTCCTTACGAATAATTTCGGATTTTATTGTACTGAATCAAAAACCACCAAGACGACAGCGTCATTACGGTTGTAGTGCTTTTTTACCTTCTTAATATTTTTCAAATTCCCAGCGATACCGAATTTTGAATTAATTGACGCATAACCTTTTGAGTTACGAAAATATCTGGGTACTTTTCATTGAATATGTCAATCACATATGGATAAGAAACATCTCCAATTTCATAACATTTTACTAGGTTAGTTCATTGTTCTAAAGTTAGTATAATTTGTTGTTTAGTAACACTTTTTCAATCAAAAATAGGAACGTTCATTACAATGCCTTACCTCAAAAATTTTATATGTCTGTTGAAAATTAAATTATTTTTTTTAAAACTATGTATTTAGGCTTTGTTTTCATTGTAGAACAACTTAGTTAAATAAAATTTGTAAAAAAATTACAAATAAGAGTATTTTAATATTAGTTCTACATTTTTAATATTTTGAACACCCTGTATACGTTATCATACCTTTGATCACTGCAGCAAAACATTTTATCAATAATGACTTTTTTTCAAAAAATCAAAAATATTATAGTGCGGTACCCCATCAGTCGATAAACTTTATTTTTTCTAGTAAATCAGCCCATCATTAACAGTCTGACAATAATTTAGTCGATGAATAAATTCTTTTTGAACATTGTTAATGACATCTGCTTTTATGTTTTTTTACTTCCTGGCGTATTTGAACTTTCAGGACTGTTGGATCAAGTATTGTTTAGTTTTTAATATCTCCAAGAAATAATCAAGGGTGGTCAAATCTCTTGACTTGGCTGGTTACTCAATTGTCCCTCTTCTGCCTATCCAACGACTCAGAAAAACCTCATTCAAATAAGCACGGATATTGGCAGCGTAGTGAGGGGCGGGGCACTCCAACATGTTGGAAAAATGGTTACTCTGAAACATACCAGCTTTTTTAAAAATTTTCTGGATCGGCCCTTAGTGGGTATTTATTTTTTAGTCTAACTAAAAATATAAATGTTATTTGACCATGTAACCTCTTGCAGTTGTTAATAAATTAAATTTCCAAACTAAACTAATCTGAACTAACTGAAACATATATAATGGAAATTTACCTTTATTTCATGAACTTAAAACTCTAAGAAAATTATACATCTTTTTATAGCAGTCTATTATAGGAATGTATTTACCCCAGTCCGTAAAGGGAAATTACTTAATTAACTTTACAATTATATTGATTGAAAGCCTTTGTAGTTTGAGTTTACTACGAGCTTCTTGTAGTTCAATAATACTTTTATTTTTCTCGATTGCAGTTGAGTTTAAAATGAAACCCCTGAATAAAAACAAACCTGATTTCATAGTTTCTTTTAATTCATACATAAAATACTTATTTTATATTGGATTTTAATAACCACAAACGATATTTTCTGGAAAATATAGCTTATTTAGACGTCACTTTTCCGCTGAAAAAAAGTACGTGACGTATTTTCATTTCGGTGTTTCACTCTGTACAATCGGTAAAGTAAACTCTTCTTCGAGAAGTCGAAGAGAACCGGCACTATTTGAGGGCTTTTCCACTAAGGCAGCATTTATTCTACGTTTGTCCGTTATACCGGCAAAAGCACGCGAGACCGCTTTGCAGTCTTCTTCGATAACAGGAATCCGCGATCTTTTTTCTATGAAAGAATCGCTTGAAACTGTTTAGTATTTTTATATTCGCTGGAAAATACTTCGTGAAAAAAAAACAGTATAAAACAAATTTTGTTTCAAGAATATTTTAACAAATCTTTTGGGTCAATTGTTTTTCTTGTGATTGGGAGTGAAGAATAAAATATTTGGTGATTGTTGCTGAGCTGTTTTGGGAAAAAGATAAATCATGTATTATTACAGGTGAGTTTTTGTTCAGTATTTAATAATTGAAAATAATAATCTAATAATGACAGCCGTTCAAAGGCTAATATATATATATATATATATATATATATATATATATATATATATATATATATATCTATATATATATATATATATATATATATATATATATATATATATATATATATATATATATATATATATATATATGTGTGTATGAGTAAAACTGATTTTTAAAATTCAAGAACACTTTTGAAAAAGTACCAGAGTGTTAGTTACGGTTGAAAATGATCACAACTTCTTTATGAAGCGATTTTGAGATGCGTCTTTTAAAGTGACATTAAATACCGATTTTTCACATTAATTCAATTAGTACTGTATACAAAAAATAATTATTTCATCTCATAAACTGAAAGACATTTGTTGTAGGGATCGAAAACTCATATGATATCTTTATTTTGCTCTGTATTTTCGAAAAATTTTGTATACAGACGTGTGCTTTTAATTTTTAGAACATTTTTTGAGGATATTCGATGGGTACTCGATTTCCGTATTTTTTTTACATAACCTATATAGCTCGTGCAAATGACTGATTTGTTATTGTGAATTCATTTAGATAATGTGAAATGCTTGAAATAAGAAATAAATCTAGCTAAATTGGAACAGTTTGCTTTTTATTGAAAAATTCTGAGCTTGATTGAAAATAGCAATAAATTACGTAACTCATTTTCTGAAACACATTTTTAAGATAGAAATTATGAAAAAATAGTTTTTATCTAAGGTAAAATACTGCAAACTGTTAATTTTATTATTTTACAAATAACTATATGAATACTTCTACTAGATTCGCACTGAATTACTTAATACTATGTCTTTTTTTTATTCTTTATTAAATAATTTGTTTAAACACGTTTTATATTAATTTATGTACCTCTATTTTTTTCTTCAACCCTTAATTCTAAAAACTGCACAATATTTAATATGGTTTATTCAATAACTGTAGAAATTAACGATATCCAAATGCTTTCTTTTAAATTATGATCGTTCTGTTTTAAAAAAAAAAGAAAAATCGCTTGTCAAAAAGACTGATTAAATAAATTGTATCAATGATCTTTTTTCAAATATTGTTATGTGTTTACTGAAGGGATGGTTTCTTACTTTCTTATCAATATCATTTTCACCTGTTTCAAGGAACTATTGAATAATCTTCAACAACAACAAAAATTTCGAGATGCTAATGAATCTTATACTGTCAAAATGTAGTTTGGAGTTGAAAGCCACGGTTATAAGTTAGAAACTGTTAATTCTTTTTGTTCTGTTGGTTACTTTTTTCGATGCAGTTTTTTTACTAATTCATCCGAAATGTAGTTCCTTGTAGATTAAAAAAAAAAGAATTGTGTTCCGAGCTTTTTCAGTAAATACGTAAGCTTTTTGGTGATTGAGACTACTTTTCACCCTATTTTGAGGATTTATTATAAATCTATTGTATAAATGTTTGTACTTAATTATTTCACACGTGCCTTCAAATTTACAATCAATTCGACTTTGAGATGGAACAAAAATCCTAAAAGCTCAGTCTTATTTTCAGACTTTTGAAGTTTTTTCGATTGTAGAGGATGATTTTGGGGGTGTACTTGTAATTATAACCTCAGATTTGATTTCAGTTTGAAAAAATACTTGGCATGACATAAGTCCTTTTCGTTGGTTCTTTTCTTTTCTTTTTGCGATCCCGTATAATACCACAAAGGATAATTAATTTGCATATACTAGCAAAAAAGGATAAAAAATAGTTTTTCGGAAAGAGTTGATAAAAAAAGAGTAACAACAATTTCTTCGAACAATGATATGTGTTTACTTAAAGACAAACTCATTTCTGGTAGTGTGCTACTTATTTTTTTTTAAATTTTTTCGGAGCTTAAATTTTTGAAATTGGTAGGAATATATATATATATATATATATATATATATATATATATATATATATATATATATATATATATATATATATATAATATAGGAATTAATTTTTCTTGAACCATTAAATATATTTTTAGTTGGTTATTTTCTCGGGAATATGGTTCATTTTTATATTGAAACTACGTATATAAAGTAGTCATACTTATTGTATATATATATTTTTATTTTTCAGGACGTTTCGATTCTTTCGAATCTTTTTCAACTGATGCGGATGCATTAAGAACAGAGATTTTTGTTTTAACCAAAAATTAATTACATCACAAACCAATTGTAATCACTCACTCTTTTGTATATTCACTTTTAAAAGTATTTTTAAAAGTCCAGTTAGAAGAATGGCACTAAATTTTTAACCCTATAACTGCCTTGACTTGACTGAAGTCAAGGATATCTATATATATATATATATATATATATATATATATATATATATATATATATATATATATATTAAATAATTTTGGCTGAGTTTTAAATAGAAATGAACGTATTGGTCACTTAAATATCATATTATGTTCTAAAAATTCTCCATAGTACAACAAATAATTAAAAATATACTTTAAATTTTCAAAAATAAAAGTTACAGGTGCTTGCTTTAGCGGCAGATATAGTAATTACCGATATGTTATTGAAAACAGGTTTTCTATTATTGTACTACATGCATTAAATACATTGTATTGTGTGATGTTAATGAGACCAGGTATCAATATATTACTTACAAATAATTCATAATTAACGGTGTCATTTAGAAAACCGAGGGTTAATGCGCTTTGGAAGAACAAGGTTGCTCCCTTTTCAAAGAAAGTGATTTGTCTTTTTGTATTTCGAAAGTATCTGAACCCTTCAAACTCAAACCCTAGTTATTTTGTTTTCAAAACTTCTCCTAGAATATGATTGTATAAGTTTTTGATTGAAATGTAACAAGAATAATTTATTTAAACAAATATATACTAAATTTGTATTTTATGTAATAATAACCGCGGAGATATGAAATTTATTTCCACTGAATCAAAACAACATATTTATGTTTTCAAGGTCACTGAAGTAATGCCTCCGAAAGATGAAAATTCGTCCCTTATATCAAAAATACAAACAGTTTGACAAAATATTAATTTTCTCGGTTAATAATCCAAGTCTGTCACTGCAACATGAAAAAAAATAATTCCTATATATTTCTAGGGTCTCTGAAGCTAACCTTAAGGCTACTCTGTTCTTGTTAGGTTCTGATTCATCTCTAGCCTTAATAATGGCAACAAATATTCATATTCTCGCTTGAAAAACAGTTAAAATTTGTTTAAGAATGAACTACTGCCTTCATCCTTTTCCATATTTCTTCTCCCTTTATATTATCCATTGCTCCTTTCAATCTTCTTTAAATTGTAAAGAATTCGCCATTGAAAACATGAAAGTATGGTGTTCTGGAATTAGTAGAAACAACGTTTTATTTTTCCGTAGTCATTATTACAACAAATATTTTTTGCATTGTATAAATAAATTTTTCTTATTACTTTTCAATGATAAACTAGATCGATCAGCTTCTAATAAATGTTTTGATCAATTTAATAATTATTTAAAGAAAACAAAATAAGAACGACTTTTTTAAAATAATAAAATAAAAAATATAAAATAATTTCTTCTAGCCCCCTACCGATTTATAACCCCATACAGATTCCTAACACAATATTCATTGTTCTGAAAATTTGTGATTGTGAATTTTCAATAGCTATAGAAATACTTAAAACGAGAAACAAGGGATCTATGCAATAGATAATAGTAAGCAGTATAAAGTGTAGCTGTTGATGAGAAAACCCACACCACAGTTATTATCTATTGCACCTCACATTTTTCGACTTGAATTTTGCAATTATTTTCATAGCTATTAAAAATTCATAATCAATAATTTTCAGGACAATGTGTATTCAGGTAGGAATCTATATGGGGTTATACATCGTTATGGGACTAGAAGAAATTATTATATCCTTTTTAGTCCTTATCAGAAAAGTGAAATATTATTTCTATCCTGAGTAGTTAATAAGGAACCTGTTTGATGATATATTTGATTCTGAATCCACAAGAGTAAATAGGTGTAATATAGGTAATTGTATAGCGAAGTGTTTGTACCACCATGTGGCTCGCAAAATACATTGGCAGCATTGCTATTCCCCCATTAACCCCTGTAAACACCCTCATTTCTTGTTGCTTTTGGCAATTTAGATCTACCAAATTTATACTGTGTGATTTGTGTTTATAGTCTCTTGTATATTTTTATTCTTACTCTATGTTAACCTTACTTCTCTTGCTTGTCTCTATCTCTGTTGTCACTAAATGCTAAAAAATCTAAATTTTTCACAGTAAATCTTTCCCTACAGCTCAAACCGTCTATTTTAATTTAATCTACAGTTCACACAAAGCTCTCGGTCGGTTATATTTTTTTACGGTGCGCGAAACGTCAAACGCAAGAACTGTCATCATACATTTGAAATTTAAAAAGTCGTCAACTTTTCGTGCGCAAGAACTGTCATTATACGCTTGAAGTTTAAATTGTCGTAAACTTTTCGTGTAATTTTATGCGCAATTTTCTTAAATTTTCATTTCGTAAGAACCTTCTACAAAGTATTAGAAAACTTTTTAAAAAAAGATGAAGGAAATCAGTAAAGTCGTTCTCAAGTTATGGCGTGACCAAGGTAAATAGGGATTCATTTATTTATATATATATATATATATATATATATATATATATATATATATATATATATATATATATATATATATATATATACCAAATAAACAAATACACAAACAAGCAAACAAGTAAGCAAGTTAATATTGCATTGTCATCCAGTTCTGAGCTATGTTTAAAGTTTCAAGTATCTAGCTCAACGGCAAATTAGTTTAAAATGAATTGCAAAATTTGTACCGAACAGACAAAAATCGATTGCAAAAATTGTATCGAACAGACAAAAATCGATTGCAAAAATTGTACCAAACAAACAAATAAACAAGCAGACAGACAAGAAAGTAAGTTAATATTAAATTGTCATCCAGTTATGAGCTATGTTTAAGTTTCAAGAGTCTAGCTCATCGAGAAGTTAGTTTAAAACCTATTGTGAAATTGGTACCGAGCTGATAAACAAACAGACAGACAAGAAAACAAGTTAATGTTGCATTATCATTAAGTTCTGAGCTACGTTTAAAGTTTCAAGTCTCTAGCTCATCGGGAAGTTAGTTTAAAATGGATTGCAAAATTGGTACCGAAGAGACAAAAATCAATTGCAAAATTTGTACCAAATAAACAAATGAACAAACAGATAGATAGATAAGAAAGCAAGATTATCTTGCATTGTCATCCATTTCTAAGCTATGTTTTAAGTTTCAAGTCTCTAGCTCATCGGGAAGTTAGTTTAAAACATATTGCAAAATTTGTACCGAACAGATAAAGAAACAGACAGACAAGAAAGCAAGTTAATATTGCATCGTCATCCAGTTCTGAGCTATGTTTAAAGTTTCAAGTCACTAGCTCATCGGGAATTTAGTTTTTAATCGATTGCAAAATTTGTTCCCAACACACAAGAATCGGTTGCAAAATTTGTACCAAACAGAAAAAAAGTTAAATGACTCGTCTGTGGGCTTGAGTCACACTGATAATAGGATACCAGTGTTGTCAATTTGTCACAATTTTTATATATCAATTAAATTAAAATGATATGTTTTACTATTACATATTTTTTTTCTGTTAATGATTATTTAATATTGAAATAACTTTCTCCGTATTATTTATATTAGTAAGTAATTTTTATACAAAAATTGTAAATATGTGAATAAGTGCGAAGCAAGTAAACTGCCAAGAAAACAATCTACTATAAAAAGACTCTTTTCTAAAAAAAAAAGTGAGCAAAATTCTACATCCTGCACCCTGCTATGAAACAGAAATAAACAGCGATGTCTGAGATGAATATTTAAAGAATATGAATATTTTATACTGAGGGTAAAACAAGACTAAAAACAAATATGGAGAGAATTATAATTCTAGTTTATATCACATTTAATATTTTATCTTAAAGTATATACAGGGTTCTTCCGCCCGGATATTTAAGCAGGTTTGGACTCAGCAGAGCAGACAGCAGTTGTCACCGTGATCGAGTCCAAATGAGCTTATAGTATCCAAAAGATAGTAGTAGAATAAGTTTTGGACATAATAATGTCAGTAGCGGCTGGTACGTTAAAAAAGTAGGGGTTGTAATTCCAATGATACATTAAAAACATACATATTTATAAAACCTGCAATAGGCACCGGTGGATGAAAAAATAATAGTTTTTAAAAACTGAGTTAGTAAAAAATAAATAACTAAACATAAAGAAGGGAGTAACTTTTAAAAGTATAGCAGTCAAAACAGAATGCACGTATAACTTACTGTGTGAATTATATATAAAGAAGATACATACACAGATCTTTGGCGTTAGCAAACTTATTAATAACCCGCCAATTGAAATTAGGTATGTTTTCGATAAGATTCCTTTCTTTAGAAAGCATTGCAAAAGCAGAAAGTCTTTCTTGGTTCATGGTATTCCGTAAAAAGGTTTTTATCCATTTGAGGGTAGAAAAGCACCGTTCTGCTTCAGCCGATACCATTAAAATAGTAATCAAAATTTTCAAGAATTTTTGAACTCCACCAAATGTCGCATATAGCGCGATATTTTGCGAAAAATACTCATAAAGTACAAGAAGTTCCGAAACTGATCTAAATTTTTCAGTTTCATATATAACGGTGAGTTTTGTATGGAATTTCTGTTTAATAAAAAAGGGGTAAATTTTAATCGTATCCTTAAATTTTTGTTCGGGAGAACGTGTACTACATTTAATTCACTGTTCCGAAAAGAAAACTGACTGCTACCAAGTAATCTGTAAAGCTAAGTCGTTCTTTTGCTTAAATAATTATATCACCAACTTCTTTTGCTCCCGAGAAAACTCCGCGGAATCATCGAGTTTACATCGTTTTGAAGTAGATGGAGATGGCTCAACATCGTTTGAGGTAATATTATTTATAATTTCTGTTAATTTTGATTCAAATGATAAAATATTTCTATTTGCGATAACAGCGTCAATTTGTCTTGTTTGAAACTTAACCAAATAACAAATCAACTTGAGGCATTATTTTGTAAAATAAGTTTAACCATGAAAGGAAACTCTTGCTTTTGAGAATTTTAACATACCTTGATGATTGGTTTGTGACGCGTTTTCGTAGGCGGGGAGCGGGGGAGCAAGGTCGTGCTCTTCGGCTCTTCTTCGTTCACGGCAGCGGAACATCGGTCAGTGGATATTTCTCGTGCAGGCAGTCATCGGTCAAATGCTCAGCGCAGGGATATTGGGTCAGCGGCATCTACGTATATTCGGGATATCCCTGCTCTCTCAACTGATCAACGGTTTGACTGCCTGAAGGTCAAAACATCCACTCGGTGGTCGGTTCTCGGGCGCCACCCTCGGGATTTAATGTGGTCGAGGGCCCACTTTATGCACCGGGCAGCTTGTTACAGTGGAGAAACGACAAAACAGGGGTCAATTGTGCGTATTAGTGCTGGCTGCCGGCTGCCAATTGTTACATGTAATGGTAAAAATGGGACTAGGTAAGAAAACAAACGGTTATAAAACATCCTGTATCCTGTATTCCATTCTTTTATACAAAGACATGGCCTAAAACTAACTTACAATCTAAGATGGACAATAATATAAACAATTACACAGTCTGGAGGGCAAGAGTATGTTTCAAGAGCTGATCACGGTAGCTCATACTGTTCGGTTGCGCTAAAGACGGTAACCCGGCGGTATCATTCACGACGCTATTCACGTACCTCGTACTATACGGTTGCGACGCTATTAATAATATAACCCGGCATCGTTCGGCGATAGACGGCGTCTCTACACGGCGACGGTCTTTACACGCGGCGGCGGCGATAGGCGTCGGGGCGGCGATAGGCGTCAGGGCAGCAGTTGTTTAGCGCCCTTGTCAACGGACCTCGGCGGGCACCTGGCGGTAAAACACATTCCTGGTCATTACGGAAACAATAACAAACTTATGGCATCAGTGCGTGTGTGTATCGGTGACGGTAGGAAAGAACGAAAGGAACTGACGCTGCCCGTTCTTATAAGGGTCCTCGACAGCGTCAGCAGGATGGAGCGACATTGCCCGTTCTTATAAGGGTCCTCGACAATGCCGACCAATAGCGGTACGAAATTAGGAAAGGAACCGTCACTGCCCGTTCTTATAAGGGTCCTCGACAGTGACGGTAGGATGATACAACATTGCCCGTTCTTACAAGGGTCCTCGGCAATGCTGGCCATTAGAGGGGTAGGACGTAAGGAAGGAAGTGTATGGTAAACACCATATACACACAAGCCTAGCCTCACCTACATTACTAGACCAGGAAGGCGCGGCCCAACAGGCGACCCAGTCCAGTCCGTTTGGACTGTTGACCCGGGTGGAGAACGTTTAGTTCTCAGCGAAATAATGGTCTGCTCGGACTTAATTAGACGGCTCGAGCTCCCACTACGCTGACGTGTGACGGTGTGCGATGATCGCGCATACGATACTGTTGTATGCGGCGCGCGATTTCTATGGTCGGACGCTCTGAAAATCTCGGAAAATGATATTTTCCGGCATAGCGCGGTAAATCTAATTATATACCGGTAATCTTGAGACCTTTAACATTGTTTTCCCGCAAGAATCAGATTTTTCGGATGTAAATTAAATAAATTAAATCCCGGCGAACATACACTTGCCCAAAAATTTAGTAACTTCGTTACAGGTTCGTGGTACTAACGTCTACTGTCATCTAAGATTTTTTTCATTGTCTCTAGAATGCTCCCTTTGTATTCGAATACAGCACAAACAGCTCTAGAATTAAAATTGTATGTTGTTGGAGCCGAACGAGTTAAGTGTTTGTTGACAATTTGATCTAGTATTGCGGTTCTTGGAGGACTATTTGAAAAAAAAGGACAAATCCCTTAAAAATTGGAAAAAAATATGCGGACATTTTTATTGGCGGATGCAGCGTTTAACATTAATAAATTTAATTGATGTAAATAACAATGCACAGCAACATGAGCACTGTTTTTTTTTGTAACTGCCTGCACCCCATTTGACGAGCCGCTCATATTTTATAGAAAATAAAAAAAGCGCTCACTTGGTTTTACTTACACATACAGAAAGATAGAGACCAGGCACTGCATTATATTTAACTGCTTTTCTAGAATCTCTCCCAAGAGATTCTTAAAAATGTCTAACGCATACACGATGGTTTTTATAAATTCTTTCGTAACTCGGAATCCCTTGAATTCGGAAACTGAAATCGGACACTGTATTTGTCAGTTTGGGACAGAGCACTTAATTTTGGATAGTTTTTTTCTCGTCAAACATTTTCAATCTCTTTAAAACGTAACAAAATATCTTGATTAAAGTAAAAACACAGCCACTTTCACAAAAACTAAAATACGGGTACAGTTGTCATCATGCATAGAAATATCGCACAGTAGACATTACGGTTGTATTCTAACCTGAACTAAAGAATGCTTGAAGAAGAAACCTTTACTTGATACTGGCAGGGTCACTCGCGATTAGAAACAAAAGTTCAAATGCTCGTCCAGTGGGTTGCATATGGGAAATTTTTCTAGTAGAGGAATATTTTGTTTGGCAAATTAAACACAGGTTTGCAAGACGATTTGTAACTTACATGAAGCTTAAGAGACGAAATTAATCTCCACGTCTTAGATAGGCAGCTCCATATACGTTCCAATGGATTGGCTTGGTTTGCATTAGAATTGCACACCAGGAAAGCAATAACGTTTTCAGGCGTAATACTGTAATACAGACAAATTATTAATGATGTTTAAGCGAACTAAGTTAAATTATTTCAATGTTTGACTGCTGTTCGCGTATAATCTAGGTAAAAAATTGATTTAAATTTAATCATTAATCATTATCAATAGAAACTGAAAAAATATTTGTATTTATATGCATTAATATGTTTTATTTTACTTTACATTTTTTTTGGAGGTTGCGCAAACCTAAGGAAAAGCGGCCACTGAATACTTTTAATATTTTTGACAAAGATATGGTAAATGGTAATTATTTTTTTATCGTCAAAATTTCTGAGAATCTGATATTTTAAATTATATTTGTTTGTTTACATTGCTTTACGAAGACACCAACCATATGATTATTTCCGCCGATTTCACGCCTATTCTGTTTTTTGGTAACTATACTGGGTGTAATTTTTAATGATTTCACTACGATATTTCAGAAACCACTAGTCACCAGTTAATCCTTGCTCAATAAGACCAATCTTTTTAAAAATTTTTCGAGGTGATTTTGTAAGATAAACAACGTTATATGAATTAATTGGTGAAACTAATGATAAAATTGATAATATGTGCGAGAGAGTTGCCGCACATTTAAAAAAATGCATAGTTTTTGTAAAAAATGTTATTCATAAATTAACATAAACAGTTTTCTCGTAAAACATGCAAAAATAAATCCCTAAACTTTTATACTAAAAAATTAAAATAGAAAACAAAAACACCTGTAAAGGAGCATCTCTCCGTTACCCTAGGGGGAGACACCTCATTAATAGAGGGGATGTCGCACATCTTTAAATCTAATTCTTTTGTACTTTTTTTACATCTCTGTTCGCGAACAGATGTTGCAAAGATTACCGTACATTATACATGTCGCATGAAGTCATTGTTGCCATTTTACACACCGTAACCAATCAACTATTTTCGTCGTCTTCGAACACTGCTTAAAACATTTGACAAAAACAATCATACCTACCGGTGTCATTACTTTTGTTTATTAAAATTTCGTCGTCGTTGTCACTCCTGATGTCTTCATCTGATATTTTTAGGGTTGGAGTTTTAGCCTCTTTTTTTTTTTATCTAATTTTAACGACTTAACTTTGATTTTACAATTCTAGTTTTTATTTGTCTGTTTGCATTTATTTTTCGTTTATAATATTTTGCGGAGAATTCAGTACTGTTGCAACTTGTTTCAATCTTTTGCTAAAGGAAATTGGTATAACATGAATTGTAGAAAACTGTTTCAAACATTTGCTTGGTGTAATAGAGTCACGTTGTTCTATTTTGATCGACCAAAAGTGTAGGAGCTGATTCTGGAGGCATAAGTCCAGGTTTAGATTTGTTCAATGCTCTTTTGGAATTTCAGCTGCTCAAGTATAAGAAAAGAGTGATTTGGAGTTGCATTCGGATGGAAAGAAAAACTCCCTGTAGCTTTCAATCCGTAACAGTATGTCCCACCTGGCCCATGCTTTACTGATAACTGTTCTAACTTGAGAACTTGTTAAATATCTGCAACTATGATTCTTCATCCATAGCTGCGCTACTTGATTAAAATATGCTTTAAAATAATGAAAAAACTCCTGTTTAAAGGTAAGCATGAAAGAACAATATCGTTATCGTCAGCAACTTGAAGCATTCCATAATCTGTACTATGCGATGTGTGACCATCTTGTATCAGCAGACACTTTCCATCTATTAAGAATAAATTGTTTTTTTTAGCCAACACAGAAATAACTCGAAATTGATAAATGAAGATTTTTTATCTATATAAAGCTTAGATCCTCCAGACAAACCATCCGAACAAGCTGATTTTCTGTTAATGCCTTTAAATATCAGAATCGGTGGAATGTATTTTCGGTCAGCGTTAAAACACATTTAAAACCTTTTCAGCATTACAAAAATTAAGTTCGAAAAATGCAGAAATGATTTTTTAGATAATCGTATGCCAAATATGTAAAGCCAAAGATCATGTTCGTATCGTAATTTTTCCCAGAGAAGATTGCTATTTAATAATAAGTAATCATAAAATTGACACTTTACCCCCGCTTCTCATTTTAAAACGAGAATATCAAAAAATCAAGAATTGCGTATCAAGATATTATGAACTACCTTTTGAAACCAAAATCGAGTTATTATCTCCATTTGATCAAGAGATATAGATAAATTTCTCAATGACAATTTACTCCTTTTGAAATATTGAAAAACTCTTTCTTGATGGGTGTATATATGGTATGGTCACCCTTTCCCCAAAATTTCGTGGTTATGTCTTTAACTGTGCGATGGTATGTCAGTCAGTCAGAATAACGTTATTTATAAGTACAAATTAGACAGCACGACGTGATATGTGTAAACTGAATAATAGTCATTTCTTGTAGATTTTGATTCGCTGAATTTGAATCTGGCAGAATTGCTCCATCACATCAGGTTCTTTAAATACCCTAACTTAAAAGTGCGAGAAATGCGATTTTGGCCTATATTTGAGGATATGTATCATTATGACATTTTTTCCTCAAAAAACTCTACAGCATTTTAAAGTAAAAGTCTTACTCTTTCAAATGCTACTGAGTTTGCTCAAATATCTTTCTTTTTCTTAAAGATATTTAATTTTGAACATTTCAAATTGCATGAATTTTTCAAATTTTGAAAACCTTTCCTGACCGATAAGCTTTTAAGCGATAATTCTGATAAACCATTGATATTTTAGGGCTACCAAAGCATCGCTTAATCCAAATTTATCATTAGTTATGTAAAATAAATTTGTTTAAACAAATTATTGCAAAATTTATGATTTTTCAAATAAATGCTTCCAATTGCAATTTACAAAAATAAACACGTTCAAAGGAGTTGTTTTCGTTATTAGGATATATTTTGTTATAAATAAAGTATTAAATAACAAACTTTGCAATTTAAATATAAACTCTTTTTAACGATATGTATTTGTAGAATATGGTTTTTGTGAATTCTGAATATACATTCTTAATTATTTTTAATGATAGTTTGAGGGTTTTTTAAATTGCAAAAGAAATTATTTATAATTTTCTTTACAACAAAATACATCCTAGCACCAATAACGACTCCTTTAAAAGTATTTATTTATGTAAAATGCAATGGAAGCATTTATTTAAAAAATAATGAATTTCGCAATAATTTGTTGAAACAAATTATTTAAACAAATTTATTTTGCAAAACTAATGATAAATTTGGATTGAGCCATGCTTTGATAGCCTGAAAACATTCGTGGTTGATCAAATTTGTCGCTTAAAAGCTTATCAGTCATAAAAGGGAGTTTCCAAAACTTGAAAAATTCATGCAATTTGAAATTTTCGAAATTAAATATCTCGAAAAAAGAGAAAGATATTTGTACAAACTCAACGGCATTTTAAAGAGTAAGATTCATACTTTAAGATGCTATATATAACTTTTTGAGAAAAAATATACATAACCTCAAATATATGCCCAAATCGTCTTTCTGCATTTTTAAATTAAGACATTTAAAAAGCTTGATGTGATGAAGCAATTGAATTCGAATTTAGCGACCCAAAATTGCTGTGTTGTAGATAGGCTATTCCCTAAAAATAAAATATTTTTGTGTAAAAGTATTTGCAAAATAAGATTGTAACTGAATATAATGGTAGTTCATGCATAAATCACTTATTTCTTCTAAATAATTCATTCGAGAGTATCTAATTTTAAAAAAAAATCATGGTGCCTTATAGGTATTTAGACAATATCAGTAGCATGTAATTGAAGGGGGGGGGGGGTATAGAGTGCCTTTTCTACTTTCATACTTTTGAATAAAGTTACTTTCAAGATTAATATTTTATGTCATTTGTGTCATATTTTCTTAATTTATGTCAAATTTTCGCTGGATATGCTTGTTTATTTTTAATCTTGAATTTTGTGGGGAAAGCATAGACATTATCTGACACAAACTCTCTTTAAAGTGTAGTAAAATAAAAACATCTGTTTGGAACAATCAGTAATTTCTCTCTTTTAAAAAATCTACAGGTACGCATTGATAATAACATTAGTCATCAGAATTACCTGCAGTTACGCCTCTGTCCAAAAAAGCGAAAATAAAGTTTATTTTAATTTTGGCGTAACACGAACGGCAGATGCTTCAATATAGCAATAAGATTGTATATTTTTACACTATTTGTGACCGTCTGCAAGTGTTGACGTCTACTAATGTTACTTACTGTTCGAAAATGCGTGTATTTAACTGACGTTAAATGTCCGTAGATAATTTAACGACTTATGGTCTTTAAGTAATTAGTATTAATTGCAATAATTTTTTTATGGGTATTGTACCGGAAGATTCGTTAAGTTAGTGTTCTGGGAGCAACATATTTTTACTCTAAGAAAATACTTATATGGACAAAAGTAATACATATCTACGCACAATTTGGCTTCAGCGACATTCGATAGAAAAAAGAAAATCATATACATTCCCTTCTGTTTTGATAGTGTTAATATGTTATTTGTTTTCATTATAGCATATCAACAAAATTAATATATTCGACAGAAAAAAAATGATATATGCTTCCGTCTTTTTTGATACATTTTTTTTGGTAAAACTCTTAAAATCTTGGTATGCTATTTATTTTTATTATAGCATGTGGACAAAATTAATATGTATCTACGCACAATTTGGCTCCATCGACATTCGACAGAAAAAAGAAAATGGTATATACTCCCTTCTTTTTTGATATATTTTCCAAAACTACTCGTAACATTTTTTATTGGTAAAACTCTTAAAGTGTTAGTATGCTATTTGTTTTCATTCTAGCATGTGGACAAAATTAATACATATATATCAAGGAAGTTGGAAGGGGTAAAAGGAAGGAGAATAAACTAAATTTGGTTCCTCATGTAACTCTGTACTCCTCTCAATGTGGCTATGCTGCACTTGCGCAGTAGGTCAAGGGGCAGGACTGGATTTGAGAAACGTCTTATTTATATTGTTATATTGAAAAATTACAATTTAAAGTTCAGGTTATAAAACCACTAATGAAATAAACACTGCCTTAAAAGAAATTTAAACATAATTCTAAATAAAATCTTATATGTTAAAAAGGATCTGGCCATAGGGATTAACTATATGTTATTATTAAGTAAAGTGTTTTCCACGTACTTTAAAATAATTAATTTCTGATCAAAAAAAAAATGAAATGAAAAAAATGATAAAAACTACACACTAGCGCAAACAAAAAACTATAAAATCGTCGATCTATTAAAACATCTTCAGTATAATCTTACATATTGATGTAATACAAAAAACGTAGGTACTACCGAAAATAATGAATTTACGGGATCGAACCACGCGATTTACAAAACAATACCATACACTGATACATTGTTATAAATTAAAGTCTATACAAATGTCTTGACAACATACACAAATATAAATTCCAAAATTTAACTAATGATATTGCATCACACAACAAAGAAAATAAGCATCGAGGACGATGGCAAACAACCGCATTAAACATAAAGAATACGCCGGGACGCCGATCGTGTCGCAAACCCAGCCCTGGTTTCCCGTTCTCACATTGCTAACTTCATGCAACAAATTTACTACGAAATTTCTTTTTGCGCTTGCTCCACATAGCCAGTCGATGTCAATTTATGACATTTATTTTCTGCATGGTGGAATAAAAAATCCTATTCACTCCTTTCTTGATACATTTTCAAAACTATTCGTAATATCTTTTTATTGCCAAAACTCTAAAAGTATTAGAATATTATTTGTTTTTATTATATTATATGGATAAAATTAATACACATCTCCTCATAACTTGGCTTTAGCCACATTCAGCAGGAAAAATAAAGTCATATACACTTCCTTCTTTTTTGATAAATTTTCCAAAACTGCTTGTAATATTTTTGTTTTATTGGTAAAACTCTTAAAGTATTATTTTGCTATTTGTCTTTATTATAGCATATTTTAGAACATAATGTGTAGCAAGGGACCATTTTTTTCTTTCAGGCAGTTAAAGTAAAAATATGCAGACAATTTATTTTCTGGTTCTTTCTTCAGACTCGTTTCGACCACCCAATGAGCTCATCAGTGGAGCTGTAATGGAAACAACTATCTCTATAGTATTTGTAGTAAATAAACTGTTTATTTTTTCTTTAACTGCCTGAAGGAGAAGGACAGCAACTTGTTAAACTAATTCTACGACAGGAAAGATTGCTTTATTTCTTACTGAAATTTTAATTTTTAAGCTTCAAATTACTCCATACAGATGTGGTTACACTACTGATATTTTAGAGTCTGACATCGAAAATTGGCTTGCTCCAGCTTCACTGAGACTGTTAGGTTGTCGTGTGGAGAGAGGACCATAGTTATATTTGAAGGAAATAAACTGTATATTTTTCCTGTAACTGCCTAAAAGACAATATAGGCAACTTGTTAAACTAATTCTACGACAGTAAAGATTTCTTTATTTCCAAATGAACTTTTTGAACAACGTGAATATAACAGTATAACGTTATATTCACGGTCAAAGTTATCAAAAAAATAAATGTCTAACCATCTTGGATGAAGTTTTTTCATTTTTGTCTTGCTTCCGATTTATTTTTAATCTCAGTGTCATTGGCAAACTAGGTATCTAATATTTTTTGCTTGTCAGTGTCAAAGAAAAACTAAATCTTTTAGCCTTGTTATTGATCACAAATTGAAAAAAGTTCTTTTTTTTTACATTAATTAATCATACTTTAAACTTACTTCATAACTAACTATCTAGCAAGATATGCATTGCTATAATATAAAAATAATATGTTGTTTTCTGAATACTTTAATAGAAATCAGTGTTGAAACTCTCATTTTTGATATTACAAAAAATGTCGTTTTTTTTTAATATAACGGCGTTTTTACGACTTTACCGTTCAAACTGAAGTTTACAACTATTTTCAAAAATAAAAGGTAATAACTAGTTATAGTTATACCATTAGCAAGTGCCGTACTTGCACTTATCCGTTTATTGTATAACTTAGGATGTTAATATGTCTGTAGTCTCTAAATTAACGATTGGTTGTTAGCTTAAGATTGTCGATATAACGGTAATAGATGTACATATTGTAGGTTGTAAATAATCTTAAAGATTAGAAGATTTTATTTGTTTGTTAATTTCTATCTTATCGGTACCACTGTGACATTGAATGCTTTTTACTACTAGTAACTATATCTACATTCTTTTAACGTTGCCCCTCCTGATGCACCTATATGGTCTAACTTGAAAACTGGTCTAAGTTGACAATAACAGGATATAAAAATTGTTTTCTTTTATTATTAAACCGGTAAAAATTATGAAGAAATTTGTGAAATGGCAAATAGTTGTGGATAAGATGAAATACCGAGAAGTATAGTAAACTAGCAGCATTTAAGATGCAGGATATTTCGAGTCTTTTCATAAATAAGTCTTCCTCTTTTGATATTCTTTTCTTTTCAGCCTTTTTCCATCCAGAATTTGATTTCCAGTAATCTGTGCTTTGGACTTTCCTTACCCAATGGATACCCGTGACTTTCTTCAAGTCATCGTACCATCATGTTTGTGGTCTTCCTCTGCTTCTCTTTCTAATATAAGGTCGACCATGTGAATATTCTTCGATTCCACCTGCCGTCTTGCTGTCGGGTCTTATATCCTACAAATTCCTATTTCAGCCTGGTGATCATTTCCACTACGTCTGTGACCTGTTCTTTCTTGTTCATTTCTCTTTTTGTCTTTCAGCGAGATATCCAGTTTCGATATTTCTTTAGTACACGTCTAAGTATGTGCTCTATATGCTAGGATCGGTAAGATACACTGCTTGAAAACCTTAGATATTAGGTGCAAAGGTTCGATTTTTAAGAATATATGAGAGTCTCCTGAAAGCAGCCCATCCTAGTCGCCTTCTTTTGACTTCTTTTGATTTATTCATTTTGTCTAGTGTTGCGAATTGTCCTAGGTATATATATATATATATATATATATATATATATATATATATATATATATATATATATATATATATTCAGTTACGTTTTCTAGTAGTTGTTCCTCTAGTAACATTTTTGGATTTTCCTTGCACATAATTTTAGTTTTATTGCTATTCATTTTCAGTCCAATTTGCCTTCTTTTAACTGAACGACCATATTATTTAGATCAAGGATCAGCAATTAATTTCAATTGGGGTCCGGATGATTAAAATGTTTCAATCGTGAGTGTTGAAAAAAAAATTAAAAGCACATGTTTACCAAAATAGGATGCTTATTGAACTAGAAGCGGATCCAGCCTCTATCTTTTGGGGGCGAGGACGATATCATAAGAGTACAGTATGGCAAGCAAAAGTGAGTTGTCGACCGGGGGGGGTTGCCAGCCGCATGTTCCTAATGTAAGGGATAGAGGCGAATCTATTTTTCTGAATTCAAAGCTCTTGGGGGGCGAGGGCGATGGCACAGTATGGCCAGCGAAAACGGCTGTCAACTAGAGGGAGGGGGTGAAATAAATAGATAGACGTAAAACGTCCAGTTTTATACCCATAGCAGTCCGGATTCGGACCGCGGTCCGCCAATTGCTGACCCCTGCTTTAGATCTTCATTATCGGTTGCTATGAGTACTATGTCATCTGCAAATTTTAAATTGTTTAATCCTTCTGTGTTCATTTCAATACCTTTGTTATCCCAGTTGAGTTTTTTTGAATATTCTTTCTGGTGCGAGAGTAAACACCTTGGGAGAAATTATAATTTATTAGTTATATATGTTATTAAGTAAATTTGTAGAGCATTGATTTATCCTTGCTTTCTTAGTTGACATATTTCTAGAAATTCTGAAGATTGCTGTTATAAACTAAATTTTTAACAATAAGCTTTCTGCAAAATTTAGAACTGGTTATTAACTTTACCAAATAAGTTGCAATATGGTTTCTTAAAATAGAAACCAACAAAAATCGTTAGGTTTTAAATTTAAATTTTTTGAAGCAATTCTGGGACATTTAGAGGGTTGCGAGCTGTACGTGGTAATGTTTTTGGATTGATCTGCGTGAATGGGAGATTATGGAGCCAGAAACTGGAAAGGTACAGGTTGAGGGCCAATGTAGTTATATTCAAGTATCAGAGAGCAAGTAAAAATCATATCAAAAATGGAAGGGCTTGTAGATCTAGATTCTTGCAAATAATACATATATTCCTCAAGGTTTAATTTTATTCGTTATATCTGTCGATGGCTAAATAACTCTTACTAATACATTATTAAATATGCTGAGGGTATTTTTAATTATAGGTAACAAGAAACTAGAGTTTACCTTTAAATTCGAAGAACTTTTCATAAGTATATATTGAACAAAGACAAAAATGTTCTTCTTTGGAGAACAAACAAGTATTAAAAAAATACGATCTTCAAATTTTGGTAAAGACAAGCATATAAGCGTCTTACGGAGAAAGTCCAATTCATTTTATTAGGATATCAAGGTTTTTGGCAGATATATGTATATATATATATATATATATATATATATATATATATATATATATATATATATATATAAATATATATGAATGAGAAAACTCTTAGAATCATTTATTGTTCAAATTTTGAGTGTCGAAATAAGGTATTACCTTTTGAGAAGGGAATGAAATTTATGATCTTAATAAATTATGGGCATCATGGTTGCGAAATGTGACGACAATGAACTGCTTAAAAGAATAATTGCCAGGTATTTTTTTTGGAAAACTGAATGGGCCGAGTCTCTCTGGGCAATGTAATATCCGATAGGATCGAATTAAAATTAGAAAATTGCAATATTTTCTCTGTATGTTCTATTTAAAATATTTAAAAATTAATATTTCTCCAGATTCGTACAAGAGTCATATCTGGATGTCTCTGGATAACCTAAAATCCCGAATAGGTTAAAAAAATTCGTACATCTAGTAACTCCATTCACTAGAGATTACTTGTTTAGTTGAGACTTTGACCTCCAATATTTCATACTGTTTTGTTGACCAGAATATTTACTTTGCTTATATAAGAATTACTTTATATTGACAAAGCTTGCATTAAATCCTCGGGTGGGTGTATTTTTACATTTTGTTGGAACAGGTGTTTCCCATTCTTTATAAAGTTAAGTGGCTGACCGATTTACCTAATTAAAGGAAATTTTTAATGCAAGGAAATAAATTCTACAAACAGTTGGGAATACAAATTTTTTATTTTTTCGGATGCAGGTAACTAAAAGTAATTTTGATATCATTTAAATGTCAAGTAAAAATGTAATATAATACATTTTGAGGAATAAAAGTAAAAACACAGGATTTATTTCTTTTTGTCTTCTTTTAACCCAATAAAAGATTTTTGACTCATTACTCATTTCACATCTCAAGCTCCCCTACTCTGTTCTCTAGAATATCCGTC
Organism: Diaprepes abbreviatus; assembly: GCA_034092305.1. Taxonomy (NCBI): domain Eukaryota; kingdom Metazoa; phylum Arthropoda; class Insecta; order Coleoptera; family Curculionidae; genus Diaprepes; species Diaprepes abbreviatus. The sequence continues at coordinate 11,286,478 of JASJET010000139.1, forward strand.
ACTGGGTCTTTATTATTCCGATTTTGATGTGTTCATTTTCACTTTGCAATTTACGTTTATCGTTTGGTTGCATATAAATTTTAATCTTATTGAGACTTTATCTGAAGTTTTCAGTTATTTGACTTAGTTTTAAAATTCTTACTGTTGGAGAGTGTGGGAGACATAATAATGTTAATATATTATGACAAATTTCTAATTCTAGAAAATTTCATTTAGCTCTTCTGTTTGCAAATATAAAAAACATTATTGTTTACTTATAATGTAAGTCATGTAAAACACAGTAAAATAAACAACTTTTTAAATTGCAAACAAACTAGTTTGCAAGTGATAATTTTTCGCTAAAAACTGGAAAAAAATTAGTTTATGAACAAGTTATTTATCGAAAGTTTTTGAAAATTTTTAGAGAAAGATAATAATGATTAATACGAAAGATTTATAGAACAAAGCCAAATTAACTTAAAACACATGGGTAAAAATAATTTTTAACAGTAAATTCATATTATTTCCAACATTTTGTTCATATAAATGTGAGCGAAAATATAAAAATTGTAGGTCTGTTAAATACTACTGAACCAACATTTAAAAATGTCATTTGAAAAAACTATTTTTTTCTTTAATGTACTTAAAATAACACTGGTCAAGAAATACAAAAAAAAAATTGCGACCGATGTTATAATAGCTGTCCGTGGAAGTTTAAACCACCACAAACCGAAAATTTTGAGTTATAGAATGTATCAATTATTTTTGTTAAATACAAACATATAATATTTATACATAAATTCAAAACAATAAAAAAATAGATATTTTAAAGATAACCGGATTTATTTACAAAAATACTCATGAAAATACATTTATAGTAAGTCTATTGTACATAACTTTTTTGCAAATGTTGACTTTAGACTATATTCCTGATCGCTTTCTCTCATAAGAAACTAACAATAATTCAGCATCACTGATGGGTTCCACAGATGATGAGACATACGACAGCTCATTTTTCAGTAGCTGTCAAATAGCTCTTCTACAAGTTTTTCCTAGTTTTCTATTTTTTGTTTCCTAAAAACTCCGAAACAATTGTTTTAAAAGAACTCCACGCAGCTAATTTAACATCACTTAATTTTTGATTAAAGTGTTGATCCTTTAGTATTTTTCTAATTTATGGTCCAACAAATATTCCTTCATTAAGCTTAGCAACACTTAGTTTAGAAAAAATATATTTAAGGTATTTAAACACAACTCGTTCTTTATCTAATGCTTTAACGAAATTTTTAATCAATCCCAGAATAATGTGTAATGGAGGTAAAAATACTTTTTTAGGATCAACAAGAGGTTTATTCTTTACGTTAACTTGACCTGGAATATGTTAATCTCTCGGAAGCCGTTATTTTACTTGATAATAGCTCTGTGTTGCTCTACTGTCCCAAAGGCAAAGAAAACAGCAATATTTCGTAAATCCACCCTGAAGCCCTAGTAATAGTCCTATGACTTTTAGGTCCCACATATTTTCCACTTTTACGTTTCATAGCTTATTGCATTTAGAATACGAGACATACTTTCGTATGTTTTCTTGATGCCATCTACATGTGCAAGAGGAATAAAGGGTCTTTTGTTGCCATTATGAAGCAGAATTACTTTTAAACCTATTTTAGAAGAATCTATAAATAACGCTATTCGTCCAGGTTATGTGCAAATCCTAATTTTTCCATAACACAATTTGGATTAATAAAAATACACATATTATCATGCAGAGTAAAAAACGAGGATTGTTCCTGGTTACGGTTCCTAAATATTGTAACTTTGGTTCCAGTTGCTAGTAAATTCCATTGTGGTAATCTAGACTCTAATACTTCAGCATGCTCTTTGGAGAAGTGGAGGTCCCGAACTAGATCATTTATTCAGGTTGTTCGATCAAATGGGGTGCTTTTCCTTCACTTTCGGGAAAATAAGGATCGTCCTTTTCTGATACATTCTCGGATTCCGCCTTAAACATTCTCCATGAAGAACCGGTTTTATTGCTGAGGGAATATATATATTTGCTTTTTCTTGCAAGATGAGACACTTTTGTTATGCAAAAGTAACAGTCGTTAAAATTGGTGGTTCTCGCCAAATTGTTGGAACTGCAAAAGGCGTAAAAGTGCGTTTGCCACTGCACAGGTTTGGCAACATATGTCAGGAGCCCAGTCCAGATCTTGATCGCCGACAGGACATACAAAATACTTATGATAAGCTACTTTGGTCATTTTGTCAATTGTCCTTTTCTGCGATTCAGGGGTAAACTGACCAAATACGTTGCAAAAATTATCTGCGGGATTAACACAGCCACGTTTCTGTACTTTAGACATGTTTTGTACTTTCGTACGTCGGTTCAGAGATGTGATACTACGTTTATAGGTGTCAATTAACTTTATTCAGCACAAATATAACGCTAATATTGGCTTACTATTGGCTTGTTCGCGCACTTCGCTTCTCTATCTAATCCTGACCCCTACGCGTGCTAAACCAATACTGAGGATACGACTGCCGGCCAGCAGCTTTTATAGCCGTTCCGAACTTTTGGTATTTTCTAGAAAAATTGGGTATCGGAACTTCGGAAAGCAATGGCGTACTTCTTGTATACAAGTGCCGTCTATAAGTAGATTCGGCTACGGGGCAGAATGAAATTTGGAATGATATGAGTTTAAATGGGTATTTCCGTTGTTTTAAGCCCTAGATGGTTGAGACTTGGTCTCCCTAGACATCCTTACGTGGTGTTTCCAGATTGTAGACAATTTCCTTAACTTATGGAAAACGTTAATTTGGCAACGTTGCGCTCCGGTATATTACAAATTACTTTTTAAAATAACGTAATTAAAATACTCATTCATTTTTGCTGAAAAATTATAACTCAAAAATCTTACGTGTAAGGAAGTTTTTACCATTATTTTCTCCTTCAAAAATGAACCCAAGACTGCCGTATACATTACCGTCGAAAATTGGCTGTAAAGTATTGTAATTACTGCCCGGGATCGTGCTGCGCGAGTTACAGAAAAATACCATCTATTAATGCATTGTTAACAAACTTGAATAATTATGCATATATGTATCGATTTAATATGAATCACGTTTACCTCACACGCAATACAAATCTCAAAGTTTTATACCCATTAATTGCACAACAGGGAAAAATAAAAATAACTATAAATCTCAAAAAGATAACTAACGATAATAAACTGATAGCGAAGCCACCGAATTCAAAAAGCATACACTGGTTTTGGCCTTGCTGTGTTGCCAATTTTCGTGCAAATTATACTTCCTAAGTTCTGAGTATGCGAAATCCTGGATTATGTGAATATTTGACATGCATTTTCTGCATGTTAAGGTAATTTTTTGGGGTTTTTGGCCTACGCTATACGGTCCCAGTACCTCTTCCAACTTTCTCGGTAATAATACTTTGTACGCTATAACGTGACTTCGCATTCATACATACATGTCGCGAATAGTAAATTTGACATATAAATTTTTATCGCATTGATTTAAGGTACTACTTATTATTTATGTACATATATTGTTATTGATATTCAAAAATAAATTTGTTCAAGGAGAAAAGGTATATTTTCAAAGTTATTTTCTATAAATATTCTTTATATTCCAGTAAAATAAACTATTTAAATAAATAAAAAATCTTCTTTACTTACTATAGTTATTCACAATTTCATATATAAAGGTTTTTTACCGATAAACAAAATTACTAGTTTCCACATTGTGAAGTGCACAGATTGAAATTTTTGGGGTACTTCAAGATGCCCGCAGTTCTGAGAACCTGTTATGGTGGGTATTTATCTTTAATTATAATGTTCCGGCGTCGATATCTTTGTAGATTATCCTTAATTATTTTTGTCCTGCATTTTGGTAATTTTATATTTAATTTTGATGTATGCATCATACCATGCATTAAATTTTAACAAAATTTGTGATGTAAATATTCTTAATATACTATTGATAAGTTATTTGTATTAAATCATATAGTGTACTATACAGGCGCGGATCCAAAGGGGGGAGGGCGCGATCCCCCCCCCCCCCCAAGAGCTTTGAGTTCAGAAAACTTTTCCCGATTTTGCCTCTTATATTATAGTTTATTCAAGAACTAGAGAGAGTAATAAATCATTTTTTACCTTTTTTTTTTCTTTGCAAACTACCTGTGTTTTTTGCAAAATCTGACATATATATTTTTCATAAGAATGAGTTAGATATTTTATAATCAGAAATACCGGTCTATAATAATGGACTATTTGGGTTGGATTACAATAGATATTTGGATGTGTGAAGTGTTAAAAAGGATTTTAATCCTCATCATAGGTAATAAACTTAAAATAAAAAGTTATTGTAATATTATTTTATTTATCATGATTTCTTAATAATTCACATACATTAGAAAATATAGATAATTTTGACATATTTAACACAAATCACAACTTTATTTTTATTATTTTTAATTTTGGCATAGAAAGCGTTTTAGGCCCATTCAGACTAAAACGTAGCCTTTTTCTCTCAAAAAATTTATATTATAGTTATAATTTAAATACTTACAAAATACCCATTGTCAAAAATACAAGAACTTAAACATATATAAAAAAATAAATTCGTCCATATAATATTAAAATTTTTTGGGGTTATCGCTCATTTTATTATTAATTAAAAACATTTTTAGGATTTTTGATGTTTCAGTTTTTTTATTTTTTAAACCATCTGTAGAATTACGATTAAACACTAAAAAGGGATTCAAATATAAATAGTTTT